>CM036588.1:112265805-112865805 GCA_020745705.1 Hemiprocne comata
ATGGCTTTTTTTTTTTTTCCCATGCCATATTTGGAAGCTCATTCATGGCCCATTGGGAAAGGTTAGGACTATAATTAGACCTTTTTCTCTAGACATTTTGGCAATAGGATACATGAAGGTTAGCAACAGTTTCCTTTTAATTGATCCCTGGTGATTTTACTGTAAAGCTGTTAACTTGTGCACTGGGGACCCACAACCCACAGGCTCCTTGTGCTGACATTTGCAGCAATGATTAGAATGTCATTGCTTTCCAATACTTCATTGTCATTCAGGGAGTGCTCGAAATGCCTTTTACCTCATATTGCAATGAAATACACATTTGCTGGCACACGCTTTGGCTTTTCCATTTGAGCAGCACAGGTCTTTGAAACTGGATTTGTTTTGAACATCCACTTCAGTATTGCCTTGCTTTTCTGCACAGTGCCACTCTCTTGTCTGTCATACTAATGCCCAAACAAAGCTAAACCACTCTCTCTGCACATAGCAGTAGACCCCAAGGGCAAAATGTCTGTAAATAGGGAAAATACTGAAAACAAAGAAATTGTAACTATTTCTGCGTGTGTGAGAGCTAATGCTCCATCCATGTCAATTCTCTCAAGTCTTTGAACATGAAATAGTCCAGTTTCAACTCCCATCACAACACTTATTAAAGATCAGTACTCAACATTTTAACAAGTCCTCAGACCAGTGTACTTGGCATGCTGAAGGGCTTGGGAAAAAGTTTTTTTAAAAAAGAGGGATTCTCGTTGAAGAACTATAATCTGTCACTGAATTGTGTAGCTGTTACTGAAGATTTCTCCTTTCAGCTCGTGTTTTTATTTTTTCCTATCTGGAACCAGATTATATAAAAAACACACGTCATTTTAAGTGTATTTTTGGGAGGAGCAGACTCACTGATTTCAGTATGAGCAATAAACAGAAAAGTTAATTCAACTGGAGTGGCAGAATCCAGGTCTTAGTCATTCTTGCTGTTCTCTTTCATCCAAATTCTATTGAAGCTGAACAAAAGTGTGATTTCTGGGTTTTTGTTTGGTGTGTTGTTGTTTTTTTAAAAGTATCATTTAATTCAAGACATAAAAGTAACATTGAACTAAGGTGTTTTCTGTGATAGTTTTTATTGAGGATTTTAAAACAATGCCCAAGTTAAATAACTTGTACTTTCTTGAAAAGCCTCAGGATTTCTTCACAAATTAAAATGTGAAATATTTCTTTCTAAATATCTCTGAGGAGTACATTGGTTTGATTAAGAAATTGCTTTTACCAGGAATATTTAAGACTTCCATTCCAATGAGCTATATATGCACAAATTCTGTAAATCCAGTGTAAAAAAGTCTGTGTAGAAATGCACAGTTCAAGGTTAAGTTCATTTGTTTGTTTTTATTTCAGTAAACCAGGGATGAGGGGGACATAATTAATGTTCAATGCCTCTCTGAAAGGGCAAGGAGGGAAATAAACAGCACAATCATAATAAATAGGGAAGGCAAATGAGACTTCCTACAGTGCCAGTTGAAAGGCACATGCAGTATTGAGTGACAATGCAAGGACAAACCTTGTAAGTGCTTGTACACCAATCCTGGAATCCTAAGAATAAGATGGGTAAACTGGAGTACTTGACATGAAATGACAATACTGATTTAAGTATCTCAGGGACATTATAGAACTTTGTATGAGACCTTGGTGTTAACTTCCCTGGGATGACAGGATGAGATGTACAGGCACAGTATGTGAAGGATAATATAAATTGCTACAGCATAAAATATACATGTAAAATAGAAAAATACTTGCAGATGGAAATCCCATACTCCAACAATCAAAATGTAGTGCTGTTCTTGTATCATGGGGTGATAGTGATCAGACATATTAAATAAGATTAGAGAAGCTGCAGCTTTAGTATAGGTAGGCATAGTCAGCAGTTTAAACTACCTGCATATTGACTGGATCAATGCCTCATCAGGACAAGATGCAGAGATTAAGTTAAGAAATGCTATAAATTACTGCATCCTGGAACACCCTGATTCAGAGCCCACAGTAAAAGGTGCTTTTCTGTATCTTGAGGCACAGGACGTGATTTGAGAAGAATAAATGGGAGAGTTCCTCTGTAGTAGCAATCATAAAACCATTTGGTTTGACATTGTCATAGAGAGCGAGCTAAATAAATCTAGCACACAAATATTGACAAGATTCTTGACTATTCAAGATAGGGACCTACATAAAAATGAGACCATTAATAAAAGCCAAACAACATAAGAATGGAAAATGGTGTTCTGAAAAGGAAGTTGTTTACAAACAGTCTAGAAGCTGTGGATATTAGAGAATATGAGGAAGTTAGGATATAGAAAGCAGCCAAGATTTTGTGGTCCCCGAAAATAACATCAGTTTTGGGTACCACATAATAAAAAGGACATCAAGCTATTGGAAAGTGTCCAAAGGAGAGCCATGAAGATGGTGAAGGGTCTGGATGGGATGTCTTATGAGGATTGGCTAAGGTCACTTGGATTATTCATCTTGGAGAAGAGGAGGCTGAGGGGTGACGTTATTGCAGTCTATGGCTTCTTCACGAGGGGAAGAGATGGGGCAGGTACTGATCTCTTCACACCTGTGACCAATGACAGGACTTGGGGAAATGGCAGGAAGCTGAATCAGGGGATGTTCAGGTTGGATATCAGGAAAAGGTTTTTCACCCAGAGGGTGGTTGAGCACTGGAACAAGCTCCCCAGGGAAGTGGTCACAGCACCAAGCCTGCCTGAGTTCAAGAAGAGTTTGGATGATGCTCTCAGGCACATGGTGTGATTCTAGGAGTGCCCTGCACAGGGACAGGAGTTGGGCTCGATGATCCTGGTGGGTCCCTTCCAACTCAGCATATGCTATGGTTCTATGATTCTAAGGTCCTATGATTCTGTGATCTGCTGTCACTGGTGCAGGAGTAATAACAGGCTTGTTGACCACAGTCCAACACAGCAAGACACCTCTTATTCCAGTTCCCATTGATACTCGGGCTGTCTCAGTAAATTAAACAGCACTAGGGCCTCATACCTGGGTTCTGGGACTTAAACATCCATACTGTTAAGCTACTGGCTACTGGGGTTAACCACAGGTCAGAGCTGTTCTCAGTAAACAAATTGTACGTGGCCAGCTTCTCTTGGGAATTTGGAAGCATTTAGCTGTAAGGATGTGAGCTGGAATAACAGCTGGATGGGCTGCTAATTTTATGTAACACTGTAGACACAGACCCAGGAACTACATTGCAAAGGCAGCTAATCATGTCAGGAGAGGCATGATTCGCATAGAGCCACAGCATATATATCAGAATAAATGCATTAGTATAAACAACAGACGATATACATATCTGCCAGGTCATCCAGCCTCACCAAAAATTATTAAAAAGTAGCTAAGCTTGAACTACTTTTAAAAAGAACAATGAAAAACTGATTATGATGATGATGATGATGATTTGATGAACTACGTGAAACCACTGGATATTTCATTACTATGCTGGTTCTAGTAACTTTTGTTCACTCTTCCAGTTATTTACTGAATGAAGGAGTTATGGAGAAATAGTTTGCTAATTAAAGAGCAGAACTGTTTTCTGTGTATAATGAGGAAAGCAATCCTCTTGCAGCCACTTTAGAATCAAAAGAAGACATCCATTGCTCAATCAGTGTTGTTCTGGAGACCTGACTTCTTCAGATTTTGCCAAGAGTTAGACCCTTTCCAGTACTGTCTTTATTAAGCAATTTGGTTCTAGAATGTTTCTGCATTTGGAAATGCAAAGCATCTTTGAAAAAAAACAAAGAAAAGTTAAATAATACTTGAGAATTTAGCTACCAATGTTTTAAATATTTCAGACAACCAGTGCATCACTACATCCCTTTTCAACAATGTATTAGATCCACGTGATTTCTTAAAAGTCTTATTAGTACTTGAGGTAAAAAATTATTTGCATTGGTGAAAGCTTGCAAAGGATATTGTAGCAAGTAAGTCATAATCAGCCACACATTTAATAGAATATTTGCTAGTTACAGATCAAGGGTTGACTAACTTTTTTTTCAGAAATTGATCCTTTATTCCAGGGATTGTAAATTATTTTGAAAAAAATGCATGTCTAATATTGCAATTGTGTGTCTATCATTTTAGGCAAGAAAAGTTAATGCTTCTTTCCTACAGTCTTTTGCCTCTTCTAATCTGGGAGTGAGGTACCTGTAAGGCTTTTGAGGTACTAGTATCCTAGAAAGGAATCCAAAGTGCAGAGCTAGGCTCTTAGGTTTACTGTACAGTTTGAGAATTAAATGTTTTAGGATAGTGGCTCAAAGATCTGCATACTGAGCTGAGGAACTTGCCCATGTGAAACACTGAACATGTAGGTATTTCTTTTTGCCTGATACTGTGACTGTGATAGCCTGAGATGTCCCTCAGCTCAACCAGTGCTGAGGAGCACGTTTAGGGTAGTGAAACAAGTCCATAATAACTTGGTCAGTAGTTCCAGAAAGCTATTCAGCTCATCCAAAAGAGAACAGCTATTTGATCAGCTGAATTGAGTAAGTCTTTCAATTAGTGGTGAACAGACAGACTTCTAGTGTGATCTGAAAATGTCCTTGGATATCTAGAATGTCCTTGCAGGGTTATCACATACCATACAGGACCCATGGCATAGCTGTGTGCTTCCTAAGGAACAGAGACTGGAGGAAATAGGACATTCACAGAGCAATTGCACTAGATACCAGATGTGAGTGAGCAATTAATTTGAGCTCTAGATGTCTACATCAGGAAAGTGAATACAGCCCTAAGTGCCTCCACTTCTGTGATGGAATGGGGATAGACAGATAGCTCCAGAAGACAAGTCAACATGCATTAAAGGTCATCCCATCTTAAGGTGAATTTATCTGTGGACTACAAGGTCTTATATCACAAGCCAGCGTTCCTATGCTTCTTTCCCAACTAAAGATGAGATTGCTATCATGGAGATAATGTTTATTTTCCAATCACAGTTGGAAGGGTAAAATTCCATTATATAGTGTAGGCAAAGCACTGAACCCCTAATTAGCCATACTGATTAAGCTTCAATTCCTTAAGTGAGCAAAGGCGCGCATCTGGTCATTTCACCATGTTCTCACTATTTAGATACCCCAGTTCATATACAAACAATATTGAAGTTCAATATGATTTGGATATTCAGAGGTGGATGGTTTTTGATAGTGTCAGCACAAATGAGCTCTTTTATCCTAAATAAATTTCCTTTTCTGTTAGAGGTATTTTTAAAAGAGTACCAGACAGAGAGAACTCATGTAACTGAAGTTATACTCCATGAACACTTTGGCAATATTTTTAGAGACACGGCAGTAATGTGCAGTGAATAATGTAATTTAAGATTATAGCTTCATTTTTTGTCTCATATTACAACCCTGTGTGGTATCCATAAATACTCTGTTCTGTTTGTTTTGTATTTTCTTTTCAGATTTTCTTTTTTCTCTCCCCTTTTTTAACTCTCTGTATTCATCCCTTCTACCCCATGGATCATTATTTAATAACTAGGTCCTACGTATCTCTTTGTGTGAGATAAGTATGCAGGCATTCCTCTGTGGAAATTCATGTAGAATTAACCTTTCACTTTCATAATAAGTATGCTTTTGAAATTTATTTTATGTGAGCTTGTGTATAAAATAAACATTCAGAAAAAGTGAAAAACATCACATGAAATGTAAGCAAGTCTTTCTGGGACATTTTTTTAACAAAGCTTGACATGCATTGATACTTCAAAAGCTTTTGCAATGCATACTCCTTATCCAGAGGACCATCCAAACACTTTCAGAATTCTTATTAACACTTAAACACATTTGAAAACTTTGTTCTGTGTATTGTTATGTATGATGGAGGTAACAATGTACAGAAATTTACACTAGTTTGCTGCAGATATTGATTATGTCACTGCTAATAACTATAGGGATTCAAAGAGTATTGCAGTCCTACAAGGTTAGAGAGTACTGTGGCATATTCTTGCCCTCATACCAAAAGGAACATGTTGAATGTGCCAATACCAATGAATTATCCCTGAGTACCTAAAATCAAGTGTTCCTTTTCAAACTGCTGTGGGCTCTGGTTCATACTAACTTCTGAACAGTGTCTAGTGAGAGAAAGCTCCTTACTTTCCTTGCTCTCTTTCTCCAGCCAGAAGTATGCCATGGTCTGTTCTAGCAATTTAACCATGTAGACAACTTTGTCATGGTGCCTGGCACTGTATCCTGTCATTTCTTGATTTACTGTTTTTGACAAACCTCAAATATTCTTTCTTTGTTTCCATTATACTGATTATCATTTTTTCCTTCCTTCCTTCCTTCCTTCCTTCCTTCCTTCCTTCCTTCCTTCCTTCCTTCCTTCCTTCCTTCCTTCCTTCCTTCCTTCCTTCCTTCCTTCCTTCCTTCCTTCCTTCCTTCCTTCCTTCCTTCCTTCCTTCCTTCCTTCCTTCCTTCCTTCCTTCCTTCCTTCCTTCCTTCCTTCCTTCCTTCCTTCCTTCCTTCCTTCCTTCCTTCCTTCCTTCCTTCCTTCCTTCCTTCCTTCCTTCCTTCCTCCCTCCCTTCCTCCCTCCCTTCCTTCCTCCCTTCCTTCCTCCCTTCCTTCCCCCCTCCCTCCCTCCCTCCCTTCCTCCCTCCCTCCCTCCCTCCCTTCCTCCCTCCCTCCCTCCCTCCCTTCCTCCCTCCCTCCCTCCCTCCCTCCCTCTCTCCCTCCCTCCCTTCCTCCCTTCCTGACATTAGTGCTGATCAACACTTAGAAAGACAGACGGGAAAATTTTGGGCCTCTGGGGTAGTGGTGGGTTGGTCTGTCCAATAAGTTGTAGTACAGAAAACCTTATAATCTACTGCTGCAGGTGCCCATTTTGGGGTCACCAGAAACTGCCATACAGAGCCTTGCCTTTGTGACACAGCTGAAGGTGGCAGTGGCGGTGGATGCCTGGTTCCTATCTGCCTCAGAGGTGGCCCACAGCTGTGGGAAGACCAAACTCTTTTCATACACCCCACTGAGCAGCAGTGGCAATACCTTTCTGTGGTTATCACCTGGGGCTGGTTTATAATCATAACATGGATGGCAGAATTGCTATAGCCCATTAAGAATCCCCTGAGCCCCCATAGCTCTTCTTGTTTCGACGTTGAAGCCACTACAGGTGTTTCTTAACATGAACAATTCCGACGCGACAAGCTGCAACCAATGCATGAGCCTCTAGAACCATCATAATGTATCATGCCAGTAAGTCTGCAATGCTTAGGTACTGCATTATTAAATTTTTAATGAAAATTATTTTTTGCACAGCAAGTGCCTTTCTAAATGAAATAATTCCATTGATTTACTTTTTTCTCAAGATCCCTAAAGGCAAAAGTGCACATTATTGACTAATGACGTGAAACATTTCAGTTAAACTCACCCCCAGATCCCCAATACCACATACACTTATAGAAAGAATCTGTTTTTTCTTGGTCAACACAAGAAGCACCTTGTCTTTATTTGATTTATTCCTGGTGTTTAAATTAGAAGTAAACAAGCTATATTTATTCTTTCAGAGTTTTAAGGTTTTATTTGCAGTTAGATGAAAACATATCTGGAGCTTTTCTGCCAAGTGAAAAGAATAATTCTGGAATTATATAAATCTAAAGAGAAATGACAAAATAATCTTCATTATAAGATACAGAATGCTACCATTAAAATAATAGTAATAGAAAAAGCCATTAGCCTATTGCTAATTCAAATGCTTAGATTAATTTAAACTGTGGTTGTCTTTCTTAACAGGAAAGAAATTCAGCAAAGAATATGTCTAAGAACAATAGGAATATTAGGGTGTCCTACTGTATTCTGCTTCCTTCAGAGGCTGGGTAAATATTTTGCTGATCAGGCCAAATAGTCCCAGCTTTTTTGATGATGATTGTCACCATGAGAAAGTATGATTTACTGCATTTTTAGTGTGTGAGAAATGAAAATTGTCGTAACATTTTCATGTGACAATTTTAAGTGAACCCATATCAGAGTTCAGAAAAAAAAGGATTTGCAAAACCACTATCTAGGTTTTCTGTTCCTATCTGATACCACCGTGTAGTATATACTGAGTGCAGGCACATATGCATATAATAAGTTTAGTTACACTGTGTTTCCTGACAGTACAGGTTAGTTATTCTCCCTCACATATGCGAAGGGTAACAGAATGAAATACATGGTTTACCAACTAGCTGACCAAATATTTCCTTCTGCATTTGATCTCTCTGGAATCCAGCTAGGTTAAGGACACATTTACATTTAGATACAAATTTCAGGTGCAAAAAGATATTAACTGTTTCACTTGTGCTAACAGAAATATTCAGAAGTGCAACACAGAGAAGGTAAAAATTACCCTGGTGGTGTACCTGAGTGAGTAAGCCTTGCCAGGAAGCAGTTATACTGCTTCAGATACAAGATGGTAAGTCCACATAGAGAGGTTCCAGGCTGTTTGCTGGTCTCTTTTACTTAGAGACCTCAGCATCTTATTTGGGACTATGATGTAGACAGCCATCTAAGAAAATAGATCCTGCACCAGTTCTCATATTTTTAATTACTGTGGGATGTAGCTTATACTGAATGTGAAAAAGTTAGGGAGGACGTGATAATTTTTTCAAGGGAATGCCTGAAAGAGCAGTCCTTCATGTGAGTGTTTTAAGGAAAAAGGATGGAAAGGTTGCACAACTGAGACATGGGCCCATGGATTTATGGACGTCCAGTTTGGCTAAGTGGCCTCTAACCTGGTCCTCCTCTACCAAGGGAAGATCTTCCTTTCTCCAGACCTTATCTGTTACCTCCAGGGTCTGGGATTCAAGAGGGACCCTGATATTCCTACCATAGACTCCTGTCCTCGGTTAGGAAGCACAGTTCCTTGATTAGAGAAGTTTGCTGCTTGACTTCTGAAGTGCTGAACAGCACTAATGCTTGTTGTATTAAATATAAAAGGCAGCCTTGGAGCTGTGAGAAATAAGTGTACAACTAGTCAGAACAATTATGTAGTGCTGGAGGCAATATTTGCTGCTTGTTCATATATATCTAGATAGAGACCCCTTATCAAAAACTACTTTGGTGAATATGAAAAGGTTAGGGGATTTTTGGGAGGTTATCTCACACAGCTTCTTCATATCACCTTAGGTTGTTTAATTCACATCCATAAAGGACAAGTAAGCTATGGAAGTAAAGATTACAGTGCCCCTCTAGTTCTAAACAGTGTGTATTTGATTTATTTGGTTCTCTTTTATTTGAGGTGGAAATCTCATCCAAAGGCTGCTGACTCTCTCTGTATTCCAGATGTTGCCATATCAGCCTAAATTGCATTTCTTATATCTCCCTTCTCCTATCTGTCAAGTTCATGAAAAATTAGAGCCCTCATACAATCAAAATGTCATCCTCTCCGCCTTCCTAGGCAAGCCTGGCTTTTGATTATGAGTATGCAGTCATGTGTAAACCTCATATTGGACCTCATCAACAGGACTGCTTAAAGACTGTGGAATCTGCTGCATGACATTATTATATCAGGTTTTTACTGAAAAACTTTATGTGCTACAGAAACATTGATTTTTTTTTTCTTCTTCTTTTAAATGAAATGGTGAACATGTTCTAGGAGGTTTGAATACTTACATAAAAGGCCAAGTTATGGTGAAGAGACTTTTGATGGTGGATTACAGGTCTGAATCCATCCTGAATCAGTTGTCTATCAGAAGTTTTTAATACCTGACCGTCTATGGTACTGATTCCCAATAATCAAATGGACTATGTGTTTGTATTTCAATGTGTCATGGTTTGGCACCGAGTTGGAACACTCTTGATTCATCCCCCTAACCCTCCTCCCCCAGGGTAGGGAAAGAGGGAGAAAAATGAGAAAGAGAGGTTCTCTGGGTTGAAAAGTGAAACAGATTGATTTTAATTATTAGTGATAAGGGAATATATATATATATTTATAAAGGGATGTGCAACACCCGATCCCCTCCCTCCTCCCCCAGCGACTCTCCCAGCAACTCTTCTCCCTGGTGACTCCAGCTGAAGGGGGGAGTGTCCGGGCGCACGGACGGGGCCTCGGGTGTCGGCTGGGAAGGAAAATGGGAAAAAAAAGAGAGAGAGAGCCAAAGAGAGGGTGATAGAAGCCACAGTAAGCAGAAAAGTGAGTGGAAAAGGAAAAAGAGAGGCTTGACTTCCATGATGTCTTAACCTATACCAAAAGCCAAATAGAGAAAACATAATGAGAAGGGAATATTCTGATTTGCTGATCCTGCCTTTGGTCTAATCTGCTCCCCCATAGGGGGGGAGGCTGCAGACAGTCAGAAGTGACCTTGGTTATTATCAGTCCACTGGTGCTGTTAAAAAGTTCACTGAAAGAAAATAAAAAAAAAATCAGCCTGGCTCAAACCAAAACACAGTGGAAGAAGGATATTTAGCTATGTTAGCTGACCTAAAAGCTCACTTCTTGTTGCTCATCTCAGAAAGAGTCGTATCGACAGAATGGAGGTAACTCTCTAAATATCTTATGGTTTTCTTAAGCATCAGGACAACAAATTTACAGGTGTTGATAGAACACATGCATTGCATGCCACCTTCTAGCTCTATGCTGTGAAACACTTGCCAAGACCTTACAGCAAACTAAAAGCTGAAGTAAAAGACCAAAAGTCACAATAGAAAAGCACACAGTAAAAAGAGGAAGGAGGAATAGCACAGTGGTTTCTTTTAACATAAAACTCACCAGAAACCTGAGGAAATTAATTTAGTCCCATTAGAGAAAGAACAGCTGTAAGAGAAGAGATAAAATAAAACATTTAGTTTTGTGATGTGCAACTAATGGAATTCACTGGCAAAGGTTAACATGGAAGACAAGATGGGTAGCAGCAATGGGACAGAAATTTGACATGCAAAATCAGATTTTCAAATACTCTTCTATATTTATTTATTTATTTTCATTAGTGATACAAAAGGGACGAAAAGCAGCTGGACTTGGTTAGTGGGGGAGGTTCTCCAACAATGGAGATTCTCACATAATTCATAGATTTGGGTTCTGATGAATAGGGGCTTGGCTGGAGGACTTTGAGGCCTTGTAATCTATAACTAAATCTATATGTCTAAAAAGTATCTATCATGATGGTGGAACTAGGCTGGGATTCAGGAAAACACAGCTCTATAAATAGAATATAATTATTTCTGATTAACTTTAGCTAGAAAACTCAATGTAACAGAGGCTCTGTTCCTTGTATGGCAAATAATGTCAATAATAAGATTGATGAGGCTCCTTGCATTTATTGTTTTCCTGTTTCCAGGTTTAGTAGAGCAATTTTGTACACATATGTTGAAATTTACAAATTAGGGACTCCCTCCATATTCACTTTTTATAAACTGTAAAGTTGTGTATTTTGGGAGAGGGAAATGTAGTGGCAAACTGTTTCAATATGAAATGTCCAGGAAAACTCTGGCTACAAGTAGAAAATTAAATTTATATAATTGGAAACTGTGCTGGTTTTGTCTGGGATAGAGTTAATTTTCTTCATAGTAGCTAGTATGGGGCTATATTTTCATTTGTGCTGGAAAGAGTGTTGATGATACAGGGATGTTTTAGTTATTGCTGAGCAGTGGTTACACAGTTGAGGACTTGTTCTGCTCCTCAGAGCACCACACCAGTGAGCAGGCTGGGGGTGCACAAAAAGCTGTGAGGAAAGACAGCTGGGACAGCTGACCCCAACTGACCAAAGGAATATTCCAGACCATATGATGTCATGCTCAACAATAAAACTAGGTGGAAGGTTGGCAGGGGAGCCATTGCTCAAGCACTGGTTGGGCATCAGCTGGCTGGCAGTAAGCAGTTGTTCTCATTTGCATTACTTGTCTTTCTTGGGTTTTATTTGTCTTTGTTATTTTCTTTTTCATTAAAATTTGCTATTATTAATAATATCACTATTACTATTAGTATAATTTTATTTGTATTGCGACAGAGTTCTTATCTCAACCCACAAGTTTTCTCACTTTTACCCTCCCAATCCTCTTCCCACCATCCAGCTGAGGGAGTGAGTGAGAGGCTGTGTGGTGCTTAGTTGCCCACTGGGATTAAACCACAACAGAAACTTACATCGTTACAAAGTCCTGTGAGTTGAATTTACCAAGGTCCTAGGACCACAGCCCAAATTTTAAAAAATAAATCTGTATTTCACAGAAAAAAGTTCCTGTGTCACTTAGTACAGAATAATATTGCAGACTAAGGAAATTGAAAACATTAACTGCATGTGGTTTTTCCATCAACACTAGTGTGATAAGAACAGATCTGGGTCTCTTCTAACTCACTGTTCCCTTTCACCCATCTCGCCCTGCATTCCAGGTCAATCCATCTCTTATCATTTCAGAAACTTTTCTGTTTTTTGTTTTTCCATGGTATCCATTACTGTAATGTCTAAGTGCTGAACTTCCAACCTGTCCACTTTTGAGAAAGACTTTGAGGAAAAGGCCAGTTCTTTAACCTGACCTTCTCAATTAGGTTATTTAGACTATTTAGTCTTAATACATATACAATACTCTTTCCAGGGCAATAACTCAAATTCTTATGGCTTCATGCCCATTTCACATTTTAATTTGAGTGGAGCCTACCAAATGTATGAAATAAGGACAGGATATTCTTTTTTTTTGCACGTGAATATTTCACCATGTCACTTTATCCAACTCTTTTGACTTCAGTCAAAAATCATTATGAGTTAAAAGCAGTGACTAACTCTTAAGAACTGGCTTTTCCAGCAACAAGATATGTTTTGCTACAGTCTACCACTAGAATAGCTCACTTTCAGCTTTCTGAATATAACTGTGAGTGAGATGGGCTCTTTATATTTAGATTTAGGCTAAAAAAAACCACTCTGAGATTGTGCTAACAGGATGATCTGAATAGAGCTTCTTTTCCCTCACGAATGCTTTTCTAATGTTTGTTCATCCATCTTTTTTACTAATAAAAAATAACCGTATTTATGATCTTGAATCCAGATTGACCTGTAATACAAGAGGAGGAAAAAGTGTTAGACACTACAGAAAAACTAAAAGATAACATCCACATTTCTTTCCAGTCTACCATAAAGTATTGTAATCAGTCCTAAATACTTATATACTTATACTTAGGTCTTTCAGTGTCTTGTACTATTTTATGTAATATATTTGTCATGAAAAAAGCAGACTACAGAGTAAGCATGTACCCCCAGCCTACATAATTAGCCCATTGGATGATAAGCAGGCAGACTGATCACAATCAAGACCTGAGTGAATTTGCTCTTTTTGTACTTTTCCTTGGTGAAATAATGTCTTCCATTAGACCGAGACTGTGATAGTGATTAGGGTGGTAACATCTCCTTAGCAGGTCTAGATATACCTCCCCAAAAGAACAGGGACATGGAGCTCTTGGAGCAAGTCCAAAGGAGGGCCATGAAGAGGATCAGAGGGCTGGAGCACTTCTGTGAAGACAGGCTGAGAGAGTTGGGGTTGTTCAGCCAAGAGAAGAGAAGGCTGCAGGGAGACCATAGGGCAGCCTTCAAGTACCTGAAGGGGGCCTACAGAAAAGCTGGGGAGGGACTTTTTGTAAGGGCATGAAGTGATAGGAAAAGAGGGAATATTTTCAAGCTGAAAGAAGATAGATTTAGTTCAGTTATTAGGAAGAAATTATTTCCTGTGAGGGAGGTGAGACACTGGAAGAGGTTGTCCAGAGAAATTGTAAATGGCCCCTCCTAGGAAGCATTCAAGGCCAGGTTGGATGGGGCTTTAAGCAATGTTGTCAAGTGGGAGATGTCCAGGCCCATGCCAGGGGGGCTGGAACTAGATGATCTTTAAGGTCTTTTCCAATCCAAACCATTCTATGACTATTATTTTCCAGTATGAGAAGATAGTAGATTCCTAAATATAACTAAATATTTGCAGACAATGTGTAGTTAATTTACTGATTTCATGTTCTGGAAAACAGATTTAACTATTACTTTTCATTATCATCTAGGAACAGAAAATCAAAATTAGAAGACACATTTCATCAGTCATGAATAGGTGGGCAAATTAAGTTACATTCTCACAAGATAATCGTTTCTGCTAAAGCTGAAGGTTCTTTCAGTCTTTTCTGACTTAGAAAATTGCTCCTCCAATTTTATAGTTGCAAACATTCCTGTTTTTTAAGGTCCTTAAAGAACTTTTTCCTAAAATGGAAAGATGTAGGGATACTTTCACTGATTAAGTCCTGCTTACGTCTTATGTCAGTGTAAAAAATATGATACATTTAAAATTAAAGCAATTTGATATGGTATAATCAGAAGTCCAGTACATTATTCACAGAAAAGTAAGAGACAGAAAGGAATTTATGGCAAATTTTTGGCCTCATGTCTAACTCTTAACTCAGAAAAAATGGACTTTATTCAGTACTGTAGTCTTAATAATCCAGCTTGATATTTTGGTTTCAGTGATCAAATCCCTCAATGCAGTTACTTTATGATGAAAAAAAGTACAAACCTATTTCAGTGTTTTAAAGGGTTACAATGTTTTAAAGCATGAGTAGGAACACTTTGCTTGGAAAATAATAGTCACAGACACATCACAAAAAAAAAAAAAAGGGAAAAAAAAGGAAGAGAAAAAGTTATTTTAGTTAAAATTGCTTTTCAAATTGAAGTAAATTTCAAATGAACAATTATGGATTGTTTTTAAGAAACCAAAAATATTTTGTCAGAAGCCTATGACTACTGAACTGTATTTTTTAGGGAACTGGAAAATTACACAGAGATAAACATGTGATTTGGAAGGCAATTTTTGCTTTTAAGAAGTTCCTACATAAAATATATTTCTTTATTTTTCATGTATTTTTAATTTATTTCAATAAAATTAAAATGGGTCACCTTAGACAAATAAGCCTTTCCAAAGAGAAAAGAGACCAGCTGTGTGAGTGTGTGGACTACCCTTAGAGTAGATGACCAGAGTCTGTAAAGATCTGAGGTATGAGATCTTAGGAGCCAGAAATGGATTCTGGATCAACGTGAAGTCCATGCTAACATTTATAGGTCATGCAAAAATAAGAGCAAGATTGTGAATCAAGCTGTTGCGTTTATGAGCTTTAATCTGAATTGGCTGGAAAAGAGGAGTAAGATGAGGCTGTCTGTGGTGTTATCCTTTGCATAAGTGCTGCTTGTGTTAATGGGGGTGACAGTAAATGCCCTACTGTCCTACATGTGTTATTGTGTGGCCAGGTACATTTATATTCTGTGTGCATTTACATCTTTGGATGCCCTGCCACTGCCTGGACCTGGAAACAGGGGAGAGCAGCTAACAGACTGGGAAGAAGTCCCCAGGCTCTTCAAGTCCACTGAAGCTGGCTTCTCATAGCACTTAGTGCTGATCTGGGGGAGTATACTGTCTTTTCATTCAGCTTTTAATACTTCTGCTGAAGCCTGCCTGCCTATGTCCTGTCCATTGAATGGGTGAATGAATCAGGAAAAGACGGTACCTCTTAGCCAGGTTGTCTCTCAAATCCACTTTGGGCTAACTGACTGAAACCCTGAATAAGTCCCTTAATACATTTTATTAATCCTGTTTTTCAGTTTCCATTTCAATGTAATCACTTCTCTATCCCACTGGAAATACAGTGTAATCACAGAATCTCAGAATCACAGAATCACCAAGGCTGGAAAAGACCTTTAAGATCATCAAGTCCAGCCTATGACCAACACCACCACACCATCTAGACCATGGTACTAAGTGCCACATCCAGCCTTTCCTTGAACACATCCAGGGACGGTGCCTCCACCACTTCCCTGGGAAGTCCATTCCAATGTCTAATCATCCTCTCCATGAGGAAGTGCTTCCTAATATCCAATCTAAACCTCTTCTGGCGCAGCTTCAGGCTGTGCCCTCTTGTCCTGTCACTGGTTGCCTGGGAGAAAAGCCCGACCCCCACCTGACTATAGCCTCCCTTCAGGTAGTTGAAGAGAGTGATAAGGTCCCCCCTGAGTCTCCTCTTCTCCAGGCTAAACAATCCCAGCTCCCTCAGCCTATCCCAATAAGACTTTGCCTCTAGTCCCTTCACTATCCTCGTTGCTCTCCTCTGGACCCACTCCAGCACCTCAACATCCTTCTTGAAGTGAGGGGCTCAGAACTGCACACAGTACTTGAGGTGAGGCCTCACTGGTGCTGAGTACAGGGGGAGAATTACATCCCTACTCCTGCTCCAAGGTAGAGGTTTTGCTGATGACCCTCCTAACTTCTCCACATATTGAAAATTCTATCATATCATGGTCGCTGTGCCCAAGACAACTTCCAGCCACTACATCTTCCACCAGCCCTTCCCTGTTTGTAAACAGTAGGTCTAGCATGACACTACCCCTGGTAGGTTCACCTACCAGTTGTAGCAGGAAATGATCTTCCATGCATTCCAGAAACCTCCTGGATTGCCCCCTTTCTGCTGTGTTGTACTTCCAGCAGACATCTGGTATGTTGAATTCCCCCACAAGAACAAGGGCTAGTGAATGCGAGACATCTCTGGGTTGCTGAAAGAACATCTCGTTAGTCTCTTTATCCTGGTCAGGTGGTCTGTAGCAGACTCCCACTAAGATATCAGCCTCATTGGCCTTCCTCTTTATCCTTACCCATAAACATTCTGCCTTGATGTATTTAACACTGAATTCTAGGCAGTCAAAGCACTCCTTAACATATAACGCCACCCGCCACCCCACCACCTCTCTTGCCCTGCCTGTCCCTTTTAAAGAGCCTATAGCCGACCATTGCAGCACTCCAACCATGTGAATCATCCCACCACGTTTCAGTGATGGCAATTATATCACGGTCTCCCTAGTGCACAATAGCTTCTAACTCCTCTTGTTTATTTCCCATGTGATGGGCATTGGCATATATACACTTGAGCCGTGGTACAGATGTCCTGACCACTTGTGTGGTTACTGACCTATCAGTGAGCCCTGTGTTTTTGTTGCTACATTTATCCCCATTTCCTACCTCGAGTGGGACAGCAGACTGATGGCCATCCTTAGGCTCATCTCTGGTGACCCTGGCTTTATCCTCATCCCTCTTCAAACTTAGTTTAAAGCTCTTTCAATGAGCCCTGCTAACTTGTGCCCCAGGATCCTTCTCCCCTTTCAGGTTAGGCTTCCCCCATCAGTTGCCATGCCTAGTGTCCTGTAGGTCCATTCATGATCAAAAAAGCCAAAGTCCTGTCTGCTGCACCAGTCATGGAGTCAGGAGTTAATCTTCTGGCTCTTCCTGTTTATCCCCTCATCAATCCCTGCTACTGGTGGGATAGTGCTCCTGATCCCCTAACCAGTCGTCCCAGGGCCATGAAGTCTCTCATTGCCCCTAGACTTCTGGTAGCTACCTCATCCCTGCCTACTTGGAATAACAGTAATGGGTAGTAATCTGAGGGCTGAACTAGGGTAGGGAGTTTCCTCTGAATATCCTTAACCTTGGCCCCAGGGAAGCAGATGACCTCCCTAAGAAGTGGGTCTGGCCTGTATAGAGGGCCTTCCACTCCGTTTAGAAGAGAGTCACCTATGACAAGTATCCGCCTTTTTTTCTTAACTGAGGTGATTTTGATGAAGGTACAGACTGATCTGGCCTCGGTGACACCTCCAAGTTTGGTGATCCGTCGTCCTCATCACCGCTTCATTCTCTTTGCAGAACTTCATATCTATTTTGTAAGGTCACCTGGGGAGGGGGAACTCTAGGGACACCCTTGCCGTGCCGCTTGTGCCATGCAGAAGCTTGTTGCCATTGCTCCTCATGCTGTAGGCCATCACACTCAGCCAGGCAGGCAGGAGATAGGCAGTGGTCTGCATCATGAGCCCCACCTGTCTTTTGGGCCTGGTTAAGGGATGCTAATTCATGGCACCAATGATCTGTCTCCCTCTCACACTCTCTGATACTCCTTAGCTTCTCTACTTCCTTCTTCAGCTGTGCAACCATGCCAAGCAGATCATTTATCTGCTCACACCTCACACAGCTGGTGTCTCTGCCATTCTCCAGGGTGAACGACGGGCTCTGGCACTCCCTGCAGCCAGAGACCTGGACCCCCACATGTCTGTGAGGAACCTCCATTTGGGTTGCCACAGTCCTTCTGGCAACAGCTTTTGCCTGGGTAGAAACCATACTTAATTCTCTTTCTTCGCTGGTTTCACCTGTCCCTGCTCTCACGCTCTCTTGCGCGCCCTGCACGCACTGCACCCTCTGATGGCTGCTGCCTCTGCCTGCTTTCCTCGTGGTCTGAGGGGAGCCTCCAGGTATGGCTGCCTTTAAATGTCGCATGGTTTCCTCAGCAACGCCCCCTGCCACGTCAGCCTCACTCGAAAGAGCTGCTGAGCCCTTCTGGGTCTCTCCTCTCTCCCACAGGCTTCCCGGGCTCTGAGAACCCCTATGCACATCTTAAATAGGTAAAGTTTGTTGTTAAGGCAGAGCACTTACTGCTGCTGCTGCCTTTGTCTGCTCTTCTCGTGTTCTGAGGGTTGTGAACATATTAACCCTTCTGCTACAAAAAGTTCACATATCTTTCTCCTTACACACTTGACACTGGCCACCGAAGACATGGCCACTGTCATGAAGACAATAGTAATCGCTCTAGGCAGAGAGTATAATGCATCTCCAGGAGAAGGAGCATAGAACCACAGAATGCGTGGGGTTGGAAGGGATCTTTAAAGATCATGTAGTCCAGCCCCTCTGCAGTGCACAGGGATCTTTTTAACTTGATCAGGTTCCTCAGAGCCTGGTCGAGCCTGACCTTGAATGTTTCCAGGGATGGGGCCTCCACCACATCTCTGGGCAACCTGCTCCAGTGCTTCACCACCCTCATTGTAAAGAACTTCTTCCTAATGTCTGATATAAATCTATCCTGTTCCAGTTTAAGACAATTGCCCCTCGTCCTGTCACTACGCACCCTTGTAAATAGTCCCTCCCCAGCTTTCCTGTAGCCCCTTCATGTACTGGAAGGCCGCTATAAGGTCTCCCCAGATCTTTCTCCTCTCCAGGCTGAGCAATTCCAGCTCCCTCAGCCTGTCTTCGTAGTAGAGGTGCTGAAGCCCTAAAATCATTTTTGTGTCCCTTCTCTGGTCTCGTTCCAACAGGTCCATGTCCCTCTTCTTTTGAGAACTCCAGAGCTGGACACAGTACTCCAGGTGGGGTCTTACAAGAGCAAAGTAGATGGACAGAGTCACCTCCCTCACCCCGCTGGCCACACTTCTTTTGATGCAGCCCACGATGCAGTTGGCCCTCTGGGCTGTGAGTGCACATTGTTCACTCACGTCCAACTTTTCATCCACTGGTACTCTCAGGTCCCTTTCTGCAGGGCTCCTCTCTATCACATCATCCCCCTGCCTGTATTGATAGTGTGCAGGACCCTGCACTTGGCCTTGTTGAACCTCATGAGGTTCACACATAGGAGTAGGCTCAAACCATTACAGGGAAGTAAATGAATTAAATGCCTGAATATATGTGGTTCTAATAATGAATATCCTAGACTTTGTTTTATTTTTTGAGTGGTTTGTGCTCATCTGTGGTTTCTAGTCATTGTTTGTATCTAAAACTAAACTGCCTCACCGTTATATCTGCAATGTTTAAGCTAGCAAATTACAGTGGTGTAACAGATTTATGACATGACAACTCTTGACCTTTAAATAGCAGACATTTTAAGAGTTCATTGTTTGAAAATAAATTAATATGAATGGTGAAATGTAGAAGAAATATGATTAAGCTATTTAGTAAAAAGATAGTTTTTTGTGGGTTTTTTTTTTGTTTTGGTTTGGTTTTGGGGGGGATTTTTTTTGTTTTTCTTTTTTGTTTGTTTGGTTCGGGTTTTTTTGTTCCTTGTTTTTTGTTTGTTTGTTTTGCTGAGTCTATTCTGTTGCCACTATTTGCCCGAAACCCAGGCTGTTGAAGTTCTTTTTTCTATCTCAAGGAATGTTAATTACTGAAAACGAGTATATAGACCTGCAGTTTCCACAAAATCCTGTCATCTGTACTGTGGGAGTACGTTGTATTATAAATGCATGCACATAACATTCACTGACATTAAAAGCAGTTACTGGCACTGAGTGGTGAATAGATAACACAGGTGGTGAATAAGTTACTCATCATGCCTTTCAAATGCATGAAATTTCATTAAAACTTTCTTTAAAGGAAAGAGTTAAGAACACAGAAGAGAAGCTAGTATTTTTATTCAAAAGAAATTTGGCATTTATCTAGTACAGATTCCTTATCTGGCCATACTAAATATATTACCACAGATGACATTTCAAAACAATGCAAAGTCACAGGCTGCTCATTTATATACTCTGTGTAGACCTTGTGGATGTTGCAGCACTTTTGAGTTTTATGGATAATATAGGTTTTATGTTCTAATGTGTAGGAAATTAATAGTCACAGTGGTCTGAAGAGTGATGACTTCCCTGATAATAATGATAAACGGATTGAGGACTTGATGAATGTAGCTAACCTAGTGGAGGTTAATGATGGTGCTCCCAAAAGATTTGATTTGGTAGTGATAAATTGAAGATGACCTAAAAAGATAAAGTACAGATCCCATTAACTTTACCAGGTTCTCCTCCTCATAGAACAACTAGATCAAAGGGTATGTTAGCTGCTTTCTTGCCCCCAAAATAACAGTTTTATGTCCTGTCCAGTGACATCCACTTCTGAAGCTGATTATTAGTTCCTCCTCAGAGTAAACTATAAGTGCAAATATCTATTGTATGGCAGTTAAGTTTCTAACAGTGAAGATTAACTTTTAATGGCAGAGCTTAACAGAAACACCTCTAATATATATATACACTGACCAAGTTTTGGGGTTAGGTTGCAGTGTACTGCTGGGTTTATTAGAGCAGTGATGCTCCTGCTCTAAGAGCAAAGTATCAACTTCTGTAAAGGACTTTACTAAAAAAGAGAATCATATTGGCTCTCCCCAGCTAGATAATACCATTCAGCCAGACACCAGAGGCCACATAATCAACAGAAAGAAGAGAGACAAAGAATCAACACAACTGCATTTATTTTGGGAGCTTTGTGTAAAACGGTAGAGAAAATTAATACATTCCTGTCTAGTTGCTCATGGTTGTTTTTTTATATCCAAAGTACCATTTTAAACAGTTAAAGCAGTTAATATTTTTCACTACTTCGGGAAGCAAATATCAAGTAAATTGATGATTTTAAACCAATATTTCAGGACAGAATGTCTGTGCTGCAAAAAGCAATAAATCTTATACTGCACTTTGGCAAGGTTCTGGAGAAATCAAAGATCTTATGGGCTCATAAGACTGAGTGGCCCTTTTAACCTCATTCTCTCATTGTATATTGAACTAATAGGTGCATAGGGAAATGTGAGGAAGCTTGCACTATCTGTATCACTATTGGGATTGGTTTTTGGTTGCTGCAGCTGTCAGTATGACCTTTTTGTTGAATTGAATTAGCTTAAAACCCATGTTTTTCAAAAGCCTAGCTTTCCTTCATACCAGCATTTGCATGAATGCAGAGGTTATTTTTGCATCTTACATTTAATAGTTAATTTTTAACTACTAATTTAAACAAAAGGTAGGGGAGTAGGTCAGAACACAGAAAGGACAGGTTGAAGAATATTAAATAACTTAGATGTAGCCAAGTTGTCAGGATCTGATGAAATTAGGTAAGCCAGAACTGTCTTTGAACCATTAGTAATTATGTTCAGGAACTCTAGGAGGACAAGCAGAGTCCTACAAGACTGGAGAAGGGCAAATACAATAGTATTTTAGAAAAAAAATAGGAGGGGAAATAAGACAAGGAAAAATTTAAGCTGTAGACAAGGCTGCCTAACTCTGTCACATAAAAAGATACAATAATGCATTTTTAAACAATCACTTTATGAAAGCTCAGAGAAGGCAGAACTGGTTTTGCTAAGAACAAATGTACTCAAACCCCACCACATTCATTCCTGAAGAGGGCAACTGTGAAACATACCTGGAGAAATATGCAGTATCTTAGCAAGATTTTTGACATGGTGTGGAGAACGGTCCGTCTTCTCCCCCCACATAGGACTAAATAAAATGCCTTTTAAGCCAGCAGAGGCAACTTTTGCTGATTATTCAAGGATGGACAAGAACAGGCCTGCCTGTTCTACTGATAGGGCCAAAGGCAAGAAAAGGAATACAAAGGTTTTGATACAAAGGCAGCAAAATGGACAAAAGGTTATGGACTGCCCCTAACAATGCCCGCCTTGGCTTTGGACCCATGAATGTTGATTGGCTTTGGGCCTTATTAATATGTTAATAAGAAGAATGCATTGTGGCATTAACTTGAACAGTGACACTAAGTTAGATGGGGGTCCCTGGAATATAAAAGGCAACAACTTTTGCTGGTCCCGTGCAGCCTACTCTGGATGCCACCAGTGGAGGACATGCTTGCCCCCACCGGGGAGCTGTCTGCCTGCCACGCCACTACCGGGAAGCCGCCGCTGCCGGGGAAGCCACCGCCAGAGAGGCTGGACTCTGCTGGGGCCACCGCTGCTACGGCTGCCGCCGCTACTGGAACACCTGCCTCCGGGAAGCCAACCCCCCACCACGAGCCTGCTTGCTGGAAAAGGAGCTGCAACTCACACCGAGACCTCACGGGAGGGTAACAAAACCGTGCACCCTGTCCACTAAATCTCTGGCCTCACCATGGTCCCTGTCCTTGTACTCGCACACATATCGCAACCTCTGAAAGAGGATTTTCGTCGGGCTTGCCCTCCTCCCTTTTACTCCATTGATCCTTGCACCCCTCCTTTGAAGTGTGCATTTAATAAGGGCATACTATTTTTGAATTATTTCCCTGATATATCTATCAGCCTACCTTTCCTGAACCCTTGTCCCTTAGTTTGGCTTCCCGCTTAATAAACTGGTTAATTCGTAAATTTAATTTGGTGTCAGTAACAATTTGTGGGCATGGTGAGGGCAGCATCTTTCTTTCTACTCTAAAATAGTCCCGAAGTGGCTGTTCCTCTGTGGGTGCAGCCCTTGGTCTCATTTAAAAATCCCTCTCAGTAAGAGAGGAAGTCACGGAAGCATCCTGACTGCCGGCGGCCACTACTGCAGCCGTCGGACTGTGACACATGGTTAAAGTACCCTGATGCTAAAAGAAAGAAAATGTAGTCCAGGAGAAATTAGGAAGATATAGTTATATTAATGGCTTGTTACAGAAGTAGGAGAGAATCTTATTTGTAGGAGGCTTCATTAATAGGATGCTATCCAGTATTTTTCTTTACCAACTAGGTCAGCAAAATAGGGAATGTATTTCTTTGTGGATCACAAATAATTACATTTGCATGAACATTTTATAAAGTAGGAACTTTTAAGGATGAAATGAAATTGGAGATGGTCCTAAGAAGCAGAGAACTATCCAAAAGAAATTAATCGAAGGCCAGTTGGATGTGGTGCACTTAAAAGTCGTATCTCTATTGCAAAAGTACAAAATCATCCTGCATAAAATATACAGTGTAATGAAGCACATACACAGTTGATGTTATGACCTTGTATGTTGTAAAAACAGGTAAACTTCATGTAGGCATTGATTTACCAAAGTGTAGTATATAATAAACGGGAGGTAATTTTTTCATATCCCTTAATGTTTATTTCTGTTCTACTTTGGGCACTACAATTTAAGATAGTAATATCAGTGAAACAGTAGCTCTTAAAAAAAAAAAAAGCATCAAAACTGAACTGAAACTTAGAAAAATGTGGTCTCTGAGAAATGGTTGAAAGATCATGTCTTCTGTAGAGAGGAGAAATGGCTTCAAATATGTTGAATGTGATGAGAAAACCAGCAGTGGCCTGCTGCTGTATGTAAGTAATCTCCCAAGCACTGGGTTTTATGCAGAAGGTAGAAATCCTTCTCACAGGTAGTTTTTAAAAATAGTCTAGACATGATTTTGATCCTGTTGCAGACTAAGTTGATGAACTACACCGCTTCCTGAGTTTGTCGGTTCTTTTGTGTTTTCTGTGGCTGCCTTTCATCCCTGTGTGTACTGCTGTGAACTGATACAAGATATTATTGGAATATGCTATTCTATGCTATTTTTTCTTTCAATTCATTTACTGTTGCAATTAATGCACATCGTATTTTATTACATAAATTTTGGACTCCTCACAAGCACATTTCTAATTATCTCAAAATGTTGTGTGTCAGCAATATTTTCTGTGAGTTTTGTTGTCTATAGTATATAATTAATCTGAACTAAATAGTTTTTCATTCAGAAAGTCTACCCTGCTGCCACTAGAATTGACTGGGGGAGTGTTATCTATTGGTCCTTAATTAGGAAAGGTATAATGGCAAGAATTATTCCTATTGCTCACTTCTCTATTTACTTCCACTTCAACAATTCAATGTTTTTTTTTACTTCTTTCAACAAATGAAAGTTAGCACAAAGTAAGAATTAAATATCTTTTTGTTAGCTTTCCAAATACCTGTTAGAGATAAGTTTATAGCGGTTGGGCTGCATTAATTTTATAAAATTTGAGGACTTTTTTCATCAGTTGTGTAGCTTTAGGAGGAAAACCATAAGGAATGCCACTGATCTGGAGAAGACAATGCAGTTTACATCAAGCCATGTAAAACTGATGTCCTCTGAAAATGATGCCAAAAGACAGAAATGAGTATCCAAATTCATATAGTTTATTTTTGAATATTTCTCATAATTGAGCATCAGAGACACTGAATTCATTAAAGGAGGTGGAGAAAAAAAAAAAGTAGCTGCTGATCCCATGTATTTTCAGATTTCCAGATGCTGGAAAGAGCTTACACAGGTAACTCACATTACAGATTCTGTTAAACTGCTGTGTTTGTGCAAGCAAAAATGGTAGTGATACAATAAACACTAATTTTTGTTATTATAACGATTTTAAATTCTTTTTTGCTGGCTCCTTTCTGTAAACAAATGTATAATCATACTCAGGCACTGTTTTTGGGAGCCCTGGGGACAGGGATGACTCACAAATTACCTTGTTATCTAGCCATTCTAGAAATTTATACTTAGCTTTTTATGCTGTATGTTAGCTTTCTAGGTAATAAAGGACTAAATATTGGCTTTTGCTTTTCATTAGCACTGACATAACCCCATTGCAAATCATGCAAATGTTACCAAATGCCACTGCCACTGAATGAATGAATATGATAGAATGAACCCAGCAGAGCAAATTATGTTCATTGCCATCTGAACTTTATTTTCCATTTAAACAAGGCTAAAATCTACTTTTCATAGATACAAATAGAATCAAACCTTGAATGTTGCAAACATTGTCACTGTATAGTAAGGGACAAGAAAGCTCAAATGGTAGCTGAGGTAAAGCATTCCACTCTGAAAGCTCAGTAGCCTGAATTTTAGATTATTAGTCCACGTTTAATGATAAATCTCATAATAAATAATCCATAGTTTAACCATATTAGAAACAGTATTTTGGGGGGGAAAAAAAACAAAGCAAAAAAACACTACAAAACCTTAAAGCTACAATAACTACCTTATGTATATTGCATTTTTAGCTACTTTGCAGGAGGAAAAATAACTAAATAAACCCAGTAAAATATTTACAATAGATACATTTAGAAGACAGGAACATATAACATTGATTTCCAAGAATCTTGAATAACTATTTTATTTGTAACACTGTAAAGTGCAACGAAAGATTGGTATGTTTTATATATTAATACATTTACAGAGGTAAACATCCTGTATTTCAGAGAAAACATTTTAGGCTATTGACAGAACATCATTGGTGTGTATGAAGAGAAAAAGAAAGTCTGCTGTCTACTCCTTTTAGCCTATGGAGCAGATTCAATTTGGGTAGAGTTAGGATAATACACCATATTTTTATAGGAGAACAACAAATGTTTCCCATCCATACGGAATAAACCACTAGCCCATTCTGGATGGAACTGTAGTTCCTTGTGGGTTATTTCACACAAAGTGATAAGGAAAATTTAGCTGTATCATCCAAAATACCTTCTAGAGTTTGGCACTTTTATGTTATCAGATAGCAGCATAGGGTTGTGCCTTTGTAATATCCTTGACCTCTAAGTAATTATCAATCTCAGCCTCTATATGGTTTGTGTAGTTTTTATACTTTACATCTTTAAAGGATGTTAAGGAATATGTGAAATTTTCAGGAAGCCAAGTGGAAATGCTTTCTGCAGCCTGTAACACTTAGAAACAAATTTATCAATAGCACTTATTCTGCATGTCTGCACACATTTATCCCCTTTCAAATACAAATCCTCCATAGTCTCCGTTTCGATTTATTTTTTTTTAGGTTAGACCCAGTAAATTCCTCCACAGAAGGCAACTCAAGGTCACAATCCTCCAAGGATATTTTTATCAAATCAATCCTTCATAAAGCTCTAACTGTATAAAAGCATTATTGAACAAATAGAAAGCAGCATCTCTTTTAACAATTACTTGGCTCCATAATGAAATCCTGCAAATTTGTTTTCTTAACTCACTCTAACAAATTCATGCCTGCCAGAAGTGGAATTTTCCTTTATTTAATTCTGTTAATTTCTCTTGAACAAACAGGGGAAGGAGACGTGGTGGAAGGCGAATGGATGGACAATGCAATATGCAAAGCTCAAAAGGCCGAGGGTAAAAACAAATCAAATGAAATTACCAAACAGATAAATAAGTTTTGCATTAGAAGGTTAAAAGAATAAAAATAAAAAATAAAAAAAAGAGCTAACAGCCTAACTCCAAGCCGAAAGTGAGCAGCTCATAAAAGCATTAACACGGAGGCATACGCAATACATAAAAAGTACAGTATTCAAGAGACATCAACACCAGATGTGTTTGTTTAATAGCTCAAGCAATTAAGATGTGAAACAGACAGTCTTTTAGCCTCCTTAATGTTGCTTCCATCCCATGTTGCTTTGCCTTAAGTTGGTTCCCTGGAGTAAATTACTCCAGCAAAGTGGACAGCTAGGTATTTCTGGGGACATCGCCTTTCCTTGTGGCTCAAACAGCTTATTGGAGCAGATCCCTGATGCTCAGATCTGTCCACAATGAATAATAAAAAAGTGAAATGCCCATCTATCTTGAGTTTTCAATAAATCTGGAGTTAACATTTTAGGGATGCAAATGGGCTTATTCTGAATCAGGGAACAGAAGTTTAACATTGAATTGTGAATAAGTAGATGTCTTTTATTTTACTCTGTCCTCCTAACTTCTTATTGTCATTGTTATTTAACTTGCAATACTGTATCATTCTGCTCAGTGACGTTTTCCTGGCACTGCTGCTGATGCATTTTAATGGATACAATGCCACATTCAATGCTTTGCCTTTTGGTCTGATTTTGAGATCTCAATTGTTTCCCCCCTAGGACCATGAAAATCAATGTTTCATAACCTAAGCAAATGTCCATACTAATTCTGGGTAGTAAATGTACATAATTAATACACCTTCAGTGTACTTAAGACAAAGTGATTACACAGCCTTTATAAATGTACATGTAGCACCAGACAAAGTTTCAGCCATGTTACTCAAGCACAGTGGGGATGTAGAACAATCATGACTGCAGAGGTTCCTAGGAGAGGATGAGGCCAGCTGCATACTAGGGGTGGTTCAATCACTACTACACTAATTAGTTTACATCTGAGAGCAACTTACCATAGATTAGAGAAGCTATTCCTTTTTCCAGTCAAGCCAAGAAACACTGAAATGAATCCTACCCTCTGAAGCCTTTTGCTGTTTGTAAGCAGGATGTCTCTGTGAAGCTGGTAATCTCTCAGTCTTCCTCTTTGCTTAAGCAGAGACAGAACTTAGCCCTTAGCAAGAATTTATTGACAGATGCTAAAGACCTTGATATTTTTCTGCATTCAGAAAGATGTACTAGTCCTCCTGGGACACAAAGCAATTTTAGCTGAACAAAGAGGCATGCCTTGATTAGAGCTGAGCTAAGAGCAAACCTTCATATTTCTCACTTTGTCTACACTGTTATATAGAAGCTTGTTTTCATGCTTCTTTATTCCTGATAAGCTTAGACTTTTTCTCCAGAGTCATATTTCTAAGCTCAAGTTGCTCTGCTACATGTTCCTCTGTCCTCTGATACCTTTTTTCATGGATTGAGTATGTATTTGGAAGTCTTACCCTAAAAATGGTATGCATATTTCAGAGAAAATGTTTAGTTTTTGTAAATCTCTCTCTTTTTGACATCTCTCACAAACAGATTGCACGGTTTTATTAACTAACTCTCTGTAATTCCACTACATATTTTAGAAATTTAATGAATTCGGTAGAAGCAGGATCCCTTGAGTGTTTCCCTTTATTTTGTAAGACTACAGGAAAGACTAGCCTTGACATCTTGTTAATCTATAAATCCCCCAGACACTTAACAGTTCCAAGAGCTGCTGATAGAGAAGTTACCTAATATGATTATCGAGGCAGTAATATTTATTATCTTGGAAGACTTCAACAACAACATAGATGATGTCCCCGTCTGCCTACTGAAATTTTCACCAAGGTTCTCTTTGAACAGGCTGACTCCTACATTCATATACAGCTTTATTTACTTGAATGCTTGAACAGGACATGGAACACAATCGCCTCTAGTTTCCTCTCAGAGTAACAATGAAGTTTTTGGTCAGCAGAGAATACTTCTGAATGACAGAGGAAAAACTTCCATAAGTGAAAAAAGAGACAACGTGGACCTTAATGTCATGAAAATTAAGAAAGAGCATCAAATTGATTACATGAAGAGTAAAAACATCTTTTGTTTATTTTTCATGCAGAAATCCCTCACAAATGGTGGTGTTAAAGAATCTGTAGGTAGCAGAGATTATACATGGATGAGCAACTGATGACCTTTGCTTATTGAAAGTGAGAATTTTATGTCCATCCTCTTCTTGTCATGCAGGATGGGGTCACCTGGATCATCTGACTATCTCAGGCAGCCTCATTAATCATGACTGCAGGCATCTGTCTCCATTATCCCAGTCAATATCTCCGTTAGCAATGAAAAGCAGGACAACGAAGACACAGAATGGCATTACATTTCAGATATTTTTAACAACATGTACATTTTAAAAAGTTAAACCAATGCCTTAATGCTTAACCAAAACATTACTAATTTTATATTTTTTATCCTACCCCAAAATGTAACACCAACATTTTCCATTGTAGTCAGCAGTATTATCTAGTTCCAGCTCTAGAAAACAAATCAGAAAGATAAATGGTTAACACATTTTTGCATTTAATTCCTGCTCATATGTTAAGGCACCATGAATAATGAGACCCAGAAATGGAGGGAATAGGATGGAAATACTGATGTAAAGGTGTGTGACTACATCCCACTCAGAGGAGGCATTCCTGGTTACAACACTTTGGGATATGGACCACTCTAGAAATTGCTATAAATTCAGTGCACGATTTCCTTATATCCAAGAATTTCTTATCAGTTTGACAATAATGCAATATTAATATGAAGTTTTGACACTTGCACTGTGCAGTGCTATTATACCTTCAAAATAATATTTACACAAAAAATTAGGCTTTATTTAATTTTACAGTAAGGAATATTTTATGGATGTGTGTGTTTGCATGTCTAGGCAAAGCACAACATGGGACTTAAGTCTGCTTATTTTTCTACAAATTAAAACCAAACCAAGCAAACTTGTGTTAGTGGAATAAGGTTAGATTATAGACCGATCAGGCTACAGAAAACTTCAGCTGAGAATATTGCACCTGTCAACTGCTTCTCATTTCAGGGAATTAATCAACTCGGATATTCAGAGAGTTTTTGAGAATGTTCATTATTTCAGCTATTAATTTTTAAAAGCAGCAAATGTTGCACGTCAACAGCATCCATAAAAATTGATTTATTGTGCAATTTACCTCATGCTACTATAAGGAAAGTGAAGGGTTTGTGTATCTACTACTTGCCCTCTCAATTTTCTAAGGTATCTGCTGTATGTGAGTATATATATTTTTAAGGAAAATTATTTAGCTGAAAGTAATAGAATCCTTTTTGCATTGGTTTTACACCAATGTGGTTGGGTGATATTTGACCACTTGCAAAAAATGCAGAATTTAACATTTAAGGGAATGAGAAACAAAAGCAATTACATAGATAAATAGTCACAGAAGTGTAATCTGAAACTAGTGGGGTCTCAGTGTTAAGACTGCATTAGGCATCAATATAGTTCTCTAGGTTTCAGTCTCGGGGAAATCTATTAAGCACTATCCTTTTGTAATGTGTATTTTATCTGCGTGCCTGTGGGTCTCATAAAGAAAAGTTTTATGTCATCTAGGTAAACTTAGCTAGAGAGAAGCTTCTATTAAACACCTGACTTAATGAAGCTTCTTGCTACAGAGTCTAAGTGTCCCGTTTGTGTTGGAGGGAAAAGATACCTCAAATTTAAAGATTTGACCTTATCTGACACGCTAAGTCACAGCATCCAAAGTATCCGAAATAAGGCCCTTATGCTAAATGTGATGTACAGGATGGTGTAACACAGTCACCTGCTACAACAGGACATCTTGTGAGCAATTTCAGCCCCTGGTATGTAACACCTTCTGTATAGCAGTGGCTAAAAGCCTGGTCTCACTGTAATTTATGGGAATCCAGATCAAACTAGGATTCAGCTTCTGCTTCTTTAAGTCATGTAGTGTAGCCTTGACTTGAGGGCTTTGTCATTTGCACATCTATGGTAAAAGTGACAGATAGTGAGGAGCCTTGCTGTTTATACAAATTAGATTCACTGTGGGGATTCCTCCCTTGAACAGCAGATATAACACGCAAATTCCATGCTCCTGTAACACTGATATGACTAGAGAGCATTGGGCTTGACCTCCTCATGCAAGGGTCCAAAAGAAAAAAATAAACCCAAATAAACCCCAGCTGTTCTAATAGATAAAGCCTGAACAGATTTGCTAAGAGATTTAGAGGGAAATGCAGACTTGTACTAGAACACAGACCTTAGAAAAGTTTATTAATAATTCAAAAGAGAGATATAAATCAGCCTGAATATCTTGACCATTGGGGTAGAGGACATTACACAGTTCATTAAAATGGCCAATATTATTAAGTACACAATAGATCTTCTCAGTCCTTTAAGATTCTAAAACTGTGGATCTGAGGATCAAAAATCTACACTAACATGATGAGAAGGAAAGGCCTTATAACATTTTTTCAGTGTTTATCTCCTTGATAGCTTTGCTCAGGAAAATACCAACTTACTTTGGCCTTTCATACTTGAAATGCCTCAACTCTGCACCTGGGAAGATCATGAAACAGATCCTCCTAGAAGAAATACTAAGGCATATGGAGGACAGGAAGGTGATTCAGGACAGCCAGCATGGCTTTACCAGGGGCAAGTCCTGCTTGACCAACCTAGTGGCTTTCTACAATGGTATAACTACATCTATTGACAAGGGTAAAGCAGTAGATGTCATCTATCTGGATTTCTGCAAGGCCTTTGACACAGTCTCTCAGAGCATCCTTCTCTCTAAATTGGAGAGATATGGGTTTGATGGGTGGACTGTTCAGTGGATAAGGAACTAGCTGGATTGTCGCATCCAGAGGGTAGTGCTCAATGGCTCAGTGTCCGGATGGAGAACAGTGACAAGTGGTGTCCCTCAGGGGTCCATACTGGGACCTGTGTTGTTTAATATCTTCATCAATGATATTGACAGTGGTATTGAGAGCACCCTCAGCAAGTTTGCTGATGACTCCAAGCTGGGCTGTGCAGTTGATATGTCAGAGGGATGGGATGCCATACAGAGGGACCTGGACAAGCTGGAGAAGTGGGCCCAAGTGAACCTTATGAGGTTCAACAAAGCCAAGTGCAGGGTACTGCATCTGGGCCAGGGCAACCAGAGACATCCATACAGGCTGGGGGAAGACAGCAGAAGAGAGCAGCCCTGTGGAAAAAGACCTGGGGGCACTAGTGGATCCAAAGCTGGACATGAGCCACCAGTGTGCAACTGCAGCTCCGAGGGCCAACTGCATCCTGGGCTGTATCAAAAGAAGTGTGGCCAGCAGATCAAGAGAGGTGATTCTTCCCCTTTACTCTGCCCTGGTGAGACCTCACCTGGAGTACTGTGTCCAGCTCTAGAACCCCCAACACAAGAAAGACGTGGACCTGCTAGAGCATGTCCAGAGGAGAGACACAAAAATGATCAGAGGGCTGGAGCACCTCTCTTATGAAGAAAGGCTGAGGGAGTTGGGATTGTTCAGCCTGAAGAAGAGAAGGCTCTGGGGGGACCTCATAGCGGCCTTCCAGTACCTGAAGGGGGCCTACAGGAAAGCTGGGGAGAGGCTTTTTACAAGAGCACAAAGTTATAGGACAAGGGGTAATGGTTTGAAACTGCAGGAGGAGAGATTTAGGTTAGAGATCAGAAGGAAATTCTTTAGTGTGAGGGTAGTGAGACACTGGAACAGGTTGCCCAGAGAAGTTGGGGAGCTCCATCCCTGAGGGCATTCAAGCCCAGGTTGGATGGGGCTCTGAGCAACCTGGTCTAGTGGGAGCTGTCCCTGCTCATGGAGAGGAGTTGGAACTCAATGATCTTTAAGGTCCCTTCCAACTCTAACCATTCTATGATTCTATAATTCTAAAATACAGTCCAAATAATAAAATTAATAACATTGCATTTGTTCTGACTGGAGAAATCCAGAGTGTGGGGAACAGACCACTAATTGTTTTACAAATCCCGTTTATATTATATATAAATATCTAAATATTTTACAGGTAAAAAAGAAATGAACTCACATATACTTTTTAAAAAGAAAAGACAATATGGCATGAGATTTCCTAAGCAGTTTTACAGGAGAGTGTCATAAAGAAAGTAAGGCTTTTATGCACACATTTACCATGAAATATTTTTACTTCTCATTAACTTCTTATAATAACATAATGTCCCTAAAATCAGAGTTTAGGCTGTGTTACAAGGCCTTTATAGAGCCATCTATGTGTCTTGGCTTCAGGCTTTCTTATAACCCTTGGGTGGGCATTCAATGATACTAAAACACACCTGTAGGGGGGTTGTGGGTTAAGTAATAAGTGGTGAGTTCCCTTTTGGGACATTGGTCTTATCATCTTCATCCTCAAAAATATTCAAGCTGGTAATGATTTTATGCTACCTACTGTGTAAGATTTCAGCTTCAGCATAACATTTAATAAAGCATTGTCTGTGGAGTTCAGTGGTACTGTATTGATAAGAGTTGCCTTTAGAACACTTTGTGAGGCTGAGTAGTGGTGGCTATGTAACACAAATATGGGAAATAATGAAATAAAAACAAGCTACATGATATGCAGAGATAAAATTTCAATACAACTAATAAAGAAAAATAATAGCAAAAGGAAAAATATTGTAGAAACACAATGCAAACAACTAAAGCATTAGCAAAGAAGAAAGACAAATAAGAGCAAACTAAGAAATGAATAACAAATAATAAAACAATAACAAATAGTGGGAAATAACAAACTAGACTTTGGAAGTAATCAAAGTGAGAAAGAAAGTAAAAGAGTCTATTTTTTGAGAAGCAGATTAGTGCTGTGTGCTTTTGGGATCAACAACTCAAATTCTTTTAATAGGTAAAATGGCTTAGGGAATATTTTTACCAAAGTTTTGGACAACACAATAAACTCCACACAGTTTTCTGCACTAATTGTTTATCAAGAGAGACCTCAGAATTTCTAACCTATGAATTAGCATGCAGGTTCATAGTAGGAGTGTAAGATGGGGAAGCACATGAGCTGCTCTGTGCTGTCTCAATATCTGCTCAAAAATTTAAGACATGGTAAGTGTTCAGGGGAATCTCTTCATTAACTTCAATGGTCTTTGGATCAGGAAGAAATAAATTGAACACATGAAAGAACAAATGAAAGCCATATATTTACTTTGTGTGCACTTTGGCATCCTTCTCTTCTTCTGTGAAAATGATGTCTGTGTATCATTGGTCAGAAAAAAAAGATGGAAGAACTTTCCTCTTGCAAACACATTTTCTCTGAAATTGGAATGGTTTGTAGGGGTATGTACATCCAATTGATACTTTACATTTGCAAAACCAAAAACTTATTTTTGAGATTCTTAGAGCAAGATGGTTTAATTTCTCCTTTGAAATTACTAAGCTTCCATTATATTATAACATGTATTATTACTCCACTGTATTTTGAGATAATTAAAAATCATATTGCAAGACTAATTTAAATAAAACAAAATGTTTTGATTGATTAAAATAAATTTCCAGTTATTCTTTTCAGAACTTTCTTTCATCAAGTGATATTTCTCCCCCAAGTTGAAATAAAGATCAAATTGAAAACTCAGTGTGCTGCGTCAAATGCTTATCCTCTGCATGTAACCACTCTTATTATTGTGCAATATTTAATAATGGCATCTTCAGAGAACAAACATTTTAGGAAAAACACCTGGAAAAACATTATGTTTCTTCTGCTCTTTTTGATCTTGAGGACATGACAAGAGAACAAAGAGAAAGGGCAATCTCAGAGGGAGACAGACAGGGCAGGTAGAAGCTCATGAGTGAGATGTTGTGGCTTTCCATCTGCAAAGAAATTGTGCATTCTGCTACTGAAAAAGCACAGGGAAGAGACAGAAATATCAGCATTTGACCAATTTCCTGATAACCCATTGGTCAGGGCACTCTAGAAAACTGTCTCGATTCACAGTATTGATCTGCTCCTTGTGTCTTTATATGCCACCAGGAGAGCCAGAAACAGATCTCATCTGCAAGGAGAGGCATTGCATGTGATCCACATGCCACTGGAATGACTTGTATGCCACAGCTGGTGGTGTGGAGGACTGGCCTCCACAAAAGGTATGTCTCTTACACAAATTGATTGCAATAGAGAGACCTAAAAGGAAAAAAACATACGAACAAACAAAAAAAAAAAACAAGAAAAAAACCCCAAAACCAGAACGGCGACGGTGTAGCTGGGACTTACACAATGAAGGGCAGAGACCCCTGCCCCCCCTTGCTGTGTGTGCAGCCAGGACCCAGCCTTTGGCTGGAGCATGGCAATACTGTTACAGGAGCCACAGGTAGGAGCTGAGGACTGAGCAGACTAAAGGCCAGACCAGCCTGCATGAGCATGTAAATAGGACGGTCATTGTGGGTCGTAATCGGTCGTTGGCGCCAATTGTTCTCTGCTGCTGGAAGAAAGGAGAGAGAAGAAAAGAAGAAAAAGGAACAGTAGATAACACAGAGCCTTCGGTGGCTGGGTGGGACTCCTGCTAGAACTCCTGCATTATTTTTCTCCTGCCTCCCTGCACCCCTGCACTCCGGGACTGCTGCTATTCCCTGCTTCCTGCTTGCTTGCACTCCTGCCTCTTCTCATGGAGCCTGCTCACCGAGGAGCTGCATGAAAGGAGCTGAAGAAACGGAGAAGAGAGCTAGAGCACAGTAAAAAAGCTAAAAGAGCTGGAATCCCTGCTCGCTCCCCAACCCCTCCGTCATGCTTGCTCCCAGGCCAGTGGGTGCAGCTCCAGCCGGTTGTAGCCGGTTGCCACAGCCGCGTGACGCCGCCGCAGCCCCAGCCCAGCTCCAGCCGCCATCGCAGCCGCTGCTGCCCAAGCCGAGGCAGCCGCCACGGGCCATCGCCAGCACCTGCCGGAGCCGCCTGCGCCGCAGCTCCAGCGTGTGGCCGCTCGTCCCGTGTCCCGCTGCAGCTACAGCCGCTCGCCGAAAGCCCCGCTCTTAAAGCCACAGACGCCGCCAAACCTGTCAGTGCTTCGGAGCCTGTAAGAGAGACCCACTAACCGAGAAATCTTTCCTTTCTTTGCGTTCTGTTCCCCGGGCAAAACTAATCGGCCACATTCACACACGCACCTCGTCTACCCTATACGGGAAACTCGCCGGGCACCCTACCTCCAACTGTAGTAGCGTTTCTTTCTTTTTCTTTACCTATCACAAGTACCAGTGTTACACACCCCAGGTTTGTTTCCTGTACCTACATTTGCATGTCCTCTCCCCCCACACACACTCCCTCTGCTCCAAAGCTGCTCCAGTAAAGTGGTATTTTAAGCACACAGTCTCTGTGTTGGTGCCGGTGCACACACACATCTGGGCAGGGTTTGTGTTCTATAGACATACCTGGTGTAGCCAGCTGGTCCCAAGCTAGGGACGGACCCACGGGGAAATTAAAACCAGCCAATTTGGGGATATTCCTTCTCTAATTGAGGAGAAGAGAAGGAGTGATCTGTGACTCGACTCAAGTTTTTCAGTCTGGGTCGAACTCGGACCACAACAGAATGGGGGATCCATGATTCCCTTTGAGCTCCACTGATTTCAACAAACAATCAGGTTCAGGTGGGACTAGTTACACTGAAGAATTCCTGGCCTTGTCTACCAAATTCCACAGCTGGAAGTCCAAACTATCTTGCACATGGCAGCAGCATGCCCATTTGATGCCCAGGTGTAACTATCCTTCAATTATTGCTGTGAAGGAAAACTTACCTCACAGAAAAAACCTTCCAACTGAGATTTTAGTACACTTTTTGTTTTCTGTGCTTGAAATGCTGTCTTGGCTTCACAAAACTTAATCTTTTAAGACATTGGATTTTAATGACATAAAAAAGCACTGAGCCAGCTGTCACCATATTACAAATGTGAGTTTGAGAGCAAAACCAATGAGAGTTTGAATCCGCGAGGACCAGAGTTATTGCAGGAAAGGTCTAAGGTCCTTTTTCTATGCTGCTGACTGTGGAGGCAATATCAGATTATAGACAGACATTTTTAAAGCAGTGAGGAAGGCTATAATATTGAAATGATCAAGTAAATTATGTTTAGATGACCCTAACCAGCCCCAAAGAGAACCTTCTTCCTCCTCACTCTCCATCTTCACTGCCACTAATAGGTTTCCTTTCTGACTTAAAATGTGGCAATCTCTTTACAATCCCAAATAAAGCAAACCAGCCACGTAGCTAAGGGTATATAGACAGTGCAGTGGAGGGCTGCATCCACCTGTGTTAGCTGCAAAATAAAGAGCACCCCAGAAGCAGCTTGCTTGGTTTCTGCTTGACCTGAATAGCAAAGTCCAGATTTCTGGGCAGAGCCCAGTGCTGCCCATTATACCAACATTGTTACCTGAGGTCTAAACTCCAGTTGCCAAAGTTTGTACTACACTAGATGTATTTGACAACCAGAGTAATGCTGCCCCAGGTGTCTTCAATCTATGCTTGAAAGCTCAAATGAGGAGGAGTTAGAAGGACAAAGCATCAGAATTTTTTCTGTCTTCACTATTCAGCTGTATAATCTATTTGACTGTGGCTTAGATTTTGCACTGATACAACAATAATCACAGATACTAAGGCTTTATTTTTTAAAAGACTGCTTTGTATATTATTTTATATTCCTGTATAATCTGATCTATGGCTGTTTAGTCGGCCCTAGAGAAGTATAGGTTGTTGGTAGGGATACCATATAAGCATCCTGAAACCACTTAGGGAAACATAATTGGAATACAGGTAAAAGATCAGTAAATCATGTTCAAAGTAACCATGAATGCTAGAAGTCCCATTTATATCAGTGCAGTTCCAGTGGAGAGAAGGTGCTGAGTTTAAACAAGGACTCAAGCAAGGACTCAAGCAAGTCTACCAATTTTAGTGGAGTTTCCTTGGATTCACAGCTGCAAGTGTGAGAAACTATTCAATTCTCATGGTGTTTCTAACTGCAGGAGCAGGGCACAGAAAGCAGAAACTGTTTCTGTCTGGTTTATCTGTACAGGAAATTTCTGCAAGGCTGTGAAAAGATGAGAGCATGCACTTCAATGTACCCTCTCCTTAGTGTCTGGAGAAATACCCCTCTTTGATATGTGAATCTTCATGCTCTGTTTAAAGTTCATTTTGGGTCCAAGTGAATAAGAGAGGAATCTATCAGAGGGCTGAAATGAGAGGATGTGTTCAATGAGAGTCCTAAATTAATGTGGAATTTAGGGGTAGATTTGGGCCTCAAATTCTGCCCAAATCTCAGCTTATATTAAACATTTTTTAATTATGTTTGGTTGTCATCTGCTCAATATTTTGAGAAAATATTAACCTTTATTTTTTCCTAAATTGAATCAGATCCAAATTACACCAGGGATTTGAGAAACATTGCAAATGGGGGAAAGTAGAATGTGAAATTAATGTATTGTTTTACATTATTTTCCTCTTTTTTGTGGCTCTGCCTGCGTTAGAACAAACTCTGTGCCTTATTCAATTAATGTCCTCATGACAGCCCTCAGAAGTGAAAAGAGTTAAAAACTCACAGGGGAACTGTAATGGTAATGTGTCCTGAGAGATATTCATTTGGCCCCAGCTGTCCATTTTATTCTAAGTGCTAAATGCTTTAATATACATAGACTATCATTTACATAGCAAGTGGCTATGCGAGATGAATTATTTATTTTGTGACAAATACCTAATACCCAATGTACTGTCAAATACAAAGAAGTTCCTTATTTGACCCCTATGTGTAAATTTGCATTATAGAATTCATTATCTTTGCACATAAGTCACATTGAAGTTCTGTGCAGATATCTGTCAATGGAACTGCAGATTAATGCAGCTTTGATTTAATAACACTATTTGCTGCTATGCCATACTTGTATAACAAGGAACTTGGGTTTTAAGCTTTCTGCCATAGAAGCTGCTAATATATGTAACAGCTGCACTTCTAATGTACAAAAAGGTAGGTGAACTAGAAAAAAACTCTAATTATGATGAAAATGTGATGAAAGTCAGTAATTTGCATCAGACTAATTGCACCAGGATATCTAACGCCTGGATGAAGAGAAGGCAGATTGGGATGTAGACCTCCCAAAATCAAGACAGTGAAATTAGGCCTGCTTCCCCAGGCAATAGGTGACCTGATCTAATGCAGTCAGCTTCATGTTTACATTCCAAAAATTATAAAGTAGTAAGCTTGAATAAGAAATTGTATCATACCAGATTTAGTGTTCTTATACAGCATATAGCACTGCTAATTCTCAGAAAGTTTCACATTAACCTTTGATTCCCTCTTCTTAGGATCTAACTCTCATAGTCACTGTATTTTAACCATTTAGATGGCCTTATTTTTCTAATGACTATAGAATATGACAGAGTTCTCAGGCTTATCAGGGAAAATATTATACTGCTCATCTAAGTAATAGTTTGCCAAATTTGATGTTGGATAGCATGTCTCTATAACAGTTATCAGGATACTCCTCACTGGTGTATTTGAGATAAAGGAAATGCTGAGTTCAGAAACATTACAGCTTCTCTCTGAAATTGCACAGGTATACTTCAAAAGGTTTCTAGGGTATGACTTCCTGTGTGTGTCCTACACACAAAATTGAGGTGTTTGTTTACATAATTTTGAACCATAAAACAACCTGAAATATCTCACAGAAATGGCCCATCTTATACTTTGCTTCATGCCTAGTCTTTTAGTTCAACATTTGACATAACTTGTGGAGAAAAAGAGTAAATAAAACATTTCTGAAACTTGGAAGAGATTTTGACTGGGATGATGTCAGAACAGTAAGGTCAGGTCAGTTTTTATTGAACCAGTCCAGTTTCCCATCCTTTACTGAGATACAATTTTTGAAGCTGCTGGCTCATTTTAGCAGCTCTGCAGATGATAGGGGGTTGAGACTACCCAAGGATTTTAATTCTGTAGGTTAGAAAGTTCGTACAGTCAAAGACTGAACTCAGCCAGAAGGAGTTTATGCCTGCTACGTGAACTGAAAATTAGTGTTGACCCTGAAAAAGCTCTTCTGTAGTCAGAGGATTTGTTTATCTGCACTTTGGCACATTTTGGATAATGAAAGCCTTTGAAGCACAATAGGCCAATTACAGACCTGGTGTGAATGGGCACTATGCCACTGAAACCAGTGGAGTTGCGCCCACTCACACCAGGTTTGAGTTTGGCACATTGCCTTTGTCAATGGTAAAACAATGTTTTCAACAAATTTCCTGGCAGAAGCCATGCTGCATGGAAAATGCATTCATTTAATATGTTTATTTGCATAACAGATCTGAGCTTTGGCAGAGTTTATTATTCATTATGCAAGCTCATTCCCTTCCCAGCCAGCAATGAGATCCACATCAGAGAGGGTACTCAGAGACTTTTAGAATTGAAGAGACCTTCTGTTTGTTTTTTATTGCAATCTTCCTCTACTTCTTTCCTCACAAAGAAACAACTTGAATTCTGGGCCAAACCCTTCAAAAATAAAAGTTCAGGAACAGATAATATCAGATCCTATTCAGACACCTGCCTGGCTTTCAGCAGTGCTATGTGCTTTCTGTTTCTCCTGCTGATGCAGTATTTTTTTCTGAAACAATCTGAAAGAAATGAATGGGAGCTCAGATATTTAATCAGGCAGAGACCCAAATAATAATAAATAAATCAATCCTAAAATATGGATTTAGGTGGCTAACTTAAAGTTTCTGTTTTCAAAAATCTTATCCCAGATTATCAGAGAGGCTGATGATTCATGTGAAATCTTCCAGTAAGAAAGCTTTCTGTAGAAAATGGAAGATAGTGTATTTCTGTGGGGAGGAAGTCTAACTTCCTCTACTACTCTAATATGACATTCTGTGTATTTGGTTCTATTGAATGCTGAAGCTTGAATAGTCAGTACATATGGACAGATTTCTGAGGTCCCGTGAGGTCAATCTTGCTTCAGGCAGGATACAGGAAAACTAAATGACTCAAACGTGTAAAGAAACTGTTCCATAGTGTCATCATTCTATTATTTTTTTTTTGCATTTACATGAATAATTACGGTTATCAAGAATGAAAGTTTTCCATTATTTTTGGTTGCTCCTAGAGGTAAAGAAAATGTAAGTCCTTTAACTTCAGGGATTTAAGAGAAAAGGAGATATTTTTGGAGGGTAGGGGCAGTCTGCTTAAAGTGGGTAGTATTTTGCACTGATGTCTACTAGTAGGGAACAGAGGGTCCCTAACTGGAGCCATGACTGGGGTCTCCCTTTCCCACCCCAACTAAGTTCTTTGGATGTGCTTGTGTGAAGAAGCTTTTGTAAAAGTAGTGTGTGAGCAGAGTGGTACAAATTGGAGTTTCCAAGGAGAAGTTTGGGGAAAGTATGTTAACTATGGGGTTAATGTGCAGCTGAGCATGATATTACATGAAGCACAACCAGAAAGCTAGACTTCTGATCTTTTACCTGCAGTGGGAAGGGTCACCTAAGGATGCCTGATATCATGTCTTTCAGGGGGAAGTTGTGTGAACTCTGCTTGTCAAGGATGGAAGAGGCACTGTTCCAGGTGTACTGAAAGGTTTCATCTAAGAAATTGTCCAAGATGCATGGGGAGAGCTGCAGAATAATGTAGTTAAGATAGGAAACATCCATGCCTGTGAATACACCAGGGGTATTATGCATGCAGAGTCCTCCAATGATACAGAAACTAATTTGCTCAATTGAAAATATGTTTGCCATTCCTAAGAAAAGAAAACAGCTTTTGCTGAAAGGACATACTGAGTTTCAGCTCTGAACAGCACCTTCTGAGATCTAGAAAGACATCACTGTTCCAGCAACAACTGAGGAACTAAATTCAAATGGCCTCAACTTGTCCCCCTTTCTGGCTGTTCCATATGAACATCTGTTAGTGGGAAATACATACATAAATATATATATATGTATATATTATGACCACTTAAACACTGATGTCCATACAGTAGCTGTCTCTCATCCCAGCTGCTGGCATGTGGATACATAAATCCCCAAGGCCCACAGCTCCAGTTCAGCTGTTTTCAGACCTACAAACACCCAGACACATGCACTATGGATTCTCTCAGGAGCTGACATTATGCTCCCAGTTTAACCAGTAGCTGGCCACCAGATATCAGCTGCTTCATGTATAGACACACACTCGCAAACGGGTCTTTCTAGTATTTGGTCCAGATTTATGACCTTATCAGTAGCCTATTACCAGACTTTACATTCTCTCCAGATGCTGAATTGAACCTCCTGGTCCCTTCAGTAGCCAGTGCTAAGGCTCTCTAGTATCTCCAATATCTTGCCCAGATTTACAGCTGGTAGTACCTGACTACAAAGCTTCTGTCCTCCTCACCAGCCAGTCCAGCATTATCCTTGCTAGCGATGACAGATTGGCAAACACACCCACACCACACAAGGTGAACACAGTCTCCAGCTTCTGGCACTCCTGTAAGAGGTTTCATACTTCCAAAGGCAGTATCTGCTCTCAGTCTGTAAGGCTTCCTGGTGAGCCTACCCAACTGTCTGGTGGTGATGGGTCTCAGTCCCAGCCCATGGGGCTGACACACTCCTGGGATGCTCTGTGATGGAATGGATCAGGGGTTTGTTCCTCTGACTGGGTTATTTGGGTTCCTATGGCTGCCATTGTGCCTCAGCTCCTTTGTGTGTGTGGAAATGAGCCTTAATCACCTAAGCAGCTGATTTCAATATGTAAATATCTATACATTAGATAGTTGTCTAGATCATTATTATGGTCACAATCAATATGTTCAGTGAAGCCTAGAGTATTCACCTATGCACTAGTGTCTGTTGCCATCTGAGACTCCACAAAGAAGGAAAACTTGCTCAGAGATTTCAGTTGTTGTGCAGTACCTCCAGGGGATGCTCAAGTTAGTATAGAAGCAGCTGGATGTCTTCCAGGCCAACCTGTGAGATCTCAGATGGCATTGAAAGCTTCCATGTGGGCAACTGGGTTGAACCTACAGGAGTAGATCAGCAGAATATCTTACTAGGCTCTAACAGTCATTGAGTAGATAAAATGGAGACCTCTTTTCTCTTCCTTTACTGGATCATTGCAGATTTCTACTACATTTTATCCACTATGTTCTTGATGGATATATGAAGATATAATAGAGTAGATAACAAATACAGAGTGCAGTATTTTCATCCCAGTTCTTCTAAGTCTAGAACAGTAACTCAGAGATAAACCCTCTGATGTAATAAGATGTTGAGAACAGACATTAGCAGTGACAGATGTGGGCTTGAAATCACTATTGCATTGTGGTTTCAGCCTTCCTAATTAAATTGCTCTGTCATCGGACTTCATCTAAAAGTATTGATCCTTGACATGTTCAGTTTTACTGTGACTTCTTCCTAGGTTTTCCCTTTACCACTCATAACTTGTCTGCAATGAGGAACAACATATAATGGACATTGCCCATTTCTGTTGCACTGAAGTAATCTCTCATGTTTGTCCATTAATTTATGTTCCATTGAGCCACTTCCTTTCAAATACCTACAGTCTTCTCAGTTTGTATTATTTATATGTCCGATATATTAGCACATCTGTATCAGGAGCATATTTTCTCTTCCTGATGTGAAAGTATAAAATGACTACTCTAGGATCAAATTTTTTCTCAGGTCTTTGAGAAAAATAGGAGTTTTATGGGCTAATGATTTATTGAAGATCACATTAGATTGCTCTTCTAAGTTAGCACTTTTTGATGCATCAGTGTTGCAATGCTCAGCTCAAGCTGGGAGTTGAAAGGTGACACTTGCATGACTATGAAAAAGAGACTGGATGACTTTAAAGTCCCATTCATGAGAAAGCATTCTTTTCCTGCTGTGGTCTCCCATAATTCATTATGGATCTTATTGCACAATTTGTCTTTTGGGAGCTGGAGTGCTGTTTAGAGAAAAATACAGTGTGGAGTTAAATTATAATCCATGTCTGCCAGTTCTTGATTTACCTGAGATGTGATCACAGTTGGAGAAAGGGTGCAGCTGCTATTTGAATTGATTACATAACCTCTCGTTATTGTGCTTCGGTCAAAGCTATGCAAGGATGTAGACAGATACTCTTTGATGTGAAGTCTTTACATCAAAAGGGAAAACAAATAAATAATTAAACCATCTCTCTACTTTTTAAAGTCCCAATCATGACCTGAAAATTAGGCTGTTTTCTCTGCCTTGCTGGGAAGAGGAATGTGCAAAATGGTTATTAGTAAATATCTTTAATACTTTGCATCTTGTCTAACATTTAAACAATTATGAAGCATCTACCATGGTATAACAAGATTCTCATACCTCTCTGAATGAACAACAGATTAGAGAATACAGTCCTAGAAATATACTAGGTAGTATATATACATTTGCATTCTTTTACTGTTAACTACACTAATTAAAAAAGATGGAATATACTAAATTGAAAATTTGGCTTATAAAAACACTTAGATATAATGATGCTCACACTGCCAGTTGTACCAGTGAGGTCATGTCACCTGTAATCCAATATACTGAAACTGATATTAAGATTTTAAGGAAATAAATATTGTGCTATGGAGGAAGAGAAGGGATTAGAGAGAAATGGAGAGAAAGAGATCTGGACATCAGAACTTATAGCAAACATGAGTTTTGTACTTAATAAAATTATTGAAATGCTCTTCTTTTTCTTTTTCCTCTACTTTGGAATGTGATTAGTTGAATGACTGTTGTCAGCTGGTACTAGTTCTTACAAAATATTTTATTACTCTTCATTTGGGGGATATGCTGGATGCTGCAGAATAGTATTCATTTGGCTGCTTAGTTTTCAATTAAATGGTGCAATATGAGCTGTGGTAACACAGGAAGGGGGATGGTCTAGACGAACCAATGCTGTGTCGATCAAAAATATTTGCTGCTCTGAACATAGCATATAAGCCAGATGCTGTGAATAAATGTTCTCTTTTTATGGCCAGTTAAATCTGCACTTGTACTTCTGTAAAAAATTACTGCAAAGGAAATTGTAGATGTGGGAGACTTACTCTAGATAATATTTTGTAAAAATGTAACATAGATATATAAAGGCATGTTTAGTTTAACATTTTTACAAAGATGAAACCATGATAATATATTTTATAAACAACTGAATAGGAAGAGTACAAGGAATTTTTAACAAAATGCTTGGGAAACAAGGAATTATCTACTGTAATCAATCCATCAGGCTTAAATTATGACTCCCTAAGGACTTATTAGTCAGAGCAAGACTTTCTTAACAACCTCAAATAAACATGTCAGTCATAAATTCCCAGAAACAGGGACCGTACACTGTGAATGTTCCTCTTACATGAAATTACTGTCCTTTTTCTTCTAGCTTATTCAATAAATATAAGGCACTGTATGAATACATCTACCTATAATTCTGAAAAAACAAACAAAAAACGAACAAACCTCACACACTAATGTTAATATAGTGTTGCCAAAAACTAACATGTTTACAAACTTTCTTCTTACCTGTTCTTAAAATCCACCAGAGTGCAATGCTGACTGACAATGGAACAAACTTTATAAAGTATACCCAATTCCATCTAGTTTTGAGTATAGAAAGGCTGCCTGACTATACTGTATACACCAAATTTTAGTTTTAGAGTCCATGTTCTCTGTGCTGTATCTACAACTTGTAAATGTCATGGAGCTAGACAGAACAAGACCTGTCCCAAGAGCAAAGGTCTGTATTCAGACAGTACCTAAGGGGTACCTAACAGGATCCCTCACTATTCTGTTTCTCCCAAGTCCCAGTCCCACGACATACATCATATGTTTGCAGTATCATCTGGTTCAGTAATACAAAGCAAGAGAGATGTGATGGGGAGTTTCTGCATCTCATCTCAGCAGGTAGTGACCCTTGCACCATGTAACCTGAAGTGAAAGAATAAGCTTTTATGTGATCTAACACTGACATGGGAGGAGGTCTGCTGCCTACCCCATTCATATGAGGGGCTGTGTTAACCCTTTCTACGCCTCCTAACTTTGCTGTCAGGCTTTCTGGACTGAAGTTAGTTGTCTTTGCACAGTCCTGCATGACTCTCTGCTATTTAGCATTACATTCTCAGTCTTTAGCATTGTGCACTGAAGATTCCTAGAATCATAAAATGGTTTGGGTTGGAAAGGACCTGGAAGATAATCTAGTTCCAACATACTGACCCTGGCTGCCCAGCTGGGATCCAGCCAACTACATCTCTGTCATTAAGCTCACTTCTCTGAAGGGTCCTGAAATGTAAATGTGTAGGGTACATTGCAATGTTCAGATTTTAATTCCTAAAAAAATCCCAAATCCTGTTAGACACTCCTCTCTGCCTTTAGAATGATACCAAAAAAGAACTGGTACTCAATCACTGACTTCTTTTTAGATACATAATGGTCGTGATGGATCACATTACACTACATCAGTAGAATTATCCTCCATATACACTTTCATAATTATTGTCGAGTCTTGACTCAGTGCAACTGAAACCCTCAGACAAAGACCGTTTCCCTTCCCACACTGTCTCCCAAATAGTAAAAAGAAGGAAAAAAGAAGCTCCTGATAATATATGGAGGAAAATTTTGGCAAGAACATCTTTCCACTACCTGTAAAATATATGTGCAGCTCATCTCTCCAAATCATGACTTCTCCATAAAGATTGGGAGAAGCAAACTCAAATGTTCTTTTGATCATCACCCTGGGATGAAATTCACAGCAGATCAATTTGTTTCCCAGTCAGTGTCAGAGGGATTATGTCTCCATAGACTTCCCAGTGAAGACTGGGGATTTTCTGCAGCTTTTCCTTTCTGCTAATGAAGAAGGAGAAAGGTGAAAACTTACTTACAGATATCATAGGCAAAGAAGTAAGGGATAGATAAATAGCTCTTTTTCCATTTTTCTCTGAAGTTAGGGAAATAAATTTTATCTTTATTGCATTCCTGTACTTTATTACATCCAATTTGTTTTCTTATCAGAGGAAAAAGTTTTCATCGTTTTCCTGTTGTTGAGATATGACACCTTCAAGTATCAGAGACTTCAACTTGCCAGCTTGTAACTGATCACCTCTCAAGGGTTTCCCATGAAGTTTTATGAAGGTGCTGCCTTGACTAGCATGCTGGCACCAGCTCTGGGAGTTGTCATCTCCTCTACTGACAGCTGCAGAGAAATGTTACTTCTGCTGAAGTGGACTGCTCTTGAGTTAGCATTGCTCACAAAGGATTTCTTCCAGGCCCTATCTGTATTTATTTTACAGTCTTACAGGAAACTGCAGCTGTCACAAGAGTGGGTGCCATACCAACAACATAAATAGATGCTTTAATGTGCTTATGAGAATTCTGGATCCTGGGTCTTCTATGTTTTGCTGCTCTCCAGACAGAGACTCTTTTTTCTTTCCCTTCATCCTGGGTGCATTAGTTTTTGACAGACATTTCAGTCACCCACAGATAAATACAGAAACCCATACATTTGTTAGCTCTCTCATAAGATGTCATCAGTTCATTGACTTATAGGACTACTAAAGAATGTGTGATGAGCATAAGACTCTCGCATTCTCATACACAAAAATATGTCTTAGTCATTGTGAGTGTTTATTTTCTGTGTTCCAGCCAACTGGACAGTTCTTACCTTGTGAGTATTGGAATCAGAGCTTCACATCCCTCAGTAAAAGCTTTCTGAGTCTTATTTTCTCTTGCTGTAAATAGGATGCTGCAAATGCTTGAGAAAATGAACTTCTTCCTTTCTTGACTTTGACATTACCCATTATTCAAAGCCTAAATACACACTCCTGGTTTGGTCTGCGTGCAATTAAATGTTGCCATTTAGCATTCCTGGGCATTATAAACTTATTATTTATACTTTAAATAGTTAGCATAGTACAGTTTGGCTACTTCTGAAATCCTGTAATTTATAGGATATACTGACACCAGAATTATAACAATTTGTACATTTTGACAGGTTTCAAAAGAAAACTAATCTTTAAAGTTTAATTCTGAGTTGAACAAACAATTTGAAGCCTAATAAGAAAACATTTTTTCAGATTACTGATCCTTATATATTTGCATTCTATTGCTTTAGGAAAAATTTGATCCCAGCAAACTATCAAAGAGTATCACCTTTCTAAATTTTTGCTTTTTATAGACAAATAAAATATTTAAATATTTTTTTTTCCATAATCTGGGATTTTTGGCAGTTGGAAGAGTTTTTCACTAGTCAAAAGTTTCTGATTCATTTCGGGTAATGACTGTGCTGGATCTAACTGGGATGGAATTAACCTTCTTCATAGCAGCCTGTATGGTGCTGTGTTTTGGATTTGTGGCTAAGATGGTCCCGATAACATGACAATGTTTTGGCTACTGCTGAACAGTGCTTTTGCAGCATCAAGGCTTTCTCTACTCTCTTTAGGTGCCAGTGAGTAGGCTGGGGGTGTACCAGAAGTTGAGAGGGAACACAGCCGGGACAGCTGAGGTGGGTGGAGAGTGCCTGCGTGGTTGTGTGGGCAATTACCTGCTAGTTGGAGTAAAATGAAAATAAAATAAAATAAAATAAATAAAATAAAAACAGTGATAATTATGAAAATTGTAAAGGAATTTGATGTATTTCAACAGAGTGCAGTAAACCATGGTCTAAGGCACTGCCCTTATCTTGCAGCTTCATTATGTTTTGACTTTGACTTACCCGTCTCTAAAGTAGCATCTTTAATTTAAACACAAAGGTGAAGAAAATTAGGCATTTAACAACACAACAGTTCCTACTAGAAAATCCAAACTAGTTGAGACCATCACTGGCCTTGATTGTATTGATAGTCTAACTGAATCGTATACTTGAAATTTTTATTGCAGCACCTGGCATTATTTTGAATCCAGACCAAACAGCAATCCCAAACAATTCCCAGAAAGAGTTCAGGAATTAAACTGAAACAGGTGCTATTCCCAGCAGGTAGCTTGCAGGTCCTATGTTTTCCTGAATATGAAGATGTAGTAGTATGGAGGTAGGCCATCCTGTGCTAGTGAATCTCAGTGATAAATCCAGTCTGGAAATGCTTACCACTGAGTCTGTCATTTTCCTTTAAGATTAAATCAAATACTGAAACACTTACAGAAACTGCAATTAGTGGGGAATATACCAGCTCATGATGTAAGTCATTCAAATTAAAAAAAGTCAAAGATTCTTATTCAGAGTAGGACTTGAATGTAGATCCTCCATATTTAAGGCAGGTTGCAATCAAGAAATTCTTTCAAAAAGCTTCTCTCTCTGCCTGTCTCTCTCTCCAATTTTTGATGAAAATGTAAGAATAAAAATGATATTGACTTGGAATGTAAATAAATTTTATTAATTCATTTTTTTCATAAAGAGATCTTATGTTCTAGAGAACACATCATTATAGCCCTAACTTTCCTGATGGGGGACAAATGAATCTTTTTACTTAATATCACAGTTGACAATGTAGATAGATACATCTCAGCTTTTTAGACACGTACTAGTCATGATACATCTGATTTATTTTAGGCACCTTCCTTAGGTGAAATTAGTCATTTTGTAGAAGCTACAATTCTTTCCTCCAGTTACAGAGGTTGTTTAGATGCTTAGTTCATATGTAGAAATGTGCATTGTAGATGTTTAAAAAGCTAAGATGAATTCCCCAGCACAGTTTTATTCAGTTTTTACTATACAATTTAAAAATAATCAGGTTGTGAAAACCTGACCGTGTAAAACCTGATTATATTCACGCTAACTCTAGTCTGCTATATATAGGCAACTTTACAAGTTGTTGGCTGGGAATTTGTAATTTCAAAAATATGTTGTGTTGACAGCTAGAAGGACTGCACTACTACTCTCTCTTCACAGAATAGCTTAAGTGAAGATACCCTAAGAAGGATTTTTTTCTGGACCCATACATGCTATTTCTAGGCATAGTAAAACAGAAATATTAAAGTGTAGTTCCTACAAAGTTACATGTTTACACTACACAGTCAACAGGAATGCAACAAATTTCCAGTTATGCTAATGGTTTTTGTGATAAATAAGAATGTCACGTGGGACATAGACCGTGACTGACTCATTTATCACCGTAGCCACAAGGCCTGAAGAAGGTAACACCTTCAAATTACTAACAGCAGAATTGGATTGGCATTGGCAATCTCCACTGAAAAGGCCTTATAGACCATTATTGATCCCAGCAGTCCACAAAGTAGTTTGAAGGTATGATATGTGGATAAATAAGACTGGTGGAGTTCTCCCAGGCAGAATGTAATCAGTAAGGAGATGTCAGGGGAACTGGTATATGAAAAGATGTTATTTTAATAAGCAGCTCAGCATGGAAGAACTACTGAATTACTACCCTACAATAGTATGAATTGGAAGGTTATACTATGATGCCTCTACCAACTTCAGAAAACTTAATGTAAATACTGAGTCAACTTCTCGCAGATTAAGGCCTATAAGAAACCATTTTTAAATGCATGTTGCCAGCACTAAAGGTTTTACAAATTGCAGCATGTTCAGCTTAAATTATTCCAATCGATGAAGCATTTTACTTATGCACTGTCAAGCTTCTACTGTAATTACAGTCCGTATTGCATTTCTAATGCTTTTTTTTTCTTGCATGCCTATAAAATCAGACCCTTCCAATATTATCTACTTGTAATTTCATAAACATTCATCATAGATTTCTTTGCTGTTGGCTGTCCCCAAGGACTTTAAGACTTTTGCTGTTCAATGCGCCTGCCCAGACCACTCAGTGGCAGTGAATTTTATTGATATTTCTTTTTTGCTCTTATGTAGCCCTGCTCTGTAACATTTACTTTGTCAATTACATTCATTTTGGTATTCATAGTCAATTCTATCTCTGTGTGACTTTAATTGTATTTCACTAAATTAAAGAGGCATTATAAAGTTGTTACCCTTTGATTTTGTAGCTTTAATTTCATTTTTCTTTAATCTTTGGAGCACACTAGATTATCAATTAGCATAATAAAAGTCACTGTGGAATTTTGTAACAATACAAGATATTCTGTGAAGTGAATCGACCCATCTAATGTTAGTAGCATGACAATATTATATACACTGAGTAACAAAGTAGCCAAAATTCTACTCCACACTTCTAAATATCTCTATAGATGAATTAAAGGATCCTGTTGTGTTTGGGGGGGTTATTTCCAGTGATGGCAGACTCCTTTTAAATGTTTTGTACACTCCAAAGTTGTAAGAAATTTGCAAGATTACAATTGTTTGAACATTTTCTTCATTTTAACATCTGCAGTCACTGTTATTGGTAGGCAGAATAAAAACAGTTAATATTTTAGCACTGCCTTAGGGAACTTTCAAAACAGTGTTGCCTGCTCCTATTATGGACCTTAGAATTTGCTTCATACCAGTGGTTGAGACTTCCTACTCTGTTGTTTGTGGTACTTCCCTGTAGAGACTAATAATCTTTATGCTTTTCCTGTAGGTGAGTTGAGCTCCTGTGTCAATTCTCTTGAATTATCTGCTCTCTGTAGGGACTGGTGCATATTATACATGCCATGAGCACATAGAGGAAAATGATGGAAAACTGCCTATTTCTCCTATCCTGGTCTGTCTTCATAGCCAGTGGTGAGGCCAGCCATGTTAAGAGGCAGGATTCTCAGCATCTATGTTCTTTATTTCTTAATCAAGAATGGATGTTGGTAATGGATTTAGCCTACAGGTTTATATGGAAGCCAAGAGGAAGGGAGACAGTTATAGTTAAAAGTCCCTTTGTAGTGCTCCAAATCATATTGTATTCAGTGTTTTTTTACTTAAAATGCAGATGCTTATTGGGCCATATAAAATACATGTTTCAAAATATCCTCTAGGAACATCAGACAACTGGAAAAGGTGCCAATAGTTACTCATGCAATCTTTTAAATAATAAAAACAGGCAATGTAGCTAGATACAAGAATTATGAATTTCAGATCATTGCAATTACCTAATAATTTCTGAAGCAGATGAAGGAGAAGTGCGAGGGAAGGATATAAAACAAATGAAAAGTGTGGAAGGGTATAAAGAAAAGGAGAAGTGTAAAAGGAAGACCAAGAAAAAAGAGCATTCAGATTTTCACCAAATCAGTGGTAGTCTGGCTGTTTTCCCTATGAAGAATAAAAGTTCATTGTTACTAAGGTACGAGCTTTTCTGAGTCACTGTAAAAGATTTCTGAGTTGTACCACAAAATGTTCTAAAAAAACTTTTAAAGGAACACACAACACAAGATCAGTCTTTACTTTTTAAATTTATTTTTAATTGTTCTTTATAAATTGGTTGAATTCAGGAGTACCGGGCTATCTAACTCTCTCATTTTATTCTACTCATTGTTACCTTCACCCTATATATAAAGCACAGGGCCACCAAACAGAACAGAGCCTATTTCACATGAATGAAGGTGTGGAGACAGAAGTGAACGAGAACTTATCTTCTGAAATATTTCAGTTAAAACATGTCAGTTGTTTCCCCTTCTCTGTTAACACCAAAGCTGATCTTAAACATGCCGCATTCCAGACATCATGTGCTTTCTATTTGTATTCATTGCAGATGTGCACTAAAACTACTGCAAATAATTTAGGTAATTGGCAAACCACAGGGACACTTACCCTGTTCACTGGCCTATTTTAGGCTGGCTCATCATCACCATTCTAATTGATGACAGGTCTCTAGTTTTTCACTTGCCAGGCTGTAAGACAAGGAATACTAATAAAGTATTCTGGCAGTGGGAATGTTGTAACTGTTCCCAGCCTTTTGCGAGCAGTGAGCTCCCCCGCCCTAGCCCCTGCTGCTAATGCACAAGTGATGTGGTGGGGAACTTTTTCAATAAAAGAACACTCACTTTTCTCCATCCACTCAGCCTCTGCAAATCACTAATTCTAATATTACCATCGCTTTTTTAATGTAATGCTGTACTCTGCGACATGTTGTTATTAAAAAGTAATGCCATTAAAGTAGCTGACATCCTTATTGAAATAACAAAATTTTCTCCCTTATAAAAAGAACAGTTCAGAAATTAAGTTAGTTTTACTTACTTTTTTCCCCCATCCTGTTCATTAGATGCTCAGCATTAGTATTTATTAATCGAAGAACATACATATATATGCTCCACTGGGCTTTTTTTTCTGCACAGACTCACCATGTAAACTGTTTTCTGGCCCAAAAAGCCTCTCCAACCAGAGCACAGGTAACAGAGACCACTGTTGAGTTTACTGTACAGTATGCAGAGGCAGAGAAGGCAGAGGGCTGCAACAAACAAAGGATTCCTGGTTCCATAAATAAATTGTTCCTGCATGTGCATTTAGGATCCTGTCACCCTGTAAAGAAAACGCAGTAGAGTTTCTCTGCACTATGTGTAAGGCATAGGAAGTGTTAAGTGCCTCAAGGCCTTAAACATCAGTTTTAAACACCAGAAAACCCCACACCAGTGCCTGCTGAACATAGTGCTAGACAATACCAAACACTGAGCGCAAGTGTGTATGACACAAATGATTGTATGTCAGCTCTTGTGGCTTGTCTCATGGCTTTCGTTAGGCTCAAAGTCCTTTCCTGAGAGAAGGCAGTAGAAGTGGATGGTGTTAAAGTTTTGTGTAACATTGTAGATCTTTAAGGCCCTCACTTGTGGCTCTGTTTTCTAGTCCTACCCTTTCTAACCCTAATGGACACCACATCCCCACATCATCTTCTATGCTAGTGAACATCTTTGTCACTACTCAGTAGAAGAGTCAAAGGAAATGAGATGCTTTAAGTACTCAATTCCTTTACAAAAACTAACTTTAATGAATACTGCAAGATCAAATAATTAGCCTTTTCCATTTTATATGCATTTCTCATTAGTTGCTTTTTTATCCACTCTCTGTTTAAAATACCATCTCATCACTCATTTAGGGCCGTAATTTGGTATACAACGTAAGTCAACATGAGCTGTTGTGCTGAAGAAACAGGCAACCCTGCCTTCTGCTTGTTCTCTTCTTTTTCCTTTTACCATTGCAAGGTTTGGAATGGCCACATGGTCAGGTTAGAGCACTGATGAAGGCTCATATGGTTGGGAAAAAAAAGGTCCCTGAAATGTCATAATGTACTTATGGACTTAGAAAACTTACTCCAAAGAAGGCACATGAATATAAAGCTAGATAAAAGGTTTTCTCTAGAGGAGGAGTATGGAAGCAAAGCTCTGGGTAGGTATATCAGCTGGTCTATACAGTATATAATCTATCATCATAGTTCACAAAATCTTCTGCTGTGCTTAGAAGAAAAATTCATGCTTTATTTGCCCCAAAGTGCTGAATGTAGAATTGTAAGGCCTGAGAGATCCAGACTTGACTACAGTTGTTCTTGAATCTTTTCATATGCTAAGAATACTTTTTCATGGTTAGTCAAAGTCCAAATGTTTTCATCCAAAGTTACTAAAAACTTAAGTAAAAGGCAAAGAGATCTATGACTGATTTTATTTAAGACCATTAAAATAATTACGAGGGCTTTAATCCTCTTAAGTGTTTATCATGACAGTGGTCTCTAACACATGGATGAAATTCATCCTAACCTCAGCTAGCTGAAACCTTGTTCTGGTTTGAGCCAGGATGAAGCTGATTTTCCTTTTACTGGGTTTTTTTTTCCCTCAGTAAGCTCTCTTTTAAAAAGCAGCAAGTGTTCCAGCTACTGGACTGAAAACACTGGAATGTTTATGTTACTGCTGAGACTCCAAGTTCAGTTTGTTCTACTCAGTGAATCTTCCACTACAGATGCTACTGAGAGCAGGGGAGTCATATCTATAACCCCCCTGTAGGAGGCTGGACTAGACAGACAGCAGAACTGACCAAAGGTGTTCCATTCCACATATCTACATAAGCTCCGAGGAAGGTCAGAGATCACAGAAGACAACTTCCTTCCTGCTTCTTCTTCCCTTCTCTTCCGTCCATGGCCGGTGTCCAGGGAGGACTCCATCCATCCATCACTGTCAACCCCAGGCTCAGCCCTGACCCTCATAACTCTCCCCACAGCCCTGTCTGCTCTGCTGTTATCTCAGACAGGGGGCTGAGACATTTCAGGACTGCTCACAGCTCAGGAGAGTGCCAGGGGAGTTGCTGGGGGTGGGGGGAGGCAAGAGGCTTTTGCACATTCCTGAACATACTTGTATATAATTGTACATACAATTAAAGCTGTCTAATTTAGTTTTCAATCCAGCTAAGTCTCTCTCCTTAATTCTTTCCCTCTTTCCCTACCTGGGAGGGGGAGGGGATCAAAAGCATTGTTGTCTCTGGTTTAATTGCAAATCTTGAGTCAAACTGTGACAAACCTTTTAAATAATACAGCTAAAAACACCTCTTAAAAGGTCCCATTTCTTCCTACTAGCTACAGAGGGAACTAAAAGAACTACTTTGGCACTTCTCAACAGACCATTAGGTGAGATGAAGCCCACTTTGAGTGCCCACACTTTAGGTGCTTCCTTTTGATTTACTTACCCAAAATGGAACATTGACTGCAGACTGATATGTGGTGTGGTAGCCTTCACTGCAATGGCAGGGTGTGCTCTATCTCTTTGTCCCGTTTTGTCATACAAGAACTTTTCTGAAAAAAATAAAGTAGAACAGAAAGAAAGGCTCTAGATTTTCTGTTGGACATAAGATTATTCCTTGGTCCAGAGAACTGAGATAGAAATTTCACCAACCTCTTTCCTGCTAGATTCAATGTTGCTATGATACTTCAACCGTCTTGGGTGGTAGAGGGGGCTGAGTGAATCAGTTCTGGTATTGCTTTTATCCCACCACAGACATTCAGTAACTAGTATATGTTAAGGCCACTAAGGCTTGCAGCATAATGAAATAGATGGCACATTTTATAAAGCAAGAATTGAGTTCCTCACCAGAAACATACTTTTAAGTCTGATTTAAGGAAAATATGAGAAAATAACTCTGCCCTCCCTCTACTTTTGCTTCTGTGCTGAATTTAGTACTGTGTTTCAGTACTGGAGCCTGACGACCACCCATGTGATAAAGAAATCTTCTGAAACATTTGGCCTTGAGCCTGTCAGTGATAATTGGAAAAGGAAAGGAGTAAGTGTTACTTGTACTTAGCACTTTTCTAAATCAGGCCTGAAAGGAGAAAAGCAGTAGTGAAAGGGGAGAGCATAGAAGGAATGTTATTTTATTCACTAAAAATAAATGTCTGGAGTTTAAACATGCCGACAGGCTAAAGCTCTGTTCTGTGAGGCACAGGCTGCCCTTTAATCCCTTTGAAGTTAGTGGTAGGTGAGGTAACTCAGCACTCCACAGGACTGAGCTCTGAGGATCCTCTTGAAGGAAAGTAACAAAGAAGAATACCAATGGATTTTGAGCTGAAATCTGTTTCCATCTGTCAGTCTCCTAAATCTATGTCTATCTAGATGTGTGTGATTGATTCATTTCAATATATTACATGCATACTAGAAGATTTAGTGGCCAGTTCAGTGTAGTGTCTTTCAGTTCCAATGGATTAAGGGAATGGCTCTTTTCTCAAAGATGTGCTCTTGTTATTCCCATGCAGAGCAAGGGAGGCAAATGCTTGTGCAATCCAAGCTGTTTGCGATGTACTCTAGTCTTGCCACATACTCCTGAACTTGGCAGACAACTTTGGGAAATAAAAGGAACTACTGGAAATAAAAGGAACATAGAATTAGATCCCTGAGGGATTTAATGACCTAGTTATTTTTTAAAATATAAGGGATCTGCAGGGACACTCCCCAAATTATACTCTGCAGTGGTTCTTACACAACATGGCAAGGAACTTTAGAACTGCTTTATCAATTGTCTCAGCTTCTTATCCTTACACTGTTTTATGTGAATAAGTTGCAAAATCTAGACCTCTCACTGCATCCTGGTTCAGTGTTTGACCACACTCATTGTAGTTTCTTTTCCTTATACCAAATGTCCATTGCTTCTCATCCTTTCCCTGTGAACTGATGGAAAGAGTTTGGCATTATCTTCCATACATTTTCCTGTTAGGTAATGGCAGAGTAACAATGGCAGAGTAACATGATAGACATAGTAATAAGAGATCAGTTATTTTCACAGAAGTTGTGCAACCTCGCTGCTGTACAAATTTTTTTTGGTTAAACCAGTGCCAGGATCATCACCATACTGCCTGTCCAAAGGTGAGGCTCCATGCCTACTCCGAGCAGTGCAGCTCCATGGCTGTTGGTTGTGAAGCAGTTGGATTTACACAGATGTCACAGTTGTGCTTGGTCCTTTCAAATGACTGGCTGGTGAGACCCTAACTAAGTGCAAACATCTGTGTGTACCACTACTACACAGACAAATTACATATGCATGTGCATGGATAAACATGTACACTTATGTATTACACATATGGTGCATGTTTTTGGTTTTATACATAGTGCAGACAATAATCAGATCATATATATCAGATCATGTATCAGGTCACATAAGCTGTTCTGTTGTATACTTAGTGAATGTTTAATTTTTGCTTTGTTTTTTATACAGCAGATTAGTGACTGAGTGCCTTTGATTTCAATATTGATTAATACAAGCAGAAACAATTTGTTTTTCTTATGTGAACTCATTGTAAGTGTCTAGAAGATTGAATAAAAGTACTTGAAGGATTCCCATATTGCATGTGGAAATGATTGTCTAATGCTAATCTGAGGCATGTATACATTTTATATTTAATTTCTTATCAAACAGTCAAAAATCCTGTAGTTCCGTTAGTATAGAAACTCAAACCTCTTTTAATGGCACTGATTTCTCCAATTCCCACTGAAATCAAAAGAGAGAACACTCATATTACACTGAGCCCTTTGATCGTGATGCTGGGGAGAATAGCATAATGTTTTTCAGAGAGATTTCAAAGGTTAAATATGTGCATTTCCACAGCTCACTACTGTATTTGCTCTAAAACTGACTGGTGTTGGTAGATTGATTTCCCTTCTGTATAATATAATGTGGAGTTTAAAAAAAACCCTCACAAAACCCCCCTCTTTATTCAAGTCTAAACGAATACGCACTGAAATCAGTAGCAAAACTCCTACTGAGTTTAATAAAAACAGGTCAAAGTCCTGTGTGATCAGAATCCCTCACTGTAAAACTAGCCACCCCTCCTTTACCTTCTTCCCACTTTCTCTGTGTTTTTCCTATCAGCTGTGTGATCAAGTGATGGAGTGAAGGATAGTATGACCCTGATGTTAATTGAAGAAGACTTGGCTGGAGCCAGTTGTTTTGCAACATTTGTGAAAAGAGTTTGAAAGTAGATTTTTTTAAAAGTCATCAGGATTGAACTCTAAACGCAAATCTAATAGAACATGCACATTCAATATAGAGATGAAAAAAGGAAGAAAACAAAACCTAGAGTCTAATAAAATTGACTGAAAAAGGTCCAACATCTGAAATGGTATGAAAAATTGTGATCACATTTAGCACAGTTATTAGAAAAACTTAGAAAGATTTTTGAGTAACATATGCCCTTTTCACTTAAAAAGTTATGTTCTTCTGCAAGTATCATCTGAGAGATACTAAAAGTATAATATCAGATAATCCATTCTCTAGTCATGTGGGGTTTTCTTCAAACTAATCTAAACCCAAATTCCTTAAAGAAACGTAATTACATGGATATTGTATTGAGGGGCAATTGTCCTACTAAGTTCATGAGCAGCAATATGCAATTGGATGAAACAGAAATAGTGGTGAAGAAGGGGGAGGTCAGTTGTTTTTTGTTTTGGTTTGGTTTTTTTCCAGGAGAAACGAAGTTCATTTATCTCTGCTGATAAAACGCAGGGGAAGTGGAAGCAGGGTGTTTATGGGTGTGTGCTTCTGTGAGTGAATACAACTATTTTGGTATTATGTTTGTGACCATTTAATCTCAAATATTCTTACAAGCTTAAAGGCTTGGTATATTAACACCTCAGTAATTAGCTTCCAAAGGAACAAAGAAAAGAGGTAAGGAACAAATAGGTAGATTCTCTTTTTTAACCTGGATGAGAAGTATAACCAAACTTCTTTGTTAATTCTGCCCATGGTGTGCCTGTTAGTCCCATGAGCTGCAGTTTTTTATTCAGTCTTGGACTGCTGCTCTTTAGATCAACCAAGGTATAACTTGGGTTACATGTGAGATTATTTTTTTCTTTATTAACTTTATTAGAAAATTTTGTATCAGGGACAGCTCATCTTTCCAGGGTATGATTGTCAGAGATCCAGTCCCTTTCTGGCACCTGCACAGTTCTCTGTCACAAAGCAGGTGAGCTCCAAAATGCGGTGGCAGTGGGACTGCATGTCACACAAGACAAGCTCTGGTGGCTGCTGCAGCTGTGATGGCTAAGCATTCCTGGGACTCATATGTGGTGCCACAAAGTAGTTGTGGCATTTTAAAATGTTTCAAGACTTTTTTGGGGGAATTTTATCATGGCAAAAGCTGTAAAATAGGTTCATACAAAAGAATAATGTATTTTAAAGGAGATGATTTAGCAATCTCATTTCCTTTAAAGCTGCAAGGATTTGAAAGTGTCTGACTGTAATATTTATTATAAATACTCCTGTCTTGTTCTCAATATAATGCCTGCCATATCTGTATCTGTACCTTCATCTACAATAAATGCTATAATCACTACATCCATATTGTTTAGTATGCAGAGAGAATATTTTGTGGCTTTAGGTGAAAATAGGCCTAATTATCAGAAATACAATAAAAGCACCAGGTATTATGTCATGGAGAACAGCAGATTTCTTCATTTTATGGATGGGGATACAGTCATACAACTCCTTCATGCTAACAGAGGCCAATAGCCAGAGGTTGTATATCTAATGGTGAATGACCTCCTAAGAGTTTGCTCTGTCAATCAAAGCTCTATACTTATGTTTTATAATCCTAGCCCCGGTATGGAAACATTAACATTTTGAAATTGTCTGCTGAAATGTGCTGGACTGATCTTTTGATCATTGGATCCTTTACTCTGTCATTGTGTCCAGTCCATTTAACTTCTCCAATTCACTTTCTTCTTTCCAGTCCAGAAGAATCACTTTTTGAAGATTTGATGTAGTTATTTTTCAGCAGAGTACACACTGGACTGTAGAAAATTTTGCAAGTTTGCAAAATGTGTCAGTAAAAAAAACAGTCTTACAGAATTAATACATAGTTATTTCTAAAGCAATACAAGATATCTTTTCCCATATAAATTGGCTATTTCCAGTGCCAAAGAATGACTATAATTATTCTGGCCAGCAGATGAAGAAAATAAAAAGGGATCCTTGCTTAGATATCTTTCCTCCTTCTGAAGAAGCTTGGTTAGCTCAATTGTCCTGCTCAGATAAATTATTTAAATCATAGAAATTCTGTTCTATCTGAAACTTGCATAAGAAAAAAAAAACAACTGTAGGAATAATCTTGTATCTCATACCATAAGACATGGCTAAAGGAAGGCACTTACTTAGAAAAACAAACTAGCACAAATTCCCTTTCCTCTAGGCAATCACTGGAGAATTTTATTAGGCTGTACTTTCTGCCAGCATGGCCATAACTGCCAGACAAATGATTATTACAATACAATACAAAACCATTATCTGTTTTGCTCTTAAATTGTCACAGTTTAGATAGCAATAAATAAAGATTTGATGGAACCTTCTTATCATAATCTTGCCAGCTACACTGACAAAGCTCAACTGCCTCCTTCATGGGAGGGGGAAGCACAGAGCCTAGAAACAGCACGCAGGTACTCACAGAATATTTGTAGATATCCATTATATACTTACAGGAACCCTCCTCTTCCCTTCCCTCTTACTACTGACCAAAATGACCCAGGAGTTACAGAACACTCTAAGTATTGTCTTCCCAAACACACTAGAGTGGGAGTAGTGTGGATGCGGAATCTTCAGCACCAGCTCATTAGCTCTAGAGATCTACTGGGTTGAGTTGCACTATTCATTAACATAGACATTGCTTACCACTGTATGTTTCACACAATCTATCTTCTACCTCAGCTTCCATAAAGAGGTAATTATAAAATGAAGTGAATAGACTATTATGGAGAGAACTTGGGAACCACTCAACATAATAAAACAAATGAGATTTTTGCAGTTAAGAGTCTTTAACAAGTCCATTATTCTACTCTTAAGATGTTTCTAGAAAAGAAACTCAAAGGCTGTCATTCTTCCACTAAAAGAAAACAGGAGAGAGAAGACAAGTGGTTCTGATTCTTATCCAGTATGAATTCTTTAATTTCACTTCACTACTAGAGGAAGCTCATTTTACTTCAGTAACTGCTGTGCCAATGGTGAGAAACAGGCATTAAGAGGGAGCTGGACACAACGTGCTTTTGGCTCTTGGGGTGGAAGAGAAAACAATACAGGATTGGTGAAAACACACTGTAGAAGAAGGGGAAGGGACCCTCCTGTGGCAGAAGAATTATAAATAATTTCAAAAGATATGTTCATTCATGAACATCAAGGAATGGTTTTCTGGTAGAAGATGCAACTTGGACAGTACCTGGGTTTCTAGTGTGTTTCAGGAACATGAGTACTTCAGCTTGGAGTTGAAGTTAAGTGCCAGAAGAAAATATCCCTTTGCTATAAGACATTTTACACAAGAGCAAATGTTAGCAAATGAGGAAAATTAACATAAAACCTAAAAGAGTTTAGACAAGACATATATCAGATTCTCCAAGAAGACAATGAACTGCTGCCAGGAATCCAACAGGTTCCAGATCCGGACTAACTAAACACTCACTAAAAATAATCGTGGACTAAACCGAACTTGTACTAAATGTGACCAAATGTACTGAAGGAAACTTGGGGAATGCTTACTTTTAACCCATAGAAGTTGTAATAATGTCATAATAACATGACAAGCAATATATCCAAATAAGCTCATTCTGTAAGAGATGTGTGAATAATAAATTATTCTATAATTTATTATTCATTAAGAACAGTAAATTATTCTAATAACATTTTCTGCCTTATGAATATTCTAAAAAGTGGTGCTACAGACAAATGAACAGCTATGGAAGGTGTCATCACTCATTCCAGTCATTTTTTAATAAACTTTATTCAAAATAAAGGAAAAAAAATAAATTACAAGTAAGCAAGTGTCTAAAGACTATCTCTGTGAAATGCTTTAAAAGGACATCTGAAGCATCTTCAGAGCAAAATCACATTTCCAGCATTAAATCTTTAGACCAGATCCAGAGCCAATGACACCTGTCTTAAAAAAAGTTACTTAGAAACATTAAATCTCCAGTACCCATTAACATATACTTCTAAGCTCTACAGTTTGCATGCACACGGAGCTTTATTTTGAGTAAATCACAGAGTCACAATCCGATAAGCTGTAGATGGGGAGATTCTCGTGGCATCTCACAGAGACAAAGTACAGTATTGGGTGCTACAAGACAATCACCAGGGCTGGTGTAGGGCTTATGGAAGATCGGGCAGAACCCCCTTGCTTTCCAAGCTCCCTCACTCTCATGTGGAGCCCAGGTGTGGCTGGGCTCGCCCTTCCCTGTCCTAGTACAAGTCGTACAGCAGGTACACCCCTTTGTCCTGAGGGACCCTGTTGAGGAGATCTAAAGGTGATCCCAAATGGTGAAATTAAGACGCAAACGAGGTCAGATGTCACGTACACACCAAACTTTATTGGAGTTGCACAACAAAAATTCACAATCCCTAGAGCGGATAGGACAGAAAGAAAAAGACAGGAAAGGGAGCAGAAAGCAGAGATACAGAGAGTAGCAAGTGGTAGGATAGTTTCCACCACAGTCCAGCGACGTCATCGGGTGGGGAAGCACTTCACTATATTGATAGTGTCACGGCTTTTTATAGTCACAGTTTTTGACCTCAGCCCCTCCTCCGTGCACATGCATGACGTGTCTCCGAGGTGGTCTTCAGGGGGGTCTCACATGGTGACTTCCTCCCCACAAGTCTTCCTCAGGGCTGTAGGCAATCGGCTTAGAAGGGAGGGGGGTGAGTACCGACCTGTGTCCTTCCTTTGCGATTACACCACCTTATGGCTAATTTCCATGTACATGAGATAAGCCATTGTTTGGTGCCAAGGTTCATTTCCATTTCTAAGGCCACAAGCTTGCATTCCAACAATGTTGAGACATGTTGACGCCACAAGGTTAGCTTCTCACACATAGAATGCAGAAATAGATACACCAATCTCCAATAAGGTCAAGTGGATGTGAAAACTTTATTTAAAATTGGAAAGATGGATCAATGGTTTGGCTAAATGAAGCTAGATGAAGCTTGGCCATGTGGATGCTAACAAACAAGTTTTAATTTCAATTAGTATTTTGAGTATTTTATATAACATTTATGTGTTGAAAAATTTGTGTCTCAAGCATTTAAAAAGCATTTAAATGTTATTTCACACATGTTTACAGTGGACTGATATTTTTTAAAACCCAGATTTTATGGAATCTATAAATTTTTATTTTTCCCTGTCTTCTAGACTACAGAAAATAGATTGTGTGCTGAATATCATTGCCTTCAGAGAAGAGTCACTACTGGAAAGCTCCTTGAGGACTTCAATATTGCCATTCTAAAATACTGATAGATGCTAAAATTGGAGAAATGGACTAGAAAACCCCTAGAAATTTTTTTGCTCTTATCTTCTATAACTGTAAGGTCCTGTACCATCATTAAGACTGTCAGTACAAATAGTTAGGTATAAATGGGGATTCCTAACAGTTTTCCAGGAAATTTATATTACCATTTTTATTTTATGAAGTTTAGTGACATTCTGAGCTTATGTATAATTTTACAAGTATTTTTCCTTTTACACTTTGAGTTTTGTATCCTTTTTACTATGTCCTTACAAAGCTCTGGGTTTCAATTACAATAACATACCTTAAAGGACAGCTTCTAGATGTTATTTTGCTGTAAAAAAAGCAACAGCACTGTCTGTACAGAGAAGAAATGCTTAGCTTGCACTAAACTCCATACTACCTTGATTAAACAACTACTAGACCAGACTAGCTATTTTAAAAACAGCTGAGATGTGTAAGTTTGTGACTGAAGTATAGACCCAGTCTTTGAGTGGTCAATTAACATGGATTTTATCATAATCAAAAACATGCAAAGCCTCATGAAGGGGGAAAAAAAAAAAAATCAAGACAACATCTTATAAGTAGGATTTTCATGAAGGACACGAAAAACGTAAGAATTATTTATGCCGACATATCTCTGCACTTGTGAGACCCCCACCTGGAATACTGTGTCTAGTTCTGGAGCCCTCAACATAGGAAGGACACAGAGTTCTTGGTTTAAGTCCAGAGGAGGGGCCACTAAGATGATCAGAGGGTTGGAGTGCCTCTCCTATGACAAAAGGCTGAGAGATGTGGGCTTGTTCAGCCTGAAGAAGAGAAGGCTCTGAGGAGAACTCATAGTAGCCTTCCAGTACCTGAAGGGGGCCTACACGAAAGCTGGGGAGGGACCTTTTACAAGGTCATGTGGTGAGAGAACAAAGGGATAATGGATTAAAATGACAAAAGGGGAGATTTAGGTTAGACATTGGGAAGAAATTCTTCACTATGATGGAGGTGAGACCCTGGAACAGGTTGCCCAGGGAAGCTGTGGAAGTTTCATCCCTGGAAGTGTTCAAGGCCAGGTTGGATGGAGCTCTGAGCAATCTGATCTAGTGGGAGGTGTCCCTGCCCATGGCAGGGGGGTTGGAACTAGATGACCTTTAAGGTGCCTTCTAACTCTAGCCATTCTATGATTCTATGATTCCATGATACACATTTGGTTCTTCAATAAGATGATTTGGAATACCCTGAAATGAGTGTCCAGTACAAGCAGCACTCTCTAAGAAGGGTGCCTGCATGATTAGATTGAGCTAGAGGGCAATTCTGTATGGGGCCATGCTTAGGTGAGATGAATCCCTCTCAATGGTTATCGGAAATGGGAAGGTCAGCAGCCTCTCTTTTTTGCTCAGCAAATTAAATGCTTTTGGGAAGCCAGCAGAAAAATGGCATAAAAGAATGAAAGGTATAACTACTGTGAGACATTATTTTCTTAAAATAACCTGGGCCATGTGTTGGTTAAGAAGGTAGCCACTGCCTTTATTACTATTGATTTGCTCTGTCGTATTTTTCTTTGAGCTATTTCTCTATCACATGCATACAGAGAAAAGAGCAAGACTCAGGGTCAGGCCATGGCTTATTTGCCTGCAGGGAAGTGTACTGATACTCTTTTGGCATGGCATGGCACAAACAACTGTACTTAGCAGAGAGAAGGCTCTATAGAAACATTTTTCTTCACTCTGGTGGCCAGGAAGTCCTGGAGTGGGGACACCTTAAGTCTCTTTCCACCTTTAGCATACTTTCTGATGTAAAATAGGGGGGCAAGGAGGGTACAGTGGTTTAAGTGCAGAGAAATTCTATGACCCACAATTTCCATCTCAGGTTGATATTGGGGGGACACAACTGCTGCATACACTGGGCTAGGCTGAATGCAGCAGTAATTAATGCCCTCCAGTACTTAGTTCGTAATTTCCCCCACGGTTCCTTTCTTGTTAAGAAGGGGATTCATTTCCCATTTCAGTGAAAGGAAAGACCCCTGCAGATTGCATGGAAGCTGGATCAGGCTGCAACATAGTTAATGTTACAGGACAGCACAGTGTTGCCAGCAGAACTAATCCCAGCAGTGGCATATCAAATCACCCCATTTCCATTTAGCTTTCGTCAGTATCATAGACAGGCAGATATGGATTTGGTCCATGGAATGGCATTTGCCTTTGAAGTCCTTTTTTTTTTATTTTTTTTTTTATTTTATTTCATTTTATTCCTCTATATCACACATTCAGCACTAATAGGAAATTTCTTTTCAGGAATGAATTCCATTCAGTTGCTGAGCATGTAACAGCTACACTGCTGAACAGCAGTGTGATAAGGAAATTTTAGATTTTCTCTTCTGCATAAACCTCGTCTCTTTTTCTCTGCTTCTCTGCTTTTTCTGGCTGTTCGTTTTTGACATGCAGCAACAAAGTTGCTGCAATTGTTCCAGAGATTGCTTTGATATTTGCTCTTTTGTTGTGTTAATAGAACCACTAGTCTCTTTTACTTTGACCTTGCATTATTTTGTCAAGGCTTTCAAGCTCCATATTCTTCTGTTTAGGCAGTCCAAATTTCCTCAAAGCTTTAATTACAGGTTAGCCTTTCCTGCAGCACTGAAAATGAACATGTTTAGGCTGTTTTATGACATTTGCCAGAGAAAAGACTAAAATTATTTATTTTTTTGTGGTCATGTAATTGGTCAGTATTGGATTTAGTTTGTCCTTGTGTTTCAGTCATGCATCTTGCAACAAGGTCAGATATTTATTTTCTTCCGCATGTTTGGTCCTGCTACTTCTGTGTTGATTTTATGATTAGGCACCACTAGACATGTCCTAGTCAGAACTTGTAGCTTTTCTCATGGTAATCTATTTTGACATACAGTTCATTTTTCTTTCATTGAAGTGTTTTCTGCCAGCATTATGATTTCAGATGCTACTGAATATAATGAATACTCTTTTAACTGCTATATGAAAACTTAAAGCCTGGAACGGGAAACGCTCAAACACTACTGTGAGCTTGGAAATGATGCTCCTATGGAGATTCTGGACAGACTTGAGAGTTTGAACATTTATGCAGTATCATTTTCAGGACTTCTTTCTCATCAGTCACTTTTATCAACAATCACATAACCACCTCAGTCACCTGGCACTTCTCAGCTCTTAACCACAATCTCTCATTGAATTTTGTGGTGTTTCAGGGATACTTCACAGCTGCATCTTATATAGTAGGATCTTGCTCTCTTCCTTGAATGCTTTCTCTTTATATGTCTTCCTACTCTTTCTAATACAATTTCAGATGGGATGGGGTATTTTCCTTACAGTGTAATGATTTTGTCTCAGTTTAAGGTGAAAGATGGAAAACAGACTGAATTATATTACGATGCAGGCTTTTTTTCTTCTCAACTTTCTGTTAGCATATGTATTAGGAGCAGATATTTTTGCTGTTTATATAAAATTACAATTATTTCTAAATCTTGCTAGATTACTGATCTTGTAACAAGTTGTTTCAATACCTAAATGTGTTATACAAGAAGATAATTCTGTCAATCAGATTTGAATTTCCACTTTACTAATTTAATGTTCCTCTTTGGCTTTCATAGGAAATCTCACACCTGGAAGTCTCTGTGAAATAGAATTTTAGAAAAGGAAAATAATATTTTCATATATATGCATATATGCACAAATGTACGTGTCTCAGTTGGATTTATGGTGTGTCAGGTGTTCTGCATCAACAAATGAATCTGAGATATTCCTTTCCGGGACTGTAAAATCTTCTTCAGCCCAAATCATATAGCATAGCTATAATTTAAAATGTAATTAGTAGCTTTGTGGGTTTTTTTTTATTTCTTTGTTTTCTTAAATAAACCCACTTATTTTATAAGAGATTAACAATAAAACACATAGGACGTTCCCTTCAATTTTCTTTATTTCTAACAGTATTTCTAATCTTAATATTCTTGTCTGCTTTTCAAAATTAGCAAACAAAAATCACTTTAATAAGAAACAAATATGCTCCCTTATGAAAAAGAAAGGAAAATGCTCTTGTAAAACAGCATTTACTGACATTTAGAATGGACCTACTCAATAAAAAAAAAAAAAAAAAAGGGGATGTCTTTTCTTATGGAAACATTGATCATGTTTGCCTTTCTTATGACTAAAACAATATCTTAAGGTAGATGAAATTAAACCAACAAAACAGAAGTAAAAACATTTAGCCAGTAGACCTGATAATAATTAGGGAGCCCATGTGAATGAAATAGCACAGCCGTGTTTCTGTAGGTGTGAGTTACCAAGTTACAGTGTGAACTTTTTTGTATACCTCAAATTAACCTCTTTAAAAATATTTTACTTTTGTAGCAAGGTCTAAAATATAAGGTATGACATCAAGCTTGGTCTATAGCACAAATTTTCCAATACACATCACCTATTGTGTTTTTTCCTGTTGCTGCTTGCTGATATAGTCATGTTGGTAAAAGCACTTTAATGGATATGGTTGTGTTAGCAAAATATTGTTCTTGTGTGTGTGATTCTTATTTTATTTTCTTATCAAGAAATAAATATTAGCTCAATCCACAAAAGAACTATGTGTCCAAGGTAAGGGTTATTTCTAGCATAGTGGTTTGTAACTATAATTCTATTAGCATTACTATAATTACAATTCCTCTTGATTGCACACAGGACCTCAGAAGAAGATATGCATGTGCTCTCTTCCTATCATGTTCAAAAGTCAAATTTCACAACTTTATCCATAAATCCATGGACTATCTCTCAATGCAGCAATGAAGTAACATTTTGCTTCAATCTGTTTCAGTCCCTAGGCTTAATGAACAGTTAATGCCTGAAAAGAAAAACAAGAAAACCCAAAATGTTAGTCTAATATGGATTAAAGTCCTCAGAAATATTTTCCTTTCTTATTTTGACTGGGTAAATCCTTCAAATTCCTTTTTGAATATTAGCCATTTTCTTAACATTACCCTGTAGATACACAATTTTTGTGGCCTTTCAAAATGAAAGAAAGATGGGAACAGACTCTTAATAGGGCTTGTAGTGATAAGACAAGGAGTAATGGTTTAAGTTAACAGAAGATAGATTCAGAAAAGATGTAAGGAATATTTTTTTTTTTATCATGAGAGGGGTGAAACACTGGCACAGATTGCCTAGAGAGGTGGTAGATGTCCCATCCCTGGAAACATTCAAGGCCAGGATGGATGGGGCTCTGAGCAACCTGATCTATTTGAAGATGCCCCTGCTCGTTGCAGGAGGGTTGAAGCTTTAAAGGTCCATTCAAGCCTATATCGTTCCATGATTTTATGTCCATTTAAGTAAAATAAATTTTCTATTTATAAGCCTGAGCTCTGATCTTTCTAAAGTTCATAGGAAAGTAGAGCGAGTTGTATTTTGTGGCTCTTTTTGAAGTAATATAAAAGTTTTTTTTAAAAAAGACATTCATTTTTCCTCTGTAACACTGGTGAATATCATAAAAAAACTCTCATTACACTTTGAAAAATACATAAGGTTAATATGAAGAAACAACTGTAAGAAATGTGCATCATTATGATGCGGATGAAAAAGTTTCTATTAGAACAAAAATTAAGTATTTTAATACAGTTTTATGATCCCTGTTATCTAGAAAAAATCTGCATGTCATTAGTGTTGCATTTAGAATGGCTTTTTTTTGCTTGTTCAGTTTTTCTTAAGCCTTAGGGGTTAAGCACATTGCAACATCTTCTAGAAAATAGTATTATTTCTTTGGCATTTGCAGCTCCTGGGAATGAAATGATGGTTTTGAGCCATGTAAGTGCTAGCATAATTTCTTTATGAATTAAACAAACTATAAATGTTTCAGTGTTCTCTGAGGATATATTTAGAAAATTTGTAAGCAATTAGCATATACAGAAATAATAAAGTGTCATAGAAAAGGCAAGTGCCATTCCCCCATTTATCATTTGGGCCCAATGAAATAAATATTAACTGCCATGGAAAAGTTCTGTTAAGGAGTTTCAAATGAGTTAGATTTGAATGCATTAAGACTGGTTTATTGCATCGTTGGCCACTACCAACACTATGCGTGAGGAGAATACCTTGCTCAAGAATTTTGTATGATTATGAAGACATGTTCCTTCTCATTTTCTTTGGGTTTATAGTTTTATGTTTCATCAGTATGACATCAAATATAAAACTGTGGGGAATCAAAGGGATGGAAATTAAAAGAGGATTCAGATTTTTCTCATAGTCAGTTCTTTAAAAGCAGATGCAATATTTTTCTAGAGTAAATGTTTAATATTTCAGGCATAGTTTTTGACTGAAAATCTGTTTTCCATATGGAATTAATTACATGCTCCTGGGAATTCTACTGTATGGAGTTAAATCTGGACTGTAGCTGAGAAAGTCTACATGTATTAACAAATTTTCATCAGTTGCTGGAGGTTACTGACAAGTATAAGTAAAAAAGACTTTAAAAAACACACCACATATTGCAAGTATATCTAGAAATTCAGTTTCATTCTATACCAAAGACATATTCTATACCTGTCTACTTTTCCTACTTGACTTGTTCATTCTATTCCAGTTAGACAGGAAGTCATATCCTGAATTCACTTGTGTTACTTACACATCACCTGTCTTTCAGTTTCCAAGCATTAATTCAACTTAGGAAAAAAAAAAATCCAACTTTAATTGCCATTATGGCTTGGACAAAAGCACAGAAAAAGTGAATTTCCAAATTTGCCTGGCCAGTTACTTACATAGGAGTTAATATGAGTTGTAAGACCTTTCTTCAAACCTCTGCTGTTGTAAGAACCTTATAACTTTCTAAATTGAATTTATACTTTTATTTTTAGTCCATACTAATGGTGTTGGAAAACATACAAATTAGACTTCACACCTTTGCCTCTCTTGGGTCATTTATGTTGGGTCAGAACCACAGTCTGCAGGACTGGCTGGCATAATATACCTGTGTCCTAAATGGGAGCAGGTGATTGGTCACTGTCCACCCACATAGCAGCACTAGACTTCTTTTTCTGGCTAGAAACCTTCTTTAAAATCATACCAGTACAGAGGAGACACAGATCTTTTCTTCATCTCAGCCTACTGTTTAAACCATGAAAGTGTGTTAAAACCCTAGTATTGGACTTAGATATCAGAGACAATTCAAACACTGATCTAGGTTTGAATCTACTTGTTTAAGTGGAATGCTTTCATGACATGAGTTAGCCCATTGGGACTTATCCCTGGTAAAACTGAGCAAAATCTGCCAATGCAACAGAGTTGAAGCTTGCAGTGGAAAAATGTGCAAAAAATTTTGCAAGCTTTTTTTTTTTTTAATGGTTTGTGGAGCTCTCTGGATCTCTCCTCTGTCAAAGGAGACTTTGAGAAGAAAGGGGTCTTCACAGACTCCTTGATAGGGTGTTGAAGCTTTTAAAATTTAAGAAAAAGTGTAGTGGGAAGGAAAACCCAGCAAAGCTTGGTGAGCTCAGCTGGAGCTTTAAAGAGATTATACCCAAAGTTCACAGGCAGACTTAGAAAAAGTTGAACTTGACTGTTATCTTGAAAAGCTTTCAAAGGCAGAGATCATCAACACCACCACAGCTCTCATCTCTGGCAAACAATTTCAAGCAGCTTTAGGTATCAGATGCCATTGCCTGAGGACTCAAGAAAGAATTTTTGGGGCTGCTGTTTCTTTATAGGTTTCTGATTTGGAAGCAAAGTTTACCATTGCTACATCTAGAGAAAGAAAACAAAAAAAGCTACTGAAGATGTGCAAGATGGTCATTCTCTCAGTGTTGTCATTACTTTCAGTGACAGCAAGAGTAAGTCTGAGTTTATTAGATTTATTTTATTTTTAGAGGCAACTAAAGCATTAGGTGGTTCCTGTGGTTGGAAACAGCACTGTAGCAAAATTTTATCTGTCAGGCAACGGATATTGTCCACTCAGAAGGCAGGCTTTATTGGCACCTCACAGTGGTTTGGTGACTACATGAAATAAACTCTTATGTCCATTTTACCTTGTTAAAAGGAAAAAAAAAAAACAGCACCACCATAGCACCTTTGTTATACATGTCAAGGGTTGACTGAGTATGGTACCTGAAGTGATCTCTTAACATTTTTTTGGTATTTGGGTTGTGGGTAGAAGTGTCCTCTTCCAAGGAGTCTGGCAGACAGAAAGTGCTAGCATTACTTGCTAAACAAGTTTTTTTTTAAGTACTCCATGTTTTGGAAAAAGAGCGATGAGGTTCCCGGCCTTGATTCCCAGAAAGAATGAAAACTGTATAAAATAATTATGCATGCTTACTACAATGGTAGGCACTGCCACAAACTACCAGACCAGCAATGTGGGGGATACAGTTCTAATCAATGACAAACTGTTATGTAGATCCTTATAAGGTTAAATTATTCCAGACTAGCAGTCTATTGCTAATATTAAATAGGTATTTTAAATCTATCAGGCAAGTCAAAGGTCAGCAGTGAAGATCAATTTGATAATTTTACTTTTTTTTTCCATATTGCCTGCAACAAAATCAGTGCTTCAGTTTGGACTTCCCAACTATGTCAGAGTCAGCTGAAAGCTCTTTAGCTTCAGTTTGGTCAAAGTCACTTGTAAATGATAACCTCTGATTAAGCATTTTGGAGAGTAAGAACAAGACAGGAGTGACACTACAGCACTTAAGAACATTTTAAGAGTCAGGAAAATGTAAATTTTCTTGTCTTTAGTTTATTGTATTACACCAAAAAATCTGACTGTAAAATTCGGTGATTTTAAGGAAACAAAATAAAGTCACTATCTAATACACCTACAAAGTTTAAGGTAATCTACCCAGTAAAGAACTTTCCCTTCTTTGAGTGTGTTCCATGTGGTGGTCAGAAGTTAATGTAGTAGCTGTACTGAGGAGGGGGTTTGGTACTTGCATTCTCTGTACATGCTAAGAAATGGACATATTTATTTGAGGAAATGAGGAAGGCTACATAACTGTAACAACAAAGGTTTGTACCCATACTTCCTCTTCCTTCTGTTGTGTGATGTTTTTCAGGATCTCATCTTCAGTAGTCAGAGAAAAAACAAGTCGTTTAGACTCATGCTTTATTTTATTAACCTGTCCTAATCCTTAGAATTTCAGCTCCATCAAGTGTGATACGTATATGCAATCCATTATAAGGAAGAATGTTGAAACAGTAAGCTTTCCATGCTCATCTTAGCATTTATATAGTTTATTCATCATTAAAAATGCATAGTCATAAGTGGATATATGAGCAAGCTGTCAGGCACAATGACAAATCTGAGGAGGAAAGTAATTTACCTGAGCCTGTACATGTGGCTGAGGAATAACAGGTTATGGTGGTAATCTTTCCAACTGCTCATTTTCAGTTCATTTTTCAAGTGCAGATTTAAGTAGAGAAAATATGTTTGAACATCCAGGACAAGGACAAATATAAAAATATATCACTAATGAAATATCTTATCTCTGAGTACTCAGAAGCTGATAGATGCATGATAATATAGCTGCTTCCACCTGTAGTTTTCTTATCTGTATCAATGTCTTTGAATGTCCACATTAACATGTGATTCAGAAGTTTTTTTAGCTAACTGGGAATAAAAATATGAATCAGTAATCTGTCCATGGCATTGGACAAGTCTGAGTTGCAGTATGTTATGTTTACAGACCAAATACAGGTCTGTTTCTTAGTCTTTATCCAAGTTTGACCCATATCCATATCCATTATCCATGTTAATCATGGCCTTATTCTGTTGCTGTTGCAGCCTCTGGAAGGCTCTCAAACCCTGACCATCTAGTGAGAGTGTTTTCACAAAGTGACAGCAAAAATCTTCCAGATGAGAACAGAAGCAGGATCTGCATGACTACAATACTACAGAAGTGAGATTTCAGATGTTTCCTACTGATGTGGATAAGGAAGGCATTTAGCACCTGCTTTGCAGATTCTTCAAAGAGCAAGTAGAATATTTACTTTGGAAAAAACACTCTCTTGAATTATCTATACATAAATCTCAGACAAGAGAAGTCTATTTTATTCTAATTCTTGTTGGACATCAGCTTTCGGCTTTGAAGAATTTTGGTACAGCCAGGAAGGCACCAGAATTGTGTCAGATTGAATAGTGGGTGCCTTGCCAACTTTGGCACATGAGTGTCATATAGCAAGCCGCAGACAACACAAAGGTTCTTGCTTTTGATCATGGAAAGCTCAGCTAAGTAGATGTCTGAATGGATGTTCCATGCTAACTTTGTGGATTTGTTGAGGAGGGTTGACGTGGCCCAGCAGCTAAGCACCCACACAGCTCATTGCTCACTCACTCTCCTCTTAGAGGAAAGAGAGAGAGAATAGGAAGAGCAAAAGAAAGAAAACTCATGGGTAAAGACAAAGACACTTTAAGAAGTGAAGGAAATAAATGAAAAAACTCCCCACACGAAAAACACCATGTAATACAAAAGCAATAACTTAATACCTCCCACAAGCAGACCGATGACCATCCAGCCTTCAAGCAACTACTACTTTGCAAAGGAACCTTCTCCACCTCTCCCACCCGCTATCTCCTCCTCTTGTTTTCCATTTTTATCGCCAAGCCTGATGCTATTTACTGCAGAATATCCCTTTGACCAATCTGGGTCTGCTGTCCTAGCTGTGCCCCCTCTCAAATTCATGCAACCCTTGCCTGTTCACTTGCACACAGAGTGGGAAAAAGCCTGGACTGCTGTGCTAGCACTGTTCTGCAAGAGCCAAAACATTGCTACATTATCAACACAGCTTCAGCCACAAATCCAAAACTCAGCTCTATATAGGCTGTCATGAAGAAATTTAACTCCATTTCAGCCAGACCTAATACATATACTTCCCCAGCAGAGATACATCATCAAACCTGACAACAGCAAAGACAATGAGCCTTTTGAGACAGGATAGCTATGATAACATAGCAACGGAGACTGAGACTAACAAGTAGGCATGTGTGCTAAAAACATAGTGAAAGAAAGCATTTTGTTGGGATTATGTTTCTATGGAAGGACTTAGTTTGCAAGCCATTTAATCTGGAGTCTAAAAGCAAATGGTAAAAGGAAAAAAAAAACATCTTTCTTGCTAATTTCTATGAAACCTAGTGGTCCAATTTAAATACACATCGAAGTTTCCATACTTAGTTGGGTTATATTTTTAAATAAGAGTTTCAATGGAGTTTACTAGACACCAAAATGCTTATTCGCCAGTCACAGGAAATGCTGAAGATGGAGAAAGAACTAAGCCAATTTGTCACATATTCTTTAATCCTCCCATAAACTGTGTAATTATTGAAAAAGCATATCTGCAGCTCCTACATCAGCTCTAAGCTTTTTAATTCAACCATCACAGAGCTATATGTGTATAATAATTATATATGCCTAGTGGGGAAAGAGGGTGAATTATTGTTTCTGAATGATGTTAGGAGACTGACTACTGTACTTGTTCTGTTGACTAAGGGGAACATCTGGAAGAGAAGAGAACTAATAACATTTATACATACAGATTACTCAATGAGTCAGTGCTTCAAGGCACACTATCTTCTCATGGTATTGAATGTGTTCACTTCTCTAATTTAACAAGGTTTTCAAAAGCATGGTGAAAACAACGTAGAAGTACTTGCCTTAGTTCCCTAGAGAGAGGGGAAGGGTCTTAATGCTTATGGCCTAAAGATCATTGAATCATAGAATCATTAAGGTTGGAAAAGACCTTCAAGATCAAGTCCAACCATTAGCCCTACACCCCTGTGACCACTAAACCATCTTCCGAAGCACTGCTTCTACCTGTTTTTTGAACACCTCCAGGGATGGTGCCTTCACCACCTCCTTGGGCAGCCTGTTCCAATGCATCACCACTCTTTCAGTGAAGAAATTTTTCCTAATATCCAATCTGAACCTCCCTTGTTGCAACTTGACCCCATTTCCTCTTGTCCTATCTGTAGTCACTAGGGAGAAGAGGCCAACATCCGCCTCACTACAACCTCCTTTCAGGCAGTTGTAGAGAGCTATGAGTTCTCCCCTCTGCCTCCTCTTCTCCAGGCTGAACAGCCCCAGCTCCCTCAGCCTCTCCTTGTAAGACCTGTTCTTCAGACCCCTAATCAGCCTAATTGCCCTTCTCTGCACCTTCTCCAGCACCTCTATGTTGGTCCTAAATGGGGCTAGATAGCAGATGAAATCTATACACATAGAACAAGATTTATTGCAAACAGCACCAAGGTCTTAACTGTTTTAAAGGAAAAGGCACAAGCACAGTCTAATTGTGGGTAAACTGGGAGATCAGAACAGAAGGTTAGAATGCAAAAGGTATCATAACAATAAAATGTACTACTAGTAGTTGGATCAAACAATAAATGTTAATCATTAAAATGTTGGCAACTTACTTATTACCAAGTCTTATACTAGATCTAGAATATTAATTATCAACTTTAATAGGATCCTACAGTCTTAACATTTAAAACTTAAATTAACTAATAAAGACAATATGGGAGTTAGTATCTCTCACCCTTGCCCTGCTGCAGCTGGTCCTTAATTCTCAAGAATTAATTACTGGTCCTTAATTCTCTGGCAGGTGTCCCTGCTGGAGAGGAGAAAGTCCAGCACAACTCCAGGAAAAGTGTATGGGAGTCTCCCTGATTGAAGATGAGACCAGGTTTTTATAGAATAAAATGCATTGACTGCTGTCATTCAACTATTTAGCTGTACCTCCAAAATCTCTCATTGTAGAATAAAAGGAAAACAGTGGGAAAAACCACGAAGGCCCTGTTCTCACCAAGCAAACTCTTTTGTTTATCTGTTCATTCTTGTTTTGTCTCCATTTTGGGCCTAGTTGTGGTTAGGCTGGGCTTTGTATTCTTCAACACCGAAGAGCAGCTGGTGTTATGAATGTCAGGTTGGCCTTCTGTTGGTACTTTCAAGATTGTCCCCTGCACAGAGCTTGCTAAGCCCTTTCCTTTCCCATGGGAATCTTTTCACTCCAGGTCTGGGCCTGTAAAATTGAGAGACAAAAATCAATTGAATAATAAAGGGAAACTGAGGCAACATAGCGAGTGATGGAGCGTCCTGCTACAGTGTTCTTCCTATACTGTGGTGCCCAAAACTGCACGCAGTGCTCAAGGTGCGGCCTCACCAAGGCTGAGTAAAGAGATAAGATCACCTCCCTGGTCCTCCTGGTCACACTATTCCTGATGCAGGCCAGGATGGTGTTGGCCTTCTTGGCCACCTGGGCACACTGCTGGCTCATGTTCAGCCAGCTTTGAATCAACACCCCCAGGTCCCTCTCTGCTGGGCAGCTCTCCAGCCACTCCTCCCCAAGTCTTTAGTGCTGCGGGGGTTGTTGTGGCCAAAGTGCAGGACCTAACATTTGGCTTTATTGAAACTCATACAATTGGCCTTGGCCCATTGATCAAGCCTGTCTAGATCCCTCTGCAGAGCCTCCCTACCCTCAAGCAGATTGATGCTTCCCCCCAACTTAGTGCCATCTGCAAACTGACTAAGGGTGCACTCTATCCCCTCATCCAAATCATCAATAACGATGTTGAACAGGAGCGGCCCCAGCGCTGAGCCCTGGGGAACACCACTCATGACTGGCTGCCAACTGGATTTAACTCCATTCAACACAACTCTTTGGATGTTCAGCATTATTATGAAATTAATTGTGCCCAATGACAAATTGAGTGTCAAAAACCACAGTGATGTGGTCCTTCAGAAAGTCACTTCTCCCAGATATCTGAACAGCTGAATTTTCTCTCTCCTCAATGTATTGTGGCTCAGGGTAGAAATGCATGTCAATTAGAAGATCTGTGTGTGTCACTGAAGAAGCACATCTTGGTATTTGGACAGTATATAAAGACAAACTAATAGTTTTAGCCAGTATTCTTTTCAGGAGCAGTGCTAAGCTTCATTACTTTCAGAAGAGTGAAGAGACAATTATGCCTTAGCAGTCACAAACTTCCCAAAGGATTTTTGTTGAACGCAGAAAATGCACTCAGCATAAGATAGCACACATCCCACCAAACCTCAAACATTTCCAACACAAGGTGAGACACAGAGTGAATCAGTCTCTGGAATTTTCATTTTCTCTTGATTATAGAGATAGTGCCTTTGTTTAGACATGTTTTTTCCAGATGAATGAATCTGGGAAAACCAAATATATTTTCCAGTATCTTCTAATATAGTTTGAATGAGATCTTTCGTATACTATCTTAATCTTTTTGCTCTCCAGATGGCAGTTCCTGTAGGAAGCCATTGTTCTTGAATAGAGGCATGCTGAGAGGGTGAGAGTTTCTCATGTGCTCTTGTAAAATTTGAATTTGCAAGCTGTGTGCAGTAAAAAGCTACCTGTCTTTTTCCCCTATACATTTCTTCATAAACAACTAAATTTCTAAATGAGTTTTTCATAGAAGTCCTAGTAAGAAAAGACAAAGCTGGTCAAAAGACAAAATCAAATTATGTCACAGCCAAAGTAGTACATAAAGATGTATATAATTTAACAGAGTGAGACACCCCAGTCCTGAGCACTGGTTCATGATGCAGCTGATTAAGGTCCTGTTTGGTGCAGTGCTGGCCTAGATTGATAAAATAAGGGTTTGAAACTGATCCTTTGTTAGCTGCATGCAGATACACACTTGCTTTTCTGCGTCTAGATAGGAAAACATGTCTCAGTCTGAGAACAAACTTGCTGACACATTTATTTTTTACCTCAAAATACTTAAATGAGGGCATTTCAAAAACAAATGCTGATTCTGCAACCGAGGATGGTCCTTTAGAAATGTCACCTCAGATCCTGCCTGTGTTTTCGCATTACTGACTAAGGAGTATCAGAAGGCTATTTCTCCTCTTTCCTTGAATAACTGGAGATCCTGGGAAATTTCATACTTAAATTTCCTCTCCTAAATCAGATAATAATGTTTTAAAATGCTGGGGTTTTTTTTTTGTTTGTTTGGGTTTTTTTTGTGGAACAGCAATTCTGTAGATGAGCAGGCTGCTAGAAATGCTATGTTAAGAGGATTTTGAAAGACTACACAGCAGCTGGTCCAGTATGTCAGAAGGGAAGGCTGTTCTTACTACACAGATTCCTGAATCTTGCAGTAAGTGCAGGAAAAATGACATGTATCAAAGATGTTTGTGAAAGAAGGTAATGGATTATATTGCATTATCCCCTTTGGAAGTAATATGCAGTTTCAGCATAAGGTGAAGTATCAGCTGTTCCATTTGACAACTGCAGTGATAGATTCAAACAAAAATAAAACCTTTAACTTAGCACTGATCTATAAAATATATTTTTAGCTGTTAAGTGAAATATTTTTGCCAGTAATTTTTGCTGTTCAGAACCCCTATCTAAAAATTTCCTCAGAAAACAGGATTTACAAGGATTCAAAGGTCTCCTAAGATCTGCACATTCTCACTTTTGCAGCACTGAGTGGCTTCTTTTCCCTTTGCAATACCTCTTCAGACTTACTGGGTTTATTCTCCTTCCTTCTCTATCCCATGACCTCTTCTCAGCTGTTTAAACCTGTTCGAGTACACTTCTTCCATGTTAGTTGTCTCTTCTGCTTCTCAGGAATGTTTCTCTAGCCTATAGATATATAATCATTTTACCTTTTATGCACCTAAACTGTTTTAACTATGCATGGGTTCTAAAGTCCTTGATACAGAGGCAACTTTTACTTACATGCAGCACCAGCTGCATGCAGCCAGCATGCAGCTGATGCATATAAAATGCAACCAGTCTTTAAAAGTGACTACTAAGTTTTATGCTTGCAAACTCACAATTAATAGACTTCAGAATCAGAGGATGCTGAGCATCACCATTAAAATGTGTCAACCTGAAAACTACTGCTGCTAATGCTGGCGACAATGATAATTTGGAGTTCTGTCCATTGCTGTGCTTATTCTACACTAAGATAGGGATTTTTGTTGTCAGGAGACTAATCTCCAATGACTTGGTTTTTCTCGCAGGCTCAGAATAAAATCTCAGATCTCAGCAGAGCCAAGAGCTTAAACAACCTCTTTCATCCCCACTGGGGAACTTGGTACCATTCCATATATTATTAGGTTTACATTTCTTGTCCAAAAATAGGATTGATAGCTATGTTCTCAGGCTTCTTACCTGTAGGCAGTTTATCTTATGTTGCAATGGTTTTGCTCTAATCTGAAGTCCAAAGAGATTAAAACACAAAAGCATTCACTTTTTTATGTTGGGAGTGGGCTCTGCTGACTTTTGCTTTAAGAGTCTGTGAAGAATAAGTGAAAGCAAAAGAATATATTTTTGCAGCATGTATCAATCTTCTGGTAGTCTTTGATCTCTTTAAGGGTATTCATGTTCTAAATGACAACCACACTTTTATAGAAATAACTGAAACCTGGATTTGAAATAATTGACACCAAAGGGAAAACATATTAAAAGTAGTAATCTCTATCCACTGCTTATTTTATTTTTCTCAGTGCTGACATTAAAGGTAAACTAATCCTTATTTTTTTCTGGAAAACCAGTGATTTAGGCAGAGATTATATTATGAAAGTAGACATGTACACACTATTCACAAGGAAGGCACCTAACAAAGATTTAAGAAAAAAACATTTTTGTCAATAAAAAGGTTACCTTAAGCATTTTTTCTTACAATTTACTTAGAAGATTTTTCTTTCTTTGTTCAAAGTCATAGGTGAAAAACAAAATAAAACACAAAACCTGTAACTCACATTGTGTTGAAGTAAGGCTTCAGAAAGTCTGCTAGTAACATGTGTTTACCTCTTATAAAATTGACTTTTACAAAACTAGCTGAGACTTTGTGACAGCAGCATTTCCCCTTTACAGACCTGGGATGAACTTCTGGTTGATACAGCCAATAGGGAAAAAAAATGTGGAAGACTAAGCTCTACTGGTTTATATGAGGAGATTTTATAAGAGAAGAGGATATTTATTCTGGGATTTATTCTTGCAAACTCTGCCAAAATTCATAGGTCAGATCAGGCACTGTAATACCCAAAGTTAACCAGAATAGTTTGGCATATAGCTCTTTGCAAGAAATGTAGGTACTAAATGAGGTAGATCCCCATAAATTCTCTGCCTAAGAACGAGTTCTGAACAAGTGAGGAACCATAAGGCATCTCAGAGCCACTGTGAATTAGTGAGACTGACAGAGGCTCCTGCACTGGGACTGGTTTCCTGGCTGTTCTGTCAACTCTGGAAGTAGAAATTCTTCCTCATAAAATCATAGAATCATAAAATCATAGAATGGTTATGGTTGGAAGGGACCATATAAATCATCAGGTTCCAACCTCCCTGCTATGAGCAGGGACACCTCCCACTAGACCAGGCTGCACAAAGCCTCATCCAACCTGGCCTTGAACACCTCCAGGGAGGGGGCTTCCACAACCTCCCTAGGCAACCTCTTCCAGCACCTTACTACCCTCACCCTGAACAATTTCTTCCTGATGTTTAACCTAATCTACCCTCCTTCAGTTTAAAACCATTACCCCTTGTCCTATCACTGCCCTCTCTGGTGAAAAGCCCCTCCCCAGCTTTCCTGTAGCCCCTCCAGGTACTGGAAGCCCTGAACGATGGGCTCATCCTTTTCATAACAAGATAAAACCACTGTTTAGAAAAGAAAGACATGACAAAGCATTGAGATACATCAACGATATGTCAGAATTCCTCAAAAATTGATACTGATATCATCAGTGTTCATCTCCAAAAAATAATTTCTTCATAGGTATGTCAGAGGGTACTGAGGTACTGGGCAAATTATTTTTAGCTTTTTCCCTTTTTATGCTCATCCATACTTACTTGAAATAATGATAATTTAGGTGGCAAAGAGTTGCCATGTAAGAAGAGAAATTCAGAGCTTTTTGCCTAACACTAATGACAGAGAATTGAAAATGGGATAGAATGTAATTAAATCACATCCAATTTACAAAGTAATATGCATGCCTTTATTCACAGTAAATGCCTAAATTTCACTTCTCTAAAAGAAAAGGAGTAGCCTCTAATATTAACATTTGACATAGTAGCTTGTAATTCACTTGGGATCTTGCTTTCATTTTAATAGGATATTCTTTATCCTCATTATGCTTTGGCCATTGCAGCCAAGAGCAAGAAGAGCCTGTTGAAGTTTCCACAAAAGAGATGGCTGGCCCAGTCCTCTTGGGGAGGTGCTCTGAGTTAAGCCAGGTTACTCTCATCGGCCATTGCATTGTTGTTTTGTTTAATTAATGTACCTCTCATTCCCTGATTTATTTACTTTTTGTAAATGCATTTAAAATGAGTATCAGAGTAAAAAAAAATGCATATTGAGGTAACAGTTATTGCAATTAGCGTCACCAGAAATCATTTGCTTCTGATTGTCATCGCTGTATTAAAAAAGGTCTGGTGTTCAGAAACATCTGCAGCTTCACATATTGAGCCTTTTTTTCCCTGAGGTAAACAATGTTACAGCTCTCTTAGCAGTCAGATCTGTGATATGAGGCTCATTGTCACTCCACTGAGATGTTAACAGTAAAGAAGTAAAAGGAATAAAAGTTCAAGGCAAGTTTTGAGAGATTTTCAAAGAAAAAGTGGTTATAACTTCTCCTTTATCGAGGGGTTAGTTACTTGGTGAGGCAGTCTCTGAGGGTGACATTACATTATTGTACGAATTTGTCACCTAAATTAAAGCCATTTAGCCTGTTATTTAGTGTGCAGCTGCAGAACTGATGTGTTTTATTTTATTTTTAATGTGTTTTTTTACAGATGGGAAAAAGAAAACTCTATATGGAGGTAAAAATCACTTCGGTACTCTCTAAAGATGTTGCTCATGATAGAAACTGTCTCTGGCAAGAGGAACAATAATCTGAACAGATCAAATACCTTTCCTTTGTTACATATTTCTTATTTGTTGGTTAAAAACACAGCAGTACAGAGGTATCTCTTCATACAGCCATCTTATTTTCTTTACATCTGTTCTGTTTTTCTGGTAATGTACTTTTCCTAAAATGGGTATAAGTGCATTTGTGCATCCACAGGAGCTACTTTATCTCTTATGAACATGGTTAGTGTCTCCATAATTAAGAAAGAGCTTTATCTCTATTTTATATATTAGTACAAGTATTATTTTATGTGCTTACACATTTTACTTCTTATGTTTAAAATTTTTGGCCAATCTACCAGGAATAAGAAACAACATCAACAAGATAGGTGGCCGCATGGGAAAATAGCTACTGCAGAAAGGAAAGTTTTTGTAAAATGCTGTAAGATTAAATTTGAAAAATTCTGCTAACCATTTTAATTAATTAAAAGCATGTTCAGAATTTCCAGAAATGCTGGTCTAACTTTTATCCCTATCTTACTTTATAACCCACAGTGTTCACCACCATATTTTGTTAGATACAGGCAGTAAAATTGTTTCCTAGCTGGTCAGTTCTACAAATGTACCAATAGTTTTGGTACATACTATACTACACAAATTTATTTACCTGAAAGACTATCCACTCTTGAATTTTCTCCCTATGTCTGTCTGGCTTTTGTTTTGAGAGTTGCTGACCTTCAATAAACACACTCTTAATTTTTTTTGCTGCCTTTTTAGTTTTGTTTCATACTAAAGTATCATTTTTCATTCTTTCTCCTTGTTTTTCCTTCAGTCGTTTTGCTTTTGATTGCTTTTCTAAATTGCACTTCAGTTCTTGACTGTCTCATTAAAACTCTATCAATTTTTTTTTATTTCCAAAGAAGCACATTTGTATGTCAGAGAATAATAATACTGGCTTACTGTTGTAGCAATGATCATGTCTGCTTTTATGCAACTCAACGCGATTGCTGTGTTGGCACAGTCTTATATCTGAAGGCTCTGAACAAATCCTTTGCTTCCATTTGAACTCTGATATCTTATTCTCCATTTGGCATCTTCAGCCCCCCTCATCAGTTTTATCAAAACAGATAATACACAAACAGTCATCTGATGGAGTTTTCTGTGGGCCGTAGATGTGGGATTATATCACAAGGGGCCATTACAAGCAATGGTGTTAGGCTGAGTTTTTAGTGATGGGATCATGTGGATAAAGTTTGTAGCTGGCCCTTGGTGAAGTGAGCTTGGATTAGTTACAGAGGCTCATTGTTCTGCACTTCGACAGAGTTATCTAATGACTGGGAAATCCTGAACAGATAGACTGGTTATGATTCAACGTAATCTCACCTTTCTGCTGCTGGAACTCACAACGAGGAGTATGGGAAGACCTCACACTGGAATTCAGCCTTAACTGTTCCTTATTTATGTCTATTCAAATATTATTTTGGAGATATTTTCTGAAATGATTCCTGACCCATCAGCATTTCACTGAGTTGTTGTCCCAAGTCCGTTCAAGCAGTCTTTCTAGTGCAGCATGATAGGAAGTCATGTCAAACTTGACAGAAGAACTGGGCAGGGAACATCTTAGCACCCTGTCAAGGCATCTCTGCACCTTTTTACCACAGTGCAACAGGAAAACACTGCTTTTTAACAATAGCTGACTGATTTTGTGCAGCTCAAGCAAAAAGAGCAGTGATTATACTACTCACAGCAACTAGTTTCCCCTCCGTACCTTGGAGCTCATCTATAAACAGCCTTTGTTTCTTTTGCAGGGACTATAGCATCTTGAGGCAACTGCTTTTCAAGACAGACTTGTCCTGTTAGAGAAAGGGTCTCAATTTTCTTTTTAGCTGGAAGAAAACAGAATTTTTGTACTTCTTTCATGTTTTCTCATGAGCTCCCCTCCTATGATACGGCTGTCAGAAATGTATTTTCCTCAAAGTTAAAAACTTTAAAGTTAAAACTGCAAAATTAAATTATTCTAATTTGTTCATCTAGATGCTTAATGCAATGATATTGTGACAGATATGAACAAATTAAAGCTTCTAAATTGTGCATAAAGGAAAGAATTAGATGGATTCAAATTCTTCCTTGTTTGGTCAAAATGTGAAAATCTATATTCTGTTCGCCTTTCTCTCTAAAGCTCCTTTTAAATGGTCAAAGTTTCCTTCTATTCAGATTAAGAAAACAAACCTATATAACACTTGAGTTAAATACAGAATGAACACCTGTACCCTTCTAAGAAAAGTTTGTGTGTATATTCTGCTCATTCCCTCTGCCACACTATTCCCTGTTTTCTGTGGATTTGGGATTTAGTTTGAAGTCAGGAAACTGGGTTGCAAATATGCATAGAGATTATTTGAATACTGCTGAAGCTGAAGAGGCAAGCTTTTACCTGAGGGATATTTCTTAAACTTGCAGCTTTCTGATTATGATGAATTCCTCTTGTTATTGTCATTAGAAGCTACTTTGGGAAGAAAGATAAAAACCAAGTGGGGACCATATATTATTTCATTCAAAGTCCCTGGAGCACACTGAAGATGGGAAGAAAGTTAAATCAAATAACTTGGCTGATACGAAGTCAATAACTTTCTCCATTTTACCTTTCTCTTCCAGTCCCTCAGTTGGGATACACTGACCTAGTATGCACATGGATGGCACATCTTAAATTCATGGACCATCCAGTTTGGTTACGTTATTATAAAAGCTAGGTGAGAACTCTGGAGTCAAATACTAATCAGTCAAATAGACACTCTTTTTTGCTGAGATAACACAAAAATTATTTATGAACCGATGCTCACAGAGATACTTTTCCAAACTGCAAATCATATCTGTAGAATACTTGAGGAATAATATATTGTCCTGGAATACATACTCAGAAAAGCTTATGGCAGAAGAATACTACTAAGTTTGCAAAAGAAAATTTTTCAATGTTAAGGAAAGCTGGTTTCCTCTGCAAGTTTAAGTAAGATATTTTAATTTCCTGTCACTGTAATCAAAGTGTTCATGTGCTCCTTTTTTCTGTGGGAATCCTTCCTTATCTGATGCTCAGAGTACCATGCATTTAAAAAAAAAAAAATAAAAAAAAAATAAAAAATGCATGCACTGAGAAGTAAACAACAAAAAAAAAAAGAATAAGTGACAGTAGGCATAAGTTGTCATTCTTCAGTTGCTCACATTTGGTGAAATTTGTTGTCTGTTGTGAACCAAAGATCTGCCACAGCAAATTTCAGCATAGGGGCTTTGAGTTTGGCATAGGTATAAGAAACTGAACCCCAGATCCTAAACTGGAAAAATACTACCCAGCTATGTTACATTAACTACTAATACATCAAAGAACAACCAACAATAATTATAATAGTTTTCTTGTCAGACTTTCTGCCATGAAAACAAGTCTCATTTTTTTGAATTAGGCCTTTGGAATCACAGAATCATAGAATGGTAATGAACATCAACTTAATTGTTTTCTTATATTGTATTTTCAAGCACTGGAAATGTTTGGCCTTGGCTGACTGCTTAAACTGATTGTTCCGATATTTGAGGAGTATGCCTCTCCTCCTAGACATAATTTCTTTAGAACTGAGCTCTAGTCTGCATGGTTTGCCTTCCTTCTTGGTGTATTTTTTACGTCAAGCATTTTGTCTTGTCTGTATATATCATAATGGAATCTCAGGCAATTCAACATATGGAAGACTCTGAAAAGCTTGTTTCCAAATTGTTACACCTGCTGCTTTGCTATGTTCTCAGTGACTCTTGTGCAGCACTAATCTCACTCAAATTGAAATTTAACTATACATATACCTAAAGTATTTATGCACATGCATATGTGTACATGAATGCACACACATTAACACATCCTTTTTTACACACACCACTATGCTCTGGTCTTATTAAAACAGTCTGGGTGTGGCAAGCCCTCTCTCAGTCATAGCAATATTCCTTTTAAAACTGCAAATGACTAGCTTTGTGGCATAAGAAGGATTTTTGAGTCTTGTACTGATGTAAAATATTTTGCTGCTATCGATATGTGTGTGTGCATTGAATAGTATTGTCCTGAATAGGGTTAGTTTGTAAGATACTAAGATACTTTGTACAACAAAGCATCAAAGCATCGACTGTTTCTGACTGAGCATGTGGAAATGTACATGTGAATTTGCACCAAATCAATCTGTGGCTGCATTATTCACAACACATGATTACTGATGATTGTTCTGATGAAACTTGTCACAGCATTATTGTGAGCCATCCACCTTTATAGCAGCACAGTTTATAACCCCCATGCGGTGGGAAGACAAATAGAAAGAAATGCTGTAAGTTACATTTGGCTTTTTTATTCAGTGAAGGATTCTCTGTATCACTCTGTATGTTGCAGCATACAAAATTAAAACAGAAGCTCTCTCAAACATTCTCTGGAAATCAGGCCCACTTTATTATTTACATTTAGTTTGTTTTTGATAATAAAATTCAAAAAATTGCACTGATTCTTATTTTGGCTTCTACCAGGATTATCCTGTTGAATTACCAGTGCACTTTTCTGTCAGTGGTGGAGGTTCTGTAACTGGTAGAGAAGGTTTTCAGAAGTAGTATCTTATTCTTTCTTTACACTATCTGAAGTCTCCTAATTTTCTGCATACAGCTGGCAATTACAGTCTGTTTTTTAATGTGGCCAGTTACCTATTTGCTTTGTGATGAATGCTGGATGTTAGCTATATTAGGAACCTTTTATTCAGCTTCAATTTAAAGGGTTTCCTTTGTTTTGATTATAGTATATTTTCCAAGAAGCAATCTATTGATTTAATTGAGCAAAGCATACTAGGAAAGGGGGAGGGGGGGAAAATATATTCTGATATATTTAATACTTGTGATGTGAATCATTTGAAGTAGCCTTGTGGGAATATTCAGAAGTGTAGAGTGGAATATGTATGTAAATTGTTGCTGAATTAGGTCCTGGAATGTTATAAAATATGCTCAGAACTCTGTAGGTTAATTAATCTAGGTACAAACCTTGAAAAAATAAAAAAGCCATTGCTCATATCTCTGATGATACTCTTCTTGACCATTAAAACCACTGCTGATTCTTAATACTAATCTGATATTCACTTGATTTTTAGTATTTCCCTTTTAGATACTTAGATGCATGAGATGTTATAAGATTCATATGGCTAAAAAGATTATTTTGTTGCCTGCTGAATATTAAAAAAAATAATAATTTTCTGCTACAGGAATCTGTTATTTTTGCAACAATTTGCCTGACCACTGAATATTAAGTTACTTTGAAACATCTTGGTAGTGCCTTTGCAGGTATTTCTGTGGTTGTTCTGAAATTAGCACATGAGTTAGCCTTAAAATAGCTTTCACTTCCACTATTAAAATAAAATAAAATAATAATTAAAAAAAAAAACTAAAATAAGAAGTATATTACAACATTCTAGGCACATGTTCTTCGCTGGCATTTTAGATGAAGATGTTCTGCAATCAGTTTGATTTGTTGGGGAGTGATCTCAGAGTGCATGAAATGGTTTTCTTTCATCTGAAGCTAAACTCTGGAAGATGTGATGGAGGTATAGGTTAATACACTCCAGCCACAAATGGACATTCACCCCACAATAGCCAGAGAAGAGCTAGTCCAAAGTAACCCCTCTGCCAGGGAACATATGTGATATGGGTGTCAGGTCTTTGTCACCAGTTATCTCATTCCACAGATTAGTACATACCATACTGGGCAGTGTTATTTGCTAATGCAGATGCTGGTTAAGGTTCACCTGCATTAGTGCATTTTTTGGTCTAAGTGTTCTGAAATGTAACGGTGCCAGTAACAGTTCTGCTTTCAGCTCAGGCTTGAATAAATATGTGAAAGCCCAAACAGGAAAATTAAGAGAAATTAGAAGGTTCCATAGCTACATAAGCAATATCAGTGTAATGTGATAAACAATACAGCATGGGAAAGAGAGTTCATCAGTGATGGATTACATATTTAGAATATATATTTATTAATACTAAATGCAGAAAGAACAGAAAAGGAAGGAGCTGCCTTTCTGTGAAGTTTTCGAAGAAGCCTATGTGAGATTTTTTAAGAAATATGGGTGGACTAAGAAATTAAAGCTTGAAATTAAAAAGGGAGCAAACTGACAACAGAAATTCGTTATGCACTGTCTGATCAGAAGGAGCAGCATGACAGGATGATAACAGAAATCAAAAGGGGAAACTGTCTAACCTCCACTCCCAGGCACAGCTACTTAGAGTGCATGGTAAACATGCAGCACTCGGGATGATGGATGACTCTGTTTTCATGCCTCTAATAACACCCTTGAGTAGGCTAATCGTTGCTCTGAGATCACACCAAATTACACGTGCCATCTCATTTTCATGGGAAGGATATAGTGTGCACAAGTGTTTTTGATGTTGTTGCCATTATTATGATGACCAGTTTAACAGCTTGACTGTGTGAGTCCTGGCAGGAAAGAAACACTCTTTGCAGTGCTTAAATGAATACATATATTTGCACATACATGTCTATTTGGGTTCTATAGTGTGTAATATCTAAAAAGTATTACATTCTTCTGATTTATTCTATAGGGAAAAGAAATACTAGAAGCCTTGATCAAATCTGAATGTAGTGTAAAATGGGAATACAATTCACAGAAATGGTTCATAATCTGCCTCAGTAATGAACCAGAAAAGGGGTGGACTACATGGTAACTTTCTTATCAAAAGTTTTCTGAAAGAACTGAAGTTAGTTAGAGTCAGTTATATATTTGCTGAGCCTGTACACCTGGGTCACTGATCTAAATTCAGTCATCTAAAATTTGGCATCTAAATTCAGTGTATTTATTTTTGGCTAATCAACTAAAGTCAGTGAAGAAAGACAGATTGTCACCTCTAGAAGCTGACTTATCCTACTTCTCTGAACTACTGAGATGCTTAGGGTGTGCAGAATCACCTCTGGGAGTTCCTGTTTCTCTCCATAACTAAAAAGTGGTTTAGAAAACTCCTTATATGAAATTTTTTTTTGGTTAGAAGGCTGATGTTGTTTGAGATGAAAATCAATAAAAAGATTCTAGCATCTCAGAGAAAGCAAACCATTTCATCCAGATGGATGAAGGGTTGAGAGAGTATTTTAGAATATGTACCTAACTGTTTAGAAAACAGCGGTGGGATCCACATGACCTCCTCTTGACAGCAGACATTGACACCTGGGTTCATCACCTTAGACTTCTTTTCTAGCCAATGAAGAGAAGAAGGTACTTCTGGGGTACTGTTGATTTCATCCTAAATGAGTTGTCTAAAATGTTTCGGCTGCATTGTGCCCTAGAGCACCTGTTTCTCTTTACGTAAGGAGCCTTGGGACAGCAACTCATGCGCAGGATTCTGCGTTGTGGGAGTTTCCTGTTAAGTGATGTAAGTCAGCTTCTGTAAATTCAATCCTTATCACCTAAATACAAGCAACGGACCTAATTTAGTGTTATCAAGAGTAACAGATATCTGTTCATGCCTTCTTTGTTCACACTGGATATCTGTAGACAAGTAATTTCAATGAAGCACTTGTATATTAAGAAGCTATTCACCACTAGTAAGAACAAGATGACTAAGCTATATATTGCATTGCAACAGATTAGTCTTACTGAGATAGGAGAGGGAAGAAATACTAAAAATTGTGCCACTCATCCTGTTATTCATGTTGCTTCATGGCCACCACAACTCTTACCACATGACAGAAGAACAGCTGAAGCACTATGACCCTCAACAATCTAGGCAACAGCAAAATCTGGTGCTTTACTGAAGCTTAAGATATTGTGTAAAGACAATGAAATGCAGTTTTGTTTCTCTGTCTTGCCTTTCAAGACTTCTCAGAACTGCCATTCTAAGTAGAATAGAGCTAATAGTAGAAGGCTAATTGAAACAATAGCTTTTAATGGTTGAAAAATCCCCATATTCTACTGGCGTTTGAGAAAGGCAATTTGAGAAAGAATGTCTTTCAGGGGAAAGAAATATAACTAAAAGCAGGGAGAAGTAAATAAATAAGTGCAAGAAAATAAGAACATTTTTTCTTTCTTCCTTAGGAGAATTTGTTGATGATTCTTCTCCCTGTTTCTTTTTTGCTTTTGTAATCTGCCTGAGTGATTGCACAGTGTTTGTTAGCAGAACATATGGTGACTACCTGACCCTGTATATGCAATCAGGCAGAATCCAGGCAAAAAACCAGCCATCACTGCACACTGAAATGTTCCTGAAAATGATCATTTGAGGTGACCATTTTTCTTCTGGGTCTCTGTTGCTGCTGTCAACAACCAACTTAGCAAAATGACCGAGGGTATATTACTCTCTGGGGATGTATGTCTGCCCTTTTGCTGGATATCTTCTGTATGATATGTCCTAGGGCATGAAAGGGTGTAAAACCTGCCAAGGACTACAATGTGTGCACGTTATAGAAACACTGCTATTTCCTTAACCCTTCCACAGCCTGCTCAGGTATAGCAAGGACTGGGACATTATCCTTAACAGTGATAAAGATGCCATAATAAGAAAAAATATTTTAAAAGGATGGGAAATGTTTTCACACTCTAGGACTTCAAGTCTTACTCTACTCAGATCAGCAAAGCATGTTTATTGTTGAAGTCTTAAAAATAAAAAGGTTTGTTGAATAAAATATTATATTCTTAGAAATGGAACTGAAAAGAAAGCAATATTTTGAATTATAAAAATGCACTCATTTTTCTTTTAAACAGACATAGAGTATTCTTTCCACCTATTCTTGTGCATAATTGCCATTTATAGTGATAACCTGACATGGTTTTAGGGACCATAACTGTAAAGAGTAAACACAATAAAATGATTAGGATTCCTTGTTTTCTGTTATTCGAGGCCTACTTTAGGTCAGAAAATATGTTTCATGTTGTTCTTTTCCTGCAGTCCCTTGATTTCAGTGGAGTTTAGCTCCCTAGACTCCTGGTCTTGGTCACCTACTATAACTAAAGGATGTTTTCTAACTGAGAGAAATCATCTAGGCGTCTTTACCCTGTGCTCACGGAATGGTCATTTATGTTTTCATACCATATCGAAGATGGGACGAAAAATCAAATATACAGATGACATACAAACTACTCCACATATTTTCTTGCAGTCTTGTTTTGATGGAAAAAGGCTTTTCTTAGGCATTTGCAATAAAAGAAGAAAAAAAAGAAAATCAGTATGTCTGTGTGCTGGCTCACTATTCAACCATCTAAGGCCATCCAAATGTCCTGTAGATTACAAAGGCAGATAAAGGCTTGTGTATCTTGAAGCTGTTCATACCGATTCCTTTACATTTTGTCTTTTATCTAATCTATGCAGGAGTTCTTTCTTCTCCCTCCAAGAAGAGCTACTGCCTTGTACAGGTGACAGCACAGCAGAAATCACTGTTAGCATTAACTTTGAGTATTCAAAAGACGTAAATTTGCTGATGAGTAAAGTCAAAGAGAGAGCTGCCAGTGGCTTCAAGTTTAGAGGTTTGATCCATTGCCTGTGGAGAGTACAGGCAAAGTGACCTCCATTGATTCCTCTGAGAATTTTTTCCTGTTTTATACCCTATTTTGCAGCAAACATTTAAAAGCAAAGCTGTTTTTTCTTTTTTATTTGTATCATTAATGATACAAAAATAGATTTCAGCAAATGGTTTACATCCTCTCCAGTGATTGTCCACCAAGCCCATGACCCATTTTTCACTGGAAATCTTAAAAAGTGATTGAGATAAAAGTGGTGTAAAATTATTTTCTTATGAATAATCCTTTGGTGGTTATAACACCTCCTCCCTTCCTCCCTTCCCTCCTTCCTCTGTTCTCCCCCCGACTGTAACATAATTTTTTAAAATTAGATAATCTACAGGTCATTTACTTATATGTTGACTGCAGCAGTTTTTAATTGCAGACATGTTCTGCTTGGGCATTCTAAAGTTTTTTCGCTGGTTTTGCTTTTGTCTTTGTTTTGCTGATTTGCCTTTGCTTAGCATAGTCTTAATTACATTACTTTTTTCTTTTTTTTTTTTTTTTTTTACAAAAGCATGCTAGAAAAATGACATTCTTTTAGAGTGACTTTCCTCAATTAAATCAAAGGTACCACATAAGATTAAAGAAAATGCTTGCAAAGCACTGGTCAAAGAGAATGAGCCTCTTCATGTGAAATAAAGTTTAAGAAAAAAATATTCTAAATTATCTGACTAATATTATTTGTTGAATGTAATCACAGATTATGTCTGAATAAGTGAATAATGACATAATCCAAATTTCCCCAAAAATAAACAGAAAGAGCATATTTTGCATGTATGTATCTATAAAAAATAAATGCCTTAAAGTCTATACACAGTAAATAAACCAGTAGTTGAGGACACAGCTCAATTTTGCTCTCACATAGTTTTTGCTGCTGCAATGACTTCAGTAAATTTTCAGTGGAATTGGGATTCACTGGTTGATGAGAAGAATCAAGCTTCTTGCTCTGATGCAATGAGTCTGAATTACAGGCATTTGACTGAGGCAATTCCATTAGTGATTAAAAAGCATACAGAAAGTAGATATATGGGGCATAAGGGACAATAAATGGAAGTTTTGGAATGGGTTCAGGAGAAAAAAGCTGTCATTTCACAAATTTAAAGGTATTTTGGTTGCCTCTCCCCCTTGCTGCATTAGGCTCATTAAAGGTGTGCCCACTTAAATGGAGCAAATATTTGTTGCTGTCTTTAGTGGGCAGGTAATGATCATTTAAACTTCTCAACTTTATATGAAAAAGTTAATTTTAACTTGCATCATCCCATTAACCTGGTTGCCCATGAGCCTATATAAATACAAGATGGCTGAGGAATGGAGTGCCAGTGCAGAAGCAGAAATGTGAAGCAGGGATAATTATGCAATCTAAACTCTTTGTAAAACTACAAACCACTTCTGTCTTAATGAGAGAATAGGCTCCTCTTAGGCACCTTCTTCTGGCAGTAGAGGGGGACTCCTCCCCATGCACATGCAGTTTACCCACCCTGAGTTGCCTTCTCCAGGCTTGTACGAGCAGGAAAAAAACCCTGAAAGATGTAGCTTGCCCTCAAAAGAAAACTTATGACTGTGGTCTGCACACATCTGGGACATGTCTTCTGCACACTAGCACCATGCTCAGCCCTCCAGAAAGCTCTCACATCCTCTCTTTACAACTGAGTAATGCCCTCAGTGTTATTATGTCTGCCTAGATTGTGTGTGTCATGAAGACCTAACTGTGCTTTTGCAGGTGATGCTACTGTGGGACAGCCCCTCTGCTCTTGCTTCATCACTCTGCACCAGCTGGCTCTTCTGGGGTGAGCCTGGAATTGGAGAGGAACCCGCAGGCATTTGTCAAATTAGAGAGTAGCCCAGCAGGTGAAGTTATGACTTTGCTAATACCTGGAAGCTGTATTCAGTGTGACTGGCAGAACAGCAAGCTGGGCTGCTCTTCAAAAGAGTGGGCAGAGAAGTAAGAGCAGAACTATCTTCCTTTGTTACCTCAGAGAGGCAGTGCCGTGCCTGCCCAGATCCTCGTGCAGATCAAGGACTTCAGCATGTTGCAAAAAAACCTTCTCACTATGTAAAGTGCATACCCATGGAGCTACCATCATTGCTCAACCATCCTACATGTCAGACTAAATTGCTGCATATGGAGATATTGTCAGCAACCTGTAGAGAGTCCATGCAGCTGGTCTCATTTTGTACAGTGGAACTACAATCTCTATTTTTGCTTAGGACCGTTGTATTGGGGCAGGCTGTGACCTCAAGCAAAGGCACTGTGCTATGATTTTGCTTCCCTGCTAAAGATGTGTCTGTGCTATGATATTCCTGACAGATGTTTGTCTAACCTATTCTTAAAGACCTCCAGTGGTGGAAAATCCACAATGTCCCCAGACAATCTATTTCATTGCTTCATTATCATTACTGCTAGAAACTTTCCTAAATTGCATTTTTATCATAATTGCTTGTAGTTACAAGTAACTGATTTCCAGATTGCAGATGTATAAATAAAAGGGACTGTTCCTTCATATGTCCTCCATTATCACATTTTTGACAAATTTAAATGAAACACTGTCTGTATTTGAGTCATTTGAGTCAAAGGGTCATTCTAGAAAATGTTTAATTCCTTTCACTAACCAGGAAAAATTATATCACAGTTTCCAGAAATTCAGTGCCCTATGCCACTGAAATTGTGCAAAATGTCCAGAAACTGGCTGTGAACATCATCACAGAAATCTTGGAATAAAACCTTCTGATGGCAAATACGTTAAAGACTCATATGGGTACAAGTATTTGTCGACTCTCAGCCTTTCATCTGTTTTCACATGATGCTGCAGAATTTCATTTTGCAATAAACTGAGTTCATTGCCCAGTTAAAAGATGTTATAAAGCTACTGTTAAGAAAATCTGTCTTCTGACTTTATTATTTTAGCAGTATCAGGGAAAGAATAAAGAATCTGAATATTCATTACTTTGCATAGAAAAAAAATGTACCCAAGTCTAAAGCGAATGCAGAATGCTGTCATTCTAATTTAGTAATGTTTGTGCTTTGCATAAATATAATTGCCTACATGAGTAAGGCAGCAGGAAATCAAGCCCACTAGAGATCTGTCCTTCCAGATGCAGTTTCATTTTATGAAATCCAACTACGAGACATTGTGAATTGCCCCAGATCTTGAAAAAATTAATATTGGATGAGTAAGTTCTGTAGACAACCTCTAATTTTAAAAAACGAATGGATCCAGCATTGATTGTAGGCTGGTTAAGTAAGTTAATGCCTAATTTACAGCTTATCAAACAAGTGTGAAGTGTTTATACACCAGTAAGGCATAGTATGATACAGAAAGTAAAATAGTTATTTTAATCTATAAATTAAGAAAGTTCATAAGAATACTATATCCAGACTTCTTATGCTATATCTGCGATGTTCACGTTATGCAAAAGGTCACATGATGTCTACAGTCCATATGTAAAAGCTGAGTCCAGGATCAGTGGGGCTGCTGTAGACACTGTGAAGTACAAATAGATTCAGAAGTAAATGAGTAGACTCTGCTATCCTAATTTCAGCTCTGGGTAGTTATTATTAAGGAGAATATGCTTTGATCTCAAATATAGAATTAAATGGAAAATCAGCAGCAGTGAATAAAATCTCAAATGATTGCAGGACTCGTCTCCTAGTAGTAATTTTGAACGAGTAGAACACTTTAAGGGTCAAGTCACCCAATCAAATGAACCTAATAGTATTGCTGTAGCAATTTACACTCAAGGAAAGATATAATATAATTAATATAATATAATATAATATAATATAATATAATATAATATAATATAATATAATATAATATAATATAATACTATTGCAACACTCTACTAGGAGAAAAAACTCAGTGTATGTAGAGAGTTATGCTGGACAGGATGGCTAAATGGCTGGCCTCAGGGACAATGGGGGATAGAACCATCCCCAATGCAATTGACTTTTTTCTCTTGTGTTTCAAAAGTCAGTTTTGCCAAATAATCAAATAAGAGAATAAAAGAGGTTTGCAAAATAAAGCTTGAGCAATTGAAAATGAAAAGAGAAAGGGAAAAGTAATAAAATCTGAAATCTACCAAATCATACTGGAATTCATGCATTACCTTTTCATCACTACTTCAAATACCAAAATTTGTGACAATGAAGCAGATCAATAGTTAACCTTACCCACTTCATGACACAGTACGTACTGTGGCCACAGCAATGATACGTGATCATTTTATGAAATATATTCAAGGGGATAAACATTTGCTATTAGAGTCTGGTAGTTTTTATGATGTATAATCCTGGATATCTGCTTTTATACTCAGACCTGTCTACAAAGCATTCTTGAGAAATTCAAAAGTGTTATGCCACATAACTGTACAAAATAAGGTAGCCTTACTACATTTATAAAGGTAGTGGAAGAGATGCAGTTGGAGATTAGGGCTAGTCATGTTAAGAGGATACACCCCTTATTGGTGGTTCAAACGTGGCACAGATAAATGCTTGGCTTGAGTAGAAACACTGGTAAACATTTCTGATAAGCTTGATCTTAGTGACTTTGTAAAGGCCAGACAGTTATTCAGTGGAAGATCTCAGAATGGACTTACGAAACCTGAACCCTCAGTTCTGTGGTCTAACCATATGGAAAGGAACTATAACACATGGAACAAAGTCATGCACCAAATCAATATGTCAGAACTGTAGCTGTTCAAAGGGATTTTTATATTTGATCTGGCTTTAAGCTTATCTATAACTGTGGAGGCACAAAGGAAAAGAAGATTGACAAAACTCCCAGTTAGAAGTAATAACTTCTGATGCTCTTGATCAAACTCTGCATCAGAAACTCTTAATAAATGTTTGGTTGCACTACTGCAGCATACTGTCAAGGTGACCATCTGTCAGTTAGCTTCCAGGGAATCTACAGAAATACTCTTCTAAATCAAGATTTTTATTTTTTTTTTTTTAATTGACGAAAGGGGCTCTTTCTAAATATTTTTAATTTACCTGATGACTTTATGGGCTAAATTGTTAATAGGATAAGAATTCTCAGCAATAAGTAAATAACATCAATTCTCATCAGATACAAAGTTCATACTGAGATTGAATGATGAGGGTAAAAGCTATCATGGAAACTAGAATCACATTTATTAGCAGATGTTCAGCGGTGCAGAAGAATTATAGATGAATAATAAAGTGCAATGCTAGCTGAGAGCTCTCAATTTCCAGCTTTTCCCAGGAAGTACCTTTTAATGGAGGTCTTTTCCCAGAAGCTTAACATTGTGTTGAATTATAATTAAGCCATATTGAGAAAACATTTCAGTGACAATGATTTACAAGTGATCAAATTATTTTGGGCTTAGCTTAGGGCTTTACTGACTACAACGATTTCTCTGTTATGACCATATGTCTGTTAAGAAACTTGATTCTAATGTAAAAAATATTATGGGGATTTTTGAGACAAGAAAATAGAAATGTAAGGTGTTTCCTGCAGTTTTCTCTTGTTGTTTAGTTAATTAAACCTTTGTGCAATTGTCAAAGATCCAGAAACAAGAGTTCATAACAAAGGTAAGTGCATGAACCTGTAAGACTTCTACTTTGCCTGCCTGTGACAGACAAGGACGCTTTGTTTTATGACCTGTTTAACCAACCCAGTAATAATATCTGGTGGCATGGACTGGAAGAGCTGAAAGCCACACACTTTCATCTTCGCTAAAGATACTGCCATTTTCATGGTCCCCCTTCATGAAATTGAACTGTGGTTTCATTTTATTCCTGAGACAAACTATAGCTCATCAAGACAACCTTTATTTTAAGCAGCAACATGATAATATACCCCTCTGGTCAGGGACCTTAATTAATCACCCAAAAAGGAGTTCTAGGAAGAGTGGAGATGGGTAGTGATACCCTGAAGGCTAAGAGACTGAAGGATGACAGATGTGAATGAAAAATAATGGGTGGAAATGTAAAGATGTTGTTTCTTTCTGTGTGAGATTTTACAGTTGTTACCGTACAGGACAGACCCAAAGTGACTAAAATATCTTATGTATAGGGAAAGATTTGAAGCTATGTGTAAATAATTTAGTCACCTAACACAGGCTTGTTAATATTAAAATATGAGATTTTGACCCGTTAAATGCTGCCCTTCCCCCCAGCCGCTCCTGCAAGACATTGAACTTGATGCTCAAGGCAAAGGGAATATTTTGGTAAGTCAGAACATGCATTTCAATGTATGGTTTTGCCTCCTGATACTCCAGCCACACCCACACTACTGCCCTGTGCCTGGTGCAGCTTCACAGGCCAGAGGGAAAGGGTTTTATTCTTTTCCCTTTCTAATGCATTGCATTAATTGTTTAATCTATTGATGAATGCAAGCACTGATTCTACAGCTTGACTTAATTGGCTGTAAATTCACAAGTATCTTGAACATGCTATCAATGTGTTTACAAAGGGAATCTTGATACATTTGGGGGCCTGCATTACCTGAGGCCTGATGATGCTTGCCAGAGGGCATCTTCTAAAGTGCCTCAGTTGAATTCTAAACCAGCCTAGCCTCATTCCTCCTAAATTTATTTTATTGTAGAAGCATCCTATGGCAAAGTAGGACACTTATTAATCTGTAATGTCTTACTGGTGATCTCTATCATCAAAAGTGAATGCTGGAATACCAGATAAATTATTCAGGCAAACTTATTACCAGAAAATTCATATTCTTTAAAATTACCATCACAGGTCAATTTAGCACATATAATGGCATATTTTGTTAGCTTCCTTCTTAAAGACATACTCAAAACTCACTCTGTAAGATGCAACTGAAACTGAAGCAGCTTAGGATAAAAGAAAAAAAAAGAAAAAAAATAACCCCTCATCTGCAGTATCTCATTTCTAGCTCATATCAATGAGATGACAATGTCTGAAATGCAAACATGACAAAAGACTGACACATTCCCAGTTTCTAGTTTTATATAAGACTGAAAATATCTTTATGTTGCTGCAGCTCATTGTATCTCCTGTGCAAATCCCCTATCTATTGGGAAATGAGTGTGTGCAGACTCTTGACTCTCCCTTAGAAAACATCCTGCCTAAAAGTGGATTCTTTTCAGAATATTGGAAATCACTGTATTTCCAATTAATTGGCTAAACCTCATATTTTTAATATCTGCATTCAGAGAACTGCAGGAAAACAGTTCTGATAAGAATTTGAATCCCTGATCTCTTGCCTTATGAAGACCAACTATGTCCACAGGAAATGTCTGTGATAATTCTGAAATATTAGGGCAGCGTTGTTTATTCTTGGTTAAGGTGTACTCCCAACTGGACTTCATGAGTCCTTAGATGAGGAAAGACTGAAGGATATGGCTATGTATTAATTTCATAGAAAATTTTTACATATAAAAATGTGATTTTATTACTGTGGTAATTTTTAATTTTACTTACTATTAGCTGTTGCTTAGATTCACACTAATATTTCACAATTTAAAAATATGTTTTTATATGTTTATTGCTTTTTACATTTTATAATGGTACATATCTTTGGGAAGCTGTTTTCCTTCTGCATTCCAAATGATAGATATGCTATGTACTGCAATTTTACTGATTAGGTTTTTAAAGGATACCTGGAATAAATATGCCTTAGTTTTAAAGAAATATGTGACATATCTTATTGAATTTTTAGTGGGTAGGTAAAGAAATTCACTGCTCAGAATTGATGGGCAACAAATCTGGCAACAGGTAGATAGATTAATCAATTCCCTATTAAAAGGAAAAATAAAGCACATGCCTAAAGGTCAGAGTATGAATAGTCACCATGTGTAAGAGGCTGAAGTGATCATATTGAAGCAAAGCAGTTCCATATTCAGTGTCACATTAATTTGAGACTTGAGGTTCAGTAGCAGATCTTAAGTAGCAGAAGCTCTTCTAGTGCAATAGTCATTCTTAGAAGATAAAATAAATTGATTTTTACTTAAGATAACTGAACAATGCCATCACAGAATGAACACTACTCCTCATACAAAGCATACACCTGGGAATGCTAGGAACACCAGTATGTAAGCCAAACCAGAAAGTCAAGGAGTCTATCTAACCTGAGTTTCTGCACAACCATTGGCAGCGGTAGTAACATGGGGATCTCTCAGAGAATTGCATGGAGATTGGATGACAATGTCCTTATTTTCTAGGATTACTTGTTCTTAGACTATTTTTTGAGGAGGCATCAGGGTATAGTTTCCTCCACCAGACTGAGAACCATATGTTTAACTCTCCTTTTCCTCCTTCCATTTATGTAAAACAGTGCAGCAGAGAAAGAGAGAACAGCAACAAATCTTCTGAAAATTAAATCAGTAGTTAGGTAACACTTGTCTCCAGTAAGAGTATCTGATTATTTCTCTGAGAGAGCAGGAAAATTAAAATCAGGGTGACACAACAAATAATCTGGAGAGAACAAGGAGAACCTGGGAGCCTGTCTTACTCTTGGAAGGATTTAAGATTAACGAGACTGACCGAGGTGTTTTCTCCTCCATTTTAATTCTGGATAAAGCATCAAAGGGAAGGTGTTGTGGGTGGGGTTGCCACAGAGCAGTTCCTGGAGACCCAGAGCAATGTCTGGCCTTGCTGCTGGCACAGAAGCACTAGCCCTGCCTGACCCTCAACCATGGTACCACATCTCCCAGTGAGACAGGAATCACCACATGCACTTGTACATGAGACCTTCTTATCCTGTATTGGCTGTAGACAAACACAGACACCCCAAAACATCACTTCTGTCCCTCTTTTCATTGACTCTCCTCTGCAGCAGCTTTAAAAAAAAAAAAAAAAAAAAAAAATAGCATGGGAGGACATTGTCTTTGGAGGTATTTCCCAAGAGCTGCTTGGGATGTCTGTCCCTTAGATGTATGTCACAACCTTTCTTTGCTTCTTGTCTGAGAAACAGTCTTTTTGAGAGACCTTTGAATTACTTTCTCCTCTGTAATTTGGCTAGTTTTATGAAATAACCCTTCAAATCACCAAGTAATGAAATAATAAGCTTCATGCACATTACAACTATATGAATTATACGTCATAATTGAGTTTATTTTCCCACACATGTCAAAAGAGTTTAGTGAACCCAAATTTGATGATGGTTCTCCTATGGGTCACAGGCATGATAGTGCAGTTTGTGGGCTTTTTAGTACTGCAACAATTTCTTTCACTTGGCTGGAACTTCCAATTTAAATTATCAACTTGAGTATTGTAGGTTTTAAACTTTTGAAACTATAAGTACAAGAAGCAGGCTTGCTAGGTATGTAGCAGCACAAATACAATTTGCAGTTTGAACTCTGGAAAATGCAATTCCTCCTTCTTATTAGTGCTGGTTTGGTTCTGGCATGTTTTTGGTAGTGGGAGAGGGGTCCCAGTGGTGGGCCCTGTAAGAAGCTACTAAAAGCTCCCCCAGCTCAGGTGGCCAAGGCTGAGCAATTGGAGAGAGACAATAGATGCACCTCTGCAATTAACCTATGAAAGAATTAATATAAGACCTGAAATCAGAGAGAGCATGGAAAAAGAGCTGAGCTGGAGAGGTGAAAGTAGTGCCAGAGTGGAGATCCCAAGGTTGGTGAGGAAGAAGGGGGATGGAGGTGCCCAAGCAGAAGTTCCCCCATAGTCCATGGAAAAAGAGCTGAGCTGGAGAGGTGAAAGTAGTGCCAGAGTGGAGATCCCAAGGTTGGTGAGGAAGAAGGGGGATGGAGGTGCCCAAGCAGAAGTTCCCCCATAGTCCATGATGAGATGGCAGGCTGTCCCCCTGCCTTCCTGGAAGAACATGGTGAAGCATTCCTTGAAGGCACCAAGAGGGGCAGATGTGGACCTGCAGCCCATGGACATGGATCTGCAGCCATGGAGGACCCCATGCCAGGAGAGGTGACTGTTCCCAAAGCAGCCCGTGACTCTGTGGGAAGCCGACGCTGCAGCAGCTTACTCCTGAGGGACTGCAGCTCATGGGAAGGACTCATGTTGGAGAAGTTTGTGAAGGACTGTCTCACATGGGAGGGACCCAGTGGGGAAACAGGGGAGGACTATAAGGAATCCTTCTTCCTGAGGAGGAAGGAGTGGCAGGAAACAACAGACTGTGAACTGACTCTAAACCCCATCCCCTGTCCCCCTGTGCCACTGGGGGGAAGGGGGTAGAGAAATGGGGAACAAAGTAATTTGGGCCTGGGAAGAAGGGAGGGATGGGGGTAACGTAACTAAGCACTGTTCTTTGTGTCCTGTTTACATTTGATTAGTGTTAAATTAAATATTATTTTTCCCCAAGTTGAGTCTGTTTTGCCCGTGACCATAATCAGTGAGTGAACCCTTCTTGTCCTTTCTTCCATGAGCTTCTATTTGGCCTTTGTCCTCTACACAATGTGAGTGTGTGGGTTGGGAGAGGTTGAGTGAGCAGCTACGTGGCTGGTTCTCTCACTGAATATGTTGTGAGCTAAGACACTCCTCACTACAGGTTGCAGTAGCAGTTGTCTTAATCTGTAGGTGGGTGCCTTAATCAGGCTCTAAATCTGACTTCTAGACTCGCCTAAAACCTGGAGAAGTGAAGAAATGAATACCAACCCAGGAAAATGTTGACAGTATCTGATTGCTTTCTGCAATAAAATAGTCAAATGTGAATCATGTAGTCATAACCCACCCAAAAGATAAAAAGAATGCATAGGTAGATTAGCTCATCTGTCTTCAAGTAAGTAGAGTATACTTCTCTCGTCAGTAATGTGGCAGATGCAAAGATAAAAGAGAGAGCTGTTATTTTACCTTCCTTCCAGTCAGCCTCTTCTCAGGCATCCTACACACTCAAGAAGTTTCAGAGACAGAAGGACTTGGCGACAGCTCAGGGGAGCACTGAGGTTTGCATGAGGGAGCTATTCATGTCCCTGTGCACCTGCAAACAAGCCTAAGAGTTGGCCAAAATCTATTTAATAATGTTTCCTTTTCCAGATAACCTTTGATATTCATCCTCCCAATTGCTTTTTCAAAATTAAATGCTGTAATTCCCTACTTGGCTTGAACATCCAAGCTGTGCAGTCATCTAGACAAGGGAAGTGAGAAAGTGCTGGATTTAGAGGCAAGAGGTGAGAATGTCACAGAGGAGATAAAAAGGACTTGTTCTAATGAAGCTTAGTGCCTGCACTCACAATGATGTGGTACTGTGAGCTCAGCAGCTAGCTCAGGTCTGCAGGATCTCACTACTAAATATTTTCACAGCCCAGCTTTTTGCTGGACACAACTCTATCCAAGTAAAGCAATACTGGGAAATTCAGGAGTTTGGAAGGGGAGTTAGTTTTTGTTTGTTTTAATATTTTCAAATTTGTATCTTCCTATTTCTGTGAAAATATAATATATTGAAATACAAGTTTATATTACAGTATTTTAATTTCCCACTCATTCATTCCACTAAAAGACTGCATTGTGTTTAGCAGCAGTCAGAATCTGCTTACCTTCCTGAGTAAACTATTGAGATCAAGCTATGCAAGAGGGGAGGCCTAAACACTTCTGTAATATTTTTTCTAAGACATCTTATACTCCAGAGCAGGAAGAGAGTTTCCCAAGGCAGGGAAGGGTTTGCAAGGATTCAGGGTCCTAGTATCTCTGAGCAGAAGTTACATCACATAACAGCACGTCAAATTGTTTACTGTTTGAAAGCGAGGTATTGCTGTAGTTTAATGCAGAGAAAGAAAGTGAGGAACTGGCATTTTAAGGGCTACTGTTGTATCATGTGGCTCTTCCCTAGCATTTTTACTTCTTCTAGTTTTCAAATCTGAAGAATCTGACAAAATAGTGGTGTTTCTACACAGAATTTAATTTTAAGACTTATTTAAAAATGTAAATGTGAAGCCCTTTAAATACCTGAAAATTAAATTCAGAAAAATAAATCCTACCCTTTCGCAGCTTGTACTCAAGAGCTCAGTTATGAGAGATTAAGCCACTCACACCATAACAAAACTGTTCAAAATCTTACTAGACTGTGACTTAGGTGAACAAATAAATTATTTTATTGTCAATGTGCGAAAGTATGAAAAAAACAATGTCAGCCCCAAAAAATTGAGTTTCTTGTCATGTTGCAAAACAAAATACGTAGAGAAAGTTGATGTTTGTTTTCAAAACCCAAAGAAAGAATTATCAGTACAGATCTCATTGTACTGCAACTTTATCTACAAAAAGAAAAAAAGAAAAATATTGTTGCCTCTTCCTCCTGGTTTGTACAACTTAAGAGAAGTGAGAGATGAAGATGCAGTGAGGGTAGCACACCACTGAATTCTGCTGATTTGGTTTCACTTATGGATGTCAGATATTAAATGCAAATATTTGCTGAAGTCTGCAGATGTGTGCTTCTGATATGTTACATTCCGAAAACGAAGCAGTTGAAAGAAGTCATATTCTATACTTTTTTTAAAAAGTTGTTGTGCACAGTTGCTTTTTCACTTTCCAGACTATGCAGTTCTATGCCATGGGTCCTCTTCCACTGAGTAAATATTCCTTTAAAGCGTATCATTAGTGAGCTGCTCGCTCCATTTTTCTTTGATGAACTCTGAGGTAAAGTGTTCCTTATCACCCTAGTGTGCAGCTGAGATGCATATAAATTATGCACTGAGACTAAGGAAGCATTTCCTCAATCCTTAATTTAAGTTAAATTTCTTAAATTGATTTAAAAAACTTATAATGTACAAGTAGGGTTAGTTAGGAACTCCTTAAATTATGATAGATAAACTAGAATTATTGAAACAATTGTGTTTCTGGATTTATTTTTTCTTTCCGAATATTCACTCCCAAAGAATAAAATAGTCTTTTGGCTTTTCAAAATGTAATCAGACTGAAAGCATCAGAGAATGTCACAGCTGCCAAATTGCTGACTGTCTTTTCAAATTTTTTCACTACAAAGCAGGCCAAACAGCTTTAGGCGGCAGTACCACACATTTAAAAAAAAATATATATGGTCAATAGTTAGGCTACAGGTCTTCTCTCAAGCATTTTCTTCTTTGGGTTTTTTTTTTTTTTTTTTTTGTGTTTTTTTTTTTGCCACAGAAAACATGCAAACTGTCAGCTTCAGGAAATATGGTAGACACAGGACTTCTGTGTGCATAGATCTCACAAGAATCTGGATCATGAAAGTATTTGTAAGAACTTCCTGTCTTTGGAGCATTTTATACTCTTTGGCCATTAAACTTAGCAATGCTAAAACCAGTCTTTTCTTTCTGCATGGATTTCCATATATGATCCATATATTTCCATTTATTGATTTTCATTTCTTTGTTTTGCCAGTTGAGGATTGAAGTTCTATTATTTTCATTCTGTTCCATTCTGTTTCATTTGCTCCAAAGGTATGACACAAGTGTTAATTTTTTTTTTTTTATGCTCCTGTTTTTCAGGTAGTTCAATTTTAACTTGATTGTATCCATCTTCTCAATGATGCTGTTTATTTCTCCTGGTCATCTTTATGTAGGATATCTTTAGTTAGATGAAGGTACGTTTCAAGGTTGGCTAAATGATGTTTTACTACAAGCTATTTTGTATTTGTCTGTCAAAGTCTATGTACTGGTGATCTAGATCAATCCTGTGTGGCTGTCCACCTCTGGTTTTGACTGGTATGTCCTGTGTATCTGTGAAGTGAGTGAGACTATTCAACTCCTATACTGGCCATATACACATAATTGTCACTGCATGTAAATAATAAAAGGTCAATTCCTTGCTGAACTACAATTTGAAATGGACTGGAAAGAGATATTTCATAAAGAAGATGGAGACTTAGTTGGCTTTTGGATACTCAGTTCAAACCAATATTTTTTCTGGGTCTGGCAGAAGTAGCCTACAGCACATCACAGCTTATGAGTCCATTTTTGCTAAATGTTGTTCAGGTGCACATGGAGCCCTAGCAACTATGGTAGTAAATATGAAGAATTTTCTCTGTTTTTTTTAACCAAATCCAAAGAAATAACAGGTGAATGTCATCAGAACAGTTTGATTTATGTAAAATGATGCATAGCTGAGGCTGGAAATAAGAAAGTGAAGAGGGGCTTGAGAAAGGACACTTCTAACAAGTCCTTTGGTAATAAATCAAGTTTAGGTAACTCATTAAGGGGTTTCTAAAACCCAAGTGTATATATACCACAATGTTTTTTACTGTCTTTTTTTTTGCCCAGAGTGGCCTGTATTATCATAGAATCATAGAATTGTTTGGGTTGGAAGGGACCTTAAAGATTGTCTAGATTCAACTCCTCTGCATGAACAGGGACACCTTCCACTAGATCAGGTTGCTCAGAGCCCCATCTAGCCTGCCCTTGAACACTTCCATGAGCAACCTGTTCCAGGATCTCACCACCCTCACAGGGAAGAATTTCCTCCTACTGCCTAATCTAAATCTCCCCTCTTCATGTTTTAAACTGTTAGGCCTTGTCTTCTTGCTACAAGCCCTTTTATATTATGGCAGACATTTTCTCTTTTCTACTTTAAGTAGATCAAAAAGGCCAGGTTGGATGGGGCTTTGAGCAACCTGGTCTAGTGGAAGGTCCTTGCCCATGGCAGGGGAGTTGGAATTAGATGACCTTTAAGGTCTCTTCCAACACAAATCATTCTACAATTCATAGATTTCTTCTACGTAACAGAAGAAAAGAGCATACACGTGTGCATATTCACAGACACCATCTCTTAATTCTTGAGTTTAAAATAAGTATTTCTAGAAGCAGATAAGTATGATTACTTTTAACCCATTCAATATTTATTGCTCTGGTATTTGAGTATGATGGCATAAATTGAAGTTACGTGTTAAATTGATCCACTAAGTAATTTAGTTTAATTATTAAATTTGATTCAATATTTAATTTCATTTAATATAAGTAAGCTACCATAAATGTATGCATTTAAGTGATATATATTGGTACTGTATAATTTTGAATAGATTAAATATTTAATAGAGAACACTTACTTGAATTATTCAGTATGCAGACTAGATAATAGATCTGCCCTTTCAAAATAGTGAAAATACTAATGACACAGTATAATAATAACCTATTTCCAATGAAAATATGGATAAAACACATTGAACACTTTGTTGGTTAATTTCCAGCCAAGCAAACCAATCTTTCCTTAATGGAACTGACCATTGAGAATTCATCAAGAAACTCTGAGAGCTATGGTAACTCTAATAGAGCTCAAAAAAAAACCCCTAGAGTATAAGAAAATACAGAATACTGTGGTTACAAAATGATTTTTGAATTACTATAACTCTACAGCTTTCCTCTGTGTCTTCTGAAGAGCTAAATATTCAAAAGATCTGTAGCTAATGATGGTTTAGTATTCTAGATCAGATTCAAAGAGCGAAATACTCAGTATCACAGTTAAATTCTCTAATCAAAATATATACTTCATGTTGACGTGGCATCATAAGGAAACTTCATAAAATCAGACATAATTTAAGTGAACTCAACACTCATCTAATTTCAGGTGTTTCTGTCACGTCAGCTGAAGCAAATAGGACAATATTTAGTTGATGCTTGATTTTTTTTTTACTCATAACGTAAACGCTTGCAAGCCTGTGATTATGCTGAAGGATTTTGTTGAATCAATGTATGTGCTTCAAAAAATCTTGTATCATATAAGGATCCCTCTCCTTGTTTGTCAGAATTTGCATTTGTGTCAGAAAATACCTAATTTGACTGTCAATGAAGACTGCTAAGCAGCATTTGTGATCTTCTTTGTGGTATGGCTGTGATAATGCATGTGCCAGCAAAACTGATGGAGCAGCAGGATGATGCCTGGAGATGTAAAAGAGTTGGTAGCATTGTCACATGTGGAGGATCCTCTTTGACAATGAAACTGCATCTTAATAAGGGTAAAGTCAAATTTTTAATGTGAAGAAAAGAGAAGTATAAACTAACCAAGATACTAAAGCTGGTACAGAATACTCTTGCTGCTAAAGACAAGCTTAGGGATGTGTTTGGTTATCTTCTCTACTGTAAATATGCTTCCTCTTTCAAATCTGTGCTTTCAGATAAACATTCTTTAATCCATGTCCAGTAGTAAAAACAATGCATTCCTTATTAACAGTGAATGAAGCTTTTGCAGGCAATGTAAGAGGTACCAGGCCTCATCACTGCTGTGCAAAGCCCTGGGGGTAGCAAATTCTGCCTCCCACCAGCTGCATGCTGTCCTCCCTATCTTGGCATCACGTGGCTCAGAAAAGGAAAGCCTTGGATTCTCAGGGAGCTTTTTAAGTCATGAAAAGAAAATGAGTATAAATATGACCAGATTAATTCCTCCTTTGGTTAAAAGCTATGGAAATGGAGTACGTGTTCTTTCTGTCTATAAAAAGGTACTTTCCAAACACAGTCAATTTCTACCAGCAATAAAAATAATAATGATTCTTCAGTACACACAAAACCAGTTAAATCCATGGAATTTCACATGAAGTACAGGTGACCACTATGAAAATCTTTGTAGGAATGTAACCTTAGTAACCAAATTGAAAGAGTAAGTATAATATATTTAGAAATAAGAAACATCTATTGATAAATCGATGTTCACTTTATTTTGTTGTGATTAGAAAACATTTCTCCATACATTTTTGTAATAACAAAATGAGTTCTGGTAAGATTTCTGATGCCCTTAAGAGATTATTTTTCCCTTTAAAATATCTGAGTTTGTAAGTAATCTGATAAAAAGTTATAAATGGAATAGTGGGAAAAGGAAATCTTTTACTGCTCGTATACAATAGCAACAACTTTTGCAACAAGAAAATAGCTGGGAACTTCTTCAAGTTTTAAAAACATTTTAAAAATGGATTGCTAAAGGGATGTGAAAATTTTTGTTTGCTCTTGTTATTTTATTTATTATGCCATGTGAAAAAAAAAATGTTACCCACATCAAACAGTCTTACTGAAATGACATAAGGATAGATCCATTTTTTCAATCAGAATTCAATGAAACCCTGAAAACAAAATGCTTTCTTCATCTAAGACTCCTTTTTCAGACTACTGTTGCCAATAAAAGACTATGTTTGATAATAACAACCAAAATAATTTACCTTGCTATTATAGAAAACTAATAATACTGTAAGTACTTTGTAAGTGACAAAGTGGATTTTCAAAAGTTCAGTCATTAGTATTTCAGTTCCTAAGAAGAAACAAAAATGAAAGTATAAAAATAATCAATCTATCATATGGAATTCAAGCAATAGATATTTTTGGACAAATGTGCAGAACTTAAAAAAAATGCAAACATTAACTCCTCAAGTTTGCTCCTCTTTTTTTCTTACATCAATATAAAGAGGAATTAACAAGATATACATTATCTAAGAAGTTTAATTAAGTTTCAGTTTCTTACTTAATTTGAATGAATGAGCATATTGAAAAACTGAAAATAATTTTATAAGCAAAAAGAAAGAATAAAATTGAAATTGCTGAACATTTGTCTACAAAGCACAGCCAGAAAGTGCTCAGAGTAACATCAAAGGTCATGGAATTCCCCATTCTGATATGACATAAGAAATTATTCTTACTGTAACCTTTTCCATGATGAGACATGACTCAGTTTTATTCAGAACCATAATCCCCACTATAAAAATTTGAAGATTTTTTTTCTCTGTTTGCACTCAACATCATAGTAGAATAAAATATTTGTATAAACTCACATCCCTTTCCAGGATGCCTGGTTGAAGTTTTGGGTGTTCAGAATTTGCTGAGTGTTTGCATCATGATGTGGAAAGTGCTGTCCTACCCCAAGTTTTCAGATACTCTCAAAAGCTCTAAAGGAACAGAAATGGACGTGCGAAAAGGTGGAAGAAAGCACAGTACTTTGGATAATATGTGGGCTATGTTAATTTCATTTTGCAATTAATTTGCAATTTCATACTTTCATTGAATTTTAAATTGCATCAAATGACAAACCTGCAGTTAAGCCCAGAAGTTATGGGTTTCATTCAGGACAATCTAAAATATCTGAAAAATGGTGTTGGCTAAGACAGTGTGTACAAAAGTGCCTCAGTCAGATTTCTACACTTCCATTGATTAGAAGCTTCAGCCAGAGCCCTTTAGTGAGCCCCTCCATCCAAGGAAGGGTCAGTCACTGAGCACAGAAGGCATGTTAGATGAAGATTGAGCTTGACAGGGGGTTAGCATTTCTTATCTGCTAACATGTTTTCTATCTCACTGGGAAAAAACAGGAAACATGGAGGGGAAAAAAAGAAAAAAAATCCTCAAGAAAACCTTGAGAACAGATCCCTCTTTTTAACAGAACTCTTCTGTTAAAATTTTTTAAGCATTTGTGCCAGATTTCATATGTTCCACACTTCTGAGTGTTGCATGCGTGCACACACATGCACACATACACAAAAATTAAAAACATAAAAGTAAAAAGAAAGGTGAAAAATTCCATTTATAAAACTATATCCATGATGTTGGATGGAACTCATGTCAGTGTATGAAAGTGTGCTGGCAATGTGCTGAAACTGTCATTAATGAAAAGATCATTTAACTTTTATATTAACTTCACAAACCTTTTTTACACAAAGTCTAAAATAGGCCAGCATATAAGCAATGTTAATGTTCCATTAGTTTAATTCTTTGCTAATGGATTAGTTCAATTTATAACAAAAGAAACATTTAACTGTCCAGTTTTGTTTGCCTTAAATCTTTATAAACTTGAAATACAGTGTCCTTGACAAATGAGGTTACTAGGAACTAAATGGAAAAATCTTATTTGCCACCACAGTGGTGACATGAAGAATTGCAGCCTTTAGCTCAGAGCTACTAAGCTCTTAATAATGAGAGAAAGGTACTCCATCTTCACCTATAGCCACAATTACAATGAACAAAAATAGCTGCCAAGGCTTCTACAAAAAATATTCATGACAACGTGAAAATTATTGATTTTAAAAGCCAAGAAGTGAAATATCTTCTAAAGTGCTCCATTCAATCTAGTTATTATTTTCCAAAAGAAACTGAGGAGACCACAAAGCATTTTGCAGGAATCCTATGTTAAATATAAATCCTCCTAGAAAGAGCATAAACAAGCAATCCCAAACTCTCCATAAATTAATGCAGCTCTTGAGTGATCAGGTGGTATGCAAAATGTGCACCCTGACCTGGAATTATGTTTGACCATTGAACCCTGATTTATTCTTATTTCTTCCCCATGGCTCCCCTCATTTTTTTTTTAATTTATTTTTTTGGTTTTTTGTTCTACATTAAATAAAAAATCAGAGAAAAGCCTATATATGTGTGAGCCCCTGGAATGTAATAGCACAGCCTATTGCTCTGAGCTGCTCAGTGTGTCATGCAGCAACACTGCATGCTGATTCTGAGCTGTTATAGTCATTACATGTGGGATTTGTGATGTGCTTCTGAGCCATTATATGTGTCAGATGAGATGGCTCAACCCACTACTCTTGAGTCTCCATGCATTTCTCCTGAGTAGACCATTTTGTTCTGTCCTTCCTGCACTAGAGCAGTGTGTCTGTTTGGTACACAAAGAAAGAATGGTGTAATTTTGAACAGAATACTGCTTTTATTGCAAAGTGAGGTACCTAGTTCTGACTGAAATAATTGCAAGATAAGAAATATCTTCAACAACCCAAGTCTGTGTAGTTTCAGAGTCTAGGTCTTCATTTTGAAAAGGGACTTAACATCCCAATGTTAAAAGCATTTAAGCTGGGACTGTAAAGATTAAGACATGAAGACAGGTACCTTAATGAGATTTCCAAAGTGACTAACTCCCACTGAAATCAATCTAGCTTAAGTCCCTTTGGCTTTCACTAGGATTAACAATTTTTTAGTTATTTGATATCTTATTAGCCAGAAATAAAGTTTCGGTCATCTCCAAATCCTTTATTTGAACCACATTAATTCAGGGCTCAGTTCTTCAGAAGCCAATAGTACTGGCTGTAGATTAGCCTATAGTCCACAGGTTAGAAAACAGAGTCATGTTCATGTTCTTCCCCTGCTGAGAGCATCTGAGTACCTGGGTCCCAGTTTCATAACATGTCCTAACAAACTAGAGAATCACTAACATACTGGTTTATTATGATATACTTGGTACATGGCAGAACAGAGGAACTGATAGAAATAATATTTTGGAAGTCCCTATACTGGCAATGAAAATTATCTGTTATGATGGAAGAGATTCAAGTTGGAGCCCACACCACTTTCTTTATTATTCCAGACTGGAGTTGATTTACCATGAGAAATATAAGCTGAGTCTGTGTAAGTGACATCTCTTTAATACACTTGTGACTATCCTCTCCATCTTCCTGAATGGCACATTCATCTCACACATTCCAAACCTTGCCTCCAGGTAGCTTGAGAGCATACAGGTGGGATTTATCCCTGAGATTCATCTCCCTTTACTTGGTGGACTTGGCATTGCCATGATAATTGTTGGACTTGATGATCTTGAAAGTCTATGATTCTATGACTTCATCATGTATGTTTATATTTACATAGACATGTCCAGAACAGCTGATATAATCATGGTCTCATTGATTATTCATTCTGCAATAGCTTTGTGATGCAATCTCAGGATAAAAGCTAGTGTTACCCTGCATCTCTTCATCTTGTAAACTCCTGGTGCCCAAAACATCGTTCCGATGAAGAGAAATGCAGGTCCATGCTAGATGTGCCTCCCTGGATATGCTGAAAGAGGGACTTCCCAAATCACCTTTGGTGTGGCATCTGCTTAAGTCTAAATATTTCAACAGTCATCAAAGGAAAGGCAGACAATAACTGGTTAGTAAATTTAGTTGTTTTCTTGATCATTTTAAGTGAGGAAAGAAAGTTGAGGGACAAGTTGACCTGTTTTTCCCCCTTCTTTTTTTTTTTTTGCTACACTAGATAGAATAAAACAAGAATTAAAAAAAGTATATTCTCATAGTTCTGGTTACTAGTTCCTGGACCATGGAAATGGAAAACAGATTAATGGGTAAGGAATACCAGTCTCAGGGGAAAAGAAAAACAAACAAAACCAAAACAACCCAAAAATATTGACTGATGTACAGAAAGTAAAAATGTCTCATCTGTCTTTGTAGGTGTTTTACCCTGGTAATTTCAAGATGAGTATCACTTTCCTTTTACAAGCAGGGCAGTAAAGTTTAATGAGTATCTATTAATTATTGGTGATAATACTGTGGCATGGAGCTTTCTGGGATGTTTTAGAAAAGTACAATAACACCAGAAAATAAATGTCTGCAGTGGTAGCTGGGGAGTTACAGAACAAGTAAAGCTATCCTGTCAAGCAAAGGCCAAGCAAAGCCTGGTAATTTTAGGACTCTATCTGGTATCCTTTTGAAAAAGAGTAAGTTTGTTTTAACTGAAAGTGTTATTTTAGTTTAAAACCTCTTTTAATGCATGCTAATAGAACCAGGTATATAATTTTTCCCTCCAATATCGGATTCATGTCTCTGAATAAAAAACTGTATTAAGCACATTGTTGTTAAAGCACTAGTTTTTTGTTGAATTCATTCCAGGTAACACTAGGAAAATGCTTTATGCCTGCTTTGTTTGTTTGCTTGTTTGTTTTTCTCCTCAGACAAATATGCAATAAGAGTTGAATCCTTTCTTACACAAGGCTTGTATAGAAAAAAATACCTAGGACACAAATGGCATATAGGCTGTGCACAACGTTTCAGCCAGAGTGGATTTTATTCTTGAATATTGCCAGACAATGATTTTTGGATTAACTCCATTACCATACGAATATGTGTCAGGGCAAAGCTATGGGCAGATGCTCTAGAGACAATAGGAGGTTAATGGACCTTATCTTTAGTTGATGTCAAATACTCTTACTCCACCAAAATCAATACGGTTGTACTGGTTGATGCCAACTGTGTGTTTGGTGTCAGGACTCAGCCTTGAGGGACGTCATGCGTGATGCAACGTCAGGAACTGCACTGCTGGAAGCAGTAAGCCTCACCCTGCATTTTTTATTCAGGATGCAAGATACACAGTTTTCACCCTATGTTGTCTTTTGAACTCAACAGGATACGTGGCGTGAATTTAGTAAGGGTTACGGAATTCATTTTGAGATCATCTGCCTCTCTTTGTGGTTGGCCCCAAATCACATTCCTGCTGAAGTCAATGAACATTTATAGCAAAGTAGTTTCACCATTTTAGCTTCAGTTTTACAAGTGTTTGTGTTTTATTGGCTTTTTTTGAAGCTCTAGATCCTCTGATTACTCGTCAGCCTCAGCCTCTATTTAAAACCAGCGTGTTTTAATTTGTCATTTAGTCCCTAAAGACTCAAGTCTGTAAAAGCGAGTATAAATAATTCCTTTGAAAAACCTTCATGATTTTAAACTGAGCTCAGGAACCTTGAATCTTGATTTTGTAATTATTTGCAATTGGCATTTTCTTTCAGACTGATCCCCTGATATGACAAATAGCACATGAAATACAGCTGCATCAGGAGAACCCAGAAGGTATTGCCTTTCAACAGCACAGCCATAATTCACTGGGCTTCCTGAGGTACCTGAGTATGTGTGTGTATGTGTGATTTTACTTTTTAAGAGAACTGGAGGGTTTATTCACACCTCTCACCTAGCTGTTGTGTCTACCATCCCAGTGGTGTGTAGGAAAATAAGAATACTGCTCTGATCAATATTCATGTCTGATGAATAGTTTTAACATTTCCACAGTTGGACTCTGGCTGAGCAATCACAGCAGCAGTCAGAAAGTAATATATGTGAAATGAAGCTATTTTCAGGCTATATTTTCTAAATCAAGTTGCCAGCTGAATGCTGATAGCTATGGATCAAGTACTGTAGCCTGCAGTAAGTAGGCTCATACTGCTTGAGCAAGCACACATAGATATGAGACTATTTTGCACACAGTGATTCTGCTTATATAAACAATACTAGTCTTGTCAATAACATTATGCAACACCTGTGAACAACGTCATAAGATCATTGGAAACAAGAGTTTCCATGGCAATGAAGCATCAATGTCTACAGGCAGGAAAATGAATATATTTTTTGTGAGTACATTTTTTTAAGAGATGAATTAGTTATATTAACTGAACCAATTGTTTTCCACTTGGTATGTTTAATTATACAGAAAAAGCTGAATTTATTTATTTAGTTAGTTAGTTGGTTAGTTAGAAAGGAACAACTACTGTTGTTAGATCTAAAATTATATTAGAAATTCATATATAAACCAGTCAGCAGAAAAGGGCTTATCTGAAATTGCTCATACTGATAGAAAAGTTAAGGCAATAGTGAGAAATAAAAATATCAAATTTAAAAAGAGAGAAGAGAGATGGACAAGAATAAAGGAAAGATTTATTTGAAATAATCTCGTAGAATGTTCATTCATAATTAAGTCAATGTCTCTTCCATGCTCTGTGCTTCATCATCTACTTCTTCAGGTGAGAAAGGTCATGCTAACATGGGCATGGGCAGAGTTCATCAAAGGGAGTTGGTGTCATAGGTGTCATTAGTTACAGGTCGACTCTTAAACACATTAAATGGACTGAAATAAACTTTAAGACATAGTAAAAAAAATGTTTTGTGGTACCAATCTTTCTTCTAAATACAAAAATTTTATTAATGAGAATACCCTACTGATTTTATACAAGCTATTCAAATACAAAAAAAATTTCCTTATGAATGACATATTGCTCTCCTCATTGTGGGATTTGTGCTTCTGTAGTTTTTCTTTTTTCAATAACCTGTTATTTCAACAAACTTTAAGAAACAGGGTAATAATTTTCCTGGTTAGCTGTACCTCAAGGTGAATATTATTCAGAACATTTCAACAAAAAATTGGGCCAGATGTTTCCCAGCACATGAGGGAGGAAGGGAAAAGAAATATTTGTTTCCTCAGATGAAAAAATCTGCAGGCTTTTATTTAAAAGACACCAAACTCTGAGCAGGGATTTGAAATTAGGCAGGCATATGCTTTCCATGAAGACCAGCTCATATTCTGTAACTATCTAAGCCTTTGAGGAACAGTATTTCCCATGTAGACAGAATAGCTTTGGTAGAACTTTATTTTCTTATTCTTATTTTCAATGTTTATATTGTATGAGCACTTGTCAGTGTGGCAAAAGGAGGGGAGCAGACCTGTATCTATGAAATAACATGCAAACAGTAACTGGGCAGAAATTCTATTTAAAACGGAGATCATAAGGCTATAATCTCTTTCTGGGCAGAGAAGAAAAATCTTTGGTTAGCACTTTATAATCAAACTTTGTATCACTTATTATTAATAAAATAAACGTAGATGATGTAGGTATGAACAGACAGTTCTTGCAAAATCATGAGTGATTTGAAGAGGCACAAGAAAACTAAAAAAAACCTTTAAAAAACATTTACCACTAGATGCTTTACTAATCTGAGAATAATAATGATATTTTTTCATCCTTGGCAATGTGTTCTCAGCATTTTAACCAGATGAAAATGAAAATATTTTAAATTCTTTACACTTGAGTGTAGAAATTCTACCTTCAGGGTGAAGCATAGTTTCTTTTTCATACTGAAAACATTAAAGAAACAGAACAAAGACGATTATATCCACCAGTTGCATAAAGACAGAAAAGCATTTGTTCCTGACTTAAGTAAAAAAAACAAACCAAACCCAAACCAAATCAAATAAAACAAAAGTATAAATGCAGTAAAAGCTATTATTCAATTTCATGTCAATACTGCTTTTATAGAGTGCCAAAAGTGCACAATTGAAAACCTCAGTGGCCAGAGATGTAGAAGAATGATAGCGGTTTGAACGATGCTCAAATAACCCAATAGCCTTACCTAATTAACTCAAATGATGGATAGTTTTAAGCTCTTAGAGTAAAATAGTAAAAGAGAAAAAGTTTTTGTCATACTGTGACTTTGTCTGTCAAATTCTGTTCTGCTGTAGGCAGGCTTGCAGCTTGTCTTGGCTGTGTACATTCCCCTATGTGAATATTCAGATGAAGTCCCTCCTGTTTAATTTTTAGATTGAGTGTTGTTCTAGAAGTAATAATAATAATAATAATAAAATACCCCAACTGTAGAATGTTACTGAGGGAAATTAGACACAAAGAAATCCTTATCTGAAACAGAGGCACATTCCTATATTGTTTTCTATGTGGTTTCTTCTTTGTTCTTCTCTTTTTCCTAAGGTAACATTTCCTTCAGTTTAAGCACTCAAGTATTAATTTCTGAACATATATATGAAGTCTGTTAGAAAACACAGGACAGAAGCAAGCTACAGACACATCAATAGGTTATATCTCTTTGTGGTCCTACTCTTTGGGTCATACTGTTTCCAATATGCTTAATGAACTGTTTTCACTAGCTGGTACATGCTGAAGGTTTTGAGAGTAAATCAAACCAAGCCAATTTTACTTTTGAAGAAAAAAACTATTATCCTAAATTTAACTCTGAGACCTGTTTTATGGATTGCCTCAAAAATACACTCTTTCAGTTTACTTTTTATTGTTGATATTGTTACTTTCTCAGGCAGAAGGGTTTAATTGAAGAATAAGCTATCAAGTTTTAAGGAGATGAATAATGAAGATCACAGCCTTTTCATTTATCTCCATATTACCCTAAGCCTCAAGCTAGCTCCTTAGATAATCCCTGTTTCTGCAAAAAGTCCTTTCCACTGATCTTTTATTTGCTGCCCTTATAATGAGAAGTGTTCAAGAGCATGCAAGCATCTAAAGCACACAAATTATGTCATGTGAGAAGACACAAGAAGCCCTGAAGTACAAAGGCTGAAAGACATGATTTGCTACATTTTTAATTGAAGTCCTAAAAGATTATTAAATGTCTATTGCATAGCTTGGGTAATTATCAAAGTGGCCAGGTAAAGGTAGGAAGGATGTAGGGTGCAGAGAGAGGCAAATAGGACTGCATTTCTCAGAAAGCAGGGCTGCAGTGGAGAGAGAAGAGGAAAAGACACTCAGAAGGAAGAAGGCTGAATCAGGAAGGAAGAAGAGTCCCAGAAAAGCTGAAAAGTTTCAGTATGAGTGAATTTCAAAGTGTTGAAAAAATAGATGTCTATAGGAATTTCTTTGGAGAGCGGGAGAAGGTGGCAGGTATCTTAGCTCTAGAAACTGCAATGCTCTTAATTTCTTATTCCAGGATGCATAACTATGCCACACAATAATTTCTGACTTTCACATTACAAACTAGCATTATGGACACACTGCTTAACACATGTAAATTTATAAGCAGATTCTGGCAGCACTTTAGCAAGGCAGCATGTTAGCAGGCTTTGGATGCAGGCAAATAAAACAGATACCAAGGGATCTGAATGTCAATACTCGCTACTTTTAGCAATTGAAAAACACTGCTTAAGTCTGTCTAAAGCTGCTAGCTAAAAACAAACAGACAAATAAGTCTCTGTAGCTTCTGTTTTGCATGTGCCTTTTATCACAGTTACTTGGGCACTCCATTTCTGTCATCTTAGTGAAAAAATTTAGTATCACAAAGTGCCCCATGGTGACTGGGTTCCATGCAGGTCCAGGACTCTGCAGTTTAGCATATTGTCACATGCAAGGTTGTTGAAAGTTACTTTTGGAATACATTTCCTTAATGGGAAAAGTATCGATAAAACTGGGAGATTTTAGAGATTCTCTAGAATTAATTTCCATGCTAGTATTACCTAAACAAATTACAATGGTCATTCCTGTACTGGTAATTTAAACTTGTTTTTGCTAGAGATAGCTAAGCAGTGTAGCACTTTCAGGATTTCCATCACAATTTCTCTGCCTCTGTAGTTCTTGGGTTTCCACTTTCAGCTTTATTTCTTGACAGCATAGCAATCTCCTCCTCATTTTCTTCCTAGGCGAAGACTACCAGAAAATTCCATTAAGAGTATATAGTTCTTTGGCTTTTCCCCAATGTTTTCAGGTGGTTTTGTTTGATTGTTTCTACCTATAATCAGTGGATTCTTCATGGAATGGATTCAGCATAATAACAGAGTCTCAGAAATTCCTCTTTGTTTAATTAAGAAAACAAGAAATTCCAAAGTACAATTTTATTGTCAAAGCCTATTAAAATCTTCTTCAGATGCAGATGGATTCACGGTTGCATTAAGACTCTTGAAAGCATTGAGTGTCTTTTGGTTTTGCTTATCTATAACCCTACAATATATTTCACAAGTTGAACATATAAAATATCGTTTTTTTCCCCACTGGAATAAAGAGTGAAATTGTTAGTGGGTTAGTAAATTAAGTTTCCTGAAAAGGACAGAAAGCAGCACTTACAAGTATTTCATCAAATTCAGGTTCCTATTAACCACAATTTCTACACCTTTCTAACAAGAAGTTTCTGGTTTCTATTAAAAATTGCTATGAAAACTTGCAATTAAATTAATGGAACATTGTATCTCTAAATACTCTCTAAGTATTTTTTGAGGTTTGCATAGCCTCAGGAATTAGTTTTTTAAAATCAAGTCTGACTGTAAAGATTTCTGAAGTTTGTGCAAGAAACCACCCAGTGCCTGATTGTCACGATTTGGCACCAAGCTGGCAGTCTCTCGATTCACCCCCCTCCACCCATCCCCCAAGGTAGGGAAAGAGGGAGAAAAATGGGAGAGAGAGGCTTTCTGGGTTGAAAAGTGAAACAGACTGATTTTAATTATTAGTGATAAGGGAATATATATATTTGTAAAAGGATGTGCAACACCCGATCCCCTCCCTCCTCCCCCAGTGACTCTCCCAGCAACTCTTCTCCCTGGTGACTCCAGCTGAAGGGGGGAGTGTCCGGGCGCACGGACGGGGCCTCGGGTGTCGGCTGGGAAGGAAAATGGGAAAAAAAAGAGAGAGAGAGCCAAAGAGAGGGTGATAGAAGTGACAGTAAGCAGAAAAGTGAGTGGAAAAGGAAAAAGAGAGGCTTGACTTCCATGATGTCTTAACCTATACCGAAAGTCAAATAGAGAAAATATTATGAGAAGGGAATATTCTGGTTTGCTGATCCTGCCTTTGGTCTAATCTGCTCCCCCATGGGGGGGAGGCTGCAGAGAATCAGAAGTGACCTTGGTTATTATCAGTCCACTGGTGCTGCTAAAAAGTTCACTGAAAGAAAAAAAAATCAGCAAAGAGCTTCACCCTGGCTCAAACCAAAACACTGATGAAGGTTCATGTGCTTTGAAAAGGTGGGAAAAAACCAACACAAAACAGAGTTTGCATGGCTGTGAGTCTCACTTTTTACTGTGAATTCTTCTGCTTGTGACTTTGTGAGTCTGATCTGAGAATTTTCCACTTGGAATTATTTGTCATATGCATCTGAAATCACAGGATTAAAAGGTGTAAAAGATGAGTGACCTTCTTCATAATTTGGTAGAATTTCAGGCTATAAAAAAACCATCTAAGTCTTATCTGAACATCACAGGTCATTAATTTTTTCTGAAGATATATAACAAAACCAAAGATTTTAGTTTGTCTGGAATGTGTCTCTCCACAAATAGACAACTGATGAAAGAGAAATAATTAAATAGTACTTCTGTAGGGATTTGGGCAAGTGAGAAATGCACAAGTGACCCCACCCACCAATCATCAGTGATTTTTCACAAAATTTTATAGTGGTTTTGGTAGTCACATTAACTGGTTCAGTTTCCTCAGACACTTGGAGATATTTTCTTTGATTGCAATCTTCTTGTTTGTTTATTGGGTATGTGTTGTAGGAACAATTAATCCTATCCTTGAATGTGATCATGCAGCTGGTAAAATATGCCAGCTAATATCCAGTCCTTAAATTTATTACTTTAAAAGTTCTAGTTCCAGTGACATACACAGAACAATTTATAGTAATTACAAGGAATGCAGAAAAAATATTTGGAAGCCTCAAATTAAAAGCATAGTCCTACTCATTTCTGACACAGCTGTTACTGAATTGTATGTTAGGAGTTTAGAAAAATGTTCCCATAATGAGTTAAATGTTTGGAAGCAGACCTTGAGCCTAACATTTCAGATAAAGGGTTAACATACTACATGGAACTGATGTGATCAAGGAAAAGGATGGCTGCTGAAGTCTTTCATCTTCTCTCCCCACCTACATCAAAATTATATATGCTAAACATGCACACATGCTTTTCTCACAACACTCATGTGATTTTTATTAATTATTTGTATTATAGTCATGTCTAGAAGACTCAACAAAAATCAGAGCTTCATTGTGCTACTTGCTGTATGAAACTTCTGGAGACAGTGTCTGACCTGCAAGCCCCTATTTAAACAGACAAAGCAAAAGAGAAACAACATGATCTGCACAAGTTGAAAAAGCTGAATGGGTAGTGGACAAAGGCCTTCAGCACTACATCCACACCTAGTCCTGGGAAAAACTGTCTCTTGGGCCTTCATGATGGCCATATATCATATTTTGTACTAGGGTAAGGCTTTTCAAGCAGCCCTTGTATCAATTCACACTCTATTCACCTTTACATATAGAAGGCCTAAAAACAAAGTAATAATAAAAAAAAAATTTAAAGGATGCAAAACAAACACAAGGGCATACCATTTGTCATGCTTTGTTTTTCAGTGTCACATTAGCAAATGTGCTGTATCCATTAACCTTTTTGCAAAGAGCAGAAGGCAAGCTAGTTAACATTTGACAGCTTTACAGAGTCTATTGACTTCTAATGAAAAATTCACCACTACAAGATTTTTTCCTTATATCTGTCTACATCATACAGTTTGTCACTGAGACAGCACTTAAAATCCTCATGTTTTACTCTCCAAGGTTCCCATATTCCTTTAGCAAACACAAGCAGACGTTATCATGATGATTTATTTACTACATGAGCTTTAATTTGTTCACTCTAAGTTCACTCCAAGTGGAAGATGACTTTCAGGTTGTTAGCTGATAGCATTTGCTGTTTAAAACACATGCATTTTGTTGCTTGGTCTTATCCAGGCGTTGACTGGGCCTCTGTCAGGTTGCTGAGAGGAACAAACACTCATTGTGTGGAAAGGTTAATGGGTACAACCTGTCCTTCTTGCACCTTGGAGAGCATGCAGCATGTTCCCAAAATTACAGGAAGATTAAAACCAGTGATGGTATCATTGAATGCCTGTGTGAGGATGTAGGTGCTCTAATGATAAGTTTGTGGCAGAATCTCAAAGGGGAGAGAGTTGAGAGCAATTCCCTCTCCACACTGTAATAAATCATTGGACTAGTGCATAATTAATGTATCAGGTATCTCATATAGTAAGTTTCCTTTTCAGAAAGCTTAACTGTATTTTCAAGGTAGCTCAGCAGTCCTAGTGTCTTCCTGATATAATTATGATAGAGAAAAGTTAAAAAAAACCTAAACAAACTTTATTAACACTCCCCCCAAGAATAAAAGAACATATAATTTAGGGTAACAGTAACTTTGCTTTACTCTTAGTTTCAGGCATATATATAGATTTACTTGTTTTACACTGTCCTGTTAATTATTATAGGTCCAAAGGAGAAAAGCATTAAGAACTATAAATTAACTATTCTAATAGAAGGAAAAGTGGCATGAAGTCACTCACACATTTTTTTTCTTCTCCTGTTGTTTATTTTCCAGATGTGCAAGCTGTTGAAGCAGAGGCTTTAAAATATAATGTCAAAAGTAAGCACAAATACAAAACCTTTGGAATAGAAAGGCAGAATTCTACCCTAATTATTATTATTCTGCCCAGCTGGAGTGAACTCTGTTTTAAGTCCTAAAGAACAAGATAATACTTTTATAGATTTAATAAATAAGACAAGCTTTCATCTTTATACTGGGATTGATTTAGTTATGTTATAGATAGTGCTACTATCTTTGTGTTGCAGGCACCCTTATGAAACACTCAGGTGACGTTCACAAAAGGTTGCAAGGATAAGCTCTATTCAGCATTATCACATCCAAGTTTTTTGTGCTCATCTGCCAGGGCTCAGGTAGGCACCCCAGATCCTTATGTGGTGGATGAAAAGGGTAGAGTCAAAGCCTAGAAACTGCAATCCATTTACATAGCAAGTAAGTAAATCCATCAAAGGAAAATACCAAGTGAACACGACCTTCAATCTGCACACCATCAGGCCCAGAGTTGTGTCAATGCAAGAAATAAAAGCATTCACCACCCAAAATATTTAATGAAGTTGAAGTGTCTGACACAGCCAAGTTAGGTTTCAATTTTTACTCAGGCTGGAGTGGTATAACTCCTGGAGTCTGACACTGAAGTGTGTCCTACCTTGTAGACAAATAACCAGGAGGAAAGAGAAATCTTTTGCACTGACATCTGAAGCCTAGTGTGTCAAATTGATGGTAAAAATCATGATGCTAAAAGAAGAGTCGGCATGATTGATAGAGAATTACATGAGGAAGAGAGCTCCAAGGTGTAGGACTTACTTCATATGTGTTTTCATTCAAGGGTCACTCAAGGATGCTGTTTCTTGTTGCTGATCTTAAAACTTTGCATTGAATTGAAAACCTGATGCCAGGAGCATCAGAAGTTCAGAAAGATATCTCAGGAGGTTGACTGTCATGTGACATTCACCCCCACTTGTACTGCATAGTTTTGTATTTTTTTTTAATTAAGGCTTGAAATAAATGTTGCCTGTCATAAACTGAGCCCTAGGGAAGTTTCATTTATCTATTAATATGCACCCATTCACCAAAAGAAACATGAAGCTATAGTTACCTATTTTCATCCTGAATTTTCACAAGTCTTGACAATTTAACCTTGCATGAATATTTTAAAATACATGTTGAACTTCTCCTTAGAAATTCTACTGGCTGTGGCATAAGCTTCAGTATTACAACTGCTCTGCTGTAATTAGGAAATAGATATCAAAATGCTAAGACAGGAACACCTGAGGTAGCATATTAAATATTTATTCAAAGCAACACATCAAGCACAATAATTTAGACAGTGAATTATTTTAATTAGATGTCCACAATAACCAGCTTTCCAAATCTAAACATTAAGCACTTCATGTAGCACAAAGAATATATTTATGAGGAAAATAAAGGGGTTTTTTTATTTGTTTGTTTGGGGGTTTTTTTGAGAAATACTGAGAAAATTAACTTTCCCATTTCCTTTGGTAAACAATCCAATTTAGCTGAGATCAAAACACAGTAGCTTGCCAATTTGGGATAGTAAACCTTGTTCGTGTGCCATGGCATGTTACTTTTTTTGGTTTAAGTACTGTGCAATAGATAAGTATCAGCCATCAGACTTACTATTACCTTCTTCTATCAAGTTATTTTACTTTCTAGATACACAGAAATTAGTTCAACCTCATATAATTTTACTCACGACAGCAAATATGTTCTGTAACATTTTTTTTCATATTTGGTAACTTGAGGTTCTTAATTTATTACTTACTGTAGATTTACAAGGTTTCTCTCTGTACCTTTAGAAGACGAAGAGAAAGTTTTAAGTGAAACTCAAATTCAGTGATGAATAGTCTGTCAGTTCATTTTTGGGATATCTCTAGATACTTGTTGCTCTGTACAAGCTCCTTCATCAAGTCTTTTGCTACCTATGCTTTTTTGTATTATAAGTCTTTCTTGTCAAGGGAAATTTGGCTGTTTTTTCAGGCTCTCTTTTTTGGGGGAGAGTTCAAAAAGTCCCTTGTGCAGTTTGCATCTTGATTCAGATAAATTAGATCAAAATGATACATCAGTATTTGTCAGTTCTCAAGTTAATTTTACTGCACTTTTTGAGTCAACAATCATAGAGAGGACCTAATTTTCCCAGCGTTCCATTATAGATTAAAAAAAGAGAAATACATAATTTGAAGTGCTCATTGCAATATACGTGTTTTAGAAGGAGAACAAAGACCATCATCCCTCACCTCCCTCAGTCCACACACAAACTAGACACTTAGTTGTGGATTGTGCTCTAACAAGAAATAACATTTTGAAATGGTTTATTTAATTATATGAGCATAGCACCAGGCATGGCAGAAGTGGGCACTAGCTATGTGCACTTCACAGAAGACTGAAATGGCCAGCCCCTCAGGCTGCTACTTCTGCTGTCAAGGAACTGAGAGCAGCCTTATAATGGTGTGTGTGCTCATTATGGTGCAACATGACTGGTAAGTTCACTTTTACTTTTGGAAAAGCCTGTCTTCCTTTTAAAGCTAAAATTGTAATTCACAAGTTCACATCCATAAAGTATTCCTAGAATAATTCCATTTCTTATTAAAAAAAATAAAACTGGACAATGTTAAACTATTATTTTTCCCCATTATTTTCCCCATTTCTGCAAAGAATGACTCTTTATCCTCACATACTTTTGTATGTTTTGTGATAGTTTGCTTGTGCATGCATATTTGGCTGACTAAATAAATAATCACAAAAATGATATTTAGTTTTAAATGGGGAAAGGAAACAATATGCAACATTAAAGTATTTTTATTGCATATTAATCAGGAAAGTATTTTCTTTTCTATTCTACTTTAAGATCCCACCCTCTCTCCCTGAAACATGACCCCTTGTGCCAGCATCCAAAGGAGGAAAAGTAATAAATAACTGGGACAGAGACATTCTGTCATTCAACACCATGTATCTGCATTAATCTGGTTTTAATTTGCTTATTGTTCAGTCTGGGCACTGGGGACTGAGTTTCAATTTTTCTTCTAAGGAATTCCAAATATGGTCAAAAGTCAAATGGAAAAAGTAATAAGGAATGTAGGTCATGGAAATTCTTAAATGGAAAATTCTTGTCATCTGTGAAAGCAAAATGAGTCTGTATACATTCATTATTTTGTCCCTCTTTTGCTTCCTCTGTCCTATTTTATCCTTAAATTAGAAGCTAGATGCTAAAAATTTCATCTGAAACTTGAGGACCAGACTTTGCTGTGTGAGGAAGTTTCTGAATAAGACATCAAGTTTCTAGCCATCAGAGGATAATTTATTGATACTTGTCAAAAGGAAGTATCAGTCTAACAGAAATCAAGACAAAAGGAATGCCTGATGAATTTCCTTTGAAGTGCCTTTTATAAAAGTCCTTGGTAATACATATTGATGAACTCCAAATTGTCTTGCCTGAAGGGAAAAGAAAGTAGACTGCTTTACACTGTCTTATAAATATTCATCAAAAGAACAAGACTTATGTTTCCAGGCGTGAGGTGAATGATTACGGTTGTATGATTGCCTTGGAATCTGGATAATTAGTAAAACAGCCTATGACAGTGGGAGAATTTTGAACTTGGTATCTTGCCATCAGTCCTTTTGGATTTAAAGACAGTGCCTGCTATTCTGAAAGGAAGCAAATTTAGGACTTGATGGATAGATATAATTAAGCTCTCTATTAGTTTTATCTACTGTTTGTTTGCCTGTTTGTTTAGCCAAAAATTAAAGGCAAAGTTGTGTAGCATGTCTATTCTGACTGGAACGAAACCACAGCATCTGCACTGTGAATGTCTTACTGGAACGAGCTAGTGGAAAGGGCTCTTTAATTAAGACTGGGAAATGCAAAAAAAAGAATAAGAAAAAAAAAGGCTGGTGGAGCTGATGCCTCCGTAGGTCTTTTCCAGAAATCTGCAAACTAGCATCTTTCTCGCTTAGCTCAGCTCAATCTTGATTGTTTCATAACATAACAGAAATTCAACAATTTACCTTTCATGCTTACTTAGTGCATGTGATAAGGATATGAATTGTATGGGAAAGATTCACCACGAGACTCTTGGGAAAATAAATGTGCCTGTGCTTATTGATCTGTGAATTTTCATTTCGTACTCAAAGTGCCTGTAGCTTTCTATTGACCCTTGTAACAGGCAGCTAGCCTTCTACTAGCAAAGACCAAAAAAAAATGCCATTTTCAGGAAACATTATCCTTTATAGTGTTTAGCACTTAAATGCAATTAGGCAAATATAATATCCTCTTTGAAGGGAAATAGTTGCTCAGTTTAAGTAACTGAAACTAATTATCCCCGTTGAATGAAGGATACATTCTATGAGTATTTGAGTGGTGTGCTGTTGCTCAGGAGCTGAAGAGGGCAAAGAGATTGTATTTCTGGGTGGAGAGCTGTAGGAGGATCTTACAGGAGATTTAGAACAATTTATAGCCATATTTAAATGGAGAGTCTTATGAAGTAAGGCAAAATGAGGTGGCAGTCAGCCCAGAGCAAAGAGACTCAGCTTGTAAATAGCTTTTTCCAAGAAACAATTTGTTATGGAATAAATGGTGTAACTGCTTAAAGTACAAGAAAGACTTTATTACCATAAAAATTGACTTGACCAGAAACATTTAGAAGGACTTAAGGAAATAATGTAAGGCTGAGTTGGGTTGAATACCTCGATGATGGTGATGATGGTGACATTACATTTATCTGCACAGAGAACAGAAGGTTTTTGTAGGTATATTTTCTTTGTGGGATAAACTGTGAACTATCATTTCTTTGTCCTGTTCTACTTAATGTGTTGTATGGTTCATAGTACTTATCTCACAAAAAATAGTTTGATAACTGGGCCCACTAGAAAATAGAGAGTTGTTAACATCCAAATTTTCCACACGGAAGCACAAGAATTCAGCTGCAATGAAACAAACCATAGCAACCTTGAAAATGTGGAGAAACATTGACAAAATGGATATTTTTTTTCCCTTTCCTCAATAGAGCATTGCTGAAGATTTCCATAAATGTTAAGATAGCATCATCTGTGTAACAACTTCCTAATTCTCTGTGTGAGAACAGCTCACTATTTAAATAGCAAAGGCTGCAAGATATACTGAGCAGAAAAAAGAATAGCAGTAAAATATCTCTAAAATCTTCCACTACCTGTAGCATTAAGATGAATCTCTGTAATGTCAAACACTGAATTATCGCACTCTAAGAAGAGGGAGATAAGATATACAGTGACATTACAGATGGTGCAAATGACATTCAAATTCTACTTATTTTTACATTAAAAGCTTGATGTCAGAGCATACAGAGTACAGCCATCAGAAGCAAATAGAGACATGTATGTCTGTAATTAATCAAATGACTAATACACCTTTAAAGTAATACAAAAAAAGCAAGGTGCTGAACTGAAATATTCTGATTGTCAAAAATTGTTCACTGAAACACTGAAGTATCTACTTCATTTGGTCTTTGCTAAGATGACAGGTAGTCAAATTATCTTCCCTTACTAATAATACCAGGCAATTATTTACTTTTAAGACTACTCGTCACCAGTCAGGCTTCTCAACTCTCTCTTCTCCAGTTGATTATTTCCAGACAAGGGTTTCTGTTAAATAGTCAACAATTGCTAACAGTTACTACAGTGTGATTCCCTCAGGGTCCCTGGCTTCCACTGCATGAAAAATCTTGATCTGAGGAGACAGCCACATGAGACTGTATGGCTTTGTTTTGGATACTATGCTGTTTGTTTTTAAAAACTCAAATCAAACCTTTGTTGCACTGCCATTGCTCTGTGTTTTAGCTCTTATTTGTGACCATAGTAAGGCAATTCCATTGCATTTTCCTTACTGTGGAAGAGTTTCAGCAGCTCTACAATATTCATAGACAGAGTGTGAGCAAAAAGATAATCATCAAGAGCTGTGAAGTGCCCCATTTTGAGCTGGGCACAGCTCTAATGCATATCTAGCATATGTTCAAGTAGACTTCTCAATCTCTTCATTCCTTTCCCCTGTTTCATGGTCAGAAGGATTTCTCTGTCTTACTAATCAAGGCCTTTTCCTCCTTTTGTGTCTAACAGAATGTATCTTTTTAACAACACTGTTACTGTATTATCATACACACTTCCTCACAGTTGAGTCATAAGGATTGTGTTGCCTCTTTGAGTCCTCTTTTGGCAAATCCTGTCATCCAAGAGGTCTTCTGTGCTGGAAACTCTACACTACTATGTTGCAGTTGATGTAATTTTTGTTTGACTTTTGCTCCTCTTCACAACTCCACCTCCTAGTTTCATATTGCATCTATCCATGGCTTTCCCTAATGCTTTGTGGTTATTGTCTTTGGCTTTAATGGCTGCCACATTGGATTTTATCAATCTTTCTCTTCTGTGAAACACAGCTAGTGAAAGTAGCTCTCAGGTCCAATACTCTGTATTGCTTTTTCAACTTACTGCAGCAGTTTTAAGTTGAGAGCTGGTAGAATCTCTGAATCTGCTCAGGCACTGCTAAGTCACAAATGTCAGTAGTCAGAGTTAGATCTGCCCCATCCACTTTCTTCATAGGCTTTGTAGAATTTGATGATATTTGATAATTTGATTGATTATTTGATGATACTACACCTTTGCCAACTTCCTTAAAGCTGGAAATGCCTATAAAGTTGTTTTCAGCCACTCTGGCTTCTATAAGGAATGAATTCAATTATTTCCTGAATTTACTGCTTCAACCACAGAAACCTTTCCTGTTTCTCAGACCGTTTCATAATGTTTTGAAGAAAACAAAGAAGGAAAGTGGCATACTGTTTTTCAGATAACATTTTAGAAAGTAAAAGTTTTTAAGCTCTAGAGTGGAAGATATATAAAAAAAAAAAAAAAAAAAAGAAAGAAAAAAATCCTGTTGACACAGCCCAATGGTGAAACCTATACTGATCTGGAAAAGTGTATTTTTTTCCTATCAATGTTTTGCTTTCTCCTGCTGAGTCTATGCTCAAATATTCACTGAAATAAGGCTTAAGAATAATTGCCAGTATGTTGGAAAAATGAAATCTCAAAAATATTCCATGGGACAGGTAAAAATACCTTGTGCCAATATTTATTCAGTCCAAATTTCCTTTTATAAGGAATATAATTTTAAATGAGAATGGTATTTCTAACTATCCACTGCAACCAAGCTACACAAAATGTAAAATGATCCAGATTGAAAGTAATGCCTGTGGATATTATGGAGGTAAAGACATGGCAGAATATGTATACAGTTATAGATTTAGGGCTTTAAAAATTAAAAGGGCAAAAAGCTATTTAAGTAAAGATTTATTTTGGGAGGAGCTAAAGCAGGAAGAGAGAGTTATTTTATGTATACATATATATAAAAATAATAATAAATATATATATATATACAAAACAGAATCACGGAATCATCAAAGCTCGAAAAGACCTTTAAGATCATCAAGTCCATCCTAGATATATATATGGGAGGGTTATAGCTGTTTAGAACTAACTGCCAGGCATGGGAGAATCCCAAAATTTGTTGCTCATCTGAGACAGATGTACCTTGTGACTTGTAAGTCCTTTCTACCTCCTCCCAAACTTTTGTTGCTCCTTTATATAAGTTGTAAATGTTTGCAGTATGCTTATGTTTGTGTAGTTACAAACAGAGTATTTTTATTAATTGTTCTGTTGTAACACAGTCAACAGGAATGAAAATTATCCCCAGATTTTGATGTCTTTTCCTTATAAATATATTTAAAGAAAGAGCAAAGTGAAATATTGGTGACCCTTTAAATGCCACGTTTTAAAAGTTCATTAGATATAAAAGATTTCTGGGCACTGAGAATCAACGAATATAAGTCTGTTATTAGAAAAAAAGGGTCTTTAGAGATAAATCAGGCAAGTGTAGGCCACTTAGTTTAACATGAGCTTTAGGGAAAAAAATCTTGATAGAGGTCAGTAGGAAAAGATATGCTAAAGTATGGTTCATTAATGGTGGTCAGAATAGCTTCAGTCAAGGAAGGTCATGTTTAAATAACCTGTTAAAATTCTTTGAAGATAACACTGACATGACAGATAAGTGAAATTTTTAAGATATAATACACTTGGATTTTCAAGAAGCATTAGGTAAGGTTCCACATCAGAGATTACTAACTAGGTAAGGAGTCACAGATAAGACAAGGTGCTAGATAGAAAATGGGATAAAGAGCAAGAGACAAAATTTAGCCATGCATGGAAACATCTTAAATTGGAAAGGACTAATGAGCAGAGGACACAGTGGTCAATTTGAAGTCTGCACTTAATTATGCAGTACATATTATGGAGAGAGACTATTGAAAATAAGATCTCTAAGGGTGTGATCCAAAGACCATTGAAGTTAATGGTTTTGGGTCAGAAATCAAGCCTGAACACCAGCCTAACAATCTATAGCCATACTCACAGTTTGGAAAGCAAAAGTCAGAGTCAGAAGATTTCCAGTTATTTAAATATTTGGACCAAGTAATGACAAGTAGTTACTGCAAATGAGGAAAAAGAAGTCCATGGAGTTTGAAGTTCCATATATTTGAAGTAGTCTCAATGTGCAGTGCAAGTAAGTGTTCATTAGGCTTAGTTTCCTTTCAGCTGTATCTCTACATTAGGACAGGTGTACTACATATAAAAACTACCCAAAATATTTACCATTCAACATATCTGGGATTTTTTCCCAAACAAACTGTTGTCCCATGATGCTCACCCTCAAATTAAGTAACAAAATATCAGGTAAATTACAAACCAAAAGTAGTAACACAATTAGAGTATAATCCATTTATTGAATTGTGACTGGTTTGTAAAGATTTAGGCCAAACTTTTGGAAGAAAATAGGACTTGTAACTCATTGATGGATTCCTGATTGCCTTTATAAAGGAAAACTTTGGCAGGTATCTTAGAATGCTATTGCAGTAGTGGTAGTATATTCACATTGCTGTTTACAAGAATGGACATATGTACTACCACTGACAACAGTTAAAACTCAAAACCTAAGCCATCTCTTCTGTGGTTCAGATTACTTACCAGGTCAGAATATTTTTCTGCTTACTTCTGCCATCTTGAGTGAAAGGACTATTATGTGGTTAGGTCAGGACAGTGTCTGTCTGGAGTACCAAAATGTTGAAAGGGACAATTCAGAAATTGGTAAACACAAAACGTTGATAAAGAAAAAAATCAAGTTAATAATAGAATATTTTTAAGAGATTGAAAGGTTTCTGTCAATTTTTAAGCTCATGTATCAGTCTTTAAATCACTGTTATCATAGCAGAATACTTGTGTGGACCAACAACAGCACTTTGAAAATGGAAATTATTTTTTCAGAAAAAAGATGTCTGAATGGTGGAAACCTGTGAGAATGCCTTTTAGAAATTTCATCACACTAGGAAAAGGAATCCCAGACAGCTTACATCAGAAAGTGCCTCAATGAAATCAAACCCATATGTAATCTAGGCTCACTAGCACTGATTACCATGGTCAGAAACTGCTGGTGGTGCTGATTGCAGAGGCAATGGATAACACAAAGTATCTCAAAGACCTCCTAACTCCCTATAACTGAATAAATAATATAAATGTCTTCAAAACAGTTTTTCTCCATGGAAGCCACCTAGACATTGTTCTCAAGCAATAGGCAAACAAAATCCACCAGGAGGTCTGCTTTCCTTAACAACAGCCTCATCAAGTCTAAGCATCAAGAGTATTACAGTAGTAATACTGTGTTAAGGTTTGCTGAATTTCATTTCAACATCCTCAAAAGCCTGGGGATTGTGAGGATAAATGGAAATGCACATTTTGGGTCTAATCACAGAATCACAGAATTGTTTTGTCCAACACGCTGACAGGCCTCGTGACACAGAGAAGTCCCTATCCTCTCCTTGCCTGCATGAACACGGTGACCTAGAGGAAGGCATCCTGGTTTGTATCAGAAATAGTGTGGTCAGCAGGCCTAGGGAAGTGATTGTTCCCATGTACTCATCACTGGTGAGGCCACATCTCAAGTACTGTGTTCAGCTTTGGGCCCTTCACTTTAAGAAAGCCATTGAGGTGCTGGAGCGTGTCCAGAGAAGGATGACAAAGGTGGTGAAGGGTCTAGAGAAGCATCTCTTATGAGGAGCATCTGAGGGAACTGGGGGTTGTTTAGTCTCAAGAAAAGGAGGCTGAAGAGAGACATCATCACTGCTTACAACCACTTGAAAGGAGGTTGTAGCCATATGGGGGTTAGTCTCTTCTCCCTAGTAACAAGCAACAGGACAAGTTGGGCTTGGGGAAGTTTAGATTAAATCTTAGAAGAAACTTCTTCACTGAAAGGGTAATTAAACATTCCTGTGTAAGAAGAACATGTATCAACCAAATCATTGCATTAAGTATCTGTATAGAAATGCAGGATCATTGCTGCATGCACAAAAAATTTCAGCCCAGAATCCTTGATGGGACCATGTAGAAAAACCATTGACTGGAAATCCTCATAGGAAAAGAGCTCACATCTTCTAAGCATACCTTGCTCCCTTTCAAATACTGAGTTTGAACTGGAAAAGCCACCTGTGCACATTTCATGTTGAAGAAGTTAATATTTACTCATTGTTCAGGAGCCAGAATCCATTACAACTAAGGATAAATGAAAAGTAGCACAGCACATCAGAAAGCACCAGGCTAGGTCCTTGGCTGTATGATACCACAGTTCTATAGATGACTGTAATACATTCTTCCTCAGATTCTCAGCCTGCTCTGGTTGAGGAAAAATAGCAATCAAGCAAAGATTGTGGTATGCCTTTGAAGAGCCTAAAAAAGTGTCTTTCTCTTCAATACAGTGAACAAACCAATTAAGCACTCTCAGTGTAGGAAAATCTACAACAGATGTTAAGGTGTTGTGACAAGGATCAGATTTGCTTATGGCTTCTTCCATGGTTGGACGTGTAGACAATGGATTTCTGTGGCAGTGTTGCTTTTCTCCTCTCATATGACTGGAAGCACATATACTCCACAGTGATGGTGAAGAGTGTTTGTGTTTTTGTCTCCCCAACTTCTTTTAAATGAAGTCATCCTTATCTGTTACCTTATGATTCCAATATTGTTTCCACATGTAATTTAATTGATGCTAGGAGGTGCTGAGGGTTAGGTTAGAAATGATGGATTAATTGTTGCTGTTTATACTCATTGCATCCTGGATCATGACACAGGTTACTTCATTGCAATAGCAATAAATGTAAATCTATGCAAGACCAGGGTACTAAATGTTGAAGACGAGCTCAGCTGAGAACTGGTATCAGACTGAATACAGACTTACACTCATGAAGTTAATATTGATATACATACATTTCAGTTTGACTGAAATGACAGCTGTCTTAGTAAATTTCTTTAATTCCTTATTTTGCTGGAAGGTTTCTTCTTTCTGAGCAGGTAGCCTTGATCTGGTGCTGTTCTTGCATTCCATTTTCTTAGAGTTAGAACAGGACTGAAATTGGCTGGTGAGTTTTTTAGAAACCAGAGCACTAAATAAATAATTCAATCAAGAGGCAGATTCTTCAGTCACTTAGGTGATTTGATAAAGTCCCTACTGACATATTAAGGAGATGCATCTTCTCTCCAGCTCCCCTTTTCTTACAGACCTATTCTGAGAAGAAGCTGTACGTTGAATAGTTTTCTGAAATCTGTGTCTGTTGTAGACAGTGTTTCTTCCCCATTTAACATGGCAGAACAGATTTCAGTCAGTTAAGCAACTAGTTTTCTGTTATTTTATGCCTCTAAACAAATTAAGAGGGTCTTGTATAATACAAGTACCACTAATTAAATAAATTAAACAAACTGCTTTGCTTAAAGAGGTTAAATCAAAAGAGAGAGATGGAGAGAGTGAATGGGCAGGCCAAAATAATTAAATAAACAAACAAACAAATAAATGCATAGAAAGAAAAATAAATAAAAGAAAGAGAACAAGAGAGAGACAAAGAGAAGGAAAAAAGAGCACGATGAACCAAAAACTAAATAGAAAACTAAAATACAGAAAAAAGAGACAGTAGAGGTGCTGTCTCAGACTCATGAGTGGTAAAGAGACCTTAATGGTGACTGGATCCATCTGAGTCTGGAAGGATTGCAGGGTGTTTAAAAAAATTCAAACATCTAAAGTGTTTGGCCAGTTTAAGGCTGATTATAAAATGGAAAGTATCTTTGCAGGACATTGAGCTTACACATATCTGAACTTTTAATTTTTTTGAAAAACATTGGTAGATTAAAAGCTTCAGCAGTCCAATAAATGCAACAGATTAATTTTTTATGGGTTGGTGAAAGGAGCTTAACATTCATCCATAGTGGTACAAACAAAGCCATTTTATTCCACACAACCTTTATGAGGCTTTGAAAAGGAAATTCAGAGACTACTCATCAACAGAAACACATTTTTCAGCAAAAATATCATCTTCTTGCCTATTTTATGCAGTTAGTTAGAATGGAGATTTATTGGAGAAAATTATCATCCCTCATTTCTTTTTTTACGATGTTACAGAATTCACCAAACATGCAAAAGTCAATGTAAAATTAGCGTTTATATCAGTACAGTTTACATTCTTACCTAGTAAGCCTAAACAACCAGTTCTTGGATGCTGTTGATTTTGGCTTTGTACAGAAGAATAAGACTTTATTTCTCATTCTTTGAGATTTGAAAGGCGAAGCAGAAGTCATGAAATCATCAAATGGGTTGAGTTGGAAGGGACCTTTAAGATCATCTAGTTCCAACCCCCTAAGTCATAACTAAGGCATAACTAAGAATTTTCTCTGAGTTTAAAGTGAACACAGAAATGTTTTTCTCTCATTCATTCTGAAGCACTGATAAACTGTCTCATAAAAATGTCTTAAACATTTACAACTTCCCCTACCCCTCTTGTTTTTAAAAAATTTAGCAAGTGTGCTTATTTAAATAATAATTTTATTTGTATTGTTTATATGTTTGCAGCATTTTAGATGCTGTACAGCTGGAATGCAAATGATTTGCACTAAATATTTTGGATCTGCTGCTTTGTTACTGTGACCACATTTGCATGACTAATCCAGGGTGCTCTCTTTGAACTACTGGAAAGCTGATCTTTACATGACAAGATGATGTCAGAAGAGGGAATGACACAAATATGTAACAAGCCACCAGGAAATAATACAGGAAATCTACATTGTGAAATAAAGAACTGTATTAAAAAGCTGTGCTGTCAACATTATTTTGGATGTTATTTCTGTCATGTTTTTCTCACTTAGCTAGCATTTTTATTTTTTCCCTTCTGTGTGCACAGGGACATCTGAACCTCACTGCTTGGCCTAATGATATTATCTGATGCAATTAACTATATTTCTTTCATGCTGTGCTCTTTTTTTAATTTAAGGTTATTGGGCTAGATCAATGTTAGCTGGCTCTCATATAAATCAGTAAAATCTGATTTATAGACAATAGCTGGGATAAATAAAAACAATACAGAATTAAGTTTTGACAAATGACTGTCTTTCCAAAGAACATAGACATATTTCTTAGCAAACTACATGGACAGATCAACAGTTTCACATTTTAAGAGCCAAATTTATATAGAATTGGAGGTAATTCTGATTAAATTATGGGTAGTAAGAATAATATTTTTATGTGATGAACCCCTAAAATATAAATTAAATAACAAGTTAATAGCATTGGTGCTTCATTATTTCTGCTTCTTTCCTGACTTCCAGTGTCCTTGTTGATTTACTACATACTTCCACAATCTAGAAGTCAAACTCCCAAGTTATTTTGTCCATATTTTTCCTCCAAATATGTTATAACCAGTAGAGAGTAGGCAGAAGTGATTGATATCTCTGACTCTTAGTGTTCTTAAGTGACATGTCTGTGGCACATGCGGATTTGACCTCTTCTTCTTCAGGATCAATTGATGGTACTAACAGGAGATTGAGTACAATTTTCCTCATGATATCCTATAGCTTATAGGAGAACATACTGCCCTAGTAGACTATAAAGTGTAAATCTGTGTCTATCCTACCTCTTGTTCACTTCAAAACCATTACTCTGTGCTTGTCCACAGCATTCTTGTTACAGAAGAGGACAAAGCAAAAATCCTTGTATTTTTTTCTGGAATATGTTAGCTGAGGTCACACAAGGCTACATCTGGCAACACAACCTAGTTCAATGCAAAAATTCCAAGTGTCGCTCAGCCACTGTGCCTGTCAGAATTAATGTTCTAAACTGATATCTGCTGCTGTCTCATCTGGTATAATCAGAAGATGTTATTCCCCTCTTATAAATGTTATCCCATGCCATTCAGGCAAAAATGTTTACTAAACCTCTGGCAAAGCACATATGTTGCTGCTAGATAATAGCAATCCTTTAATCTGTGTAATGAACCTTTCATATGTTCAAGGAGCATTCTTTCACAGTGCTATTTGCAGACTTTATTGCACTTTCTTCTTCCCAACCACATCTTTCAGCAGGTGAGTTACTTGTCTCATACAAATATACCTCTTTTAAGATATACTCCCCCTATAAAACAAAATTATGTCATCTGTCATAATGTGATACAGAATGCCACTACAGGTCTTCTACCACATTTCAGTTGGTACTGACAGACACAAGTATCTCAGCTGTCTGACAAGTTATTCAGATGCCTGACATGGCAGAGTAGCAGAATTTAGGAGGTGAAAGCCAGAAGTACTCCTGCAGCCCAAGGAACAGTTCCTGCTTGAGGCACCAGATGTTTCAGTATGAATAGTTCAGTTCAATACCACCCCTAACCCTTTACTTGGGTCTAGATATTAGTCATTCTTCACTTAAGTTTATTACCAGGATTCTTACATGACACAGAGCATGGTTCACACTTTTTCAGAATTAAATTCCAGTCCAAAACTTTGTAGTGTTTGCAGTTTTCTCTTAAAATGTGCATGAAGGGATACACCACAAAAACTTAAGTGCCTTCCTGACTGTTTCTGGATTGTGCTTAATTTCCTTAGGTAGACAATGCCCTTTTATGTCTAAATTCTAGGGAAAGGCAGATTTCAACACTGTTCTCTCTAGTGGTGTTGCATGGTACAGCTCTGTCCAGCATTAAAGAAGATGAGTACTATGCACTAATGCTTAGATACTATTAATGGCCACACCAAAGGCTATAGAAAAAATCTGAGGCAGAACGACACCTTGAACCTGGACTTCCCACAAGCAAGGCTGTGATCCCACTTGCCAGGTCTTCCTGATTACGAAAGTGTCAGAGGAGAGCTGACTGGCCTTTAACATTAACTCTAAAAAATATAGTAAAGATTCTGCTTGAGGAGAACACACATTATGTAAAAGAATGAGGCAAATGACGCCTGTTATTTAACTACTATGAGGATGAGGGAGCAATAGAAAAAGCAATTTCAATTAAGCTCTAAATTAAGCAAAAAGGAGCCAAAAATTCAGAAATGCGGATATGTAAAAGGCAGAAGATCTGCTGCTCTCTGCATCCCAGACATGAATAAATACATTATAAAACATAATCCGTGGTTGGTGGTGTGGGAATGGCTGCTATATTGACATGGGTTCTCTGCCACAGAATATATTACAGAATTTGTGCTCTATATATAGCTGCTTGGAGATGTATTATTTAATTCAGCAGTGAAAGGGGGATAGACTGCATGATAAATGCTATGGCAACCAAGCTGTGTTATGTGGAATATCTTTGTAGATTAAAGTGCTTTGATTCATGCATTGCAGCTTATACAAAGAGATGCTAACAAACCTAGACATAATCAACATTTCATGTTTATGAGTCACATTCCTTGTAAACTCCCACCATCAGAAACATTTATATTCATTGCCACAAGTACTCATAACACATACATAAACATGCAAAAATATGACACACCTGCAAGTGTATGTAAGAATATTCAGGGCAGGAATGTGGGTATTTTGTGCTTTACTAATCATTTTAAAGACTAACTTCAGTTATTTTGACATATGCAAGTACAAGGATTAGGACTATGGAACATTGCATTCAAAGAAAAAATTAAATGTAGGTCTCCCTGTAAATAATTCCAGATTAAACATTTCTGCTCCTTCATTCAAATATATGCTTATTCTGTTAAACTGCTTCACTAATCTAATTACAAATTACTCTTTAAAATAGCTTTTGTAAAGGGTGAAAAATAATTGTTATCTCTGGGGGGCTGTCATACCTAACTTACTAAAATAATGTTTTTTATAATAAAAAATCAACAGACTTGTTTAAAATCAGGAAGTGTTAAATAAAATCACACACCTGCAAAGTTCCAGAATTTTCATTTCTTGGAACATAATGCCACTCCAAATGAACAGAAGAGAACATATGCCCCCCTATTCCAGAAATATTGTCCTGAGGGGAAGGGGAGGGAAGTGGAAAGAAAATTGAAAAAAAAAAAAAAAATTAATTCTACAACAGAATTCCCTGTTCTATCTAATGTTTGTTCCATTTTTAGATCATGTGTTTGTATCCTTGGGGGTTGTGGTGAATGATTGGACAAATACATTTCTTTTTACAGCCTTGATGTCTTTCTGGAGTCAGGGTGCCTTTTTGCATGGATGCCTCACTGTCCCTCCTTAAAAAGTGAACATGCAGTCCAAAGAAGTGACATGGGGAGGTGGGAGGCTGGTGGGGAATGCTCATGCACAACTGTGGGAGCACTCAGAGGAACTGCTTCGGGGTCCAGAAGGCTCTTCCAAAGGATTTTGCTGCCAAGAGGGAATCAGCGTCTGGATCTCCATTTAAACAATGTAAAACCAGAAGCAGTGATGGCTCAATATCATCATTTGTGAGGTTTAGCAACACAAGTGAGACAAGACTGGATCTAACCCCACATCAGCAACAAATCAGAACGAAAGGTGTGGTAGCTGCAGGACTTACATTCAAAAAAGGTGCTGTGGAATCGTGATGCTCTGTCCTGTGATGCCTGAAAGCCAGGTGCCTCCTCTCAACTTGGATTTCACAATCCTGACTTAGAGCTCTGAAGTTCCCTCAGTATTAATTGGAGGAGACCCAAGCTCCTCTGCTGGGATTCCCAGCAGACAGCATACTCACTGCTGGAACACTGAAACCAGCCAAGAGGGAATGCCAATGAAGAGTATTTTTGAGACCATGTCTTTACAGTCACTTTGTTCAAGCACACATCTGAGCAATAGTAAACCAAAGTAATCCCCTTTTTCCCCCAAGTCCTCTTAAGGTTGCTCAATCCTTTTTCTATATGGAAGTACAAGTGTATGACCAGAGGAAGGAACTGATCCAGACGGAAAGATGGAAGCAAACATCCTTTTTATGTGTTGGATGCATTAACTCAAGTCAGGGCTCCTCTTGAGGTGGTGAGCAGTTGGGGACACTGATGAGGAAAGAAAGACTATCCCCATCTGTCCAGTGGTCATTGGAATTTTTCAAAATAACCTTATCACCGTCAATATTCAACCTAGCAAAGAAATACTAATGATTCGGGATGAAATTCACTTTATCTAACTTGATCCAACTGAAAATAAGACAGCTGGTTCAAGCTAATCACCTATGCTAATTATCTTCACCTTAGAGTCACTGGAGGAAAAATACCTTGCAGATGGTGTTCTATTCTTTTTCTCCTGTATTTCAGGATAGGGTGAACTGTCAGCTGGAGGTGAATATTTCTAGTGATGTTTTAATCCAGGTTAAAGCTATACTAAAAGTGCAACTACAGCATATATGTCCAAAATCCACATACATTGAGCCATTCTAAGTAAAATATAAGTCGCAGGTAAAAAAGGTGGGCTAGTAATTCAAATACCCCTTGGCTCAGGAGAACAAATACCATCCCTTTTGAAATGCTGCAGCATTTATCTTGGTAGTTGAGCCAGCTAGCAAAAAAGCAACCACAGGTGTGCTTATGTATGTGGCTGTCACACTTCTGATTGCAATATAGATATGTCCTGAGAATATGACTATACTGCACATAACAAAGCAAGATCTAGACACCTGAGATAGCTCTAACTAGCCTGAGAAAGTCCAAGAAGGAAATTTAGATTTTAGATATTGCCCACACTACTGAAGGAAGTGTGACACACAAGCTTGCAGATGCCAGGTATTTAAAAGTTTTTGCTGGCCTAGCTTCACAAATCGTGCCCTTAATTATAAGACTTTGTGTAATACTTTCAGGTATGAAACAGATAATCCTTTGAGAAGTGCAATCTGTTCAAGAGAACTCTATATAAACTGCCTTCTCAGTGAGCTGGAAGATGGTAAAATGCTACTGCAAACAAATGAACAACAAATATAAGCAGAAAAATATTTGTTTTGTTGCTTCAGCAAAGTGTTTATCCAGTTAATTGTTTAGACTTTGGATATGTGCAAGATGTTTTGTGGTAAGTGTATAATTTCTCCTCAAAGTAGAAGGATAAATCTCAACTGGAACTATGTTTGGCTCTCACGTTGTGGAAATTCCATGAGATAACAAAAGCAGTGTAAAAAATCAATTTGTTGTGGTTTCTACAGCTTCATGCAAGCTTTTCTCTTTTTGCTTCATTTAAACTGTCTTCAAAATGAAATAGGGGAGCCAGTTCACTACAAGTGGTCAACAGCTTTTCTGCTTGTTTATGCTATCTACCACAGGAATACAATAAAGGTTCATGACCTACCTGACATAAATCTAGCTTACTAAAACGTTACATGTGTTTTCAACTAGAAAAGCTGCTGTTCGAGTTAATAATAGGTTTCTTCAGCTGAAATAAAGATGTGGACCGGAACAAATTGACTATCTGGGTAAAACCCTCAACTTTCTCCTATGAATTTTGGCTAGTTCACAAGCATAATAAAGAACCAGTGTTAATAACAAATGCATGAGAACACTAAGCTTTATTGTTAAATCAAGGAATATCTGTCCATTTCCATGGCCTGACAAAGACCTTGATGTCTCTTCAGGCACTTTCTTCATGCCTATTTTGAATCCTTTTAACTCCCTGTAAACCTGTTCTTCTGAGGCTGATGTCACCAGCTTCGGAAGAAAAACAACAGTGGAGTAATAGCCTTATGTAAGAGGATGATTTGTTATATAAGTATCTATTTGCCAGCCTAGATCTGAAAGAGACAGCAAGTTTATAAGACTATTTAAAAAATTGCTAAATTGTTATAACTGAATCTTTGACAACTGCCCTCTTAGTGCCAGGTACTTTCATTTCCAAGTTTCTTTATGGGGGACATTAATAATATACTGTTAAATTAAACATATAATCTATGCATTGTAATCATGATACCTCCATACATATTTACACTTGGTAAATGAATTCTGCTTCATATTTGTTAGGTTATTTTTTATGGGAGCAGTAGTACCTCAAAAAAATTCACGTTAACTTTCAATGACTTTACACAAGGAATCTGGCTTACAACTTTGAGGTAGCTTTATTGAGCCCTGCCATACTTAAGCTTGGATTGATTTTAGCCAAATTCTGAAGGTATAAAGTATCCCTTGGTAATGGAACCAGTGTATTTTGCTATGGAAGAAGATTTGGGGTTACCGTGAGCAATTAATTACCTCTGCTTGAAATTGTAGGCTCTGATACACTGATAAATAAGGGAAGATGATAGCTCCTGGCGTCCGCTCTTTGTGCCTAATGAGAATTAGACTGAATTATGAATTCTGAAATTAAAATAAACCAACCAAAACCAACCAAACCAAATCAAAACCCTCTTGCCTTAGGAGCTTAATCATAACATTTAATCAAATTTTTTGCTGCTGAGAACACATTAAACACAGTCTTTTAGAAAGCTAAACAGGAATAGAAGATGAAGAAAGGCTAGATTTAAAAAATTGATAATGATGATGAACTCATTTCCTCATTGTGACTTTTTACCTTCAATAAACATGGAGCAGAAAATTGTGTCCAGTGTATGGGTCCAAGAATAAATAAGGACTTCAAACTTTGCTGAACTGGAGCTTGGAAATCAAAGGAGAAGAATTCATTGCCATTTGACATGATGGGGGTCAACATTCACATCCAAAGAAGTAATACATTTTCTGTGCTCTTGTAGAAGAATCCCAAAGCCTCCATATATGGAATATTTCCCAGTTAACTTGAAAAACAACAGAACAAGCAAGCAAGAGCCCCAACCTGCCTAATTTTATCACAGAAACTACACATTTTCTTTCACTGCTTTTTATCAAGCAGCCTCAGTCCCTAGTTGGGTCTTGTTTTCTTCTGTTGTACCCAGAGACCACTTACTCCAAAATATCCTGGATGAGAATCCAAATGAAGACCCTGGACCTATAAGGAGAGCAGTACTTATCAAAGACCCCCTTTTTAGAGAACAGCAACTCAGCCAGATAAACCGTGATCTGCATCTGTGAATTACACTTGCTGTCTTTTATAACTCATTTGACATTATTTATCAAGAAATGAAGATAGTTCTATTAGACTGGTTATTTTTTCTGTGTGTCTCTCTGGTGGTGATGTAGGATACAATTAGGAAAACATATTTCTTAAATGAAGATTTCCTATACATACTGTTATACATGTAGCCTATAATTCCATATCTTAACCCAGTGGTTTAAAGAGTTTTCTATTGTTTAAATCTTTATACTCTTATACTTTTTTCCTTTTGCTGAAAATTGTATTTAATTATTTATGCCAAGAAAAAACTGATAACTTCTAGCCCACCATGATGCAACCCTTTCATCTCCAAATAGTGTATAGGAGGTAATATGCTACTCCGAAAATCTTCCTTTAATCCTTTCTTCTTTTAGAATACAGAGTCATAAAGATTTATCACAGTTCCATAGATTTCAAAAGAAGACCACAGCTTTGTTATGTCAATCCATAGGACCGTAAAGATGCTACTTTGCCAGAGCTATATTGTACTTCTAAAGCAGAATGAGGAAATTGACCTGCAGTAAAATACAACTTACTACTCAATCACTGTATCAGGCAAGTAAAATCGTCATTCTACTTTTTTTTTCCATTTTAGATTATTAATCACCAAATTATTTTCAATAATATAAGCTTGCGCATTTCACAGTTTTATTTTCATGCAGCTAAGCTACAAGATCTTTTTTTCCTTGATGGCCATTTTAAGTATATTTTTCTTTACAAAATATCTTTGTATCCAGTTGTAACTGTTCACTTAAATTAACTCTCTTTTCTGCTTCAAAAATAGTATAATTTGAAAAATAAAAAGTCCCTAATGCTTTATCATGCTAACGGTCACTTATTTCAGCAATATTTTTGTCACTTTTATTTTCGAGTATTTCCATGACTGGCTTTTGAGCGTTACATAAATATGGAGTAATGATGATGGAAAAATCCAGGTAGTCTCTCAGTACCCATCACATACAAACATGCTTTCAAAGGGCTTTGCTGTCCCTGAACCAACAGTTACTGTTTTGCATTTGTAAATGTTTCACAATTACTTGTGTCTAACAAAAATGTCCTCTTAAAGCAGAAAAATGTCACTAAATAAATATTCCACACATCAATAGTACATTGCATGCCAAACACACTTTCAAAATTGACTGAAAGAAAAGAAATCAAGTGTCTGCACCTGAGGAAAGACTGCCCACTTAGATAAGCTTAGGTGAGATGTAAGCTCCTTTCAAAGATGAGTTATTTGCCTTGGATGACTAAGCTCATATAATGTCAGGTAACGCGAAGATTGTTGCTCTTTAGAATTCCCTATGTGATCCATGAAACAATGGATCCCTGTAAGAACAACAGCAGAATTATTTGGCTCTGCTGTTGACACAAATAAATTTATTGCTGTTGAGACAAGGTTTACAGAAATATTACTCCAATGCCGTCGAGCTGCAGATTTCTTTAAAAAAAATCAACCCACAGACAACAAAACCAGATAGTGTCTCTTTTTCTTCTCAGCCTGGAAATTCTCTCCCTCTCTCTCTGCAAGATTGCCTTGCTCATACAGTTCCGATGCAGCGGAGCATGGCGTCATGAGATGCTTATTCCTGAATTTAAATGGAGTGTAACGATAGCAATCCTCTGCAAAAACAGGAACGAGGTCCCGATCGTGCTTGGGCCACCTTCAATGTCATCAGAAAGTGAATTAAGAGGATTTGGAAATTCCATGGTCAGCTTCGGTATGGATCTTCCCAATTGCAGCTGTTGTGACCAGCTGGGTACCGCGCAGTGCTCCACACAAGCACATACACGTAGACATACATATAGATACAGACGCACGCACAACTTCCTTGTATGCTGAAGCAAACTCCTCCCACACTCTCTTCCTGGCACACATCTTAATGGCTGTTTTATACATATTAACCCTGTGAAACGCTGTAGGACTTTGCTATTCACTTCCCAGATAATAAACTATCCGTTTGCGAGCCTGTCACACAGTTCACAGATCAAAGAATCAAGGTGTCACCAGCCTTCTTTAGTATAGATATCACTGGTTCTTTACTGCCTAGTTATGCTTGCACAGCCCTTAGACATTTTTGTCTTGAGGTTACTTACCCCATTCATACTCTTTTTTTCCTTTTCACTGCATCTGTGGCACATGCTTGCTGGCTGAAAAAATATCACACAAAAAAAAATGCAACAGTACCCCACTCCCCACCCTTTTAGCTCACTTTCCTCCTGCCTGAATGCCTTTTGCACATTGCCAATTTTCAGGTTTTAAAAAAGAAAAGAGACCAAAAAAAAAAGGAAAAAGCAAGCATAGTTGTAAAATTCAGATTAAAATGTACTAAGAGGATCTTTTAAAAAAAGTTTTAGAGAGGCTTACTTTCTTATACTGCATGTTCAATAGTTTTTATCATGTAATCTGGATTTCGTGTCTCTCAGAAAAAAAAAAAACAAATACGGAAGGCGGGGCGGGGGGGGGGAGATAGGGAGCCTTGTTCTGGGTGGTGTTTATACTTCTTTAGTAGGAAAAAAATGTCCCTCAGTTTTCTCTTTGTGCTCTCTAGAAATGGTCTCCATCCCTTACTTAGAAAGGAAGCATGATATAAAAGTTCTTGTGCAACTCTTTCTGCCAAGATAGTGCCTGTGCCAGTAATTTATAAGTAATGGGCTACAGCTGTGATCTCCAGCTCCTAGGCTGTTTTGGTATTTCAGTAATTACAACGGTTTCATTAACATTTAAAGGGAATAGTCAGCTCAATATCAGTAAGAGACTATTTTGTACAGTGTGGATCCATTTTACATTTGCATTTGACATTTGATAATCTCTACACATAAGCTCTGAGCCATAGAAATGAGATGTCACACCAAGGAAAAATTAACTCAGATGTAACTCCTTAGTAAATCTGTGAAATTGTAGAATAAATATCCAAGACTGGTAGTGGTATGAGAAGCACCTCTTTCCCTGTCTTATATTTGTTTGAAACATCAAACATAATTTTTTGTCATTATTTTTTACTTGTGATAAATGTGGATATTTAAATGAAATACAAGCAGGTAAATAATCAACAGGTCAGATATGTAACTATATTGTCAATACGTATTTAATAAAACCAACCATGTTTCTGAGATATTACTTTTAATTTTTTTTAGTAGTCCTCATTTTAAGCTACTGTTCTCCTTAGTAATTGAAATCTCTATGGGGATGGCTCTGAGATCTTATGGCAGCCTTTAGTATTTAAAGGGCCTTTTAAGTAAGACAGGGACAAACTTGTTATTAGGGCCTGTTTAGTTAGGACAAGGGACAATGGTTTTAAACTAAAAGAGGGTAGATTCAGACTAAATATAAGGAATTTTTTTTACAATAGGGGTGGTGAAACTTTGGAACAGGTTGTCTGGAAGTGTGGTAGAAGCCCCATCCCTGGAAACATTCAATGTCATTTTGGATGGGGCTCTGGGTAACCTGCTCCAGTTGAAGATATCCCTGCTCGTTGCAGGATGGTTGGACTAGATGACCTTCAAACTCAAATCATTGAATGATTTTATGATTCTGTGGTACTACCTTGCACAACTAAGGCAGTTAACTAGACTCAAAGAAGAAGCATCATTGGCATTAGCATAGTAGCAGCAGAAGGTAAGCAGTAAACAGTAAATAAAATGCAGTGTAGACAGGTTTAAGTTGATGAACACGGGTATAAACAGTCCTAAATTCTGCATAACCTATAAACTTAGAAACTAGACTGTTCTATAAAAATGCTAGGAGAACATTCAGCAGCAGTGAAAAAAAGCAAATTAAATGTTAGGAACTAGTAGAAAAAGAGTAAGAAAAAGAGCATGAAATACCACAATGTACAATTGCACAAAGGCAAAATTCTCCCAAATCCTGAACACTGTACAGTTGTAATCCCTCATCACTGAGGAACATGGCAGAAATGGAGACTGATCAAGGGAAGGTGACAAAAAAATCAAATAAATAGAGTGATTTCTTTATGAGGAGGTATCAAATAGATGAGGACTTCTTGTCCTAGGGAGCTACAACTTGTTATGGAGGAAAGCTAGGATTATCAGGTCTAAAATAAACAAGCTGCAATATTTACTTCTTCGCACACCATGTAGTTGCTACCAATAGGGTATGTGGATTCAAAAAACTGATGGGTGTTCAAACCTGAGGTAATCAGAAATATTTAATAATTTCTTGTCATTTTTTTCATTGAAGGCTTTTTAATAACTTTTCTGAAAACGAGTTTAAGGCTTTCTGACATGGCTTTCATTTTTCAGTTAAAAATGCAAATTTTTTACTTTATCTTTTGTTACATTGAAAAAAATATAAGCTAAAACCTCAAAATGTTGTAGTTTAGATAAAATTATATTGCTTACTATTAACATTTTTCTTCTAGATTCCCAGAATATTTTTTCTGATCCAAAAGGAATTTCCTCTCTTTTTCTGTCTGATATTACCAACAACAAAAGCCCTCATTCATTAATGTATTTTTCTTTCACAAATGAAAATCCTGTTCTTGCTCTGCCAAAGACTTCAGATGTATAATTTTGAAAGGCCTGCAGAGTGCCTTCACTGCTAATGAACATAATAAGGATGGCCTTTGGTCATCAAAAAGATAAAATTGGAGCAAAAGTAAAGGTGAATGTTTTCAGACTTTCCCCCCCTCGTTTACATTTTATAAAACATTACACCAGAACACATAAAATAAGAGCATTTTAATCTATAGTCGCTCTTTCTGCTTTAAGAAAGTTTTTTTATTAATTAAAAAAAACCAACATAAATCAGTCCTTGATTTGATATATGGTTTGCAAAATAGAAAGATTGAAACAGCAGGCCTAACATGCAACAGTCAAATTACTTCATAGTAAAAGCAGATTCAGAGGGTGCTACAGAAGTTGGAAGTTTGTGCACCATATCCTTCTTTGTCCTTTCTGTCTTACCTTCTGCCCTATTTGGAGCTCATTAAGGCTTTCCTGCTCCCCAGAGACAAGGATCAATGTTGTTGAAGTCTCTCACTAACTTTAAGTCTAATAGCCTTAAGGAATGAACCTTTCCCTGTGCTTGAAGCCTAGTATTTCTCTATTTCCATTAGTAAAGTGTCAATAAACCCAAGGTTTTTTTATAACAGATGGTAAATTATGGAGGTAACAGTATTTCATTGGTAGATTAAGATATTTCTATTGGTTGCATTTAATTCTAAGTTAGTACATTATCAGAAATTGTTTTGAACAAAGCCAATATATGAACACGGCATACTGTTCATAAAATCACAGAATCATCATGGTTGGAAAGGACCTCTGAGATCACCAAGTCCAACCATCAGCACAAAAAAAAAGAGCTAATCACAAACAACCACACACACTCCACCAAAAAATACCCACAAAAAACCCCCACAACCTCGGCCACTAGACCATGCCCTGAAGTGCCACATCTACAGGTTTCTTGAATATCTCCAAGGATGGTGACTCAGCCACCTCTCTGGGTTCCAGTGCCTGACCACTCTTTCCATGGAAATCTCTGGGAACAGAAATAGGGCTCAGAGATAGAAAACCCCTGATGCTATTGAGTTGTGTCATTAATTGTGCCATTAATACTGGATCGTCCTTTATATGAGGCTATCTTCTAGAGAAATACTGAGATATTTTGCAGAACAAGTTCTCCAGTTCTTGAAAGAGCTGTTAGTTTGAGCTTAACTGAAGTCTATATTAAATCCTGATTGTAGTATGTTTTCTCCACTGAGTGTATGCTGTGTCTAGTCACCTTTGACCAATGCCTGGCATTGTAATTCTCAAGACTGTAAATAGCAAGTCAATGCAAAGCATTTTTCTGTTTCTGTATTTGGTTTAATCAATTTAAACTTCAGTGAGAATCACAGGGAACATTTCCCAGAACAGGTTTCTTGCACAGATCAAAGCTGCCATTATCAAAGAAACCACAATTTTCTATACTGGATTTGACCACACATCTATTGGTTCTTGCCTTGGGCAGCAGATTAATAGTTCAGAGAAAAATGAAATTTCACCAATTTAAAAAAGGTGAAAGAACAGAAAACAATCTGGAAAGGCAGTGCAAAATTTTTACTTTCCCAAACTTATACTTGAAGATTAATGAATGTTATATCAACTCAGTTCACAAAGCTGCACATTTTACACCATTGAAATCAATAACAAACATTTTAAAATTTTGTTAAAATACCACCCATAGTATATTGCCTGTGATTGGTGAAATATCAATTCCGTGGATTAAATACCCATTTGAAAGTAGATTACCTTTTGAAAAGAAGATTTGAACCTGTTCGAAGTGTACAGCTCTTTAGTTGTGTATCAATTTGTTTTCATCTTCAGCACAAGGTCTGCCCTACTAGAGAACTGAACCCTATTTTCCAATAAAGTATGTATATTATATTAATTAGTCAAAATTATGCACACCCTAATGAATGCAGGAGAATGCTGAGAAAAAGTCATAAGGGGTAACTCATCAATTTCTACCCAAACGATTGAACTGAAGAGCAAGGCTTTTCCATACAGAAACACATAAGAACACCTGGGTAAGAAAAAAAAATATAATTTTTCAAGTGCAAAATAACATTAAATAAACAAAACAAAAATACTAGAAAGTGAAGACAAAACCCTAACCTCTGAAGGTTGACGTTCCATCTTTGTCCTTCTTGTACTGAAATTACTTTGCTATAAATAAAGAAGTAGACTCATTTTTTGTTCCTCACCACAAAGCTGTTTATATCTAAGATCAAATTTTGTATCTGCTGTAATGGATAAAGAGAAGGTTCATTATCACATCAGCTCTAACAAAATAAACTTTTCTACAAACTAATGCTACTACAATTTGAAACTCTTCTTGCTGATATAACAGTCTGCCAGGATTTGATTAGCAACAGCAAGGGCCGAGTTCAATTTCAAGGGGTCACATCAAATTGAGCCCCCATCTAAAAACCTGAGAAAATTAAATTAATCTGTCTGGGTGCTCAGTGAGCTGTACTACTACATTCTCAAGTGGTGAATCAACTGGCTTAATGAAACAGTAAGGTGTTGAAAGGAGTGAGAAAAGAGGAAAACAGACATATCAACAGCACAGCAGACAATAGTTGGCTCTCTTTGTTATACATCCAAATATTTACTGTGTTTGTAAAATTTGGTGGCTGTATCTCCTGTTCTGATAGGAAGCCAGAGGTGTGCTATGATCCAAGTCTCAGTCCTGCTAGCAATCCACTAGCTGCTCCTGTGTCCTAGGGAACTACCTTTCTTCTGCAGTGCTTTCTGCTCTTTACCAGGAGGACACATAGTACACCAAATGTGATGCCTTCATAAGACACCTGAGACCAATGATCTGGTAACTAGAAGACTTTTCGGAAGATCGGAGAAGTGGATTTGAAAATTTGTAGCAGAGGGAGAAATCAAACCCAGGTATGTGATGTTCAGGGTATTTGTTGATGCTAGTCAGTTGTCAATTGTATAAAAGAAAGGTTCACACCCTACTTCTCCAGGTTTAAAAGAAGTGAGGAAGGAACTCCACTGAGGAAAGATTTTGACTATGGCCAACAGAGTCAGCAAAGAAGGGTTCTCCTTTGCCCCAAGCAATGCAGCCAGGCACTCCTTTCCAGTGTTTTGCACTAGCCAGCTTTCAGGAGCTCGTACTGAACTCCTCATTGTGCTGTTTCTTAAGATCCAAACTGTTTTCAGGCATCACCCAAGTAACAAAGGCATCTAGTGCAGTCTGGATGCCACCTTGAGTGCCAGAAACCCAGAGGCTTCCAGTGTAAAGATTAGCACGAAGCCCCTTTGTAGAACTAACCTTAGGTTCATATAATTTAGGAATCCCTGCTAATCCAAAATCCTTAAAAGAGCTTCTAATCTGCTCAGCCAGTAGTGTGTTGGACTCTTTCATCTGAAGGCACTGAACTCCATAGGCAATTACTAGCCCAGGAAGCTATTTATCTCCCTTATCAATGAAGATATGAAATGTTAATGAGCAATGCATATCAAATAGGCATTTAAAATCAGTACATCATTGGGGGGGGGGGGGAGGAGCTCCCAGCCCATACCTCTTAGGAAAAGAAAACCAATGCACCCTGAGTGATGCTGGTAACTAATCAAATAAATCCCACGTGCTATAGTAAGGCCTATAGCAAGATCTCTATTTAATAAGGCCACACACTGAAGGCAACATCAGCTTTATCCTAGGTGGCAGCTGTATTTGTCAAAGTCAATGTCTGCAGAACCAGAAACTACTTTTATTCTGCAAAAGCAATGACTCATTCATTCATTTCAGTCCTGGCTATATTTTATCACTAACACATTTGGCTGCATGTAATGTGATAGTTTGATCTAAAACATCTTGAAGTGTTGGCAAAGAATTCCTAAGTATTAATGCTTCTTTAAAGTATTGCCTTGCCTTACCATACTTCCAAATGCTTAATGATAAATACGATGGCATTATTAGAAATATAACAAAACACCTGCAATCTGTGGTACATTCAGAAAAATAAGGGTATCAGTGTTAAAGGTGTTTGGTACTAGTTCTGTCTCTGACCTCCACACAAGTGAAGCTTTTTTTCATGGGAGTAAGGACTGGCAATGGTAAGAGAAAATATAATTTATTCTAAATAGACTGAATAAACATTTTTTATCCTTATTCTCAATGCCTTTGTCTATCAGATTAAAATATTACTTTGATTTTGGGGTTTTTTTTACTAACCAGCCCCTAAAGTAGTGAGACACCCAACTACAGGTGTCTGGACTATAGGTTTTTACATCTAAGCTAAACTTCCTTGACTTCTTTTATGGTCAATGAACAGAAGCAATGAACGAGAGCATTTCTATTCAATGTGGATCCTGAAAAAAGATGCTTACAATATGACAGATGAATCTATTTTAAAAATGTGATGTTGTTCAAGAGGAATATGTGAAAAATTCTTTCTTTAGGTATGACTCAACAGGAGAGAGGGTAAGGAACCACTGTATATACACTTACCTATAGAAAATGCATAGGATTTGAAATGGATTCCTAAACAAAAATTGTTTCAACAACCAACTCCAACTCAAATTTTCAACAAAACTGCATGAAAAGCCCTACTTTCTCTTTGAATCCTAGGATAAGAGGGGGGTTTCCTGTCTCTCTGTGGTATTAATGAATTATCATATCAGACTAGGCTGGACATATCAGACATAGGCTGGACTTGATGATCTTAAAGGCCTTGGTAGTTCTGTGATTCTGTGACTAGTACTTGTAGGAGGTCACCTATGAAGATTCACAGACTGGTCCTTGAAGTGCTGTGCATGGTCCAGTGAAGAGGAAATCTTTGAAAAAGATCTGTGGAAAACCAAAAATTGAAGAAATCTTTACTGAGCATATGAAAATGCTAAGATAGTACTTTGTAAATAGGAGACATTTTCAGATGAATGGCAAAAGTCGTATCCATGACCCTAAAAATACATCTTCCTAAATGATTTTGAGTGTGCCAGCATTAAAAAAAAAAAAATAAAAAAAAATTGCTAAAATGTTTTACATGGCTAAGTAAATTATACTTCCCTAGGCTAGAGTTAGGACTAGGACTACTACAACTGTTTAATATAAAATTAAAAAAAACCAACAAACACAACAATTTTTAAGCTTGAAGATATGTCCAAATTTCATCTTAAACAGCTTTTTTTTAGCAAACCCATAAGCTAAGAATGTGAAAGTTTTTATAGTCTAGATAGAAGTGTTGCCAATGACATTAATAAAACATAATTTTTCAGGTTTTAGCAATTATGAATTATTTTATTTTCTGGAACTTTAAGATATTTCCCTGTAGACTATATTATAAATACTCTGATTCAATTAAGCATCTTAGTTTTGTCACTTTTCCTGTCCCATGGAACTGGGACAAACCCTGACATAGTGAGTAGGGGCTCAGATGTATGCCACAAATTTTCTTTACAGTGCTTAGCCAGAACTTGATTTGAGGGGAATAAATACACTGTTGACACCTAAGAGAAAAAAGAAGGAAAAAAAAGGGGCAAGAGGAGAATTCTGCACACTTATATAACAAGACCTGAAAGCAAGTAATGATATGGCGAGTGAGTGCAAAACATATGTTTTCAAAATTTTTAGAATCAATGAAATTTACTCTGAGAGTTCATGGGCAATGGATGAGGCTCTGAAAGAAAGGAAAAAGAAACTACCATAAAAAGGAAAAAAGGAAAGGTGTTTTTTAAAGATCTAAACAGCTTAATCTTAATTCTTCAGTAAAGAGGGAAACAAATAATAATTAAAAAAATCCAAACCAAACAATAAAACCAAAAGAGCCTCGATGAAAACATAGTAAGCAGCAAATGAAATACATTTTTCAAGAATATATCAAGTTAAGCTTCTCTACTCTCCTCACAGGAGAGGGTAACTGGCCTTGTAAATAAGAGGAGAAGCAGAAAATGTGTATTTTTACTTCAGTAAGGCTTTTGACTCTGCTTTACAAGACATCTCACAAGCTGACTGTGAAAACATGGATCAGATAACAGAAACAGAAAACTGAGCAGAAACCTGCAGTAAAAGGGAGATTATCAATGACTCACTCCTAAAACAGAAGGATGTAGCAAATGCATCTGTTTAGGCCCAGTAGGTCCTGAATAATAGAGTAGTTCCACTAACAGTCTGGAAAATGGAATCAAGAGCTTGCTAATGACATCTACAGAGAGCACCAGGCTCTGTCTGGCTGTAAGCAGATTGGGGAACAGATTTCAAACTCAAAGTGACTGTGACACACAGGTTTCACTTCACTGAAGGTAGGTGCAAGCTCTTCTACCTAGGCAAGAGTAATGAACTAAATGATCCTAAAGAAGAACTGGAAGAAAGGGCACACAGACAGACCTGAACCAGAGGTGAAAAGGCGAATGTAAGTTCTGACATTTAAACAAAAATAGGTTCCATGAGATACATGAAGTAGCTTGTTCTGAATCTTCTGGAGCTGTTGAAAACTCATCAGTTCACAGAAGACATTGACTCATTAGAAAAAGATCCAGAGACTATAAGAATCATCAGCAGTCTCAAAAGGGTGACTTTCAAGGAAAGATTAAAAGATGTTTAAAGAAGTTGTTTAATTTTTCCATTTTAGAGAAATTTCTGACATTCATTTATGCATTTAGTCTTTTAGATTAATAATTTTGGTAGACATGGTGAGGGCATTTCTAATGACACAAACTACTGCAATTTATTTTATTATGCCTTACCTTTTCATATTTTGTTCTTAATATACTTTTTTAGTTATGCCAAAATATGTGAATACTTTGTCACAAAAGATTAAAACAAATGTGGCAAGCAAAAATAGGTGAGGTATATTTGCATATCTCATGATTTTTTAGTATGATTTTTTTTTTTTGCAGCCTGAGGTTCACAATGCTGCGAAAGGCACTTATTTCACTTTTTAAGAATACATGGGCCAAGTTAGTACAAACTCTTGTAGTTCCATTGCTTAACCTACTAGAAAAAACAAGACAAAACGCATTTTTTCATTCCATAATGTTCACCTGTCAGTTGAATGAATAAATACTCTCTAGGTACAGCAGCATAAGAAAAAGCTTCATAGAATTATGGTCCTTTTATATTTTTAATAAAGAACAATAGAAAATTAAGGCTACTTCTGTAAACACACAGAAGGAACCACTAACTGTATTTGGAATGTGGTAGATTGGTACAGTCAATGTGATGCCACATGCTTCTGAGCAAGGAATTTCCAAATGATTACCACTAAACAGGGATAAAGAACTTCTGCTCCTCTTGGAGTTACAGAAGGGAGCAGGAACATTAGGTACACGTCTTTTTACCTAGTGCAGAACCCCTGAAGATCTTAAATCTTTTGTTTATACTTTAGCAGATTTTGTCATGCCAATAAAATGTTACTCCTTGAGTTGAACTGAGCCATGGACTTTGCCTCCAATGAAGCATTAAATAAGTGTAAACCATTTATGAAGACACCCGATTTGCTACTGGAGTCCAGCAATGCTGGATATTTCCTGAATCATATCAGAATCATAGGATGGATACGGTTGGAAGGGACGTTAAAGATCATCTAGATCCAAGCCCCCTGCATGAACAGGGACATCTCCCACTAGATCAAGTTGCTCAGAGCCCCATCCAATCTGGCCTTGAATACTGCCAGGGATGGCAGGATCCACAACTTCGCTTTGCAACCCGTTCCACTGTCTCACCACCCTCATAATGAAGAATTTTCTCCTAATATCTAATCTAAATCTCCCCTCTTCAAGTTTTAAGCCATTACCCTTTGTCATCTCAATACAAACCCTTGTAAAAAGTCCCTATCCAGCTTTCCTCTAGGTCCCCTTCATGTACCGGAAGGCCACTATAAGGTCTCCCCAGAGTCTCCACTTCTCCAGGCTGAACAACCCCAAGTTTCTCATCCTGTCCTCACAGGACAGGTGCTCCAGCCCTTTGATCTTTGTGGTCCTCCTCTGGACGTGCTTGAGGAGCTCCAGGTCCTTCTTATGTGGGGGGCTCCAGAACTGGACACAGTACTCCAGGTGAGGTCTGATGAGAGCCAAATAAAAAGGGATAATCACCTTCCTTGACCTGCTGGCCACATTTCTTTTAATGCAGCCCAGGGCATGGTTGGCTTTCTGGGCTGCAAGCACACACTGCTGGCTCACACTGACCTTTTCATTAACCAGTACACCTAAGTCCTTCTCCTCCAGATCATTCTCAATCCACTCTCTACCCAGCCTGTATTTGTGCCTGGGATTGCCCCAAACCAGGTGCAGAAACTTGCACTTGGCCTTGTTGAACTTCATGCAGTTTGCACAAGACCACTTCTCAAGGCTTTCAACGTCCCTCTGGATGGCATCCCTCCCCTCCAGCTTGTTGACCTCACTGCACAGTTTGGTGTCATCAGCAAACTTGATGAAGTTGCACTCAATATCACTGTCCATGTAGCCAAGAATGTTAAACAACACCTGTCTGAGTACTAACTCTTGGGGAACACCACTCATCTCTGGTCTCCGTCTGGAAATCAGGCCATTGATCACAACTGTCTGAGTGCAACCATCCAGCCAGTTCCTTACCTAATGAGTGGTCCATCCATCAAATCCATATTTTTCCAGCTTGGCTACCAGGATGTCGTGTGGGACAGTATCAAAGTGGATGTTGGTGGTGGATGATGTCAGGTTTTTTTCCTTTATCCACTGATGCCATGACCCCATTGTAGAAGGCCACCAATTTTGCCAGGCAGGATTTGCCCTTAGTGAAACCATGTTGGCTGTCACCAACCACCCCTTTGTTTTCCACATGCCTTAGCAGAGCCTTCAGGAGGACCTGCTCCATGATCTTGCCAGGCACAGAGGTGAGACTGATGGGCCTGTAGTTCCCTGGGTCTTCCTTCTTCCCCTTTTGAAAATGGGGGTTATGTTCCTCTTTTCCAGTCAGTGGAACTTCACTGGACTGCCAAGACTTTTCAAATATGATGGACAGTGACTTTGCAATTTCATTGTCCAGTTCCTTCAGGAGCCATGGATGAATCCCATCGGATCCCATGGACTTGTACACCTTCAGGTCCTTCACATGGTCTTGAACCTGCTCTTTTCCTACTGATGTACAGAAACAAACTTCACAACCTCAGGAAGTTTATAAAGTAGGTATGTTTATTGCAGCGCCAGGTGCACGGGGGATATCTCCTCCTAGCTTGCACGCCCTGTGTTAGTAAAGCTCTATTTTTATCTAGCAGGTACATGAATATTCATAAGGTCATGATACATATTCATTACATTCTTAGAAAAGGCGTTGCTATGCTAATTACTTCCCCACCTAGTTTTGCATGCGCAGTGCTGTCTGGTAGTGGTCTTATGGGATCTTCAAGATGAAGGCTGAAAGTCTTCCTCTCAGCGACCTCTTAACTTTGAAGTACTTTGACTCAGTTAGTGACGAATAATAACCACAAGTCCAGCTGCATCTAGTTCTGCTTAGCCAAGGAGAATTCCTACAGCACAGATAAGAGACTGCTACTCCCCTTATCTGAGGAATGTAGCACATCTCTGCCTTCTGTTGTCTGTTCAAAAAGTCTTCACCTTTTTTCCCAATTCACTACAGTGGGGGGATCTTCCTTTTCCCAGTCCCTGCCTTTGCCTTCTGTAACTGGGATGGTGTGACCAAAGCCTTTGCCAGTGAAGACTGAGGCAAAACAGTCATTGAGTACTTCATCCCTCTCTATGTCCTGCATGGCCAGGTCTTCAGTTTCCCTCTGGAGTGGACCCACATTTTCTCTCATCTTCCTCTTACCACTTACATACTTGTAGAAACTTTTCTTGTCCTTAACATGTCTAGCCAGATCCAGTTCTCTCTGTGCTTTGGCTTTCCTTACCTGATCCCTTGCTTCTCTGACAAATATTATGGAACAGCTGGAGTCTGGGAGCAGGCCTGAGGCAGAAGGAGTAGGTCTTCTGTTATTTAGATCTGATTGCAGTTCCTTCGAAATAGGTAACTTCTTTCTCTGATGATGCTTCAGCTGTGGGAAGAGAATGTGGCTGAGCAGATAGTATGTATATGAACTGCATTAATTGCTAAGCTCTGAGCCTGTGCACCCATGTATGTCCTTAGAATGAGAAAACATATGCACTGACTCTTCCCGTTCTGCTTTCTGCACCCTGGGTTCTGCAGGAAAAGTAGCATATTGAACAGTGGTGACATTCAGAATTGACACCTGATCTGGGTCTCAGGATGTGCTGTGATAGAGTCCTGCAAGACTAGCCTCCTTTAAGTTAACTTCCCCAAGAAGACTTAAAAAAAGGACCCATTAGATTCCTTGGTGGAAAACCATGGTTGTAAGTACAAAACTTGTAAAAATCCCTTACAATTTATTAGAGTTATTTATATATATCTCTAATTTCCATAAAATTATAAAATTACTAAGAGATAGAGAACAAATTCAATTATCACAGGCCATCAAAGTGCTCAGAATTCAATACAGTAAATCTTAATGCGTGTGAAAACCATGGAACTTTGTAGCAAGTAGAATTTAAGTCAGCAGATCCATTTTTTAATGCATAAGCTATCTGACATTTTATGCTGTGCACATGCTTTTCAAAACAGTGACTGTGGTTTCCTCCGCACTGACTAAATTAATCCTCCTAATCTGATGGTTGTTCTGTGGGGAGAGGACTAGATTAATAAAATCACTCCTCCAATGTTTCCCTATTATTCATACAGTCCAGCTGACTGATTTTAAGGATCAAACAAGAGATAACACAGGGCTCCAAATAACTAGGACTGAATGTTTCTCTGAAGGTCCTTTGCTGTCTATTAAATTCTTCTCTGTTTCTTACAATTAGCACCAAACCAGGAAAGGCAAGAAGCACTGTGATTTCTGTTTTTCTGTTTTATTCCAGTCATAAAGTCTGTCACTCTTGTAACTGAATTCTTTGGAAATGGTTCCTTGGTCAAGACATCAATGACCCACACTATCAGCACATTCTAGAAGATCAATCTTTACTAATGGAAATGTGTAGATAATTAACTGATTATTCATGACCTGCTTCAATGAGGACGTTGCGGACACACTTCTCCATTAAGTGAATGGATTTATGGCTCATTTGAATTAGACATGTAACTCCGTCCTTGTTAAACTGATGGGGCTCTGTCTGCCTCCCCTTTCTTCATGAACTCAGAAAATTGGCAAGTACTTTTACTTTTTAATTTCTCTTCCTCACTCCCCTTCTCCCTCTGTTCATCAGACAGATTCTCCTTCTGTTCTCTCTAGAACAATTTTAACAACACAATATTCAACACAACCTGTCATTTCAAGTCTTCCTTGCTGACCACGTTCTCAGTTCAGTTCCTGACTCTCCATATTATTCATGAACACGCCTTCCTCCCCACACTAAAATTGGGAAAACACACTTTTTAATGTATGCTTATAGTTCCTCCCTCCCTTATGTCTGTACCCTCTCCTTTCACATTTTTCTTATTTCCTGGTAGCACAATTTTTTCAGAGGCCTCCTTCAGTTTTGCGCCACCTAACTTCCTTGTTTTTTGTTTGTTTTTCAAAAAATAGTATTTCCTTGCTTCCTGTCAGACACTTCAGGTGTTCACCAGCCTTTTTCATCTTCAGCAATGAATCAGTGCCTCTGTTCTCCAAAAAGCCTAGATGTTTCAGCCTATTTTTGTTATCCTTATGTTTACTCGTGTGTCTTCCTTTGCAAGATAGTTAACACCCCAGCTCTCCATACCTTCTCCTATTTATCTTTAGCTGCATTTCCCACATTACTCCTTCCAGACTAACACTGGGAGGTCTCTGTTGTAATAATACACCTCATCTTCCTCTCTCTGCTCTATAGACCAATTTTAAATTCCTTCATCATTTCCAGTGTGCTGTTCCTTGCATTATTTTTGCTGTCACAGATTGCATTCCCTTAACTCCCAGCTCTAGTTAACTGAAACTACATATTTATTTCCGTGTACTAAATCCTAACTCCTTTCCTTTTCTTACTACATTTAATTTTTTTCTGTATCCTTGTCTAATTAACAACTGGCTAATTAGAAGATTTTGGCATCAGCTTAAGCTTCTAAAATGCTGTTAAATATGAAACACTTCTATTTCTTTACTTGAGTTTCAGTCCTCAGAACTCTTTAGCTTTTTAGGAGCTTGCTAATGCATTCACATTACAACTTTAAGAATTAATTATGCAAAATAGCAGTGAATACTGCTGATAATGAAGATCCATAATGACTGTCCACAAGCACATATTTATTGATTACTCAATCTGTAGTCAACTTAACTTGGGCTGTAACATAAAAATGGCATTGTCTGACATCTGAGTTGACATCTGTATGGCACCTGTAAAGTAATATAATCTTCATGATACTGGTAAGTATGTCTATGTTCTGTATAGAAAGCTAAGTGTGCTTATTATATATATATGCTTATAATCCTGTAATAATTGAAGAGAAATGCCTCTAGAGAGGATTCATAACACCTGAGTTAGTCTTGACTCTGAATCACCTATTAAATTAGATTCCTAAAATTAGTTTGGGTAAACACTGTGAACAGGATTTCCAGAAGATAACTGCACTTGTGAACATTTAGGGAAGAATATTTAAAGGTCTGCAGGGAGAATCTTAATTAGACTCTTACTAGATCTGAAAGAACATTTGCTGAAACATAGATACTACTAGAGAAGACAGTCTCTTTTCTTAGAACATCCTACTCCTAGTGATGGATGTCAAAAAGCTAAAGTAAAAGCTGTTTTCATACTTACCTCCTTTAGTACCTCTTGAGTGAAAATATAAAATTAAGTATTTAATGCTATTAGAGTTCATGAGCTTAAGAAATCATAATTAATATCAGCAGAAAACTTTCCAAAAGGAAAAGTATCAGCACTTTCATTTGTCTCTCTTGAATCGATCTCACTCTCATACAGGAAATGTCAGAATACCTAAATATAAATGTATAAATATTGACAGTGTTTAGGGTGGATTTTTTTCATCCTAAACCTAATGAAAGTGAATGACAGTGAGTCCATGGGTCCTAAGATAGTCTAGAAAGAATTTCTCATCTCTGATGCGTGATTTGGCAAAGCTTTAATGTTTAGAAAATGTATCAGATGAATTATGTTCCTTCATTAATTCAAGTATAGTAAAAAATGGCCAGTCTTCCAAATTTTATTGTACCTCAATGATACTTGTAATATTAGTACTGGATAATGATACCACTAATAAATACATATCCAATGCTACTGTTAGGAAACAGCTTAGCAAAATAAAATAAGCTATATATGTCTAATTAGAACTTCAAAAATTGATGGATGCATTTAAAATCAAAACAGAATTGAGACATCTCCAAAGGATGATGGCTATTTATCCTTTAATTATTTTGCTAAATAATTTCCATTCACATACCACCCCTTTACAAGAAACAGGGTCTGATGAGAAAAACTGGTAACGGTTGCTTGAAATTTACTAACATATGAGAAAGCAAAAATTCCTTATGATTCAAATATAAGCTTTCACAACAAACCTCACAGCTTCACGGTTTTTTTGACATTTAAAAGAAACCTTTACTTCTGCAGACAACTGCTCTGGTCAGAACCTTTTAAAAATGTTTCTGACCTTGAGGCTGCAGAGACAAGCCTGAAGACCAGAGGGCCTGGATGTACCTTAAAATTTCAAAATTAGAAGGCATGGACAAAGGATCCTAAATTTATTTGGTCTTTATCATTCTAAATTTATCCTCTCTGACTGGTGTTAACACAGCGTATTTATGTCCCCTCTAGTATAACCACTGACAGTGACACTGAATCTGGCTGCATGGCTTCAATCTTGCATTTGGACACATACAGTCAGACTTATAACTAAATGCCTGCTTGAGAATTTTAGGGAAATAGCAGTCTGGGTAAAACCCTGCAGGCTTTTTAGAATATGGGGACAGGAAAATAGGGAGGGATGTGCTCTGTATGAACAGAAGAGTGAGATGGGTAGGGAGTGGCAGGAGCCTTGCACTTGCTTCCAGTAGAGCTGGCTATGTTGAACAGGTTCTGGCAATGCACTAGTGGGGTTTGATAGTCTAATAACCTTTAAAAGGGTTTCTCTCTTTAAAGAACACTTTTATTCTTTTCCTGAAATAGTGACCTCCTGGTTATGGTGCAGGATGGGGAGTGGGGCAGTTGATAAATATTATTTTTGTTACTGAAATTGTGACAGTCTGTGCTTTATTTTCAAATATTGCTATATATTATTTGATGTCTTTCAGACACAGTTGGTGCAGAGATATTATGTAAAAGAAAAAAGCTGAAATAAACACATACACCCGTATTATACGCACGGAAGATCCTTAATGAAAAGTCCCAACAAGAACAGTAAATATAGAACAAATATGTCAAAAAATGAAAGATATCATGCAGTAGATGACAGTGGGTTAGACTATCAACTTATAGATGATGTGTATATGAATCCTTTCATCTAATATTTGTAATCTCACAGCAGGCACATCTAGTGGGTTGCAGAAAGTTTTACTGATTCACAGAGGAATAGCAAATTCTACCTGAGGCAGCAGTTCTTCCAAGCTGTTGCTGGTTCCAGAAGAAAATAAAGAAAATCTGATTGTTAAATATGATTTGTGATACAACTCCTCTTGTGCTGAGTAGTAAGGTCTTTTAAAAGAAGAGATCTTTACTGTCTCCGCAAAAGATACACGGAACATTTCTTTTTGTACCAAAAACAAGTCTTGAAAACTTGAGATTTCACAGTCCATTAACCTGCTATTAAAGACCAATGACAGGATATCTTTCAGAAATGAACTTTGTGCTGTGCAAGAAGTTAACTGTGATACCAGAAGAAAGAAGAGGGAAAAAACCTCACCCAAAACAACAAAAAAATAAGGCCCATAGCCCAATTCTTCTCAAAGTCCATGCTATTAAAGAAATGAAATTGTAGCTATGCAAAGCTGAAGATACTGATTCTGTGTAATGTTGCAGAACCAGGTCACATCAGCAGCGAGTTTCAGGCAGTTCACATTCCATTTTAACTGCATTTGCAGAAAGTTGAGCCACTATCAACTCCCACTTAGGATGCAGTTGATCACAGTGTTATAGAAAGTCAAACTGACAGTTAAGAGGAGGCAAAAGGTTCTGGGTCACGTCTCTGCTGGGTTTTAATTCATTCTCATTAGGAACGATAATATAACGGTGTGTGTTATATCCTGAAACTGAAAAGCATGCGTATGTATGGACCATGGATAAATTGTTTGTTGGAACAGAGGAATAGCAAATAAAAGAATTTTTTTGTTAATTTAAGTGAGATGTGTGTGCCTCTGCCTGTTCAAACTGAGTGTCTTTAGCATTAGGTAACTCATTGTCCGGGCTAGGTGAACAAGGCATGATAATACCATGAAGTGTTCTGTCTCTCTTAATTGTGTTCATTTCAGAGGGAGCAATAAACATTAGGATGCTTTAATTCAGTCCATTTCAATGGGAGCAATAAACATTAGAGGCTCTTTAATACCCCTTTCTGAAGAGTCCCACTTGACTAATTTTGGTCTAATTTAAACAGGAAAGACAGGATACAAGATTAATTTAACTCTTTGCCTGGCAAACCATTAACTTTGAAGTTGGTGTCCCAAATGAAAGCACTAATTACAGTAATAAAAATTTAATATTAATTGCTATTCTAACTATGACACCATAACACCAAAGGCTGAAGAACTCACTGAAAGAATACACCACACAAGGGATACTTCCCTAGGTATTTAAGTGGTCAGTTTCATAGATCTTAAAATATTTTGCAGGTCCACAGATCAGATATAAGACTATACACACGTTGAAAATAGCACTTTCATATTGGTTATACAAAGAATTCATAGTAAATAAGATTATACAATATCTGATAGTGAGATAATCTATTTTTAAAATATCAGTGTTGCTATTCAGTCCTTAGGCACTTGTAGTGGGTTGACTTTGGCCAGCAGCTAAACACCCAGACAGCTACTCACTAGCTCCCCAGCCTCAGTGGGATAGGTGAAGGAATAAGGAGAGCAAAAGTGAGAAAATTTGTGAGTTGAGATAAAGACAGCTTAGTAAGTGAAGCAAAAAGATTTTTAAAAGACAATTGATGCAGATACTATCACTCACCATCTTCCACAAGCAGACCAAAGCCCAGTCAGTCTCATAGCAACTGCTACCTTGGAAGCCATCCCCCATTCCCAACTCAGTTTTTATTGCAGAGCATGATGTTAAATGATATGGAGTAGGCCTTTGGACAATTTGGATCAGCTGTCCTGGCTGTGACCCTCCCAGCTTCTCTCCCACCTGCAGCCTATTTGTTGAGGGGCCAGAGTGAGAACACCAGAAAGCCCAGAGTCTATGCAAGCACTGATCAGTGATGGCACTACTCAGCAATAGCACCTGCTCATCACTGGAAAGGCCACATATGGAGCACTGTGTCCAGTTCTGGGCTATCCAGTGAAAGAGAGAAATAGACATACTGAAGAGAGTCCAGAGAAGGGCCACAAAGATGGTTAAAATACTGGAGAGTATGTCCTATGAGGAAAGACTGAGAGAGTTTGGACAGCAGAGAGAAGGCTCAGAGGGAGTTTATCAATGTATATAAATACCAGAAGGAAGGATGGAAAGAGGAGGTGCCAGGCTTAGTGACAGGGCAAGAGGCAAAGGCCACAAATCAGAACACAGGAGGCTGCCTTTGAACAAGGAAAGACTTTGTTACTTGAGAGTGATGCAGTACTGTCACAGGTTGCTCAAGGGCATTGTGGAGTGTCCATCCATTGAGATATTCAGAAGCTGTCTGGACATTGTCCTGGGCATCTGTTTGAGCAGGGTGTTGGACCAAATGACCTCCAGAGGTGCTTGCCAACTTCAGCCAGCCTGTGATTCTGTGGTAACCAAAACTTTGCTGTGTCATCAGCTCTGTTTTAGCCCCAGATCCAAAATACAGCACCCTCCCAGAGGAGCCCCCAGTGCACTGCTATATCACTATTGAATACTAACAAATTACTATTAAATATTAAACTGCAAAAGGAAGGGAGGAAGGAAGGAGGGAAGGAAGATAAATAAAGGGACTTTTAAGAACTGTAATTACTGAAAACCTACCTTTTTAAAATTATATAATACTCATCCTGCTAGGAAAAAACCCCACAACCCCTCAAAAAAAACAAAAAACTGAATCAAATCCTCCTGGTAACTTAACAGTTTTCAGGAATTTAGTTGCTTTAGTTGTATAAGAGTAACACATCCAGATAAATATGGCAAAATTCTCATAGTTTTAGGTATTTCTAATTTGCTTTGTCTTATGCATCTTTTTAAAAAGCTTTCTCCAAGTGACAGAGATTTACTAGGGATTTATTTTAGCTCCTGTTCAAGTTAATGGTTAACTTTTGGGGATTTCAGCAATACCATGACCTAGTAAGTTACAATTTAAGCATGTCTGAATATTATTTCTATTGTCAAAAATGCCAAGCAGCAGTTATATCTTTTTACATAACAGATATGGTATTTCATATTTAACATAATATACTGAATAGGTGTCTGGTACAGTTAATCTCCTTAAAGTTGATGGGAATCTTCTCATGAGCTTCCCCTGGATCTTGCTTTAACTCACATCCTTTTATTCCTTATTTTATGTTTATAGTGCATTAATATTACTTGGTCAAACAGATCCTATTTATTTATCTATCAATTAATTCAATCCATCTGGCCTCTACTAACATAATACATCAGCACATCACAATATTACATGAATGTTATATTTAAAATTTTGTGGCAAGTAGTCAACTAAGAACAATATCCCGCCTCTACTATTTTTCACCTAGGTCAGGAATTTTAAACCAGTTTTACTAGGAGTTGCAAATGTCTGTATTTGAGAAATGTATGTGTTTTTTCTTTTATGTTTGAGTCATTTCATTAACATTTTCTGTCATTTTTCAGCATATTTATACATCTTGACTATATTCCTTCAAGAATATGTGTATGCTCTCCCTCATGTTTTGACTGCTGACCTTGACCTACTGATTTCTAGGAAAATATATGAAATCACATTGGTATATATTAGTGTACATAACATCTCTAGACAAACATTTTAACTCAAGTAGACTGTGTGTCCTTAGGTAGAAGAATAAATACCTTGGTATGCTGTGATAAACTGTTTAATAAAATAAAATAATAATGAAAACCTTCTTTTCAGTCCAGGCTGCAATGCTGCCATACATTTTATTGGTCTGAAAGGTAGAGTTCTTGGCAGAGAAATTGTCCCATGGGCCACATAAAGAGCACATGGTATAATTCAGCCTAGTGTAGCTATAAATGACCAGAAAAGAGTCCAAAAGGTCTGCTCAATTCAATTTCTGATTTATGTTTTGTGTCAGGGTGAGGATATTTTGGAACTCACCTAGACAGAAGGCAAGCTTTGTGCTACAGCTGGAACTGTCCAGGTGAGAGTGGGTACATGCAGCAGAAGAGTTTCCCAGTGAGTGATTCGAACAACACGTCATGGAAAGACATTAAAAAAATTATTCAGGTAGTCATATATGCTAGACATTTACAGATATGCATGCTATCTGTTATAATTTGATTTAAAGTGCATTTTTCTTTGGTAACATTTATCTGTGGAATTCCTTACACAAGTGAAGGGAAGGTAAGTCTGCTGAAAGTGTGGTTAATGATAAACTATGCAAATAGGGTAGAACGGAGGGGAAATTTGTCTCTTTTTACACACAAGCAGGATCTATTGAACAAATGATCTGACTTCACTGGGCTTGATTAGTAGATTCTCACCTCATTTTTCAACTGTCCCTGGGTTCAGAGTATGTTTTGTATGTAGCATCTAAGCACTTACAGACATGCAGAATATATGCTTCCTAACATATATAATGTAGACCTTAAAGCTTTCCAATTTATAACAAATAGTGATCAAAACAAGCAAAAAAGAAATGTTATTTCCTGAAAACCAAAAGTTGTTTTTTGTCTCACAGTACCTTAGCTGTATACATATATATGTCTGTGTGTGTATATATATATATATGGAGAGAGAGTGAAAGAGAGAGGGGTAGAAATCATTTAGAGTGAGAGCACCCTTCCGTAAAAATTTTCATTTATTCATAGAAAATTACTGCACTTGAAATAGTGAAATTATTTTATAAGGAAAATATTAACTTTTTCTTACTTTTGACTGATTTTCTAGCTGGCTGAACCAAAAATTCAAACCTCACAGGAATTCAGTTTTTTCCTAGAAATTGCGTATGTCCTCATTCTAGACAGAGAGTTAGTAGAATTTCTGATTTGATCAGTAGAACTTCTTATTTCTTATTACTTCCCAGAAAGAAACTTTTTAACCCTTAGAAATATATTTTACTTTTATTCTGGAGAGAAAAATAGGATTTTGGAAACAATTACCTGGTTATTAAAATCAGCAACAGAAAATGTCCTCTTATAGTAATTCTTTCCTGTGGCAAACTTGTGTCTATTTGAATTATGTGCAAACCACTTTCTCATGGAAATATTTAATAGTATACAAGATAAATAAATATTCAGTTCTTGACTTTTCAGTAAATCAGTGTGTCTTGACAGCAAATATAGGGCATAGAATAATATATGCTTAGAATAAAAAATAATAATGAGTTGCTTGAAAAGCAGGAAGAACAATTCTATATTTTTTTCCTGGAAAAGTTAGTTTGGATGGAAATTTTCCAGCAGGCTATTCTGAACAATGATATTTTATTGGAAGTGTCATAGTTTATGCTGGGCCAGCAATTAAACACTCCAAAATGATTGCACACTGCTGATCTTTTTACTTTTTACAGGGTGTTTATTCACGTATTTTAGCAATCCAAATTGTCATGAATTGTAAGGCTTATCTGAAGGGGACTGAGATGATGAAGCTTGGATCTTTTCTGAGTTCTGTATCACATTTAATACAAGTAGTGAGCACAGACAGGTTTTAGTTAAGTTTTGGGGGAGTTGTGTTTTGTTGAGGTTTTTTTGTTTGTTTTCTAACCTCCTATTTTTGCTGCTGATAGGCTTTCTTAGTTAAAAACAAACAAATCCAAAACCACAAATAAACAACAAACCTGCGTCTCTTCCTTGATTAAGCCAAGATTTCTCTAGTTTCCTAAAAGTTTTGAACAGTTATCATCCTGAGCTGTGAACTATGTTGTAAAACAATAGGTTTAAGGATTTGTCATGAACAGCTCTCTACTATAAGAAGTTCTAAAATTCCTATTTTTTGATAAGGCTAATTATGACACAAAATCTCTATTTTGCTTTTGATGATGTTAATTTGCTGGAGAAATTTCAGTTTTTATTTAGATGTGACTGATGTCTTAAAGATTATTTCTTGATGCTTGTTGAGTCTGCAAACATCAACACAACATAGAATGATCCATTCTACTTCTCTTAATTCCTGTTTTGTAGTGATTTCAGTGGAGGCTTACTGATGTATGAAGTGAGTGGTCAATGGACCATGATGGTGTCAAACTTTTGCTTTAGGAGACTCACAATCAGAGGCTTAATTATCTTTGCCAGACCTTTGTGCAGTTGCCATTTTTTTAAAGCAGTGAAGAAGAACTAAGAGAATACTATTTAATTTTTGGCAATAAACATACTTAATGAAGTTTTAAATGTTATTCAAATTATGTCTAAGTAGATCTCTAAACTCATTTAGCAAACAAATGACTACTAATGCTTTAGATAAAAAGACAGCTGTATTGGGTAATGATCTTTGAAGGGAAAGTAATACGGGTCAATAGAAAATTCTCTATCATATTAGTTAACAGTTTATGGTTTATTTTATGTTAAACATTTTCAGGGTGTACTGCTTATTGTGTACTTTCTTCATGCAGAAATAAGAGCTGCACAAAAAACCTACTGTGTAGACTTCACAGCAAGAAACTTTGCACTGCTGATCATGTTTCTAGCAGGAAAAAATATGCACAAGTCTTTTCAGGAGTCTTGATTCATTAAATACTTCACTAAAAATAAAAAAAAACTATAACTTTGTGGATCAGCTCATGCAGCTGGAGATGGTGTTAGCACTTGCTCTGTGTAAATGTTTCTGGAAAAAGTGCAATGCACATTGCTCTCATTTTGGATGATAGTATTTTGTTTGCACACCTTCTAGAAGAGCAGCAGAAATCAGAGCTCAGAAAATTGATCATAGATGATTTGTTAAGATGGGAAAATGTGAAGCTTTTTTCCCAGTTTCATCCATCTATCGGTGTAGTACACAGGATTTAATTAATTTTATCTAACTTTATCTCTCTGGATATTATTTATCTAAATCTCACTTAATTATAAGTATTTACAATAGAGGTATCTAAATCAGAGCTAGGTGATAGTGTCTTTCTCTATAGTCAATAGAAATCTAACCAACACTCTCATTTAAGTTTAGTATTCAATGCATCTCACTTTAAGAAATAAATGTGTGTTTCATCAGATGAATTGTACCCTAAACACTTAGCAGGTAGAGATTTCTCGCCAGGGGGTATAAATGGAACTTGATGACTGCCCTAAACTTGATGCCCAAGTTTTAGGTGAAGATGAAATTTAACACAAACTATTAGTCACAGCAGGAGGAGGCTCTTTGCAGAACAGACAGAAACATTTCACTAGCTCCTTTGTAAGTGCTAATAAAGGCAAAAAACAAATTAGGTGGTACACTAGAGAAGACAGTATACTAATTAGCATATGGTTCAGTATATACTTGACTAATAGTTCCAGTAGTGTATAAACAATTTTGCTTAAATAGGAAAAAAAATTACCACATCATCACCATTATAACAGCTTCAGATAAGATATTAAAGTAACATTCAACTTTTCATTACAACGTTCAGATTTGTATCACTTTGTTAGCTTGCTATTAAAAAACACTCAGAGAGAGGATCCTCATCACAACCCTTAGAAAAGTGTATGTATTTAGGTGGCTTTTTTCTGCTGTCAACTCTTTATAATTGCATCTGCAAACACGGTAACCATGGTTGCAAACAGCGGGTTAAACATTCCAGTCATGACCTTTATTTGTTATCTTTTGCTAAATTTATTGCAGTTCATTGGGAAATTCATGTGTGTATTTTTGCTGTCTCTTACTCTCCTCCTCCTCACACCCCTGCAACCTGTCTGCTAAAAAGGAAGAACTTGCCTTCAGACAACCACATGGGCAGTCATTTGCACAAACATTTCCATGCATAGACTAAATGATAGCTATACATTTCATTCTTCTTTCTACTACTCTCCTTTGCATGCAAATACTTCAGTAGGTTCCTGTTCACCTGAACTGGTTACCATACTAGGAAACAGACCATGAAAATGTCAGGTTTACATTTATATTTATATTTATATTTATTGAGAAAAATGAAGCAGGCAGATATTGCTGTTGTGATGACACTTTCCTTCATGTTATCTGACATTGAGAAAATGGATGAATTTATGTGTGATTGTGTGTTTGAAAGTGATTTATTATGAATATAACACTGGCAAAACATAAAAAGAGTAGAAAAGAATAAGCAGCAGAACATGTTTGTAAAGGAGCTGTGAGTTCTACTGCAATAAGGTAGAGGAATTTATTAGAATTATTTCAGAGGGATGTGCTAAGATCCCTTAGTGAAGCAGTAATGCTCCCACTTCCAGAGGAGCACAGTTTACCCTGTGGAGAGTGGTTAGGTGAGAGCATTGCTATCTAAACCAGATCCCAAAGAGCTTTCATTACAACAGGATGAGATTAAGGCATCAGGACTTCAGTATAAAGTGTTAAGCAAGCAGGCAAATATTGCCAACAATTTATGAGCAAAACAGAAGTGACTTGGAAATGGCACATGGTTCTGAGCCCAGGTGAAGTGAGCGATTAAATGTTTTTTACAATTTTTTTATCACAGAATATATGTGTTACACCAGCAGTCCACAGGACTCACGGCCAAAGAAGAGAATAGACTGTGCTTGATGTTTGCATAGACACAGGACAGAAAGTGAGCTTCCTTAAGAGGTAAAAAAATTCACTCTGAAAACCAAAGGAAGAATAATATCTGATTACATTTGAAAACTGCTAACCATGATGTTCGGTGAAAGTGCAGCCTACAACAGCAAGGCGACATCAAAGCAAGTGTTCCCCAGAGTGCTGAATCTCTGCTTTGCTGTCTGCAGTTGGTGTGAGAAACATGCTGAGAAGCAAGCAGTGAGATGAGCTGCAAAAGCTGTCTTTGGCGGGATGGTTAACTTATGCATATTTTCTAAAGTGTGTCAAAAGACGTCAAAATATGAAACACAGCAGTACAGCTCAGCCATATGTGAGTGTTCATGAAACTGGAAGAATGTTGTGTGTTTTGCAACAAGAATACTATTCTTCTGCTTTTGTTGTCAGCTCTACCAGCTTACATACTCTTGCTGCAAGGAGTCACGTGTGTTCTCTAGTTTCAGACATCTTAGGTAAAATCCTGCCCTGCTGAAAGCAACAGGAGTTTAGCTATTGATTTCAGTGGCTTCTCTAAATTGGTTGACCAAGGAGTGCTTCTGCGTGCTGCGTGGAGCTGTTTGTGCTGGCTGCCTGCTGACCCTTTTTCCTGGCAAGGGAAAGTTGTGAGTGCTACCAGACCCTCCTTTCTTAGCCTTACTATTTATAGAAATAAAAACTACATGTGGAGTTGTTGCACTCATTGTCCAGGTCTCTGATTTCCTGCTTGACCGAGATGTTATTGGGGGGGCTTGAGGTTTTCCCAAGGGAATTAAATCCTCCAAGTGAGGTCTTGTGTCTGTCTCCAGATGCTTGCCATGCACATACATGCTTGCATTGTCTGATTCTATGAGTATTTGCTATGCAATTTCCTCATTTCTTTTTAATTCACACACAGAAAATAGGAGAGTTAGCTATAAGGAGACAGTCCTCAACATTTCCTCGAAGGAAAAGGATGGGAAAAACTGAAGCCAAATGCTTCAGGGTTTTTTTGCCATTTACTGGCATGACAAATGCACCTCTGAGATTCTGCATTGTCACTTCTTTTAAATCTGGGTCGATGAGAACCTTCTGGTTTTAAACTGTAATAGGATAGATTTAGGTTAGACATTAGGAAGAAATTCTTTACTGTGAGGGTGGTGAGACACTGGATGGGACTTCTGAGCAACCTGGTCTAGTGGGAGGTGTCCCTGCCCACACACGGGCATTGGAACTAGATGATTTTTCAGGTCCCTTCCAACCCAAACCATTCTGTGATTCTATGATTCTTTGGTCAGACACCTGACAATGCACTGCTTATTCCTTCAGCAGAGAGACGTGTGCTGTACCTAAAAGCAACAACACACCAGAACAGAAAGAATGATGGGCAAGTTGGAGGAGATTTTCAGACTTACAAGCCTGAAGGGGAAATGAAAAAAGTCAAAACAGCATTTGTGAAATGATGTAAAGTCAGTGATGTAAACATGTTTTTCACATCTTTTACAAGGTGTAGGACTGAAAAAATACAGAACTACATTGTAGTTTTAATGCTTTGGCCCAGCAGAGGCAGCCCAGTATAGTATTTTAATTTCCCAGGTTAAGTGGCCTACAAAAGCTAAGCTTTGGAATCATGAAAAGTAAAGGTCACAGAATATTAGAGGACTGAGAAAGCATGCATGCCTAGATCCACCTGGAAAAGATAGAAAATGTTGTTCCTAACATATACAGATATGTAGTCAATCTATTTTCAAAAAGAAAAGAGGCAGTTTAGCAATATCTTGTTAAAGCAAGAGTTGTAAAATATTCTAAACAATTATTTTTTGGGGTGTGTGAATAAATCATTTTGGTATGTTATATTCCATGATGATTATTATTTATTTTTATTGTTTCCACTAAGAAAAGCTAAATGTATTGGAACAGATTCCTCCTGCTGTCTCTGGCTCCGTTGAATTGTTGGACAGGTCTGAAAAGAAACGGGAAGCTGGCTGCTGCTGCCCATTTAAGATTTCCCCTGAGGTGAGAAGAAAGGAAAATCTTGGAAAAGACAACATAGTTGCTGTTACATTTCTATGTCAGCTTAGCAATGATGAGAGGAGTAGCAAAAGACTTGCCTGCTCTCTCTTGCACCATGATGAGGACCCCCACATCTTAAGAGCTGAGTAATCCACTCTTAAGGAGTTAACTGGGTCCCCAATAGATTTCCTTACCCAGGTATGATCCGATGAGGACCAGATGTCATATTAGGCCCAAAAGGGTAGGACTGAAAGGTTAAATTAAGACATACAAACCAATAGGGAAAATTATATGGTAATGATTTCAACCCTGACTGTAGCTAAGCTTAGGTGGTTTTACTTTCAAAAATATATTTGTGAATTCTAATATTGCAGATACATTTAGAATAAGGAGTCTTTTATCAAGTTGATACGCACTGCACGAGAGTTAAGAAAAAAACAAAACATAAAATGAAATGGATCAGTTCTACAGTTGTGGCAGTCACTACAAATGTCCTTTTAAAATGTCTTTGCAGATTTTAAATCAATGATATCAGACTATGGATAGAAATAGCATTAAATATGGATGAGCAACAAAATTTGAAACATGAATCAACTCCCAAGATATCTCATCTACCTCTTACTTGCACATCTGTTTTCCTTTAGATAAGACCAAAAAAAAAAAATCTCACCATATCACATTGCAGTCCTGTAATAATGGAATTAATTCTTTTAAATAAGATATTAATTTGAATGTATTTTTTATGTCAACCTAGCAACCAGTGTTCAAAATGCTGGACAAAAATTATTTTCCTGAAGGACAGATGGGTAGAATTTGAATATACTGCTCAGCTTCCTCATGAAGCAAAAGCTAGTATGTATTTTAGCAGTTCCTCCAGTATAAGATTACACTACCTTCAATGTAATAGAAAGGGCCTAATTGAATACTCTTGTTGCACTCAATGACCAAATATCTAATGAGTAACCAGATATGTAACAGCTCATTTAGACCCAAGAATATGGTTGGTTTCCATTCTTCTTTTTAAATATTTAGCAAAACTATGTGATAACTTTCCCGGAGTTGATAGGTCAATATACCTTATTTGAGACTGTTTGCTTTTCAAATAATGAATGCATGTAAAAAGGGCTCCATCTATCATAATAATTATTCCTAAATAGAAAATAATATGGCATAAGTAAAGGATGGTCATCCATCATGGACAGTAAAACTTTAAAGTCAGGCATTGTCAAATTGTCATTGTGTTTGGGAAAAGTTTTATCTGGAATTAGAGCAGGAATGTAAATATCGAGAAGATGATAGGCAACCTTATCAGTAGATTTTCCTTCTCTGCATTTCTAACATACTTTTTACAGAAGTGCTTAGTTATTACGAGCAGGCCAAGAGGTGAGCTCTCTGCTGTCTCATGAGAAGAGGAAGTTTGCAGCATTTAAATTTAGTTTTTAATAAAACATTTGGTGGAAATTGCAAGCCATCTCCCTCTGGAGGAAATATAAATGCTCTTGTTTGGCTTGGACTTCCAGTGCTCTGATTTTCTTTCACGAACTACTAATTAAGCATTCACAGCTCCAGAAGGCTAGAGTTTCACCTCAGTGTGGTCTCAGAGAGGTACTTTGGTAAGTCATTGTCTAGGAAATCATGCAATACAAGCTTATTATTAATATGTAACATCAAGTGATGATACCCCAACTCTGATTTTAATTTCAAACTTAGTTGAAAAAAAACAACAAACAACCACCAAAATCAAGAAATGGTAAAGAAAACCTCAACCCTTACCTCATTCTGGATCACCATTTCATTAATAATTGGAACCAGAAGTTCTCCCTCAAAATTACTGTTTTGAATCAAAGGAAGGAGAACACTCAAGGAAAAAAAAAAAAAAATCCTTTTTGCCACTGTTTCTCTGGCAGATGGAAAATATGACCACTCAGTGGCATGCCACTTCAGTTACTAGACCACACAAGGCCTTTCAAAGCTTGAGCTGCATGAATACCAATACATTATAAAGCTTAATATTGTATGTCTCCTTTGATAACCAGAACTCAGTTAAAAATGTGCTCCAGTCTGGTAAGAAATTAATACAGCTGATGCAAAACCTGTTTCAAGTGGGTATATCTAATATGAAATGTCACATTTTACTGGTTGACATACATTTATCACTTCATTTCACAGTACAGTAAACAACTCATAAGTCATTGGCTAATTTGATTGACAGTAGCCTTGGGCATTCTTTAGCAATCATGTAGTATACTGCACAAAGTCAGACTTTTAGGGTAATTGACTTCAACAATATGAAAAATAAAGTTCCTATAGTCTGCTTAACACAAAGGGAAAGGGGGAAATAAAAAATGCGAGAACAATAAATTATAGAAATTTCTCATTTGAGTAAGTAACAGCTTTAATAGCTTTCTCTAAGTACTGAGTGCACTCAATTGAACATCTGCTTTCCAGCTGTGCATATTGATATATAACCAGGGTTTTATTCTCTTCTGCTTTAAATATATCCATAAGTTTTTCAGAGCTCCACTACCTGACTTTCTGACAATGCCTTGATTGTGAAAGATATAAAAATGTCAAAAATTCTGTAGGCCATTTTATGCCCAGGATATTATTTTTCAATTGAATCCAAAGACAGATGTCTATGAACAATTAAACCATTCTCCAATCACACCTTGTTCCAGCTGGGATCATAGAATTAAAAGGAAATAAGCCATCATGATTCACTTATTGCCGGAGTACCTAGTGTTTCCTGTACTGCTGATAGATTCTTGTTAAACAATTCTGTCGATGGAAAATGAATATTGTCCGCTGCTTGAACTTCTAAAGTTAGTTCTTTGATATTAAATTTGATTTTCTTCTCTTATAATAATTCATGCACTTAGTGACTGGCTTCAGAAATTCCCATTAGATGGAGATTATGTTATCTAAAGCTTACTAAATCCCACATCAGGTCTCAGGGAGTTTAGCTGTAAAGTAGAACACTGAAAAGATCTGTAGAGAAAAGAGGAACTTGCTAATCAAAAAAATGTAGCCCGAGGTCTCCTCTGTTAAAGGAGATGTGGAAAATGTTTGTTTCTTTCCCCCACCTTTGTCTGAAGTTACCTTTTTCAACTCCCTTTGCCACTGTTTCTTGCTTGGCAACCACACAGCTCAGAGTTATGTCTTTAGCAAGCAGTCCTGTAACGTGCATTAGAACCAAAATATCATCAGTAGGTTTATGTTTTAGTGATTCACAACAGCTATACTCCTATTTATGTTGGGAACATGTAATTTCCAGACTGTGCCCAGAAAGGTTGTTAATAAAATATTTCTGCACTTTGTAGATAGACAGTTTATGATCTTAGGTTATATATTTTGAAAAAAAATACACACTGTCACCATTTTCCCTAGACACAGTACAGCAGACACAAGCAGCCTTTGTTTCAAAAAGCTAATATAAAATTGAAGGAGAAAACTACTGATTGATTTGTTTAATTTTATTAAATGGCACCACAGAAACATGATTGCATCTTTCAGAAACACTAGCAATTAAGAGGGCACATTAAAGTGTGTAAGTTAAATCTATCTTAGTCTTGTTAAGTTTTTGCAAATGATTGACACATATTAAACTTCTGACCAGGGAAACTGTAATCTAGTAAGAAGGTGTTTCCCTTAAAAAGTTAAGATTCTCAAAATAAATATAAAGGACATGATTGAAATTTACATCCAAAGGGCAGAAAGTTGACAGAACTGCATTTCACTGTACCACTGAAAGCCTCTATTAAGTGCCCTGGTTTACATTACACACTTCTTGCATTTGTCTATGAGCACTTCACTTGAAAAAAATACAAGGTCACCTTCTGCTCACAGGCCCCAGCCAAGCAAATCCTTTAAGCATGTGCTTAAATTCAGCAGAGAAACAATACCATCGACATCAATGAACCTCCACATATGTTTAAGTGATTTAAATGTTCACAGGTTCAGGGTAGTTTTATTTAGGATTTATTCTTTGGTAGCAGTGAGAACTAACATCACTTTTACTTTCTTTCCCATCTGAAGACTGTCTGTAGTAGAGAAGAAAGTTTTAGGGACAGTTATCTTTTATTTTTAAAAAAACAACAACCTGAAATGTAGGACAAAGAACTGCATCAGCCTTGCTTCTGGCTTGAAAGAGAAAGAACAAATTTTGCATAGGTATAAATTTATACAACAGCAATTATCCCACATGTCCACACCTCTCCCTCCCTCCTTTTTTTCTTGTATTTTATCTAAAAATATTGGGACACACAGTCTCAGGTATGCTTAAAAATCAAGAATAATGTAAAACTTTTAATTGACTCATTTTATGAGGAAAAAGCTGATAAATGTCTGTTTGGCAGAGAGAGCTACTGAAGTAGCACTTAAAGGAAAATTAGATTCATATACACTTACTATCATCTTTTTTATGGAGTTAAACTTATAGGAGTTAATGTTTTTATTGTGTGTTTGTTTGTTTGTTTTTTAATCTGGAACAGATATAATCCAGCTTTAAAAAGGAAAAATTCTAGCTTTCCTTGTAGTTGTGAAAGTTGCAAACATTCTTTTTACTGTTGAGTTAAAGACAAGATTTTGAAGGAAAAATACATTGGAACCAAATCTTCTAATTCTTTCTGCCCCCCTCTTCCCCACCTGGATCCAGCTAGGAGCACAACATCTAGCATTCACAATGCTGATTGATAAATACCATTATAATGTCTTCAAAAGAGAGGACATTATCATGATACTGACCACTTCCATCCAGAGGTCTTTGCCTTTCTCATAGGATGTGTGTGTTGGGGGGAATTGAGATACAGAAAATTAAAGTAAAGCATCCATATTCACACAGAACATAAATGACAGAGCAGAGCATTGAAGGATCCTTAAGATTTTGACACATGCTAAACCTCAGGACCCGCTTCACCTCCAGCAATTCACCTGCTTGAGAGATTGTATCTGGATATCCAACTGATTAAAATTTGTTTTCTGCCAATTTAACACACTTAGAATCTTCTACTAAATGTGTGTGCTGGTTTGGTTCGGCAGGATTTTTGGTAGTGGCCCCAGGGGTGACTCTTGTAAGAAGCTGAGAAGCAACCCGAGCTCCAAAACCAGCCAAGGAGCCATTAGAGAGACAATAGATGCGCCTCTGCCATTAACATACGAAAGAACTGATGTAAGACCTGAGCAGGGCGGGCACTTAGGAAGAGAAAGAAGAGCTGAACTGGAGTGGTGAAAGGCAGTGCTGGGGTGAAGATCCCGGTGGTTTTCTGAGGAGGTAGGGGAAGAAGGTGCCCAAGCAGAAGTTTCCCTGCAACCTATGGCGAGATGGCTGGCTGTACCTCTGCATTCATGGAGGAACGTGGTGGAGCATTCCCTGGGGGCACCAGGAGGGGTGTACTTGGCCAGTGGACTTGGATTTTGCAGCCAGTGGACTCGGATTTGCTGCCAGTGGACTCAGATTTTGCAGCTGTGGAAGACCCCGGTGCCAGGGGAGGTGACAGTTCCCAAAGCAGCCCGTGACTCTGTGGGCAGCCCCCACTGGAGCAGCTTGCTCCGGACCTCATGGGAAGGACTCATGAAGGAGAGGTTCGTGGAAGACTCTCTCCCATAGGAGGGACTCCGTGGGGAAGCAAGGGAGGACTGTGAGGAATTCTTCCTGAGGAGGAAGGAGCAGCAGGAACCACCAGACTGTGAACTGACTCTAAACCCCATCCCCTGTCCCCCTGTGCCGCTGGGGGGAAGGAGGGACAGAAATTGGGAACAAAGTAATTTGGGCCCGGGAAGAAGGGAGGGGTGGGGTAAGGTATGTAAGCACTGCTCTGTGTGGTGTCTGTTTTGCCTGGGACCTTAATCGGTGAAGAACCCTCCTTGTTTTTTGTCTCGGCTCCGGAGTTTCTAGTTGGCCTTTGCCCTCCCCATCCCACAAGTGTGTGTGGGGGGGTCGAGTTGAGTGAGCGGCCACGGGGCTGTTTCTTTGTTGTCGTGTTAGGCCCAAACCACGACAATGTGGAATGAATCCTGCTGACTGATGTAGAAAGGGTTATTTCTCTAAGCAAACGGTTAATTCTTTTCTCGAGACCCTTTAGGAATTGTGAAATTCTCATGGTACTTATTTTCTTTTCAATCCACTGCATTACCCTTCAGGTGTTTTGTTTGTTTTTTTTAATTTATGATGAAAAATAAAGTCTGGGACATGCTTAAAAAATCAAGTCCTTCATAAGACCTTCAAATGTAATAATTTGTGCCTAGTATTGGATCTTGTTGTTCCAAAGAGATACAAATTGCATCTTACAAAGTGTAACATGATGCACATGGATGGAACATGTATGTTTGAGCTCTAAGATGCCCTAAGCTTCCTCTCTAGTGGAGATTTTTCAGGGCAGATAGTTTCCCCATAGGTTCACTGAGAGCTTAGATATACTCCCTCATCCCCTGAAACTACCTTGGTCCTTACATGGGTTGTAACACCATATTAACTTAATGAACTTTGAGTCTTCACTAAAATGCCTGCCAATACAAAGGAGAAGCTCTATATCTTATTTTACATAGCCTGTATTTCCTATGTATTTATTGAATCTTAAACAACAAAGAGAAAGTAAAATCATTTGTCCTCTCTTGATTAAAATGCTCAGAATCTTCAAAATTAGTGCCACTGAATTTTATTATGGATCAGAAAGGTCAAGAACTGACAAGAAATCATACCTGTTACTGACTTGGATTATTGATAAACTGAAATTATTTGGAAAAAGATAGATACACCTTTATGTGACTGAAAAGAGAGGGTCTAATAAATTGTTTCTAGCTCAACATCTGAAATCAGAATGGTGACAGTCTAATTAGCATTCAAAGGCATACTAAGGTAGAAAAGTGTGGCTGCAGGAGTGAATGTTAACAGTGTGAAGATTTACACTTAAATCTGGGAAAGTCACAGCACATTGGATGAACTCCAGCGGGTAAGAAACCACTGTGTAGGAAAGGCAAGTAATTGTAGATCACAGCATCAAAGAAGTGCTTGAAATGTTAGCAGAAATTGCTACATGAGTTTAGAATAAAGGTTTTCTGCCTCATGCAAAGCGTGCACAAGTTGTCGTATGGGGCCAGAGAAAGAGACAACTGTATGTCCTAAGGTAGAACACGAGTAAAAACATCAGGAGGCTATTGCAAAAGCAGTTAGGGAAGCAGGTTGTGGCATGCAGAGCACACTGCACTTTGGTATATGAGGGAGACAACAATGTGAAGTTTCAAACCATGGACCAGGGGAAATTCCCATAAGAGCTGAAGCCTAAAGATTAATTTATTTTGCATAGTTGTAGGCTGTGTCTTTGTTTCCACAGGTAGTTCCAGATTTGGACCTAAGCATCAAAACAACTTGTTGTAAAGGATGTAGGAGGATGTAGTTTACTTTCCTGTTGCTTAAGATACCTCTGTTTCATGATCCATTGCTTCATTAGTCATACCCTGAAGACAGCTTTTTAAAAAAATATTTAATGAATGTGTTAAATGAAACTAACTCTTTCTTACAATGAGATAGTTCAAAAGTTGATTAAACTGCCTTTAATCTACTTTCAGCTGTAAAAGTTAGGGTCTTCATTAAAAGCCAAATTACAAACTCTTCTTGCCTGCAAAGATAGGATTTTGCCAGGATATTTGTGAAGGTAGTAAAAATCAAGTGAATAGGAACTTGAATATAAATCGAATCCTGACTTCAGGATTTAGTTTTTTAAAGTCCTTGAGATTAGTCTCTCTTGGTTTCCCTTGAAATTAATGATGACAACAGAATTGGTTTTGATGAGAATATAGCGAGCATTACCAAGAGCAAATCTGCAAATCCTGCCCCATGAACAGCTAATCCTGAAAGATTAAGTTACAAAAAACATTTGTAGGATTCTTTTTTCATCTTTCTTCCAATGAAGCTGTACCCTAATGAAACTAAAAAGCGCTTTGCAAGGATGAACCTGTAAAAGGAAAAACAGTCTCATTTTCTGTTCCTCCAATTAGTCACATACTGTAAATCTGTGTTTTACACAATGCTTATGTATGTTAATACACAACTAGTACATGGTCATATATGTGTGTGAGAGAGAGAGGAAAGAAGGTGCATAATATACGTATACTCACTGGAATAGGAGATGCTAATTATCTACTTAAATGAACTGCTGCTGTTTTTAAGGGAATTGCAAATAATAACTAAAAAAAATTCTGTCTGTGAACTCATTTCTTTGATTCAAACTATGAAGATTAAATGCTACCCTGGTCATATTCCTCGATGAAATTTTCATGATCACAAAATGATCAATGGCTTAGTAATCGTAGGTAATATAAAATATTTTTGAAACCTACTGTTGACTAATGCTTACACTTACTACAAAGTGTAGGATATTTAGAAGAGAAATCTGGAACTAGGAAGCCTCAAAGTTGTTTGACACTATGCCAAACTCTGAAGACACAGGTCATGTGCTAGCCCTTGTTCTCAAAGTCAAAGGTTGAGCACCAATTTGTTTTAGCTGTTGATACAGCTTACAGTTCCTTCCAGAAGTTTTACACCCCTTAATAAATTCCCAGTGACTGCAGAATCCTTACTCAAGATATTTTTGTTTAAAAGGGTTCTATAACTTCTGCTAAAATCTGTTATGGTTTGAGGGAGAGAAAGCTGAAGAATACAGTTGATCCTGCTGTATCTCCAAATGTGACACACTGTTTCACTGACATATAGTATTTGTTGCCTTTGATCGTAGAATAATAGAATCGTTTGAGTAGGAAGGGTCCTTAAAGACCGTCTAGTTCCAATCCCCCTCATGGGTAGGGACAAAATACATCTTTTTTTTAATAGGCATTCCTGGTTATGAAGACAAAATATTGTAAATGCAGGGACAGAATAAAGATTTTCCCCAGTCACTTTTTTTCATTATTTCAAATAATGTTTCTAAATTTAAAAGCAGCATTGCTTGTTTTGGCAATGGTGCAATGCTTAGTGTTACTACTTTATCTTCTTTGTAATATTAGTCTACACCCTTTTTTCTTTTTTTTAATTTACTATTTCTAAATTTAATTTGCTTTCTCTTTTTCTAATGTGCAGGTTCATATCTAAAACACATACTCTGACCAAAGCAAAGCCTCGTGGACCAACAAAAAATAGGAGATTTTAATGAATTAAGGAAAACCAAAATAAATCTGCCATCTTCCTTTCCTTCAAGAAATCAAACTACTTTGGTATTCAGCATTTATTAGATATTATTCTTCAAATTTGTAGTTAAACCAAGTAGGTGGATTCTAGTTACCTCACACTGGAAAAAGATTTTGCTGCTACTTTTACATTTCTGGCAAGATATGTTGAAGCATAGAGACTTCTGGAGTTCAGACAACCATACTTTCTCATTTGCTGGAAATGAGAAGTGAATCTTTTGTCTGTACCACTTTCTTGTTTATTTGGTTTTCAATATATTTGATCCTTTAATCTGATCAGAATGATCTGAAGCAGGATTTCTGTTAAGTTCTTGTTGCTTTAGCAATCAACACAGAAAATGGGACTTAAAGGAGGAATTCAAGGTAAAAAAAGGAACTATAAGATGAAGAGTTAAATTTCTCTCTACAGTTGATGTAACTTAGGAAATGGGAGAAATGAGACTTAAAATGGGAAATAGAAAGAAATTAAATGCATTTTCCTACTCTGATTAATTGAGAGTAGAAGTCTACCTCCAGCATAACCCATCTTTAGTCTTATGTGAAAAGAAGAAGTATAAAAGAAGCAGTAGAAATGACATTGAAAGTGTAGACATACCGCTCTTGCTGTAAGAAAATTCTAGTGCTTGCAGGATCGTTGGCAAAGGGACTGTGCTATGTAATCACCCCAGGGCAGTTACTAAAGAATTTGTGGGAAAAAACTTTCAATTTCCCTTATTTTCAGTCCCCGAAGTTTTAAAATAGGAAGTTCCTGCTAATTTGTCCTGTGATTTTTCAAAGCAAGTACAACACAGTATACCAGAAATCAGAGCTTAAATGTCCAAATGGCTCTCCTGCTTAACTTGCTGAGTGTCCTATTTCCTTGGCAAACCTTTTCAACACAGCTGCAGCATAAATAAAGAGGAATTAATAGAAAAGGGTTAATTTGGAGCAAGTGAACATATTTTGGTTTAAGACGCACAGTGCAAAATTTGAAATAGTTTTCATTATTTTCCCTAGTATGGCATAAAGCTAAAAAAGCTAGGACTAGATTTCTCATGCTTCCTTTTTTTTTTTTTTTTTTTAAATAATGTACAGGGAGAGTTCTCCCAAGTAAATAGCCATAGGACTAGAGGAAATGGCCTGAAGTTGCACCAAGGGAGGTTTAGATAGGCTATTAGGAAGAATTTCTATACTGAAAGAGTGGTCAGGCACTGGAACAGCCTGCCCAGGGAGGTTTTGAGTCACCATCTCTGGAGGTACTTAAATGTATAGATGTGGCACTTGAGGGCACGCTCTAGTGGCCAAGGTTGTGGGGGTTTTTGTGGGTGTTTTTTGATGGGATGTGTTATTTTTGTTTTTTCTCTCTGTGCTGGTGGTTGGACTCAGTGATCTCAGAGGTCCTTTCCAACAATGACGATTCTGTGTTTGTTTACAAATACCAGCCATAGGAGCCATTCTTTATTCTTCTGACAGTGCTTTCACCTCTCTTTTCACACATCCAAGGCTATAAAACAAGCCTTCTATAAACGGGAGTAAATGTTTGATACTAAAGTAGTTATATTATCAAGAGTTTAGTCTCTAAATCTTATCAGTCCTTGAATGTCCTACATATTTTAGACCCAATGAGACATTCCATTTTAAATCTTATTATACTTTTAAATTAGAGAAGAACCATATAAACTTTTCCCCTTTACCCTAGTTCTCAACTAAAGTCACAGAAGTATGATTTCTTTATCTTTTTCCCTATGAACTGCCAAAAAAGTGTTTAAAACTTTTTGAACTTTTTGAATACTTCCATAGCCCTTACCCAATTCACTTCAAATATGGTCAATAAATGTGCAACAGTGTTAGCTATGGCCTGCCAAGCCTGAGGTTAACATTCCTTGCAAACACAACTCTAAAATAAAATGCAATTAAGAAGAGTTATATTTCTTTACAGAGTACTCTGATCTGCCCCTGTTGTGTAATGTATTATACCTGTGCTTAATGTATATTTTAAAAGACAGCTGTGGCAACACGTGAAATGTACCTGATATTTTTAGATCTACCTACCTCTTATTTTCTTCTATGTAAACACCTTTCTACCTCTGCTGAGATCATAATTTTCATATTTGACATGCACAACGTCACCTCCTGCTTTGGGTAATTACATGGTAGAGCTCCTAAAAACCTTGTCCCTCTTATTAAAGCCTGAAATATCTTCCAGCCATCGTTTTGCTAAGTGCTTTCTGCCTGTGGACTCTTGATGACATAATTCAGATCTGCTTGCAAGACCTTCACCTCAGGCCAATTACATTCTGATTGCATGACTTTACAGTTTCTTGGGAAAGGAGAAGGAAAGCAGTTCATATTATATTTTTAATAGTTTGTGGAGGAGGTGACATGCAGAAGAGGTACACATTACATGCTAAAAATGTGTGGACATCTTTAAATAAAATGAGACAGAGCAAAATCAATGTGTCCTATGCATAATGGATAACACAGTAACACAGTAACTTTGTGTTAAGGGGGTTTTTTAAGTGTTTTATTACCTTTTGCCAGGATCTAGGTTTGGGAATCTGTTTCTGTAATTAAAAATGTGTGGGGGGGTTGTTTTATTTTTACCTTATTTTAGGCCATTGATTTTAGAGCAGCCTGAAAGATTCCCACTTCTATGCACAATTGATGGAGTAGCTGAAGAGCTAATATAATGGAAAGTGATAACCTCTAGGTGAAATCCTACCTCTTAGGGTGTTTTGTCTCTCATCTTAGAAGAATAAGGATTTTGCTTTTGATACCTAGTTTTTTCTAGAATGGAAAAATGTGGAAGAATATTATAGAAAAAGACTGAATGCTATAAATCTTATTAATAAAATTTAATTCTGTAACTGTATACCTTAGATGTTCTGTAAACCTTTCAGTCATATCTGTCCTGGAAAATTTATGCACTCTGGAATAAACTTTTTAATATATTTTTTACTTTTATTTTCTTCACTCTACCACCCATAAAATAATTCTATATTTGAAATGAAAGATATGAAAACAACTCAGGAAAACCTTTTTTACATGTCTGCCTCTTGAAACAAAATTGAATTTAGGCATTGAGAGGGTTAGAAAAAAATAGATTTCCATAAAAGGACTTTGCTATATCCAGCTTGTTTTGTCCCTCTCTCTTGTACTGGGGAGCTCAGACCTTGACCCTAAATTCCAGATGTGTCTCACAAGGGATGAGTACAAGGGCAAAATCACCCTGTTGACCTACTGGCTTTTCCCAGTGCAATCTAGGATGTTGTTGGCTTTCTTTGCTCGGAGGGTGCATTGCTAGCTCATTTTCCACTTGTGGCCAATAGAACCTAAAGGTCCTTTTCTGCCAATCTGCTTTCCCAGATGCTTTTTCCCTCTGCCTGAGGTTATTCATTCCCAGTGGCAGGACTTTGCATTTCTGCTTCAGCTTCATGAGACATATTTCAGCCCATTTTTCAAGCTTCTCCAGGGCTCCCTGAATGGTACCACAGCCCTCTGGTGTAGCAGCAACTCCTATCCATTTTGTAGCATCTGCAGACTTTCTGAGGGTGCAATTTGTTACTTGTCCCAGTCATTAATAAAGATGTTAAACAGAATTTGCCCTAGTATTTAGCCCTGTGATACTCCACTAATGCCTGGCTTCCAACTGGTTTTTGTGCCATTGTTTTTCAATCTCTTCTCCTGGTAAAACATTAAGAAGCATTATAGTTCCTGTGTATCAGATATGACACTGTTTTCTTCTCATCACTCAAAAGAATAAAACTTTGGCCCATTATGAATCTGTCTTACAAATGAAACATCTTCTGTACTATTTTTTAATTTTTTTCCTTAATTTCAAATTTGACTAATGCCATTCACTCATTTTTTCAGATCCTTTCTATCAAACTGATCCCCAAAGAATATTTGTGTAACTCACTCAAAGTGCAGTAAGTACCTAAAGTATAAAGGAGTTAGATACAAGGGGAAAGGGCAGAATGTAGGTACCTGAATCCACTCAACAGCTATGAAAATAGAGAGGGGCTGATGTTGGAGTTTAACCCCACCTGTCAACTCAGCCTCACACAGCTGTTCAATCACTACCCCACAGAGGGATGAGGGAGAAAACCAGAAAAGTAAAAGTGAGAAAACTTGTGGGTCAAGATAAAGGGTTTAATAGGTAAAGCAAAAGCCATGCAGGCAAGCAAAGCAAATCAAGGAATTTATTTACTGCTGCCCATCTTCAGGCAGGTGTTTGGCCATCTCCAGGAAAGTGGGGCTCCATCCCTTGTAACAGTTACTTGGTAAGACAAACACCATCACACCAAATGTCCCCCTTTCCTTCTTCTCTCAGCTTTATATGCTGATCATGATGTCAAATGGTCTGGAATTACCCTTTGGTCAGGTGGGGTCAGCTGTCCCAGCTGTGTCCCCTCCCAGCTTCTTGTGCACCCCCAACCTACTCTCTGGTGGGGTGGTGTGAGGAGTAGAAAAGGCCTTGACTGTGCAAACACTGCACAGCGGTAAGGAAAACATCCTTGTATCATCAACATCATTTTCAGCATAAATCCAAAACACTGCCCATTCCAGCCAAAAGTAGCACATCTGATTACATCAAAATATCTGTGGTGCTTAAACAGCATAAGCATAAAGAATTGGCCAATAGTTGCATAATGGTATGCTCCTACAGTCAAAAGCTAGCCCTAAATAGTAGGTGAGTATCTGTAGTTTATGTATAAATTCTCTTATCCCCTGTCCCAAAATAATGGTGATATTATTTCCCACCATTAATGCTAAGAAGCCAAGTAAATAGAATACTGTGATTTATTAAAATATATATACTACATAGGTACATAACATTTAATTGTGAGATGAATTATATTTACAATTTTTCATAATGTATTAAGAACAAAAGAAAAGATATTCTGATCCTCTATTTATGGGAGAGATTATATGTCAGCCATTAGTTACATATAAATTATGTGTCTAGTTTAAATTAATCATCTAGACCCCTCTACCTCTGTTCAATGAAGAAAGACAGTCAGTCACCTTTCAAAACCAGTTGATCCTTCCTGGTATCTTAGAGACCAACCTTAATTGAGCACAAGTGAATAATACAGACAAAAATAATCTATATTGGATATACTGGTAAAGTTTACAGTTTATAGTAAATAACATTCATTCTTAATTGGAGTTATTACTTATAATTTTAGTTTTAATATTGTTTCAGCAACAAAAGCTTATGAAACCAAACACTATATATATTTATATTTCTTCCCTTACCTGACCTAAACTGTGTGAAGTTGTTCAACTCAGTCTTAACTGGCAATGTCTCTGGCCTCACCACAGAAGTTGCAGAAGAGAAAGGCAAGGACTGGGAGAAGGAAGAGCAAGTTCAAGACCATCTAAAGAACCTGAAAGTGCACAAGTCCATTGGACCTGATGAGATCCATTCACAGCTCCTGAGGGAACTGGCTGATGAAGTTGCAATGCTGCTTTCCATCACATTTGAAAAGTCACGGCAGTGTGATGAAGTTCCCCACTGGAAAAGGGAAAACATAAGTCCACTTTTGAAAAGCAGAAAAAGGAAGACCCAGGGAACTGCAACCAGTAAGTCCCAGAGCAGCCTGCTGTAATGGGAGTTGTTCCTGCCCACACAGGGGTGTTGGCACTAGATAATCTTTAAGGTGCCTTCCAACCCAAACAATTATGTGGTTATATTAACTTTATTACAGTTCAAATTATGAACACTCATTACTTTAACTTTTTTCCTTTTTTTTTTTTTTTATTTATTCTATCATCATATTTTAAGACTCTGAATTGGATATTTTAACTTCTCCTGAATGTGGAAAAAAATATTTCAGCAGAAATAGGTAGAGTTATTCAGATTCTAATTGCAGTATTGACTACTGTGTTTTCTGACATAACTTATTCTTCATGGATGCTTAAAACTACTGGCTGAGGATTCTTATATTATCATTTTTTTCCTAGTTATGGTTATTCTCTTATAATTAAGAGAGGCCTTAGTCTAGAGTGGGTCTGTATCACACCAGTTGCTAAATATGCCAAATAAAAGGTACTGTTTTTCTACACAAGATTGTTGCATGATTGGAGACAAGAAGGGAAAGAAAGTCAAAGGAAAATGAAAGTTGATATTAAAGTAAGATCCTGGGGCCATGAGGTTAGCTGTTTGATAAGTACTGAAGTTACCTTTAAGGTGAGTTTTAAGTAGCTGATATCTCACAAGTAAAGAAAAAAATACTCTAATGCGGATATACGGAAGAGAAAGTATTGACTCTGTTAATCAAGGAAATTTTCCCAGCCAGAAAGAACTGCTTAGAAGAAAATATAATGATTGTGGAATAAAGGCATAAGACTAAAATAATTGAGAAATTGTCAGTAGCATGATAAGAGTCAGAAGGCATGAAGGAAAAAGAGGCAGAACTGAAAAATTACAAGAAGCCACTTCCAGTTAATGTGATGAATGAAGGTGAATTACTGGTGTTATCTTGTGAATGGATAATTCATTTAAAGAAAGATACTAAAATGTCCAGAGTTTTAATTGGAAGAGGAGTATGTGTATGTGCTAGGAAAACCCAAACAAGACAGCAATGACAGTAAGTAATGGCAAGGGTCTGAATTGGAGGCTTTACAGTACAGGTCTGTGACTACTAGAGCTCTTAACACAGATTTGCTGTATGATGTTACCTATGCAGCAGGTCTGCAAAATGGAGAGAATGGAATTCAAACCAGGCCAAACACTCAGACCAATGTGTCAATGATTTCTAAAGGGGTTTTTTATGACAATGAAGTATTTTTGCCTCCTCCCTGGAGGTGTTTAAAGCCAGGCTGGATGAGGCCTTATGCAACCTAGTCTAGTGTGAGATGTCCCTGCTCATAGCAGGAAGGTTGGAACCTGATGATCTTTAAGGTCCCTTCCAACCTTAACGTTTCTGTGATTCTGTGATTCTATGACAAAGCTATCAGAAAGCTCTACGTCTGTAATGGCAGAGGATGAAGAAAACCCTATGTTTAAGGTCCTCAGATTTTCGGTGCTATCAGGTGTGATCATCTATGATTAGGACCATGTCTGTCTGGAGACTTTTAAATGTATTCTTTAGAGTTTTTTTGCACCTCCTTCTTCATTAGTGTTTCTTGTAAAGTACATATTTAAAGCAGCGAGGGAGACATGTTTGGTTTGCAATTACCTTTTAAATTTGTGTGTCCTGGTATGCACTTTCTGCATTGCCATTATGGCATTTAGACACTCCACAAAGGCAAACAAAACCAGGATCACTGTGAAGGATGTGATGAAAGTTTATATTCTAATTAATTATTCACCCCAAAAGTACTCATATGCCTCTATTACAAAAAAGGATGTTTCACTTGCAGTTTTATGGTGCTTTAGAAATATTATGGATCATGAGTATACTCACAGTCTTTATATACATAGGTAAATAAATAAGGATATCAATGAGCATTACAAAGATTCAGAACTAATTTTTTTAAACTTGTTTTATGTATTATAATTTATTGGTGGTGGTTAAGTATTCCTAAGAAAATTCAGGGACCTATATGGCTGAGGGAGCTGGGTTTTTTTTAGCCTGGAGAAGAGGAGACTCAGAGGCGACCTTGTCACTCTCTTCAACTACTTGAAGGGAGGCTGTAGTCAGGTGGGGGTCAGGCTCTTCTCCCAGGCAACTAGTGATAAGACAAGAGGGCACAGCCTGAAGCTCCACCAGGGGACGTTTAGGTTGGATATTAGGAAGTACTTCCTCAAAGAGAGGGTGATTAGATATTGGAATGGACTTCCCAGGAAGGTGGTGGAGGCACCATCCCTGGATGTGTTCAAGGAAATACTGGCTGTGACACTTAGTGCCATGGTCTAGCTGATGTGGTGGTGTTAGGTCATAGGCTGGACTTGATGATCTTAAAGGTCTTTTCCAGCCTTGGTGATTCTGTGATTCTGTGATTCAGAATATTAGCATCTACAACCATCATAAATGCTGCGAGGAATCAAATACATAAGCATGGAGTACTTATGATTTTATTATTAATAAAACCATAAAATTTCCAAATTATTTTTTAGTCTGAAATAAATAGACAAACATTGAGATATACAAAACATGTATTTGTTGTTGGGCAGGTTTGCCCACTGATCTGGTTGATGGGTGAAAATTGTTGATTTAATGTTAGATAAATTATTCTGAGATGGAAAATTTCTGCAACTGTTGAGTAGAAAAACACGAACATGCTGAGATATCAAGGTCTCTACCAATATTACAGCTGCTGAGTTGATAATCAAAACAGATTAATACAGTCAGTATCATTAAAAATTCAATATCCAATACTCTAAGGATGAGCAGGGTCTGCTCTTGTCCACTGTTTCAACATAGATGTGCTGCAGTGCCATTTTGAAGTAAGATTTACTGAGGTTTTAATAAAACTCACTGTACCTGAACATTTTCAAATCTAGGGTTTTTTGCATAGCTTCAAATGCAGTTATTCTTTCAGTGGTTTTTAGCACAAATCCTTCATGCCTTCCTGAAATCCATAATCAAAAAGAGATTGCTTTTATCCTTAACTGACATTTAGAAATGGCAGAGCTTCTTCTACAAATTGCTTGTCACTTAAAATAGATTGTTGATACTCTGTCATCAAGAGATAATGTGGGATATAATTAGTCCTTTTCAAAATTTTATGCCTTTAAATACAAAAATTACACACATTAGGCATGCCTTTCAAAAAAAAGATATATCAATGCATGCAAATCACTGTATCTTTATAAACATTTTTGTAGGAAGAAGAACATCCTATTAATACACAACCAACCAGAAAGCACTGATCAACTTTCACAGGGTCAATATTTCAGTCATTCCAAATTTTCAGGTGAAATCTGGAAGGATGAAGTATCAAGTGCAGTCAGAATATTAAAAAAAAAAAAGGCAACCCTGTGTTTTACAGAACTGCTGAGGATTATTTGAATTTACTAAGATCAGAAGTAATTTGCTGTGAAGTGGTGAGAAAATTACTTAAAAATAGTAAGTACATTCTCTGACAAAAAGACAATCAAAATTGTGTTAATAATTACGGTTTTTTAAGTGTATTTCAGTTTGAATTCAGACTTTAGTACATGATAAAACCTTCTTATCTTGGAGTTGTGCAAATATAACATTTTTAAAAGGGAAAATGATTGTAAAATAGTTCATTTTTTTACCTGTGGAAGGCATAATAGATTTGAACAAGATGTTTAACATAAATGTAATTGTGGGGGAATAGGACCCATAACTCATTCAGTATTCAGTTATGTATTTCTTGTCTCCTGCCTTTGTGGATCAAGGGTTTCATTCAAACCACTGGCTACCTCAAAGTTTATAAACTCATTATGGAAAACTATATATTCAAATATGGGTAAAAACTTAAACCTTTATACTATTTTGTAACTCATATTTTCCATTTGTGTATTCATTTCACATATAAACATACACACATGCATATATATATATGTGTTCATATGAATGCATGTCTCCAATATCCTCTAAAGTACAAGCACTGGTATCTATCTAAGACCACCTTTTGCAGCTGACACCTTCTCATAAAAAGAGAAATGCACTGTAAAGTGAGCTGGTCCTAAAATGACAGCTAAAGAGAACAACAAATAAGGCCTTCAGGTTGCACATTTTAAGATTCTGACAGAATGACCTTTATATCTGTCACTTCATAACTTTCATACAACAGTTGTCACAAAAATAGCATAAAGATGTTGTCAGGATAATCTCTGGGTCCTGGTTCTGTAATCAGATCTTTATCCTTTTCCCTTGCAAAGTCTCAGAGATGGTTTTTTAGGGTTGGGCACATTTCATTTGTTTTGAGCAATCTAAAAGGCAACCAACTAGACCAAGCTATGAGTTCTGCATACGGTCAGTGTAGGGGGAAAGGATCCACTAAAGTTTAATTAATTTCACCAGTTTTAGAACGTGGTAAATCCCAATGTAAAGACTAGCTTAGATATGCAGAACCAATGATAATCTTGGATACCCCACTTTTCCAAGTTAGATAACACAAATCCTGCCATAAGTGAGTGCATGAGGTAAATCACAGATTGGACACTGATGATTGACTTTGTAACTAAATTCAAGTCTCCCTTGTTCAGATGACTGGACAACTATTTCAGTTTCAAGGTGAGAGCCTTGAACCACCAGTAAAAATGATATTTTCCACATGATCTACTATTGCAGAAACAAGAATGAAGATAGATGAAAGTTTTTAAAAGATAGAAACTTCTGGTGCTAAAAAACTTGAAATGGAATATTTTGAATTTTGTTGAGCCACTTGTTTTCATTCCATAGGTAACTAATTTAATAGAGCAGAAAACATATTAACGATGGAAAATTCCTCAAAAATCTGAAAGTAAAACCTTTGCAATTAAAGATATTTTGTAAAGATTACTTCAAAAAAATTAATCCCGTGCTTGGGGGGGAATTACTAGGATTGTAATCAGAATACAGAAATCCTGAACCTTAAGATCTAAGCACATTTCTGAGTTGCAAATATAAGATATGCTGTGTCCTCACTATTTCCTGTACTTACCCATATATTTCTGGAAATACATTCCTTTACTATTTGTGTTAAGGTACAGCAACATTCTCTCCTTTTCACTATGTTTATTGCAGGAGTCACCTCAGGATGTGTCCCAGGAGGAATACTGGGGGAAGATGGAAGCTTTGCAATGTGCTGGTAGATTTGCCTAATGTTTAGGTTCCAGCTAAGGCCATAATTTTTTATCTTCGGATGTGCAAATGTGCACAAAATCAAAACTGAAAAAAATAAAAGTCCTGCTATGCATATGGAGAATTATGTGGATGTCAGATTGGGTAAAACTGTCACAGTTTGACTCAGGATTGGCACTTAAACCAATGACAATGCTCTCAATCCCCTTCCACCTGGGTAGGGAAAGGAGAGACAGAATAGGGAGAGAGACTTTCCAGACTGAAAACTAAACTAGACATCTTTAATTAAACACTAATGATAAAAGAAAATGTGTACAAATATATGCAAGTATGTGCAAGAATGTGTAAAACCTCTATCACTTCCCCCCAACCCCAGCAACTGCTGCAGCACTCTCCTGAGCTGTGAGCCATTCCAAAAAGCCCCTGACCACTTCAGAGTCTGCAGCAGATCAGACAGGAGTTGGGGGTAGAGTTATGAGGGTCAGGAACACACAAGACTAGGGAACAATGGTGATGGATAGACGGAGTCCTCCCCGGACGTCTGCCATGAATGGAAGAGAAGGAAGAAGTGCTGGACTTCCATGATCCCTGAATTATATATGGGATGGAATACTTTCATAGGCCAGTTTTGCCACCTGTCTAGTCTGCTTCTCCCTACAGGTGGGTTGCAGATACGACTCTTCTGCTCCTTTAGTATCTGAAGCAGCAGATCCAAAAAGTAGAGCAAAGTGTTCTTGGTCTCTTGACACTAACTATGAACATCCAGGTGTTATCAGTCCACTAGCTGGAAAACTTGTGTGCTGCTTAAAAGTGAGTTCACAGAAGAAAAAAAAAAAAATTAAAAAGAAAACTGGCTTCATCCTGGCTCAAACCGGGACAAAGACCATGCATAAAAAATCCAGCCAAGACTATGTTATAGACTTGCCTGAAAGGTTGTACTATAAGCAGTGCTGTGCAGTGCAATCTGAGAAGTCTGTAATTATATTATTTAATTATTCATCATGGCAGCTGTCAAGGTAGTACATTCAATATGTTAAATTATGCTTGCAGTAAGGGTAACTTCACTCCTGCTTATACAGTGAGATATCTCTTGTAATTGCCAGCATATGATTTCAGATGACTTCACAACAAACATCCCTGAGGATTTTCTGCACCTGATCTCATGTCACCCAAGTATCTTATTCTTTTCCACTGAAACAGAAAGAGAAATAGGAAGAAATGTAAGAAAGTAAAGAAACTTTTGCTAGTTCCTAAAAGAAATAGATTCTAAAAAGTGAATGAAACATTTCACTTTTTTCTAGATCACCAAACACCAAGGTGTTTCAGTCACTATCACAATACTAGCTGATTCTTTCCAGGCAATGACAGTGTGTTTTGTTTTCTGAGAATTCAAGATGTATAGCTTCTGAAGAAACTGAAATTTTTGGGGTGTTTATAGAGGCCAGTCTTCCTGGAAAACACTATTCAACATGCTAGCAGTGTACAGCCTTTGCAAACTTTGTGACATTTTATTTTTTAACAAAATGGGATCTGATCCTAACAAATTCAGCAGATCTGACTTGAGTACCATCAGCAGAGCAAATTCAGGTGAGTCACTTGATGTGCATTTACATATTCAGCCCCACTGAAGTCACTGATGTTCAACTGAATTAAAAATTCCACTGACAGGGCTCAACATGTCATTTTCAAGCAATGTTTTCAAACTCTCAACAAGCATGCTGTTTAAAGAATAGTACTTCTCCTTAGTATTCCCCTTCTCCTTGAGGAGCATTTATATATTTAAGTAGGATTCAGTTTGGAATGGCCTATCTGTAGGTCAAAGAATAGACTGAAGGAGGTAAACTGACATAAATCAGAATTAAATACATGGCTCTGTAGAAGGCTCAATTGGCTAAAACAAACCATGTATCCATTTGTGAACAGCATGTCTCTCCCAGATGAGCAGAGCTGAGAAAACAGGCTTCATAGGCAGAACAAGTGTTGTCCATTGATGTACATAATAAATCATCAGTCTAGAGAATTTGTCAATAACATGCTGCCCTAAACATCCATATGTCTGTGGCATTAGGCTCATGTTGTTGCAACTAAATGAGATCTCAAACAACATAAAATGAAAAAGAGAAGTGTAGCTTAAAGTGGCAGCAGATCAGTTTGCAAAAAAAGACTTTTAATCTCCTGTTCTGTTTTAAAGCAGTTTGGCAAATGCATGGTTACTTTTGAGAACAAGGAGCTCTGGTTTATACTTTGCAATCCTATTAAAAATCTAGACAGATGCTGGGAAAGCTCTTTGAATAAATTCAGACCACCTACAGTGTTCCCAAATACATGATCAACTTTGGCAATGCCTGCAGTGCAGCTCAGTCAGGTGGATGGTGGGACTGAACACTAAATGCAATGATGTAGGGGCAGCTGAGCTGGATTCTGGTTTCAGCTCTACCTCTGCATTGCAGGGTGGCTGTGAGCAAGTCACATTTGTTTCCTTGTGACATTTAATATGTATTTCCATTTAGGCTGTGTTCTCCTAGGGTGGCCTAACCATGTGTTTGTGCAGTGCCTACATGGCATTTGGTGGCACTACGATACAAATAGGAACTATCACAAAACATCCAAGAAACATGATTAATTAAAAATTATGATGGGAAAGCAAGTTTCTTAGGAAGTAAAATGAGTTGTATATTCGAGATGAAAGCGATATTTATTACGCAAGAGAAAGCTGGAATTTATTCAGAAATAAGTATCTTTAGTCCTCCTACTGCTTAGGGTAATCTATAAAGGCCACTGATCTCTCTCCAGGTTGTTATAAATGGTCCTGTATCAAATCTATTTATTGCCTGGTATTTTCTGTCATGATTCGTACTGCAATACATTAATATCTAACTTGGAAATAGATAGCATCATCCAAATTATCTCTTACAAATCCAAAGGATATAAAACTTTGATATATTTAACATAACACGCTATTTTGGTACAAACAAATGTGTATTATCTCATGAAGTTTATATATATAAGGGATTCCTGGGTGAAGAAGAACATTCTTTTATGATTTTTTTTTTCTAACTCAGGAGTGAACTGATAGACAAAACCAGAACTACTGAGTTTCCAGACTGGATTACATGGTTTTTTTAAGGATTACAGGGGAAATGAGTTAGCAAGAAGGGAGTAGATTGTAACTTACTATGGGAAGGACAAAGATGAAAGGATAACTGGTTATCACTGGAATAACCTCAATAAATTTTAAGCAATTTTAATCATTTTTAAGCACTGTATGGAAATAGAGTTTGAAGAGGAAACATAAAGCTTTTCAACACAATGCTAGCAGAACTGAACTCCAAAGAACAGTCATTGTGGAAGCAGGTTGAGCAGACTGTTTACACTGGCTGGCCGTTGCTAATTCACAGCAAGATATTTCATGGAATATAATGTGAAGGTGACAAGAGAATGTCTAGGAACCTAGATTTCAAACTCTGATTTTCAGAGCTAGCCAAGTGTAGTGTGAGCATTTAAGTCTGTTGTCAGCCGGAAGCGCTGACATTCATAGAAACATAGAATGGTTTGAGTTGGAAGGGACCTTAAAGATCATTCAGTTCTTACCTGCCTGCCATGGACAGGGGCAAGTTCCACTACACCAGGCTGCTCAAAGTCCCATCCAACCTGGCCTTGAACACTTCCAGCAAGGGGAAATCCACAACTTTCCTGGGCAAACTGTTCCAGTATCTCACCACCCTCACAGTAAAGCATTTGTTCCTAATATCTAAATCTAACCTTTACCAGTTTGGAACTATCACCTCTAGTAATATTGCTACATGGTCTTGCAAAAAGTCCCTCTCCAGCTTTTCTGTAGGTTTCCTTCAGTTTCTGGAAGGCAGCTATAGGGTCTTTCCAGAGCTTCCTCTTCTTCAGGCTGAACAACCCCAACTGTCTCTCAACCTGTCTTCATTGGAGAGGTGCTCCAGAACTCTGATCCTCTTCATGGCACCCTTCTGGAAATCTCCCCATCTAAAATACTTGAAAATTTACTTTACAATACAAAGACAATATGCTCAACTACCAAGAGTAGCTCCTTTGGAAATGTTTAAGTCTGGAAGATATTTTTATTTATATATATGTGTGTGTGTATATATATATTTGTATTTATATTTATATTGTGTGTGTGTGTGTGTATATAAAGGCAGAGAGAGAAGGGAGGAGGGGGGGAAGGATAGGGAGGAAGATTATTGAAAAAGGTGATTCAGAACATCTATTTAATGGCTTCCTAAAATCATGTAAGTATTCCACAAAATACCAGACAACTGATAGAAAATCGCTAGACCAGAACAGTCCATTTTTTTTGTTGTTCATGGATCATTTACCACCTAGGCTTGTTGTGATTTTTCCTCTCATTATCTACTATTCCTGATTTTCACACCATTTGTTATTTTCATGCAATTGCATACAATTGAACTTGGAACGTTAAACATTAGAGAGAGGAAAATAAATTATGATCAGAGACAGAAAATTCAAATGAGCAAGAGAAATGTCAAAACGTACAAGGCACTTCTGCCCCATCCCTTTTGATACCACAGAACCAAAAACAGTCAATTAAAACTAAAAAGCAGAAAGAGTAAAATGCTTAATGATTTCTACTTTCCTCATTTGGTAATAATACACCTATGGAAATAATTAGTACAAGACAACATTAAAACAAAAAAGCTTGGGATATAAACTAATGCATTACAGTCGTATGGAAAAAACACAAGATAACCAGAATTTCAACATATGTTTAGAACAAAATTAAATACTCTGCCTGCAGGGAACGGACCAACGTATCACAGGTGAAAACTCAGGAAAAAAAATTGCCATTTGAAAAATCAGCCTGTAACAGAATATTACTTTATTTTTACACGTAGGAAAAGGAAATATAAGGGAATAGGAAAAGATGCTTCTAGCTGCAAAAAGAACTATGAGATAACAAGAAAACAGGATTGAAAAACAGACTGTCAGCTATCTATTTTATTTCTGTTCAAACTCTTGCATTTTATTCTTCTATCAGACAGCTACATATATTTTTTCTGGACAGGGTTTTTTGACAAGGACATTGTGGACTAAACCCTCTATTTTTCATTTTTAAGGTACATGTACTTCATCCCCATCACGTTGAGGTAGTTTTGATTTCCAGCAGAATGCTGCAGGTTTTAATCACAAGTCTACTTTTATACTCAGTATGAGACCAAAACAAAAACACCACCAGCATGAACACTTTTCTGAGGGGACAAGAGGGATTCCTACTTGTCATAACTAATGATGGTGATCAAAGACAACCAGTTGCTCACACTGACCCTGAGCTTTGATCATTTACTATACTTTCCAATATCTGAGCCTGGGAGTGAGTTGCCCTAATGGCCTCTGATTACATTAGTGGCATATGGCAGGAAAAAGGAGTAGAAGATAAGAAGCAGCAAGAAGGAGAGGGGAATGTCTAACTATGCAGCATGTGTAAGTATAAAATCCTCTGGGCAATTGAAGTAAACTTAATATTCAAAGCTTTTCACACACTACATGTTAATGTTACTGAACCACTCAGTAAGCCTTTTGTGAAAGCTGGTCGAAAAGGCAGTGTCATGATTCTGTATTCACCTTAGAGAAATTAGTCATATGGTTAGACTTGATAGTTTCAAAGGACTTTTGCATATGTGTGTGTTAAGTCTTCATCTGAAGTGTGTTAAGTTTGACTCCTCAAAAATGCATATTAATGCTATATTTTTATACATTATAGATATTTCTACTGAGTGGATAGTCTTCCACCCATTGCTGGCAGTGGTGTTTGTGATAGCCCTCAACTTCAGACTATGGTGTAGTCAGATTAAAAATAATGCTTATCTTGCTAACTTTAGTTTCTCATTAGTTCTGAAGATGGATTACACAATAGTGTGGACAGATAAAGGCATTTTGGGGAGACTTGCTATCATCAAGTCTGATTTACACATAAGTGAATCTTTCTGAAAACAGGTGGTTTTTTTTGTTCCATGCCACCACTTGAACAATTCTAGGCCCAGCAGCAGGAAATTTAAATGTACAAATATAATTTCTTAACATAGCAAGGTTCTCCAACTGCTGTGCACATCTCAATGTTCTCTAAAGACATTGGAGGCAGAGAAAATAAATATAACAGGTGACATTATTATATGGGCCAGAAGCGGAGATAATTATTTAATTCATATCCTAGGAAAAGCAATGAAAAGAAAAAAGAACTCTAGTAATATCTGTACAATTCTTCTTCACAAACTTCAGACAGAACCAAGAACATCAGTGCCCTATTTTTCTTTCCAGAAAAGTGGAGTTGTTCCCCAGCATTTTAACAAGGCAAGAATTCAAGGCTCTGCTTTTATAAAAGAAAGACATTTCAGCCTTCAAAATATCTGCATGGGAAGGGTTGTCTCTTCCTGTGCTATTCCATCCCTCTTGTAAGCAAGAGCAAGAGAGGGTAATCACAGTTAACTGCTTCTACTGAAAACTAGAATTCTATTAATCATTAAATGTTTTTCATGTTTGCTGGCCCACTTATTATGATCAACAACAATGTTAAAACCTTCCCCCTAAGTGAAATAATGGCAGTGAAGATCCCAGCTAAAGAAAACAGATAGAGTGGTCCAAATACCTACCATGCTGATGTAATTTCACAAGATTACTATTACTAACTTGTTGAGGTGCACTCAGTTCCACTGTTGATGTCACTGACAAATATGTTAAACAGCACCATTCCCTATACTGATCCTTGAGGTACTCCAATTGTCACTGGTCTCCGCTTGGACATTGAGCCCTTGCCCTTGATTGTGCCCTTGCACTCCTTGAGCATGACCAGCCAGCCAATTCCTTATCCATCAAGTGGTGCACCCATCAAATCCTTGTCTCTCCAATTTAGAGACAAGGATGTTGTGCAGGACAGTGTAAAATGCTTTGCACAAGTCCAGGTAGATCACATTGATTGCTCTTTCCTTATCCACCAGTGCTGTAGCCCTGTCGCAGAAGGCCACCAAATTTGTTAGACAGGGTTTTTCCCTAGTGAAACCATGTTGGCTGTCACCAGTCACGCCCTTCTTTTCAATGTGCTGTAGCAGAACCTTCAGGAGGATCTGCTCCATGACCTTGCCAGGCACAGAGGTGAGACTGACTGGTCTGTAATTTCCTGGGTCTTCCCTTTTTTCCCTTTTTAAAAATGGGGGTTATGCTTCCCCTCTTCCAGTCAGTGGGAGCTTCACTGCACTGCACGGACTTGTGCACCTTTATTCTCCCAGTCCCTACCTTTGCCTTCTGTGACTTAGATGGTGTGACTTGAGCACTTGCCACTACAGACTGAGGTAAAAAAGTCATTGAGAACATCAGCCTTCTGGATATCCTCGGTAACGAGGTCTTGCTTTTCCTTCTGGAGAGGGTCCACATTTCCCCTAATCTTCCTTTTATCACTAACATACTTGTAGAAGCTTTTCTTGTTGCCCTTGATTTCCCTGGACACATTTAATTCTCTCAGAGTTTTAAGCTTTCCTAACATGATCCCAGGCTGCTCAGGCAATTTCTTGGTATTCCTCCAAGGCTACCCATCCTTCCTTCCACCCTCTATAGGCTTCATTTTTGCATTTGAGTTTGCCCAGGAGTTCCTTGCTCATCCAAGCAGGCCTCCTGGCATTTTTGCCTTACTTCCTCTTTGTTGGTTTGCATAGCTCCTGAGCTTGGAGAAGGTGATCCTTGGCTATTAGCCAGCTTTCTTGGGCACTCCCCTCCAGGGCTTTATCCCATGGTACTCTACCAGCAGTCCTGGCTAGCCAGGGAGGTCCTAGTAACAAATGTGGTACCCATCCACAAGAAAGGCTCAAAGGAGGATCCAGGGACCTACAGTCTGTCAGAGTACAGAACTGTCAGTCTGACCTCGGTGCCAGGGAAAGTCATGGAGCAGATCCTCTTGAGAGCCACTAAGCACTATATACAGAACAACCAGGTGCTCAGGTCCATTCAGCACGGGTTTATGAAAGGGAGGTCCTGCTTGACAAATCTGATCTTTTTCTGTGACAAGATGACCTCCCTGGTCAATGAGGGAAAGACTGTGGATGGTGTCAACTTGGATTTCCGTAAAGCCTTTGACATTGTCTCCCACTGCATTCTGATAAAAAACCTGGCTGCTCATGGCTTGGACAGGCATACACTCTGCTGGGTAAAACACTGGCTCTATGACCAGGTCCAGACAGTGGTGGTGAATGAAATTAAATCCAGCTGGCAGCCAGTCACAACTGGGGTTCCTCAGGGCTCAGTGTTGGGACCACTTCTTTTTAACATTTTTATCAACAATCTTGATGCGGAGATAGAATGCACCCTCAATAATTTTGCAGATGACACCATGTTGGGAGACACTGTTGGTCTACCTGAGGGTACAGAGAGGCTTGGACAGACTAGATTGATGGGCTGAAGTCTATTCTATGAAGTTCAAGAAGGCCAAGTGCCAGGTCCTGCATTTGGGGCACAACAACCCCATGCAATGCTACAGGCTTGGCGAAGAGTGGCTGAAAGGGACCTGGGGGTTCTGATTGATGGGTGGCTGAATATGAGCCAGCAGTGTGCCCAGGTGGCCCAGAAGGGCAATGGCCTGTATTAGAAATAATGTGGCAAGCAGGACCAGGGAGCAGATTGTCCCTCTGTACTTGGCATTGGTGAGCCCACACCTCGAATACTGTGTCCAGTTTTGGGGCCACATCAACTCTGTCTTCCTGGTCTGGTGGCCTGTAGCAGACCCCCACTCTAATGTGCCCTTCCTTCAACCCTGACCCATAAGCTCTTGGTCAGCTCGTCATCCATCCCCAGGCAGAACTACATGCACTCCAATCTTCTCTGCTAATGCACAGGCTTGGTATCCATATTGCCCTTCACCAGTTCAGTCACCTTTGGACTGTTTGTTACTACTGATGCTCCAGCTGTCTGCTTTCTCTCTAGTAACAACCTTTAAAAGTGGAAAATAAAGTCCCCCTAGTTCCTTTTCCTCTCAGCATTTGTATGTTTACACTTAGAAACTTTTGACAGTAGCTGCCATTGTACATCAGTTCTGCTGCCAGGGGAATAAAGGAAAATTTGAATATGGAATTATGGTCAAAACAGAGAATTCAGCTGAGATCACACACTTTCAGCAACAGCACCATAGATGAATGCATTTACAAATAGATGGATGAGGTTCAGTATCACAAATAGTGATACAATGAAAGAATGCTTTGGTCTTCCTTTGAAGTGCCTTTACTGTGCAAATGATCTGCTTTAGGCTTAATTCTACAGACAGTCCCCTTGCTGCATATTCCTGTGGCCTCAGAAGCCAGCGTGCTGTATCAGAAGTTGGTATTTGTATGGTGTCAGATTGTACCTCATCTAATTCCATGTCACAGTAAATTACTGGTGTCTGGGTGCTGCAGCATTTGCAGCTTTAAAAAGCCAAACTATGCAATTGCATTGTGTACTAGGTGGTACCATGTAGCTCTGACCTTGATATGTAATTTAAGTAACTTTCAATGCATTAACAGTAACTGATGGAAGTATTTAGTAGTGTCACAGGCAATAGAGAAGTTATAATCTCTCTTATACTTTACAAATTGGAGTTCTGCTACAAAGTAGAAAGTAAAGCTGATCCAGTGTTGTATGGCAAGCCAGCTGACATAATGTGTTCCACAAGCTTCTACTATGATGTTATTTTCATCCTTCTGTTGGTATGTTTGTCATTTTCAGGCTTATAAATGGAACATACAAAATAAGCAGCAGAGGCTGAATGAATTCTCCAACTATTCCTATGTATATGCCTCAATTTATGTCACATTAAAGATAGCAACACTTGTGGAAATTTGTGAAAAACATCTATTTTGCATCCAGGGAAATCAGGGCAGATGGGAGCTCTGTCTAGTAGAATAAAGTACATATTCTTCCCCTCAACCAGCTGGCTTCAGAAATGCCATCATTTATAGAATACATTTTTACTGTCGTGCGTATACCAAAAATACCCGCCCATTTTTGTATCCTGAGTATTTTTACTATGAAGAATCACCATCATCTGTAGGTGAAAGGTCAGCCAAGCAGTTTTGACTTGGCTTAATGAAAGATGCTTGAGGTCACTGGAATGGTTGTCAGACTTTCCTGTGACTGTCCACAATGCTTTTTATATGGTTCTTTGTTGCAGTGTCATCACAGGAGAAGGAGATTTTTACAGCAAATTTGTGATATTTTTAACAGAAAGGTTTTAGATCTGATACAGAAATAATTATTTTCCCAAAAAAATGTACAGTGATTTTTAAAAAGCAACAGTAAACCAGGTTTGGAGGTTAGCTACAGGAGGAATTTAGTTTTTATGGAACACATACTCCATTTACACTAATTATGAAAATTCTTTATGTATCAAAATAAAGATGTTTAAAATTCCTCCTCACTTAAAAACAATAATGCAGACCCTAAATTCCTAATCCCATGTTTCACAGGATAGGATTTCCACTCCCTAAGTCTAGGGGAGTTCCTATACTCTAGGGGAATTCACTCATTCTTTGGTGGAAGAAATCTCAAGGCAGAATACTGCAAGAGGATTCAAAAAGTATCATTAATTCCCTGAAGATAATAGTTGCCTGACTGTGTCTTCCTGTGTCAAAAAGTGCTAAAACTCACAAAATAGTGTCAAAAATTCTCCTCTTTCACATAGAACCCTATCCTTCTATTAGTGGCAGGTAAATTTTTCAAAGGCCATTACCTGATTTAACAGCTTAAATAACATTTTGGAGGTGAATTTAGCATTTTATAACAGCCTTACTTTGAAAGCAAAGTGGAAGTTACATGTCATCTGTTTCTGCCCACATCTTATACCTACTGCAATCTTAGACACCTTGGAAAAGCTTGTTTTAAGTCACTTTTGATAATGTCACCCCTTGTAAGGGTACTTCTAAACTATGGGAGTTAAAAGGTTTCAATACATGCCTGGGGTACATTTCCTTGCTCTTTCCCTCCATGTTAAAGCAAAATCTGAGCAATTTTTTTTTAATCTGGCCTTTCTTGGAAAGACAATTACATACCTGATCCAGGAAAATGAATCAAAACATTTTTTACCTGTATGCAGTATACTGTGTATGTGAAATACATTAGATGAGGCAGAGGAGTAGAATGGATATTAGGTACATTAATGCTTTTTTCTGGCTTGCTAAAACCAAAGAGTTTGTAAAATACAGAGGATGAATAAAGTTGCTGACATGATTGATATGCCTAGCTTATCTGTAATGATCTAGCTACAGTCACAGCTTTAGCATTTTGCCTGTTTTGTTGTGTGATATTCACCTCACCTGAAATCACTTCTGCTGGAATATGAAGGAGACTATTACTGTTAATTAACTGTTTCTGCAGGACACATGACATCTGCAAAGAAGAGAGTAAAATTTTGAAAACAAATGGTGTGACTTCAGTTTTGCAAAGACATCTATGTGCTCCATGTTCTGAGTTCTGAACACCTCCATCGGCCCCGCGTGGCCAAAGATGCACATTATTTTTTTTAGGATTAAGAGCCTGCAGCTTTGACTAAAAGACAAGATGTAAGTTACCCTCTGCCTTGTTCATCCTGCAGAGACCAATAAAACTTTGTACAGTACAAGGATGCATGTAGGCATAATGCATTTATTGGTCTGGCCCTATACAGTAGTTCTTTACCCAAGGTGAAAATGGTGGTGTTGCTTCAGGTCTTTTTTTTATGAATAATAGGAATTAGAATGAAATTTAGATAGCTGAAACAGTATAAGCAATGATGATGTTTGGAAACGCAGTAGGATACAGCACATCAGTGCTGCAACGTTACAAATGCAGTATTTAATGCTGGTAGACTGGTGTTGTGACTAGAACCAGGCTTTTAGTCAAGTAAAGAGATATTTTGTAGTATTATAGGGTCACACCCTACTGTCAAGTTTTAAGTAGCACTCTGCATTGATCTCAGTGGGTAGTTGTGTTTAAAAATTGATGGCGTGACCTGGCCCTTAATATGGAATGACATCTGAAGGGAACATACAGGTTTTGCTGCTCTCTGCACAGTGAGAAAAAGGAGAGTAGGAAGGAGAAGGAAACACAACAGACCTCATGCTATTTTGACATATGTGGAGGGCACAAAAGTTTAAGCAGTATTAATAGCTTGAGCCTCAGCCTGCCTAATAACCAATATTACCTTAGTTTATTTCCACCGACTTCAATGGAGTTGCTTTGGATTGAATCTTTGTTAATGCAATCAGAAGACAATTGATTATACATCTGTTATTTCAGATACAAATTAAGAAATATTTCTATATAAAATGAATTAGTTTTTATACAGAGGGCTTTTTGTTCAATGCACTCGTTGCCATATCAATACACACACCTTCCACTTACATGCAAATAAGATTGCAAATAAAACATATTTTCTTGTTATTTCAGGAAAACCTATATTCTTTCCCTATTTTGTACAAAAAGTACTAGACCTTCTGGAGATATTGGGACAAATTTACAATGATGAGGGTGGGAAATTAATATGGGGTAACAGAAAACTTGTCTTGGTGCTTTTACTTCAGACTACAAACATGTTTTAAATACGTTTGAAGTTAAATGCAGAAGTGTTTTCATGGAAAAATATTTGAAACATCTTATAAATATTTTGTTAAAGAAAAGGTTTTGGATTTGTAAGCAGAGTCTGAATATTTATGTTAATATTTCCAACTGGTCCTCTCAGGTTGGAAACCTATGGATATTGCACAACCCCTGGGCTGCAAGTTTGAAGCATTTTTGCAGTCTGGATCTCACCAAGCATTTTCTGTCAAGCTCAAAAGTTAGAACAAACTGTAAAATGTTTGTTTGCTGTTTGATCACAATAATTTCTGAAAGTTTGTCTATCCTGATTCAAATTCAGCTTTTCCATATGCTATTTGTCTTATGAGTTCATATGGTTTGTATAAGATCCCATTTTTCTTCAATAGCAAGTAATGTTTAATTTTATTAAATGGACTTAAATTTAGCCTCTCATCCATGTTGTAATAATTTTAATCTTCCTGATTTGCCTCTCCTCATACCAACATCCACACATAATCTTGTATCACATAGCAAGGCTACATATTCAGTGTGAGCAAAATCCTCTCATCCCTGTTCTTTGTTTTTTTATCCTTTGTCTTACTGAAGGGTGTGATCTGGTTCAAATTACAATATGAATACAATGTAAGCAGAGGGATGTGTGCAATGAAGATTAATATAAGTCACTAAACTCGCTGTAACTTCCTCAATGTCAAAAAATGTGCCATTGTTAATCCTCTGGGACTGCCTAAACAATACTTGCATATTCCAGACCTTATGTCAGCCTGATACCCATCTGTCTATTTGCTAGGCTCAGTCTCCCCTGTCCTTTCTGGTATCACTCCCTCTGTTGTGGGGAAATGGGAGAGGAGGGGTTTGAACAGTAGAATTTCCTTCATTGTGTCTAAAGCTGAGATTCTTTGAACATAATATTTCCCTGTAAGGTACTCTATCTCTTTGCTGCTGTAGGATGTTTTTGTGCTAATTCTAAAAGAAGCAAGTCAGCACTCAAGATTTTAAATAACCTTGAGCATCACTATTGTATTTGAAGAATTCAGAGCAAGACCCTGACTCCAAATGGCAAATAGTTGTAATAAATCTTAGTACAGGAGTTTTGTGTTATGTACAGCACAACATTCGCAGCCACGTCAGAAGATGGCAGGAAGATGTAGCTTTAAGCCCTTCTTCTGATTCTGTGCTATCCTAGAGCTGGAGAGGTCTGGCATAATTTTGAAAAGGATTGCCCTGTGAGCAGCAGTGTTACACTCTCTGAAGTGTGATGTGGCCTTAATCCGACACATCCTTCCTTTGGCACCATATCTGAACTGGGCTTTTTGGGGAGTCTTTACAGAGGGAAGATGAGTGAAGTAATGTGCTAAACCTGAGACCTGCAGGTTAGTCATTGTGCAAAGCCAAAACTGATGAACATTTTGTGATCATGCTACAGGCAGAAGTGTGCATATCTAGCATCAATCACAGTCATTAAAATAATTACATAATTCCATAAACAACAGAACATACACTCTCCACCCAACCTGTAATTGTGCTTAGGATTACCCTGAGCCAGGTGGAGGACCTTGACTTCACTTTTTTGAACTTCATGAGGTTGGCATGGACCCACCTCTCAAGCCTGTCAAGATCCCTCTGGATGACAACCCTTCCCTCCAGCATGTTGACCTCACCACACAGTTTGGTGTCTTCAGTGAACTTACTGAGGGTGCACTCAATTTCGCTGTCTATGTCTCCAGCAAAGATGTTGAAACAACACCAGTCCCAGTACTGACTCTTTAGGAAAGCCATAGGAGAAGGACTTGGGGGTGCTGGTTGATGAGAAGCACACACAGCCTAGAAAGCCAACTGTGTCCTGGGATGCGTCAGAAGAAGCATGACCAGCAAGTCAAGGGAGGTGGTTCTTCTCCTCTACTCTTCTCTTGTGAGACCCTACCTAGAGTACTGTGTCCAGTTCTGGGGAACCTGGCATAAGAATGACATAGATTTCTTGGAGCAAGTCCAGAGGAGGACCGTGAAGATGATGAGAGGGATGGAGCACCTCTCCTATGAAGACAGGCTGAGACAGCTGGGGTTATTCAGCCTGGAGAGAGAAGACTCTGGACAAACCTATAGGAGCCTTCCAGTACCTGAAAGAGACCTACAGGAAAGCTGGAGAGGACTTTTTGCAAGGGCATTTATTGATAGGACTAGGGAGGATGGTTCAAAACTGAAAGATGGTCAATTTAGATTAGACATTAGGAAGAAATTCTTCAGTGAGACACTGAAACAGGTTATGCAGAGGAGTTGTGGATGCCCCCTTGCCAGAAGTGTTTAAGGCCAGGTTGGATGGGGCTTTGAGAAGCCTGGTGTAGTGGAAGGTGTCCCTGCCCATGCCGGGGGAGGTTGATCTAGATGATCTTCAAGGTCCCTTCCAACCCAAACCATCCTATGAATCTATGATTCAGTTACTAGTGTCTGGTTGTATCTTTCTGCCCACTGTGTGAGACAAGCAGAACATGCAGCATCCTGGCATCTGGAAGACCAAACAAAGGATGTAACTCCCAGGCAACATGCTTTGTTAACTTCATGTAGAATGTTACTGTCTCTACATCCCCCATTTCTCTTGAACTCAAATGTTACTAGGGGAGAACTGATAGCCTTGCACAGAGCAGCATTATGCAAATTACTTTCCTAAGGAAACCAGGGCAGGCAGAAACTAGCATGTGATTACTTTAATTGGCCATGCTGTTTCTTGGTCACTTTGAGCACAGCAAGTATATTCCAGAAAGGGAATCTGTTGACCTGCTTTAGCCTGTATGAGAAACTTTTGGTCTGTTCTGATGCTCTCTGGTGACTGCACTTGCCACCTGATTTCAGGTTGATACTTGAGTAGGTGAAAAATACGACAACTCTCCTTTGGAGCATTCAGGAATATACATTGGCATAATTCTGTTCTTATCTGGGAAGCATTGATGCTGAGCTTTATAGCTGAAGTATATCAAAGAAAGTATTTACCACAGTTTGGCAATTATTTACTTAATGCATACAATACAGTCTTCTGAATGGTCTCTAAAGCATTATGTGACTGCCCAAAGTCTTATGTACCTAAGAATCTGGTGACCTATACAGTTATGTGATAGCCTCCAGCTTTACTTATGTCCCTAAACAAGCAAACACACAGATTTTTGAAAGATAGCTTATGAAATGTAGTGCTTGTCTATTACATTGTCCTTGGAAAAAATTGTGACAGACCTCTCTAGTCTTTTTCCTGAATGCCTGCTTAAATGTTTGTGTTCTGAACGGCTTCATGTCTCTGGTTTTCTTCAGTCATGATGGCTTAATTTCAGTAGAAAAGAAGCTAGTAATATTTTCAATGTAAACACAGTCACTACTTGTCTTCCCTGATTTTTATTTAAGTCTTCTGAAAGTGTGTGATCTTATTTTATCTGTATTATTTGTACAACAAAGGTAGCCCTGCCTTCACTAATATGTTTACCACCTTTTAGCAGAGTGCAAAAACTGTAAACTCAGGAAAAACAGTTTGGGAATTTAGATTTCTTACTTTGTGGGCAACCTGTCTCTAACTATCAGTCTCTAAAAAGTGATCACTGCTCAGTTGGATAATACATTCAAGAAAGAAAAAACAACAACAGCAAAAACTCAGGATTCTGAAAATTAAATGAGCAGTGAACCTTAATATGCAGTCCAGGATCATACAGCAAAGTTTTACATAGAAGAAGAAAGTAATCTTTATTCTTATGCTGTATATCCTTGTAGCAATATCCTTGTGTTTTTTTTGTTTGTTTGTTTTAGGCCCCTCACTTGCCATGTACACTTTGTTGATTGTCTAGCTCTATTTATTGAAAAAGGAGTTTAGACAGACACCTAATATACTCAGCCTGAGTTGTCCTGTTTGGGCTGGATACTTGCTCTGCAGGTACTGTGGCATCTATACAATGTGAGCAATCCTGTCAGGCAAAAGAAAAATGCCAGTTTACTAATACATTTGAGACACTCCAGCCATGAGGAAAGAATAACCTCCATTACGTTTATTTCCTCTTCAGTGGTGATGGTTGCTGCTGAACAAAGTCTACTTTTCTCAGCAAGAAATGTTCTCATGCTACAAAATACAGAGAGGTTTCTGGGTTTAATGCTGATGAACCACCCCACATGCAAGTTCAGCCATTTTAAAGGTAGCAAATAACCACATGTAGGACCTAAAGAACAACCCTCTTCAGAGTGAAGATTGAATAGACCACACATCTAATGAATGGCTGCCTGCCTCATGCTGCTCTATGTACAGTAATACCTACCACACTGTATAGCTGATCTTCAGGCTACTGCAGAGCTAAAATGTTCATGTAGTGTGTCATTATTCCCTTAGACAATTCTTGTACTCATCTTTTTCTGCTTTTATTTTCCTATGTTACACTGTGCATTTAGGGAATCCTTCAGTGCTGCATATCTGAAAAAAAAAAAAATCAATACAGTGCTTAAAATGTGGTTCTCAAACAAGATTTTTAAAATTAAGCCCAAAGGAATAGAGCAAACACAAATAGAATTATGGTTTTCTCATTCAAAACTGCTGTTGTATAATTATTATTTTCCTTCACTAAGATATCATAAATTGAATTTCTATTTGCCTCTTTTCTTTTCCTAGTGCTTCTTTTCAGAAGGATGAAACAACATTCCTTTTCCTCATGGGTGTTCTGGGACTATCTAATGACAAAAAATTGTATATTTCAACAGAAAATTACTTACATTTTGCACAAAAAAATGTTTTGTGCATGTGGCCTTATGGTAAATAATATGAGGAAATTATCTTAAGCCACCTCTCAGTTCCCAGTGTTACCACTCCCATAAATCATCCAAATGCTCTATTATTTTTTAATACTGGTACATTTTATACCCTAATTAATATTGTTATATGATAAAATTATTGCTTAATTTTTTCCAGAAACTTGTCAAAGCCATGTAGAATAGCTATTACCCTATTTGCCAAGTTCCTAATGCATTCATACTCTCTTAATTCAGACCAGTGTTTTAACATATCAATAAACTTATAAGTGTGCATTCTAAGTACTTCCCAACACAGACCTGCTGTTTAAGGTTCTTTTTCTTTATTACTACTTTAAGTATACAGGAGATGCTCCATCACCTGATTATTAAATGTCCTGAAGAAAAGTAGCCTGCAGAACCCAGTGCTGAAACTATATAGTTATAGTTGAGAGGTGGGCCTATGTCAACTTCATGAAGTTCAACAAGGCCAGGTGCAAGGTCCTGCACCTGGGTTGGGGCAACCCCAAGCACAAAAACAGGTTGGGTGAAGAATGGATTGAGAACAGCCTTGAGGAAGTTTTGGTTTGACTGTTTGCTTTTTTAATATTTTTTTAAAGGAAGAAAGACAAAAATATGACCCCAGAGTAAAGTGTCAGCATTAACACGTGGTTTATTACACCAGGATATTATTTCCTGAATGTCTGTCAAAACCTAGAAAATACTCACCTGTGTATGAACATGAAATCCAACCTGTGCCACTCTTGGAGGAACTCCTCCTTAACCAGAATTGCAATATATTCTTGCTTTTCTTCTTTCCAAGCTTTAAGTCCAGACAACTACACATGTACCTGTGTGAGCAAGCAGCCCTGTGCAAGTTGCTGAACTATAAGGATTCACAGCTGTTACCTAAGAGAAAGTTTTAGTCTCTGTGGTTTTGAACAGGTAAAAATATTATTTAAGAGGAGATGAATATTTGGCTTTCCCTGGTAAATTGGATGGCTTTTTTGAGAAAACCTGTAGAATGAGGGGCAATTTTATTATAAAGTGTGTAATGCACTCGGTGTACTACTGAACCATGTCTCTGGAAGATGTATGGCTATATTCTGATCTAAGATTTTAACTCAGGGTTTCTGTTTACTCCAGTATTTGGTACATTGATAACTTCTGGAGAAAGAATTTCATTATCTTCAGTATTTTCATACAATATTGGATGTACCATAAGTTTCAGCTCACCCTTGTATATATTCATTGTAACAGCACTAGTGGGGTTCATTGTACTGAATTAGAACATCAGAAAATTCTTTGGAGCAGACCTCTAAATAGTGTGAGATTTGCCCTTTTTCATGTCTATTTCAAGTTTAAAACAACATAATACATGGGTTTATTGGAACTAATCATAAAGGTTTCAAATTCAGCATTTTGTTGTGCATCAAGACTTCTTTCTACTGATGTTATTTTAATAGACTAAAAATCTGAGTGCTGGGGGCAGGAGTTACATTAGGAAACGAATCTGGTGAACAAAACTTAATGTAATGTACACTCTCAGTGAATCTGCAACTAAGCATACTAGATATAATTGATATTCTAGTTTATGCAAGAGATAGCATGCAAAGTCACCTTTCTTTTACTTGCTAATGTTGGAGTTTGCATGAAAATCCAATATTACAAAAAAGTTGTTCACAAAAAACCCAACTTCTAAATGATATTACTGCTATTACTGAGCTGCTATTTGTAAGGAAACCAAAACGCTGACATTAGCAATGTTTCTCCAAGTACATATTTCATATGCTGCCTTTTTGCACAGTATTGAAATGAAGCTGACAGAGGTCTTTGTAAATCAACGAAGGTTTTCCTGAGGGTATGTAACAAGGCATTTTAAATTTCAGATTTTAAGTACCCTCCTCCATGTAAGATAAATACATGCAGATAAAAATATTGGTATATCTAAATTAATATTTTGAATTACTGTCACACATTTCTTGTGTCTTCAAAGAATCAGTAAAACTTTTATTTTTAATTTCCTGAATAGTTTTTTTTTAACCTTGAGATCAAATAATTGCATTTAATGACTGCATCTTAATACACACAAAAAACTTGTCATGGTAGAGAAATGCATTATTATTTCACCTTTCTTTTGAAAAGATAAAGTTATTTATCTTTTGCTTTTATTGTGTTTTCAATTGGAATTTTCCATTTACTTTTACCATATGTCAGGACAATACCTAATCTTCCATAAGAGAAAATGACCACTTTATTTGCAGTTAATTAAAATGCTGATAGTTTGCAAAGCACATTTTTGGTAAGACATTTCTCTTTATAGGGAATGATACACATTTCAATTTCTACTTGTGTTTCTAATATCCTCCCGACAAATATTTGATATCTGGGTTTAATTATACTGTAAAAGAAAATCCTATATTTCAACACTGTGCAATTTACTTTTAATTTAACAAGCAGATATATGTAAAATATCTTTAGCAGATTCATGTAAATCTGTAATCCATCAATCTTTTTTAAGTCTGTACCACTTGCAACACTTAAAAGAGAAAGAGGAAACTACTAATTTTTTAAGATATATAAATAAAATAGCTAGTTTTTATGTTTCAGATTACTGAAGTAAGGATTCAGAGTGAAGGGCCTCATGGCAGATAAAGCTTTTCCTTAGGGTTATTTTTCTTTTTCATCTATGGACAGATCAGAAAGATGGCTAATTTCAGAATGGTTTCTTTTTGGTGAAGAACACAATGAAATAGCATAATGTATCAAGGGATTCATCTGGTGTGTGAGGTTACCCACAACAGAATTAAAGTTTTACTGCCACTGATGCCAGTGGAGATGCTGGCTAATGGGGTCTCTGAGTACAGGATCCAGGGGTGGAGAAGCAAAGGGGCACAAGGATAATCTGTATTTAAAATGTAGCTCTTAAAACTTTCAATCCTCCTACAAACTCCAAATTATTGACAACATGGGACTGGTTGTGGAGTAAGAAAGGCTGTGTTGCTGCATTACATCTACTCCTAATTGTACAGTTAGAGTGGACATGCAGCAGGAGACAGCTGTGTAAGGTTTAGCTGTTTAAGATCAGGAGCCAAATTACTTAGCCTTCAATACCTCCCAAAATACTGAATACAAATGCTCATTCCAGGAGGCAGGAGTCAGATATATAAAGTTTAGATTCACAGTTGGCCTCATTAACACCTGCTGCAACTACTGAAATATCTGTAATGATTTTAAGTGATCTTGAATCAGACTATATATGTCCAGTTTATCCTCAGGCAGAAAATCTTGCTGACATAAATGAAAATTTTACCATCCTAATAATTCAATGATTGCTTTTTAATTCTCCACTTGATCCATGTTTCTGCTGTCCTCTGACTACAGAAAGCATATAAAAGTCTTTTTTCCTTTTCCCCTAAGGGAAGGTAGTATTCCACATTTAAGAATTGCAAGGGACTCATTTGTGTAATTAAATGCAAAATAGCATATAGTAGCATTTAGAAGGCATTTTCAAAACTCTTCTGCACTGGCCTAATCTGTATTTTATTGATGTCAATGGGAGTTCTACCATCAGCAAGAACAGAAAGAATCCATTCCTAAAAGCTTTTCAGAATCTACCCTGTAGCTATTTTTCTATGCAAGATGAAAAATACAGCAAAGCAGAATCTTGTTTACACTAAGGTCTCATTCTATCATGCTACCAGTGGGAAGACCTTTAAACATATACAAATATAATTCACAAATTCTTTAAATCCCCTCTCCTTCTATTTCCCTATGTAGATTTTACCACAAAAAGAAGATTAAAATAAATGAAACTCTGATCCACAGGAACTCCATATTTTTAGGTAAATAAATCTGAAATTACTACTCCGTAAAATTCAGCTCAGAAGCATCTTAAAGTATATGTTTAAATTTGAGGTTATGCTATGAGAGTCACAGAAACAGGACAGGTCAGGTATTTCATTTCAGAGCAAGGCCAAGGAGTGTGCACCTTGCTGTGGACATTGTCCTGGTGCTTTATTAAGCTACATCTGCAGAGAGGTCAGCTGGATCCCGGTGATTGTCAAGTCAGCAGTCTATGAAAAGTCATTGTTGTCTTCTCAACTCAAAAGTCTGCTGTCTGACTGGCTAGTTTAATGCCTGTATTGGGTTCTGATGGCAAGATCTTGGTAGCAGAGAGGCTGCAGGGATGGCCTCTAGAAGAAGAGACTAGGAGTTGCCCTCTTGTTGGACAGAGCCAGTTCCAGCCAGCTTCAAAAAGGCCCTGTCACTAGCCAAAGCCAAGGCAATCAGGGACACCAGTTGTGTCTCTGTGATATTTAAGAAAGGGTAAAAGACCCTGCACAACAACTCTGATAGATGAGTGAGAAAATGTGACCAAAACTGCCCTGCAGAGTCCAAGGTCAGAGAAGAAGGAGGTAGAGGTGGTAATCGAGAAGCCAGAGAAGCAATTAACTTGTAGCCCATGGCGAAGACCATGGTGGAACACATAGCCACACCACAGCCCATGGAGGACCCCATGCTGGAGCAGTTCATTCCTGAGTGTGTCACTTGTATGCCATGAAGAGGACTCATGCTGAAGCCGTTCTTGAAGAACTGCAGTCCATGGGAAGGACCTACATTGGAACAGGGGAACATCATGAGGAGGAAGGAGCAGCAGAGCCTAAGCATTATGAAGTGACCACAACCCCCATTCCCTGTTCCCCTACACCACTCAGTGGGAAGGAAGTAGAAGACTCAATATTGAAGTTGAGCCTTGGAAGAAGGGGGAGTAGGGGGAAAGTATTTGTAGTGTTAGGTTAATAAAGTAATTTTTGCTTCCCCAAGTCAGAACTGTTTTGCATGTGATGGTAATTGGTGAACAAGCTCTCTGTCCTTATCTCAACCCACAAGATTTTAATCTTATTTTCTCCCCCTTTCCTGCTGAGCAGGAGGAGTGAGAAAGTGGCTCGGTGGGCATCTTGTAGCCAGTCAAGGTTAACCAACCACAACACCGTATTTCCACTGCAAGTGGATAAAGTCTACAAATCAAGCTGTATTAATCATGGCAAAGCTTCAGTGAATGGTCGACCAGGCTCCTTGTGTGGCCCTTTTCAGTTAGGCCAAAGAGCAGATGCATATCCTGAGTCTCTGGATGTACTGAATCTTGTTATTATCTTTACGAGCGCTTAGTGCATCAGGAACACAACAGGGATCTGATTATTTTCCCCAGGAACAATCAAGGGATTAGTGGAATATAGATGGAGACTGGATCTGCATGGAAAAATTTCCATGCTGCGTTATATTAGAAGGTGCTGCTGTGCAAAATTTGTTGCTAATCATGAGGCATAATTACAAGAGAGTGCAGAAAGAAGAAACTAGTAAACAGAATAATGAAAGTAATTTTAATTATTAAACTTCAGTGTTATAAATTATCTGACATTCATCACTGCCACAAATAGGTATGAAAAAAGTAAAAAATCCATATGTTCCATACACTCTAATTTAATTTTGCATAATAAATTAGTCTAATGCAGAATGTTTAAAAATATGAAAAATCACCAAATTACTATCCATTTTCAACAAGCAGTATCTAAAATTTAATACAGACAGCTATTACAGTTAACCTACACTTTATGTTTACTGAAACACAATAAAACCCCAAACGGGTATTATAGACACAGTCCCAGTTATCAGTCACTAATGATGCTAAATGATGAATTGCTACATTTTTAATAGAACAATCAGAATCCAGTGTTTTCATTATCTTTCTCAGAATATTTTGTATGCCTGATATTGGTCTTCCAATTAGTCAATAACAAAAAGACACTGTTTGAGAAGATATATGAAATGGTGAGTCGTATGTGACAGGTAATTCTCTCTATGCTGTTTGGGAAGAAATTATAGAATCATACAATCATAGAATCACAGAATGGTATGAATTGGAAGGGACCTTAAAGATCATCTAGATCCAACCCCCCCGCATCAGCAGAGACACCTCCCACTAGATCAGGTTGCTCAGAGCCCCATCCAACTTGCCCTTGAACACTTCCAGGGATGAGGCTTCCACAACTTCCCTAGGCAATCTTTGCCAGTGTCTCATCACCCTCACACTAAAGAATTTCCTCCTAATGTCTAACCTAAATCTATCCTCTTCCATGTTTTCTTGATATTACTTATGGTTGTTTTCCATCATTTTTTCCAAGGCAGTGAAACGACAGTGTCACTTTAGCACAGAGACCTTTCCACTAAAGAAATGCAGATCATGGAAGTACAATGAAACATCTGCTCATAAAGCTTCTAGGGCCATATTGATCTAGATATATAACTTAATCTCTCTATTACTATTCGTGAATCCTCTCCTGGGTTAAACCTCATTATTTACCTTTGTCCAAAGTGGTAAAACCAATGTAAATAAATATCTGTTTAATTAATCCTACGATGTCTTATTCTTCATAAAGAAATGACAGGGAATATACTAGTTCATCATAAAGTAAATTATTTTATAACTGTAATTATCCTGCTTACTACTGAGCAGGGTTACAAAGGTTGTTCACAGATTGAAAATAGAAAAATAAGACAGTTCAATGCTACAAAAATTATAGATTATATTGTATAATTGAGATACCTCTTCCAATACTTTTAATAATGGAATTCTATTCATAGTCTATATTACCACAGAACAGTATTTTACCCCAAAATTGTTCAGATGAAACCATTGGGAGAATTTGAGAAATACTCAAAATACATATAGTCTCGAGCACTTTATTATCATCTTTTTTTTTTCTTTTTTCTTTTTTTTTTCCTAGAATGGCTCTCATACTAGAGATGGGTTTATCCTTTTTACTTCTTGCTAACAAAAAGTTTGAAGTTCTTGGTCTTTCTGACACAAAATTTGAGTCCATGGTAGTGCTACCACGAATCTTTTGTCCAATATTCAGTCTACAGTCTAGCAAGTCATCCCCAGGATACAGAGCACCAGTCAAAATATTTTGTTAACTGAAGAGTCCAGTTTCTTGGAAAAAAAGGGTTAATCAAACAAAAGGGACAACCTGTATCTTCTTAGTTCCCAAGAATGTATTTTGCATCAGTTTCTGTGGATTGTGACCACAACAGATCCCATATGTATTTGATTCTTGGCTTCCCTACTGTCGTCGGGTGTCCGCTCTAAACTACATTGCTTAAAAGTTCCCATGGAAAATTCTCTTATTTTACCCAAATTAAATCTGATTTTAAAAGATTTCTCAAAGCACTAAGGTTGAGAGACAGCTGTGAAAAATTTCAGAAGGACCTTAGCAGACTGAATGACTTGGCAATAAAACGGCAGACGGAATTCAGTGTAAATATATGCCAATATTTACATTGTGGAGAAATAGTCCTGTTTTCTCATTTAAAATTATTAACTCTATGATGACAAGCACATAGTCTGTGGAGTCATGATAAATGTCTATATGAAAATAGCTCATTCCTTGGCAGCATTCAAAAAATAAAACAAAGTGTTATGAATTTTTAGGAAAGGATCAGAGAACAAAACTGAAAAGATTACTATGCAGCTATACAAATTCATTATCAACAGGGATGATCAAAGGTCCTTAATAACAGCTTCTTTATGATGGCTGACTGAATAGGCTAGGACTTTTCAGCTTGAGAAAGAGGTTACTAGGAATTCTACAGAAATCATCAGTGGCATGAGGGAGGATGGTAGGGAGTGACTGCTTGCAGCCTCTTCCACTAAAAGAGCAAGTGACTATCAAATTAAACCAGTGAAAACCAAGTCCAAAATGAAGAAACTAAGTACATTGCCACAGGAAGATCTGTAAACTACTTGAAATATTTGGAGAATCTGTTATCTCCATATTACTAAACAGATGAACAATAACATACATAGGAAGCTCTCTAAATGGAAATTTGTCAGAAGCTGGGAGGATATTACTATTATATGTGCTTACCCTATTCTTATTCAGCTCTAAATTAACTGAACTAGATGGCTTGTGGCTTTTTCAGTAATATTTGTTTTCTAAAATAGGTCCTTTTAAAGTTCTTAAAAAATTTCCTCTGATTTTCATAACTGTCAATGTTAATAACTGGATTCTATGATTCTATGACTTTGTTACTTTAACCAGCATGGAGAGAAAGGTATGATCTTGGCACCCACCTTCAAAACAGGGGTTGGTATTCTCATGGTGGCCATGGCTCTGACCTTTATGACATTTCTCCCTCTTTTTTTTTTTTTTTTTTTGTTTTAAATGAAGGACTTTGAGGCAAAGCTTTGATTTTCCTGAATCTTTCTTTATCTTTCTATGAGTTTTTCCTATGGGAGTCAAGCACATAGCACTTACCTTATTGTTTCATCCGAAGTAACTTGAACTGGATTTATGTACACCTTGAAATGTACTCTATTGCCTCCCTCAACACTGCTGGGTAGACATAATATAGCAGTGTGCTGCAGGGAGGCAAATGACTTAGGCTGTGAATAAAACAAATTATATTAACCCAGGGGCACAGCAAAGAGCGTTGTTTTAATTACTACAGAAAAGAGTGTATAGGAATGATTTACAGTAGGAGTGAGTCTTACAAATGATATGGCTGAGAACACAAGGTGGTGCTATTTATGCTTAACATAATGGGTGTACAAAACTCAGTCTTGACTGCTACCATTAGCCCGTTTCTCCCATCAGCTTTCTATGGCTTTGGACTGGGCAGGAAGTGCAACTGAGGCCCATCCTCCTCTGCATGTGTGGGTTCTTACAATGAGGGGACATTGCCTTGGCAACAGCTATCTGAGTTCAGTTTGACTGGAAGGGCATGTTAATTTGTCCTTGTCATCTCCTGAAGGTAGGACAGCAGTGTTAGATGGTTTGCTGCACCAAGTACCACAGGGAAATTCAGTATTATAAGAAATGACACACTTGGCTGTTTCTGGATAGGAGGAGGTTAAGGAGCCAAAGCATCAAACACTTACTCTCTACTATTCCCCAGACTAAAGAGCTGCCTTAGAAGAATTTAGGATACCAGGTGGCATGGTAGACAGCTGATACTTCTCTTTTTCACCATCTTGCTCTGTGAAGCCAGTTTGTGCTTTCAGTTGTAATTAAGCAAGGTCATTATCAAGCATAAAATAATAGCTTCTATTCAGCTGGGTGAACCACTTTGAATATCTCCATGGATGGTAGATCTTCCTCCACCATAACGACTTTGTTGAAAAACTGAGGAAATGGTTGTCTGAAGAAAAATTGGAAGATTATAATGAGTGTCACTTGGAGGAGAATGTGATCTTGGTAAAAGTTGATTACTTCACTGAATTTAGGTGCAATCAAATAATTGCATTCATCAATTGTTCATTCCTCCAGTGTGTTGCATTAAGACATCATAAGAGTGAATTTTTATTCTTATTTCTGATTCATGAAAACATAAAAGTCTACTTAATTTCTTCCACAAAGAATTCAAGAAAAAGGAAGTTTAATTCCTGAAAAAATATTTCTCCCTATTTGAAATGAAAAAAATAGTATGTTTTAATTTCTTTACTCCAACTTCAATCAAAGCAAAGAAAAACAAAACCACAACAAAATGGCAAGTAAAATGAGAGGGATGTTTCTTCCTTATAAAATGCCTTCAATACAAAAATATTTAACTTATATTTCAACTGATTTGATATCATGTGTCAGGTTACCAGACTAGTGGCTAAAAGGCTCTAAAATCCAAAGGATTTAATAATGTTATAAATTACAGATATTTTTCATTTACTGAACTCTTATACCTGTATCAATATTTGATTAAGCAAAAAGAGGTTTACATAAAGGGTTTTTACTTTCCAAGTGGCAGCATGAGACTTAGATTTTTTTTTTAACATATTTTCAGGCAAGCTTCACTCTGATTGAATTTTCTTCTTTAAATGCACATGCAGATTTTCCTAGGACTATACTTAAATTTTCATAGATTTACTTTCACATATAAGGCAAAAATAGAAACATAGGACTTTTACTATTTGTATTCCAAAACAGGAGTGTAAAGATATCAACTTTGACATCCCAGAAATTATTTTATCTTAATTAAACAAAAAAGTACAAAAAGCAGCTGCTGAAATGGGAAGAAAAATAATAATAGGCAAATCTGAAATACCTGCAGGAAACATTATCCATTTTTATTATTCTTGAAATAAAAATCAGATTAGGTGGGGGCTTTTTTGTTTGATGTTTGTTTGTTTGTTTGTTTTTGCTTGAGTTTTATTTTGTGGGGGTTTTTTTTGTGTCTTGTTTTTTGTTTGTTCATTTGTTTGTTTGTTTGTTTTTTCCGATGTAAAACTTTCCCTTTTTGTATGTGCTTTATGAATAGAGAGAATAAAAGTGCATGATTGTTCCTTTGCCAAGGGTAGTTGTACCGGGATAGTAAGCTCTACCTGAGATACAGAAATATTTCTTAAGAAAAAGTAAAATACAGATGATAAGTCAGTCAGAGAATTATTTGGCACTTGGGGTAGGATAGAAAGGACAACTAATAAGCTTCCAGAGTCCTTTCATCTTCCTCTGGTGCCTTTGAAAGCTGTGTTATTTTCAGACATCACCTACCTGGTCTTTCACTGCTAAAGCCATAAGTTTAGCAGCAGTCTCTGCTTTGTGCTTCTCTTCATTAACTTCAATATATGCAGTCAGCTTTTCTTCTACTATTTTGCTGAAATAGTTGTTTATCTAAAATGGTTTGTCAGCCAGTCTTTATGTGCTCAGCTGCTTGTTTCTAAACCTTTGCTTCAACAAGACAGTTCTGTTGCAGCCACCAATTCTCTTTCTTCTCCATATCCCATCTTGCTTCCTGCTTTTTAAAAGGTACAGAATTGTAATATTTTTATTCTGAAAAGAGAAGTGCTGGAAGTTTAGGATTTCCTTTCAGAATGGATGTTTAGTCCAAATAATTTCCCAGAAGACAACCTCCTTATTTTTTATTCTTGACAGCAGTAAGCGTCTGAAATTATTTCAGGAAATGCCTGCAAGTAGAAAGCCCCATTTAGTTTAGATTACATGTAGAAAATTTGCCTTCTCTACAATAAAAACTGAAAAAAAGTAGCTGAATTGTTTTGGCATATTTTTTAATGGGGTTTCTTGACAGTTTTGCTGCAAATAATTCTACTTCCCACTTATTTCCAAGACTTTAACAGTTTAACATAACTGATTATGGGAACCATAGACTACTTGTGTTCTGTTCTACTTGGTGGACTTAAACAAACCATGCTAATTCAGACATTTAATTTAACTCTGAAAGATGAATGTTTCTGGAGCATAATAGAATAATCAATATTCAAGCTATTTTAAAGAATAAGTTCATATTTATTGTAATTTTTTTGCCTCATTTTAATAGTTTGCTATTTATCTATTTCTCAGCAATTTAAATGTCTATGTAAGAAATTCATACAGTTATGGACTGTTCTAGGTACCTTTTTTTAACATATCTCAAAAAGCAACTAAAAACCTATTGCATCTTTACTAAAGGTGCTTGTCTGTTCAAGTGCTTGATTATGTTAGTTTGCAAAAGCTAACTACTGACTGAATTTGTTGAAGGAATTTAATTATAACAAAACAAATTGTTTCCAATCTTCAGGTATTATGAAATGGTGGGAGAATAATAATCAGTCTCGGTAGAGTTATAACTAAAACTGGTGAAGGACTAAGGCAATGCCTATCAAACAACTACAGCAGCAATGTACTTCAATCCCAAGCTATTCCTAATAGTCTGTACCTAACTGTGACCCTATCTTACTCATAAAAAACTTTTATTTTTGTTTCTTCTTTGTTCATTTATTTCAGGAGAAGGTAACCTAAGACAGAATTGCCATTGGTTTACTATACCTGGAGAGTTGTAATAGCCCTGGATTAACAAATTTATCTCACCTATTGTGTATGTTTGGAAATAAATACAAGAATTAAATGGGAGGATTTGTTTCCCCTACAGGATGTTTTTATCATCCATGACAAAACAATTAATAAATAGAATCAAAGTATGTATGTTACAGATATCCTCTGTAAGGTGAATTTTCAAACCAGAAGGATGAAACGCACTGTCCTCTGTAATGTGTATGGGCAATTATTTCTCTCACTTTCTCATGTATAGACAGGATGGTTTGATAATTGCATAAGATTTTCATTTTGGGGGTAACCATCTTGAAAGCTGAATTTATATTTCTACTCTGTGTAGTGGATTGTATCCTGTAGAACTTGTACCACTCGGTGCCAGAGCTGCTGTGGGAATCACACATCAGTTTTAACTGTTATCGGACAGATCCTTTAAACTCTTCGTATATAAATTAGGAAAAAAATATTTTTCTGCCTTGAATGCAAAATTTTATTTATCCAATATTAAAAACTGACTTTCAACACTGGAACTATCATTATTATGCTGAAGCAAAAGGCTAAAATCTGTGGGGAAGAAAAAGAATAACAACCAAAACTTTACTCTGCAGGCTGTTCCTAGAAGACAAAACATCTCACAAATCATCCAACCGCACTATCTATAGAACAGGAAATAGCAGGATGGATTGTCCTTGATCTGGAGCCATACCACATTGTAGAGATTATGGGCTTGCTGAGTTTTTAGGATACATTATTCCTTCCCAAGAAAGACTCTTTTATGCAATTGCTATGTTTTTTATTTATGATAACTTATTGATCAAAGCAAGGAATGCCTTCAGAGAAACAAATAGTCTTGCAAGGAGCTAAATCAACTGCATATCTTTCACTCACAGCGCACAGACCTTTCTCTGATTCTGTCATGAGGAGGGGGCATACATATTCAAAACATTGCTTCCGGGCCTGTTACCACCATCACTACCACCACAACTATTCTGCTATTCAAGGAAGAACATGACCCAATGAGACACACATGACTCACATGTAAATAGAACACCCTGCTGTAACTGGGGAGTCTATATTTGCATAAATATCTCTCTGACTCTACAGGGAACTACTGCTTTGGGTGTGAAGAACTTTCTACCTCAGAGTAGGTTTTATGGCTTACCTACATAAACAAGCTCTCTGGCAGAAGAATATGTGGTATTTTTAAATACAGATGTGCTCCTGATGTGCATTCAGTACTATGAATGTCTACTGACTTTAAAAGCAAAGAAGATTTCTTTTTCTTTTAAACCTTGTTAGTAATTTACATCTCACACAATTCAATAAAGATAGTTCTGACTCACAAATTGTGACTTGAATTTTGTTGTATTTTCTTAGAAAGGTTTCAAAGGTACTTTGGAAGTGTGATATGATATAAGATATTGGAGTGCAGAAGGTGAGCAGCAGAAAATGCGTTTTTGATGACAATGCTGAGGAAAGAGTCAACTCAGATTGCCTTCACATTTCAAGAGAAAAAGCAACAATTTAACTTAGGAAAAAAAAAAAAAATATTCCTACTTGTGAGCTCAACACATCCAGGTAGGCTCCAAGACACAGATACGAAGCCACATACTGCCATTTTTTCCAGGTATATTTAACTGCAGAACAAACTTCAAGTTAGAAATTGGGTAAGTACTTTAAAATTGCCAAACACTGGTAAAAATGATATAAATTTAGTATAGGCTATATATATTTAAACCGCATGTGCTTGCAAGATTAACAAAGATTCAGTAAATTTTACAAAGAAAGTTCATTAAATAAATCCCAGGCTGAGATTCACTTTTTTCTCATTATTTGTCTCCCTGAATTAGACAATTAAGTCAACAGGGTGGCGACTAAGCAGCCTGCAAGCTGATTGGTATTTTCTCATTCAACATATTCTGATTATGGTCATAATGCTGCTGTTCTCATTATTATACATGACAGATTAAATCTGGTACCTCGGGCATGGTTTGAAAATGTCTGGAAAAGGTACTAGTTTTATCTAATTGGATCCTAACAAGAAAGCTGTCCTATATAGTTGATCTAAAATGCATGTGAGCAATTTTTATATCAGGCAGGATAGCTGGCCAGTGATAGGGTTTGGTAAAAATTGAACTTCCATTGCCTTAAATTCCAGCAAACTATCAAGCCAGGATGTTATGCTGTCTCCCTGCTTTAAGAAAAGGAGAGACTGGTGTGCTGAAAGGCACCAGGACACACACTATAAACTGGATAGGGAAGAGGCTGTATTGGGCAGCCCAGGGCCGATCTGAATCAGGGGCTTCTCCACCAGCTGGATTTTGATGGCATTCTAACTGTAAGGGAAAGTTAGGCTCACTCTGTCCTGCAGAAATTCAATAATAAGGATGAAAATTTGTGTGGTGTTGGAATGTATCCCATCCAAAAGAGGGTCTTCCACAACTGCATGTGTAAAAATCTGGCCCTGCCTTTAAAAACCAAATAAACCAAACAGGTAAAAACATGAAACTTGATGTTATGTAGAGAAACAGTTCCAAATTAAATCACAGATTTGAAAAGGCTCTGGTCACCATGTTTGAATTATTCCAAATTGAGGAGGAAATTACATGGCAGATTCTTATTATACTCCATTTGTTTTACTTAGCATGACAAGAAAACCTTAGTGAAAACCAATTTTTGATTCAATTTAAATTTTCTTGTAAAGTTATCGCAGGCAGATTAATGAAAATCAGGAGCTACAAAGTAAGATTTCTTTACCCTTCATAAAGTCCTACTCCAAATATTTTATGCTGTGCCAGCAGTCTCAGCAAAAAGTTGAATGTGTGTGCTTGTGTATTTTCATGCACTTATATACATCAATGTATGCGTGTGTATATATATATGTGCATATATCTATATTTATATATGAAGAGACTTGTTCTGTTCATATGAATGCCTGTCTTTCAGTGGGCTATATGACAGTACTACTATTTAAAGTTTTTCAGCCAAAGGCCAAAAATTTGCTCATGGGCTTTAGAGAGATGTACAGCCTGATTACTGAAGGACTTCAAAGGACAAGTGCAGGAGAGAAGTAGGTCAGATAGAAAGGAAAAAAAAAGATAAGGGGCCAGAGAGATACATTCTAAATAAGACTTTTTTTTTTTTCTTTCCTAAGAGGTTGTTTTAATGTGAATCTTGTGAGATGCTTCAAGTTTGAAATTTGCTTTATCAGTCTTTGAGAGCTTATTTAAAGTTTGAATACATTAAGAAAGTTGACAGCAATGATCGACATACAAAATATATTCCCAGTATTAATGACTAGCTTAAATCTCTATACTTTGGGCAATGAACATTGTCTAACACATCATTAATCCCCTCAAAATATCCTGTCCAGGGGTCATTAAGAACTGAAAAGTGGAAAAATAAAATAAAATACGCACAGAGATTTTTCTTTTTGATCTATAGGATTTAATAGGTATGTACAGAACAGATCTGAAAAATCATTGCCTTAGTATTAGACAATCAGATTGACAGAATTATCCTCAAATATCTGTTCATCTTATAATTAATGTATACACATAAATACGGCTTTAATAATAACAAAAACATGAGAAGGATATTTCAATTTTAAAACATACTGACAATAAGTAGACTTGTAGGTTTACCATAAGAATTGCAAGTAGATTGTTAGAATGTCCTTCCAAGCTTTTGATAAGTCAAACATATCATTCATATTAATTAAGCAGAATGCAAGGAAAGATAGGACATATTACTGCAAAATGAATCTCCACTCTAGTCTTATCTTACACTTGCTTTAAATACCTATTATAATTACAATGCAAGTGGTTGGATTTTGAAGCTTCTACTTGCCACTCTTGAGAGGAACTCCAGCTAAATGTGTGGCAATTTATTTTGCATGCTGAAGTATGCTGATTCTGTTTATTTCCCTCTGTCAGCTGTAAGGAGGACTTAGGAGGTATAAATCTATACTGCAGTCCCTCTCTTACATAAGATGATAACCACCTTGGGCCTAGGCTTAAACTAACATTCCTGAAACTGTTTCTCTAAATTAATAGATTGAAAGAACCTCTAACTCATTCAAATTACATGATTCATTGACTATCTGGGAAGACTAGGGTGACTGATTCCTAAAAAAGTGTGATGTTTCGAACAGATGGCATGAAAATAGAATAAAGGAGGCCCAGAAAGTACTTCCCTTGTATGACCTTTGGATCTGAGCTTAAATTGTGCGTTTATTAATTTACATATTGAAAAAGCTTTGCTGAAAGTTATCTTCATTTAAAGCCAGAGACTGGAAATTGTGTTCAGACTGTTGGAATTCTTTGTTTCAGAACAGAGAAAAGAGAGCAAACTGTTTCAACAGTTTTTAAATAAAATTTTTTCTTTGATTTAGGATACCTTTCAGCCTTTTTACGGTTATAATAATGCAATATAGAATGAATTTGCAGTTAAAATAAAAAAGCTTTTGAAATATTTGCTTTTGCATTATGTTATCATTATTTGATATAATAAATGTGTAGCAGTCATATGATGTCATCTTCAAAAATATTAACCATAGTTATTCATACTGGCACGAGTTCATTGTTTAGTGTGTCTGTATAGATGCACAATATTTAAGTGGCTTCTTGTCTTTCTGGACTTTTTAGAAATATTTTGCTTGGAGTGGTAGAATATCAAAATATATAAAAATGTTTAGGATGTCAGATTTATTTCATACATTTTATACAACTTTAATAAAACTTAAAACTAGTTCTAAATAAAATTTTGACTGACTTGGTAAATATTTTATTGACTATGTTAAAAGACATCATACAATATTTTCCTGTATAAATATGCCTATGTTGGCTAATCCACTGCCATAATGTTAATTTCTCCATTATCATTCAGCTGATCTTTTTGTATACTTTATTGGTGTAATTTGGTGTAAAGTGATAAGTATATTACATGGAAGCTCCTGTTGCAAGGTTTGACTTCTGCTTCTTTATTGAGCTAAACTCCCAACACCCAAAACATCAAATGAGACAAAACGTGTAATTAGATCAAAGAAATTCAATGGATGATATGTGTTAGAATGACAAATAAGTTTCATATGTATCTCACCACTTGGGCATTTTGTCAATAGTAGGATTTGTTTCCAAAACTGGTTTTGTTGCTTTTTTTTTTTCCTCATAGTTTCCTCTTACTGTCCTGATGATATTTTTTCCTCCCCGTGGTTTTCTTCCGTGTAGCAGTGAAACACCATTCCAAATCTGATAGACTTGAAAAGATACAGTGTACTTAAGGTTGTAATTTTATTTTACAAGAAATGAATGAAAAAATGCAGGAGAAAAATGTGTAAGCAAACTAACTACTAGATAACCTTATTATTTGTTTGATATTTGGTCATCTACATACCCCTAATCACCCCAGAAGGACAGTTATGGTGATAAAGCTCACTGTTTATCCGTGTGTTTATATACATGTGTGTGTGTATCCACATGTATTTCACACATGCATGACTGTACATGTTTCTGATAGCTAGTATTGACAATTACTGGGAGTGATATTTATCTGCAGTGTCTGTGCTTTTTCACATGAGACTAAGGAAATTTTTTTTCCAATTCCTTCTTCATTTATTCTTTTTTTTCTTTTCTCTTTCTCAGGGACTCTGAACAGCATAGTCATTATTTATTTACTTTACCTACTTACAAGGTACTTTGAGGGATTAATTAATGTTACTTTAAGTAAGTATTTGTTCGAATAGTCTGCAATATATATAAAACATTGTAGAAAATCTGAAGTCACTTGGATTGTGTTGCTTTTATTCTACACTATTTTGTGGGTTTTTTGCCATTGCAATATTAGAAAATTATGCATTGGTGTGATTTTTGTAGCTCCACTGAATTGGAATATGTCCCTCTCATACATAAATACCACATTGTAAATGGTAAATACTTTGACCCCTTCATCACTTAGAGACATATCTAGCAACATTTTGTTACCTTGTAAGAGCATCTGAGTATTTTATGAGTGTTACCAAAGTGGCTTTCTTAAACTTAGAGGGCTTTCTCATCCTCTTTCTAGCCAGCTTTTTAGATTATTTGCATTAGGTAATGGGTTGTAATTTCATTTTTAATTAAATTAGTATTATTTTAACCAATTAAAAGATTCTACTCCAAAGAAAAACAATTATTTAATTAAACCTTTGGTAGTGATTAAGCAAACTTACCAGTGTGTACATTGAAGTTATAGCAAGTCTGTCTTGCAGTTTCTTCAAGTTTATTACTCTCTTTGGGAAAGATTCTTCCTTCAGCAAGTCACTCCAGGTGCAGCCCTTGGAAGACATTTGATCCATGGAAATACAGGATTCAACATTACATCCTACCACCACTGTGGGATAAGTTATGTCTCAGCTTGTAATACTCTGCTGATCAACAGGACAATTTTTGGACCTATTCCCTGCCTGCCTTTTGTCTTTCCTTTCCTCTTCAAGGTGCAATGTAGCTCAATTAAACTCAAGGTGTAAGTAGAATGTACAAAAACTAAAGGAGATTTTTATTTGCATTATTTTAATTTAAGTAAATATATGTTCAGAGTCTAGATACTATTTCTACAAAGTATGTAGCAGCCATTAATCAAGCAAAAATTGTTAAAAGTCTCTACTATTTTTTTCTGTAGATATTATTTCGAGTGTTTTAGAGAAAGACTTCAGAAGATAAAAGGATGTTAACATTTTGCTTAAGGATATTATGATATTATGATGCAGAACATTTCCACCTCATTCAATTCAGATGCAAAAAAAACCCAAAAACAAACAACCCCAACACCAGATCCTTCTGGCCCATCCTTTCCAAATATAAGAAACTGAATCAACAGGAAGAACGAGAAATTAGATTTTTAAACACAAACACACACACATCTTTATACATTTAAATATCACTGCTATACATCTAAATATCACTACTTATATGCACACTACTTATACAGACACAGGTACATGCATGTGTGCATGTGTGGGAGTTTATGTATACAGAGTGAGACTATAAGATGGACCATGCACGTTCCCTGACATTTCTATTCAGGATTAATTTGCAGTTTTCTGGATTCTGAATTAAGAGAACTACATAGGCTATAATTCCAGCTGTGAGTCACCATAATGGAAATTAATGCTTAATGAAAATGGCCTATAAAACAACTGCATTTAACTGAACATATCTGAATAACAAATAGAAAGATAAGAAAGAGCAATAATCCTCCCACATATCTTGGAATATTCATTTTTTTTAAATTTCTTCGTAAACAACAATCTAATCAAAGCCAGTCCTGAAGAAACAAGTTATCCTTTGTTGCAGCCCTGAACTTTGACTCAGTCAAGCCAGCTCTGTAGTCATCTGGTGAACACATGGGTATTGTTCATCCTCTAGATAAATGCAGTCCAAATCCACAGATACTTTTTAGTGATGTTTTAGGACTGTCAGAGAGACAATACTATGACTCGATTCCCCTCTCTGGACTTTGTCAGGTGATGGGGGATATATTACCACAGAGATTGTCACTTGGATTTATGCAATGCATTTTTTTGGTCTCAGGGCTAGGTATTGGATAAACATAGACAGCCATACAGTGCAGAAGACTTTAACCTTAAGCCCTTGACAGTTTCAGAACCCTGTTTTTGTTGAGATGGTTGGAAAAGTTGTGGTGGTGCTATTTCTTCTAAGTCTAAAGATTATTCTGTAAAGAATTAGAATTGTAAAGAAGTCTGCCTCATTAAAATAGTCAACAACTGATCTATTACTATCTTTTATTTCACATTTTTAGTGGGCCAAATGTAGGCATCACTGAAACTGGCTGTGTATTTCATTACCTTTCATCCATATTTTTTTAGTGTAGCAGATAAGTTCCTTATTTGCTGCTCTATATAACCTACTCTGAATTAAGGAAGAGAGGCAACTTGTCCTGTCAAAGAAGTGGATAAAATAACCTAGTAAATCTTCTTCTGTTGTCAGAGAAAGAATTAATACAACACAGAAACTGTGAAAACATCATTTAAATCCTTTTCTCATCAAGCGCAAACTTGGAACTGTTATTTGCTACACATCAGTAACTGAGACAAAGTCCGAGTGCAAATAACAGGCTAATGGAAAACAGGATGGAGTTGTAGCAGGAAGGACCATCAGATAAGGACATGTATGCTCATCCACACTACAGTAGAAATCCTTCTCTAGTATAGAAAACCATGGGGACTGTTGTGAGAGAAATCCCAGTTATATTTGTCCATGCAAGTGATTCCCCACTTTGGGGATTGATGGCGTTTCAAAAACATCTCTGCTCTCTGTTCCTTCAGGACATCTTTCAGAGGTGTCTTGGTGTCCCTATATGGAGCACACAGATTTCACAGGGAATGTGTATGCTCAAGTCTGGGCTCTGCAATCCAGTCCAGTGATTGAAGCACTCTCATGCTGTCATGGATTTGGTGAAATAACCTAGTAAGTCTCCACAATAAGAGCTCACATACTGCAGGCCAGCTGTGGTGGCCAAACACTGAATGCTGAAGCCCTTTGTGGGATTTTTCTTATAGTGAGATTTCCAAAAGTAGGAAGTTATTAATTGCCATTATTACTAATGATTATTAGTAATTTCAAACGTTGTGAAAAAATTTACATTTTTTTATCTGTTAGATCACTTAAACTTTGTAATCTCTTCCCAAGAGTTCTGTGCTAAGTAACATAGGAAAACACAGGAATCAAGGACTCAGGGTCCTGCCTTAACCATAGGGCTGAGAAACCTGTTAACACTGCCTTAAAAGTCATATTCCAATTAGGGCTCAGGCTTTTTGTTGACTGAAGAATTAGAAAAGCTACCATAAAAGAATTATCTAAAGTTTTCAGTAGAGCAGTGTACCTACCACATACTGAATACATGGATGTAAACCAAAGCAAAGTTAATCAGTCTATTAATGATGATTTCTGTTGCATCTGTCTTGCAAAGTTTTTTACCATCTACACAGTAGTATTATTATTTATTTTTAGGGAAATACAGGTGAATACAGTAAGCAGAAGAAAATCCAAATCATTTACAGTAATGTGGAATGCAAGAGGTGTTTCTTCAATTATTAATTGTTTAAGACGTAGTTAGACAGTTGCTTAGATTAGGCTTTAGAAAAAAATAAAAGACCTCAACAGAAGAAACAGTTTGTCACTGCAAGTATTGTACAACATCTAATTGGTACTATGCTACATTAAATACATGACTGTGAATGCTATACAGTGTCTTAAAACTCACTGGCTGAGATGGCTGTGGCCATATATTCATCAGCACTTTTCTAACTTTGCGTTTTAATGAGATATTCCCTAAAATACTGGAACTGCTCAGTGTCTGTTTTATATGCCAGTGGAGAAAAACCCTCTTGCCTTCAGAGAAAGCCTGTATTTTTAAAATATAAAGGGAGTGGGGATTTTTGAATCTGATATTTTAAGTGCTCCTGAAACTATCTAAAGACTGAAGAATTAATTGATAACACCCAGTTAATGCCTTCTAGCATAAAACCACACAGACTTGTAAGAGAAGCTAGAATTATATCCTGAACAAATGACCTGGAAGAATAGTGGTAGGGGAGGTGAAGAGGTGGATGGACTCTCTTGTGTAGCTGGCCTTGGGATAAGTAAAGGGAAAAATAAAAGACTGATTAGATGTGCTGATAAGGAAACATGGGTGGCATAAAATCTAAGCCACTTGAGAAAGTCACTTTAATCCCAAATAAGCATGCAATGTGAGCATGCTGCTAGTCCACTACATTGATTTCCACTTGTATGCTACCATACTTGGCAGTAAAATTACTCTTGTTTAGTGAGAAATACCATCTCAGTGAGACATCTGATTGGATTGCCAATTAAGAGCTTATAAGAAGAATCCCAGTTGGTGGGTGTATTATAAGCAAAGTCCTCGAATATTCTCAGACTTAGCCCTCAGTAGTCTGTTTTTGCAACAGCACTAAAACAAATTGAAAGCTGTATTTGTGGAAAAATTTTGGAGGATAAATGACTGAATCAATTTTGAGTGCCTAACATCATTTAGAATTCAAGACTTATTTAGAGCTGTCCAGGAAAAGGCAAAGAAATGAATGCTTGTATGTAAATGTGGAAATAGTGCTTTTATTCTGCATCTGGATGAAACTAGGACCTTGTTCTAACACTCACATCCCCACCCAACCTCTAAGATTCTTTATGTTGTAAAACACATTGCAGCAGAAAATTTGTTTGGAATAGAATAGGATGGAAAGAGAGGAGATGGGATGGAGGAAGGGTGCAGCTCATTGTCTGCTTGCATACCAAGATCTGACTCTGTTTCCCACATCTCTGGTGAAAGCCTGTGCCAAGTGTACCATTTTAATTTTTAGCAGCAATACAATACTGCACCTAGCACTGTATGGTAAAACCAATTCCTTTATGTTAAAACATTATTTTAAAAACTGACATTTGAAAATGTAAAAAGCATTTTGAAACATTTTTCAACCAGAAGTGGTACTCAGTGCATCTTAAAAATAATTGCTAAAATTAAAGTATTAAAAATCATTGCTTACCTGAAACTCAACTTTTATGTTAAAAATGGTTTAGCAATAAAACCTAAAAATTAATGAAAAAAACTTCTCTGTACTTCTTTGTCTTCCAGAAATGAAGGTACTGTAAAGTACACTCGACTTGCTGAAGTTTGTATGGAATTAAATTCTATGTCATTTAACTAAAAAGACCTCTCTCTCTCATGTGTTGACATTTTCAGCATATTTTACTCTCCTTTTGACCCTTCTGATAACAAGGATATTCTCAGACCTTCTCCAAAGGAAAAAAAAACACCATAAAATAAATGGAAAATGACAGAATGCAATGAAAGCAGTTTTGCAGGATCAAAATTTAAATGAGCAGCAGGGTTTTTGGATGCTTATCAAAACCAAGACAACTAATATTTTAAGTGTCACCGTTGTTCCTGCATATAGTAAAAATGATGGAATGAGCCAAATTCAGTAGAATTCTGTGTCATCACAGAAGAACACTACAACAGAATTTGCACCTGTAACAGGTTAGAAGTTGTTTTGGGGTTGTTTTTCCATCTCAAGCGCTATTATGTGTAAGGTTTTCTGTCATCCAAACCGGTTTCAGTAGCAGCATGCTGGTCTATACCAGCTTTTGTATTATCCAGAAGTGTTTTCACTTCACTTGTTTACACACCTGACAATAACCACCTTCAAGCACAGTGACTGGTGTCAGTGAGGCATCACTTAGTTCAATGAGAATTTACATAGATGTTTGTCATTGCTGTATATTGTCACAGCTCTTTTTTTCTGAGCTGCATAAATGAAATCTAGTTGTATCAGTATGGAACAGCGTGGTTACTTTATACACTTTTTGCAATTACAACTAATTTTTGTTAACAGAAACTGTTGTCTGAAACAGTCAATCGGGATAAAATTTTCATTGTACTCAGTGCTGTACAGGTGGTGCTTTTGCATATCACATACAAATGTTCCTTGAAGCCTTATTTTAGATCTGGAAAATATTTATTTTTCCAATTTATGGCAACTCAAATGAAAATTAAAAATTAACAATATTTTGAGTTTTGCTGAGAGCTGGAAAAAAAAATTAAAAAAATCCCATTTTCACATGAAGCTTCTTTTAATTCCAAGCTATAATTACATTTTTTAATAATTCAGAACACCGTTCCACATTTAGCAAGATACTGTCTTGAAATAAAAGTCGCTTAGTCAAAGAAGATATAAAAATTTGGTGATACTCTAGTGTCCAGGTCTCAGCCTTTTGCCAGAAGGTTTCTGACAGAACATTGTCCTGTTACACAGATATTATAAGAAATAGACAGAAAGCAAATAACAGATATTAATGCTAATTGCATGGTGAAAAACAAATATTAGAAGACTGAGAGTTCCTTTATGAGAACCTGACTGTGCTTTTTGGTAACACTTTGTAAACATCTTAGTTTCTTATTTCAAGTAAGATGCAATTCCTATTTTCGGAAGTAAATTGTGTTTCATATAACTTTATTTATATAGGGAAAAAAAAAATATTAAAAATGCACAATTTAATAAAAATAAATCAGGATTCAGTCTCCCACGGTCAAGCTCAAAGGGCAACATAGCACATAATAAATGGACTGCAGATATTGTCAATAGTGATCACTTCTGTCATCTGTACTTCTGCAGATACTGTTATACTGCTAAAAAAAAGCATCCGACAAACAAATAAAACACAAAAGATTTTAGCATTCAGATATCTCTAAAAAAACAAACAAAACCCCCATGTTAATTACTGTCCCCAAAGCAGTATCAGCCTGCACATGCTGCTTCTTTAACTCCAGCATCCTAGCACTTACTTATTTCCCTTATACCTTTCTTAATGGGAGTAGATGATCAGCAAAACAAAATTCCATGGGAGAAGGCCAACTTAATGCACTTCTCAGAATAGTGAAAGGTTTAGTTAAAATGTTAGACAGACAACTTCCTTAGCCTCTGACCTGATAAAAAAAAGACCCAAATCACAAATGTAGAAAATGTTAATGTCTGTGGTATTTATTTGGGATGTAAGAGTTGCTTGTATCTGAGGTTTGAACTCATGCTTTTTCATGCTAGGGTATCTGAAATGCATTATACTGTTGGATTTCCTGGCTAACCAAGTATCTTCATTTATTTAAAGAGGGCAGAGTAATTCCTAAAAAGAAAGATCAGAAAAAAATAGCCTCAAGGTGGCCAGTGGCCTATCAGCTGAGCATCCCTTTAAAGAAAGGAAGATGTGGGAGTCTGGGCTCCCGTTCACAGCCTGACTGGGCAGAAAGCACAGGCTCTGGTATCCCAGCCTGCAGTCAATGCCTTCGACACTGAGCTATGAAGTATTGTCATCTGTGGTAGTTTGCCATTAAAACCAACAAGATTAGAGTCTTGTGTTTCATCCCAATGTAAAGGGGAAGCAAATAGCCATACAAGACAGGAAAGTCCCTTCACAGTTAACTCTGCTTGCAACCCTTGGGACCACAGGCAGACATTGACTCTGCCACCCTTCATCTCCAGCTCTAGCATATGACTTTCAGTGACTCTTTTCCTACCTTCAGCTACTCATTTCAGTTACTTTCACCCCAGAAATCAACCTACAGCTCATCTACAGCCTGCTGCCTTCATCCAGGCACTTCTGGCACTATGTGAACTGCCTCTTTGTGAGGCTGATCCCTGAGCTCCTTTGGTCAGACAGTCACTTGGTCACCAGTCAGCTGCCCCATTGATTACTCTTGGAAAGAGCTGGTGCTTGGTAATCTAATCAAAACAATCATCTCACCCTGTAACTGAAAAGAAAAAAAGTAAATATTCTGTTGGAAACTCATCTCTTGTTTCCTAAGTGTATCATAAATCCCAGATTGAAATCTCTGTTGATTGTGGGATTTGTAAGGAAAGTTTCACACAGTACTGCTCTGCACCCACTTATCGAGCAAGTTACTTGAACTGATCAGAGAACTGATATAAGTTGCCCTTAGATAAGACTGTTAAACCTCCACTTCAAAATCCAACCACAATTTGAAAATCCTCAGGAGTTATGTTGCCCTGAGCAGCTGACAATGCCATTACGAAAAGAAATCTGAAACATATTTGTATTTCTCAGAGATCCTTCCATGTGTTCATGGCTAGTTATCAGATCTTAATATAAATGCTGACTAACAGGTGAAAAAAGTAACTAAAAACTGGAATTTGTACTGGAAAACTGGAGCAGCAAATATTCTGTGTGTGAAATCCTACAGGAGTGGGAATAATGGGAATTTATTTTCTGCCTATGCTGTTTGTGCTTGTAGTTATGACCACATGCTAAAAGTTGCTTCCAAAAAGGGACACAGCTGTCCATCAGTCCTAAACTGGAAATAAAAATACATCAGTTCAGAGACCACCTAAATACACATATACCTAAATCTCACTCTACTGTTTCAACTGTGCTACTGTAGAGACAAGAACACATGGTTTGCTGATAAGGAGAAGAGATAAAGTGAAAGTAAAAATAAGAAATATAAAGAAATTCTGGAGACCAGCTTCTATTTTCAGTTTTTCTTTTTTTTTTTTTTTTTTTCTTTTTTGTTTTCAATTTTGTTGTATTAATTTTAGCAATTGTTAAAAAAGAAGCAGTCCAAGCAGGAAAAAGTGTCAGGAAAAAAGCAATCCCTGCTTTGTCCCACTAAAGGTATTCAGATATTACTGACTGCAGATCCATAATTCTTCCTGTTTTCTCTGCTTAAGAGAAACTTTTTGATTTTAAATACATATAACAGTACTATTCAATTTATATTATTTTTCTTTAAAGAAACTGATGAAGGCCCAAATAGGTTTTCCACAAAGATATTTTTGATAGTCTGTAATTTTACAAACAAAGCTTTTTCAAAAAAGAAAAATGTGATGTAGTATTTATCAAAGAAAAAAACAACATAGGCCAGTTCTACATATTGTCAGCATAAATTAGACCTTGCAACAATTCTCAGGAGACAGAACCTGTTACAGCCTTTCCCAAGTGAAGACTCATGAAGACAAAGTAATTTTTTGAAAACCACAAATGAATCACACTGAGCGAGGTAGCAGTTTCATCCCTAGTGGTCTGAAATAACATGCAAACAATGTTGTCCCTTAAACTGCCATCCTTGCTGAAGTATTTGAAAGAGTTATCTATTCCAAGCTGGCAATTTTGACAGCAACTGGTACTGCTTAAATATGTATTAACTGTGTTAAATCGAACTGAATGTAATGCTGGGAAACTTTAATATAGGCCATTAGAAGACGTAAGGAGATAAACTACACACAAGGAGAAAACTCTGTCTCTGGCCATCTGCTTGTCCTGGTAACACACAGAAAATTTGCAATATGTAACAATTCCCTCAACTTGCTGAACAGCAGGTGCCCATCTTTTCCTTCAGCTGTCCAAATACTGTTCCCTTACAACTCTCCCCCTTCTCCCTGAAGGTTTGTTTCATATTTTTGTAATGCAAATTTAGAATAAGGAAGAACAGGTTCTGTTTGAACTAGAATTACCTCAATTTACCTGGTAACCAAGGAATCTAAAATCTTATTCTGTCCCATGAGCATTCTACTTGAATGAACAATCACTTTTTTCCTCCCTAGCGTCACATCTTTTACAAATGAAAATGACAGAATAAAAAGCACAGGGTGTGAGGATTGTGAATCAGGAATCCTGTTTCCACTATGCTGTTTTTCTCAATAAATGCTCAACCATGAGTCAAGCAACAAACAATACCAAAATAAGTTATTGTCTTACAGAATTCTCAATCGTTTTTGTCTTCAATTGAAGGGGGTTCCTGCTACTTTAGGAATAAAGACTATCATGCTGAGATGATAGAAAAGCAGATAAGAGTATTCCATTAAAAAAAATAACAACAACAAAACACCAGTTAGGGGAGCAAAGGTCAAGATTTTACAATATTAAGTTCAACAGGCAACAGTATGTCTTTTTGGGCAAATATTTTGAACATCTATGTTTTTAATTATGTGCCAAATGCATTCTGGAAAGGTCTTGTGCTCCACAGTTAAAATTTAACGCAGTAAATTATGTTCTGCCATGGACTTTGGGACTGCTAAAATAATTAATTAAAGCTCCAAGTCTACAACCCCATCAAAAAAAGAAAATATAAGTATTGAATGTAGATGTTAATCATGTAGTCTAAAACTGTGATCTCAGCAGCCACTGGGCAGCCACCTATGCCTCGTCATTCATCCTGGTGGTGTCATAGTCATTTATGTACTCCTGCACATTCTGCACCTTGTTTCTATGTAAGTATCTTAGTATTCAGAAACTAGGTGGCACCATCCCCTCAGTCGTGAGGAATTTTAACAAATAGATGTGTTCTAGTTGGGGATAAACACCCATCAAAACTTTCACAAATCAAAATTGTGGTTGTGCTGATTGTGGTGTTTCCACCACCCTGTAGGCTAGAGCAAGCCCTAGGAAATGAAAGTCTTGAATTTTAAGCTCTCTTTAAACTGACTTTTATGTAAGTTAATTAGTTGCTCAGCTCTCCAGGGAAAATGGCTGGTTAGCCCTTCCATTAAAGTCACCAATGAGACAGAGAAGCTCATGAGGTCTTTCTTTCTTTATTGAGAAAACAGGAAAATGTATATTTAAATTCCAAGAAACAGAGAAGGAAATTAACCCACTTCTACATCCTAGCAAATGCTTCATCTCCTACTAAGCAAGAAAAGGAAAAAGGTGCCAGCAAAGGGTGTCAGCACTCTCCTGTCATTTTTAAAGTAGGCATAGGCTGCCTTTGCATTTCTACTGTTGGACACAATCCCTGACAGTTGCTGTTGGATAAAACCCTGCGATAGGCTAAGGTAAGGTTTTTGGCATCCTGACAGAACTCTTGCAGGAGGCCCAAACTGGAACCTATCTGTGCTTTATAGCTCAGATCTTTAAGTACCGAACTGTCCATTGGTGTTTCTCTCTCTTTCTATAGAAAGAGAAATGAAGTCTATGAAATTTAGGCACTTCCAGGGCTAAACATCAGAGATTACTCCTTTTGCTCACAGATTTGGACTTAAACACCCAAATTCTAGTAAAATGCTATTTTAGACACCTAAGAACAGTATTGGATCTCATCACTAGTCTTTCAGTGTTTCAGCTTCCCCATGTATATAACACTTCTCTCAACAGTATGCAGCTTTTATAGGGATGAATTTGATATACAGAGCTAATGTGATGATGATAGTAGCATCTAAGAAGATAGATTAAGAAAATATGACATAATACCACTTAAAATGTTGCAAAGTATTACAGACACATTTTGGTCCTCATGATTTATTTCATTCTTAGCAGGTTACACTAATCTTCTGTTCAAATGACCCTGTTTATCTCTGACATGGGCTGTAATTTTCAAACCAGCATCTCTTTTTAAGTTCTCTGGCTTCCAAGCATCCAAGATTAGAGGCTACTTGTACAGTTAGGCTTTACATAAGTGTAATAGATGTTTATCTGTCCTATTTGCAATTTTGATTTTAAAAAAATAAAATTATTTTGGTTTAGATTCTGTTCTTTTTTAGGGTTATAGATGTACAGCAGAGAGGAAAGCTCTTCCCTTTGCATTGTTCAGACAGCTCTGAGAAATCCTCTGGAAGAAGGGGAGATGCTGCTTTCCCTGACAGCAGCTGACCTTGCTCAGCTGGAAGAAGTTTCTGGAGAGCAGGACATGTGTAACAGAGTGTGAAGGACACAGAGCAAGCAGAGGATCCTCAGCAGGAATAGAGACTAGGCAGCCCCAGAGGGGATCACCTAGCAGGCACACAGCCAGGCCTTCCAGAGAAAAAAAAAGACTTTTCTTAAACAGGGAAGGGGCAGAGGCTGCTGGAATCTGAGAAACTGATAAAAGTTTCTGGACTAACTGGAAGGATATCTACTGTTAAAGGACAGGATACATGGGAGGGAGGAGGACGTTTGTTGCTTTTATTTTCTAAGGAAAGGACTTAGCATTTCACTTGTATGATAGTGCTAAACCAAAACTCTTAGTTTAAGAATCCTGTTGGTGTCTTGGTATGCTCTCTTTAAATAAAACATTCATGCCATTTCATGAAATCAGAGAATCATAGGATAGTTAGAGCTGTAAGGAACCTAAAAGATCATCTTGTTCCAAACCCTGCCAAGGCAGTGACACCGTCCACTAGGCATCACAAATCTTGTGTTCACTGGTAGTCTTATCACAGTCAGACCTGTTTCTTATACAAATTCTTTCATTTTTAAACACATATCACCTATTCAGTAGCTCATTAGGATTTAAAAACATTTGTAGTTACTCACTTACATGAAGGATTTTTATTTGCTGTGTGTTGATGGTTCAGATAAGGCTAGATGAGAAAGTCTCATCAAACTTCAGATGTATTCAAATTCCTTGCTTTTTTGTACTGGGGAAAACAGTAAAACCACTCATCCCACCCCTCAAGTAAAGCAAAGCAAAAAAAAAACAAAATAAGATACAAGATTAGATATAAGAAAGCATTTTTTTTTGTGGTGAGGTTTATTAATCACTAGAATAAGTCACCCAGAGAGGTCGTAGATGCCCCATCCCTGGAAACATTCAAGGTCAGGTTTGATGGGGTTGTGAGCAACCTGATCTAATTGAAGATGTCCCTGCTTACTACAGAGTGATTGGACTAGACCTTTAAAGGTCCCTTCCAACCCCAATGGTTCTATGATTTTATGATACAGTAAACCAAAAGAAAACAAGGAAGTGGATCTTCTGCTGTCATCAGTGAAGTCATCAGTGTCACTTCACATAGGAGATTAGCTGTATAGTGTGAAACAGAAAAACAAAAAATACCCATTAGCTATGTGAGTAAAATTTTATCCTGTTGCTTGAGAAGAAGGCAACCTGTAAGACAATATCCAATGGAAAGCTATGCCAAGCAAGCAGCTGCCAGGAAAGATAAGGCCATGCAAGTAACGGCCATTTCAGCTCCTCAAAACTGTCACAACTTTGTGACTAAATTCCCTTTGATTCTGCTAGGAAGGAAGCCTGGAGGCTGCCCCTGCTAAATGACAGGACCATCATCAACGGGCAACCACATGGGCAAGTACTGCAGCCTCATCTACACCATGGTCAAATGACAAAGACATGCTTTCTGGCAAAGAGGTTGTGTTAATATTTCACCAGAGGAAGAAAGGGCTCTGTGTTCCCTTGGATGACACTGTGAATGCAGAGGGCAGGTATCAGTAAAGGGTCTCCTCCTTACAGGTATGCACAGGAAACCAAAAATGTGACTTGGCCAACCCTCTGACTGGAGGCCTGACCCACTTTGGGGGCAAATGAGCCCCTGTGTATGGGGTTCTATCCCTCCACATTTTGTCATCCCCTGCTCTACTAGTAATAATTTTTATTTTTAAAGAAAAATAAAATGTTGCCACCCTTTCATACTATTACTATGCAAGTAAGCACTCAGTTTATCTTTCTCTCTTTTACTTAGTGAATATGCGAAAATGTTCAAACAGAACATTTTACCAGTACCATATTTTTCAACTGCTATTACCAACACAAGATGCTTTTTTCCAGCAGAAGGCCTAATGATGTCAAAAGAGAGCAGGAGGTCCCATAAGCAGAAAGTAACAGCAGTTTCATGCAACACGTGAAATTATAACGCATCTTATGAGTAAATCAAATCACTTTTTCTGTATAATTTCTGAATTCCATAGGGGCTATGAAACACATATTTAAAAGGTGTGCAGAAGGACCTTATTCATTAAACAGCAGAGAAAAGTAGTTGAAGCTTTATTAAAAATTGACTAATAGGCATTCCGGATAATTGAACTGACAGGCTGTTTTGACAGCTGCAAGCAAAAATGTTCTTGCTCTAAACAGTTGGTGTAAATCTTTTAGATTTCTAGAAAGAGAAATGAAGTACTGGTTTAACTTTAATCAGTTTATAAAGTTAAAAACAAAAAAAATCTAAGTGTTCCCCTGACCAATTGAAGTTATGCTAATTGGAGGTACTGCCAGTCATTTCAGTGGTAGGGTTTGAACTGAAGGAATTGCCAGGTTCTCACACAATGAGAAAGGTGGAAGGTGAGCACTTAAAAAAGTTTTGGTTAGCAGAAAATGTAAATTAAGTTGAAAACATAACTCTGAACTTGATTTCCAGAAAGGCACTGAAATATTCAATCGGTCTGAAGTTAATGGATTTTTGCAAGTGTCTATCAGCTTTGAAAATCAGGCCACAACTAATGGACAAGTGTGACAATCTGCACCTTGAGTGGGCTAACATAAAGTAATAGGCAATTATATTGTCTAAATGAAAAAAAGAAGGAAGAAAAAGGAAAAAAGAGAGAGGCTGCTTATCACAAGTTTGATAATTCAAAGAGAAAGAAGGAAAAGAAAGAAAGAAAGAAAGAAAGAAAGAAAGAAAGAAAGAAAGAAAGAAAGAAAGAAAGAAAGAAAGAAAGAAAGAAAGAAAGAAAGAAAGAAAGAAAGAAAGAAAGAAAGAAAGAAAGAAAGAAGGAAGGAAGGAAGGAAGGAAGGAAGGAAGGAAGGAAGGAAGGAAGGAAGGAAGGAAGGAAGGAAGGAAGGAAGGAAGGAAGGAAGGAAGGAAGGAAGGAAGGAAGGAAGGAAGGAAGGAAGGAAGGAAGGAAGGAAGGAAGGAAGGAAGGAAGGAAGGAAGGAAGGAAGGAAGGAAGGAAGGAAGGAAGGAAGGAAGGAAGGAAGGAAGGAAGGAAGGAAGGAAGGAAGGAAGGGAAAGAAGGATAGAATTACAGCTGGATTTTGTAAAAATGATTTAATTAAAAAGGAAGAAAATGAGCAGAAAAAAGTGTCAGAAAAGAGAAAGAGAATACTAAAAATCTAAGTTAAATGAAGACTTAAAAGAGCTAATGGAAAGTTAAATATTTTAAGAATATTATGCAGGTATTGACATACTACATAATTAGATTTGACATGAGTGCAGGATTTGCCAATAAAACAAATCGAGAATACTACTATGTTACTTTGTATGCAGGTGATCTTTGAAACTTTGTATAAAGTATACATTTTGTATCTTGAGTTAGAACAGATCCATCCTCTTTAAAAAGCTCACAAAAATAATAAATGGGATGTCACTTCATCTATAGGCATATATGGAACATATGAATGCATACATATGAATAGCACAGCAACTGTCAAGAGAAGAAAAATTCTTAGAAAAATGAATTGCCAACACACTGAGAATTGTCTATCTGGTATTTATTTATCTCTAAAACAGAAGGGCACTGAGATTGAATTTTTGTTTATAAATATATTTTTATTATTTTTTTTAAGACTAAGCAAAGCAAGGAAGCCAAATTTTTTAGCTACTACCACGCTGAACTCATCTAATGTTTAATTAATCTATTGAACTTGAATATAATGACTGAACAAGAAATCTACAGGTTGTTTTGATTTTGATTTGATTGTAGAAGTCTTTTAGTCATTCCATATGAGAAGAAGTGCTGTTGGAAATGTGTATTTCACAGTTATCAGTTTTAAACTACCCTTCATTCCAAGAGGGAAGAACAATTGAACTACTGACTATTAGTAAAACTGGTTTGCAAATGAAATGTAATTGATATTTTTAGATTTCTCGGGACTATATGTGGCACAGCTTTGCATAAAATACATTTGTTTAAAATGCAACAGAGCTCACAATTGCCAGGAACAATTTAAACCCCATAAATGTTTCCTCTAAATTGAATCAGAGAAGATTGAGAAGCCTCTAAACACTGTACAGGGATTCAATGTTTAGATTTTAAATGAAACAATTTTAAAAATTGGAGCCTTGCCATCATTTATAACACTGTCAGAGTCAGTGCTCCAGTATAATAGGTTGATTTTCCTCTTCTGTTCCTAGCTCATCTTTACTGGAGACTTTCACTATTAAACATAGTAAATGAGGGGGGTGGGAGGAGTAGGGAGAACAGAAACTTAAATGAAACCATATTATAGAAAACTATTCACAGGAATAGCATTTTATATTTAATAGAAATATTTTTGCTTACACCCAAGCTTAAAGACCATTTTTATGAAACACAAGAAAACATCTCAGATATTTTCTTGTTTCATTATATCCAAATACATTAATTTCTTGGTTTCAATGAAGATTTATGCTACCTGTATGGCACAAGGTAAGTGTAAATAAGAGCTATAAATTGCTAAGCAGTTAATGTTGCTTGTGAATGGACCTATTGTTCTCTCAATGGCCTGAATTTTAGAGAATTCAGCTAACTTAACGCCTATGAGGTGTCATACAGGAAAAATGCTATAAAAATCTAATAACAATAAATATGCATTGGCATTAACTTATATTAGTTTGGGTGAAAGTGCATACATTTAGAACTTATTAATATATATACAGTTAGGAGGGGTTTAAATTAAAAATGGTGTGGGCATATGTGTGTCCAGCTCACCACATACCCACTTACCCCTTAATTTGATTTGATGCTTAGTTATTAATTCTTGGAATTACAGGCTATCTGAAAGTGTTTGAACCATAAAGAGAGAGAATATTGCAAGCTTCCAGTGCAGTCTGATATTATATTCTCATGAGTAGAGGACACTCTTGTTGAGCAACAGGGAAGCTTTTTCGCTAGCTTTCAGAAAGTTAATGTTTTAAGACAAGGCCTCGAATTAGCTCAACAAAACAACACTGAGAACATATCAGATCAAAGAGGAAATGTACATCTGCTCATTCTGTATGGTCAGTATCAGGATCCAAAGTAAAAACCTACATTTCAAAACCTTTGCAGTATGCCAAGTTTCAGTGGCAGGGGTCATAGCAACTTCTCAAGCCTCCATGGATCCACTGTACTCAGCCCACTGAAAGGTAGAGATAATTGCTATGTGAGGTGAAGAAACAGGAAATATTACTATGTGAACAAGCTTAAACTTTTGCTATAGATGGTATCTGCAAATCTAGCAAACAAGAAAATATGGTAAAGGAACATCAGCCTTCACTAGATGAACAGGGAGTTGCCTGTGAGTGTCAAAGAAATGCACATAGGATAACAAAGTCAACTATCTTATGCCATGTGAAGACACTACATCCAGTGCCAGAGCCAGTTCATTCACAGCCAGTTTTCATGCTGCTACTATTCCCTCTAGTGTATAACAGTCCTGTTCTAACATTGCTTTACTTCTTCCTTTAAAGGTCTTGGACACATAAAAATGCATTTCTGAGCACTGTTCATATATGATAAGGAGATGTCTTCATTTATTTTAACATAAAATGTGCTATTATAAAAATGGTAGTGGGCTAGCCTTGAGGCTACCATAGCTTATCTTCTAAGGTTAAAGAAATACAATGGAAAACCATGCCTTGAATTAAAACCATGCCTGTACTCTGACAGTTTAGTATGTTCTTATTTGTTTATTTATTTATTTATTTGTATATTTATTTATTTCTGTTGGCCTGTTTCTAGGCAATTTATGAGCAATAAGAAAACTTTAAAAAGGAACCAAACAGAATAGCAACTTTCTATGCAGCGATTCCTCAAATGATAATATAACCCACTATTTTGACTGTAATAGTAACAGCAAACATTTATTTAAAAACAGTGTTAATTGCTTTTAATTTCAGTACATTATCTTTTTGCAAAACACTCCAGTTTCAATTAATATGTATTAATTCAAGGGAATGATTCAATTAAAGTTGATGTGCAGTGGCTCTGGATGGTAATTTTTTTGTTACCAGAACTATGAACTGAGCTTAGAAGAGTATAACTTATTTTGAAAATAGTATTTTGACCAGGAATTGCAAAGAAGTTAAAATGAAATGGATATGAGAGTGAGGAATAAGAGAGGAAATCTTAACAGATCACAGGAAAATGTGGTACATCCTAAAATAAGTTGGAAAAAACCACATTCCTACAGTTTATTACTTCTTTGGGCATTCTCTTATCTTAAAATCAGGCAAAGTCCAAGTAAAAGTAACATAAACTGGTAATCTTCCTTTTCTCTGGCTTTTTAGTCTCCCTGAATCTAAAAATAATGAAATTTAAAAAAAAATATTCTTCAGCTTCAAGTTAAGCCATTCCTTAAGTCTGAAAGAGAATGGAAGGAATACGATAGAGAAAATGCAAATGTATCGATAGAGAAATGTATACGATAGAGAAAATGCAGTATCATTAGGAGTTGGAAACAGGTTGTTTCCTACAGTGACTAAGAAGAATTTGAAACAAACTTGCTCAGTTCATTAGGGCTCATTAAAGTCTTGCCTCAACATTTTTTGTTCAAATAGATACAGGCCAAAATCTACCCTGTATTTCTACATAGATTTGCTACACAAAGTTTGCTCATATTTCCTTGTTGCATGCTTAGTTTAAGACATTTTTCAAGGACCCTTTTGAACTGCCTCATTTTGACTTCATACTTGCAGTGGATAGTCTTTGGTTTGTTAAATATTTTACTGTCTTGTTTCATACCTCTCCAAATATATGCAAAGCAACTGCATGTCTCATTCAATTTTTTGAGCGTATTAAACCGGACAGGTGGTATACGTATACAACTGAAAATAACACAATATAGTACAATATGTAAGGACTAAATAATTAGCATCATTAATCTTTTACTTAAGCCACAAGTTCTCATAAGCTACAGGTATATTGCAGAGCAGCAACAACATAACTATGAAATGCCCTGAGCCATCCTTTTCAGAATCCCTGGTGTTAGGTTGTAAACATCGTTGCTCATCTCAGGTTTTTAATGTGCATGTTAAGTAGGAAGTTATTGTTGAGGATCTGTCTTTGCTTTGTGCAAAGAGGAGAAAGAATGTGGCTAGGTTGGCCTCTAGGAACACATATTTTATCAGAGTAATTTGGGGTATTTTCAGATAGTCACAGAAATAATTACGGGCATTAGAAAAGAGAAGGTGTGTGAAACACACCAAATAAAACAAAAGCACATTTATAAGTATTTATTGTTTCCAGAGCTTTTTTCTTTTTATGATACATGCCTGTAATTTGGGCTCGGAGAATAAAACCTGAAATATTCACGTGCTTTATTTTTTCTCCCTTTTCCCTAACTAGCTAGTCTCTTTATAGGTAGTCTCAGAAAAGATAAGCTGATGAGGTAATTTGCCCAACTCCTACAAGTCTGGAATTGTGCTCCTTTGAGTTTCTGCTGGGACAGAAAGGTACTGTTCTTTATTTCTCCTCTCTGTTCTATGGTTCAAGTGTGTGCATAGCATTCTCTATGGCCCCAGCCCAGAGTTAAAGCTAGTTCAGAAATACTGTAATTTACTAGTGAATGCTGATATCTCAAAAAAATATATGCCATAATTTTTAGTAGCTTTCATATGTGTTTCTTCCTCAGTGAAAATGTTATAAAAAAGTGATGCATTTTAACCATAACGTATCACCTTTTTAACAAAATGAGTATATGGTGGTATGTATTTGTCCATGTCTATAAAACACACACGCATGCATATGTAATATGTTTTCCACATACTTTTTGTTCAGAAATAACCAGAGTCAATGTCTGGATGTTAGAGGAATAAAACAAAATAATGCAGTGCAAGAATGCGAGATTTGATTCACTGTAAATTTTGCTGTCTGCTTCCAGAAACAGACTTTAAAAGTAAAGCTGTTATGGATAGCACAAGTACAACTGCATGGAAGTCCAGAGACTAGAAAGGCCAAAATGAAAACAACACTGAGGCTTGGCTGAAGCAACTGTCTGACATTATCCCTTTCAACAATCTATGCTAACTCTGTAAACAGGGCTCTAGCAGTCGAAATGACATAATTTTATAGCATGTTAAATGCCCCAGGAGCTTTCCCAATAGTCAATGCTATTTGACTAAAGAAAATTTTTGATCTGAGAATATATATGAGACTTCACAACACACAGTCTTTACTTCAGAAATATTCAATTGATTTATAGACTATAAGCATGGTCAGCTTCAGTTCTGGTCCCTGTTCTTCTGTAAATATATTAATAATTTTTTTCCCATTCCTTAGTTTTCTCACTTGTGGACAGGGAAACTCCACTATCTATGCTAGATGAACCATGTTAGATGAAAGTATTATGCAAGAACCAGGACTGGCTGGTCTTATATAAATTACCATCAGAAACTTTAAATAGTTTGATTATATATTCAAAATGTGTATTTGTGGAAAACTACCTCCCAAAAACTGCTAAGTAATTTCATAAGCAACTTCATAAACAGTGTAGGCTCAAATTTTGACACTCTTTTATTTCTTTGTTTCTTTGTTTCCTGGTTTGGTTTGGGTCTTTTTTTGTGACGGAGCATTATTTTTTTTTTTTTTTTTTGTATCTACAGAATTTCAAATGGACTTGAAGAATTTTTGGTTGAACACAGAATCATGATGTTATGTTTTTATTATTTTGAGTGGAGTACTTTTTATTTTCTGGACAACATTTATCAACAGAAGTACTGAGGGGAATATTTTGGTGAAATATTATCTCCTTAGATCTAGAGGGGCAAGGGTTGGAGGGGGCAACAAAGGGTTTGACTCTCAATGGGCTGTATTTCATGTATACTTGTGAGTCTTGAAATCATTTGAAAGGACAGGCACACTGGAGAAATTGTATCCTGTATATAGATACAAGCTCTAGGAGAGAGACACCCCTTGGGAACCCATGGCCTCTGAAAAGCACGTTTTTGTGTGCATTTATGTTTTAGGTGTTTTGAGAACCTTGACTTTGAGGAGTGGAAAGATCCACATTATCTAACAGAAGTGGGGTGTGTGTGTCTTTCCCATGGGACAGAAAATAATTTAATGCCTGAGATTTTTTATTTGCTCCAAATTCTTCTAGATCCTGAATCCTAAATTAAAGGAATGAGTCCTTTTCTGTGCACTTGACTGACTGTGCCCCAGTCTGTTGGGTTTATGCTGTGTCAGTTTATCGAGGCTGATATGCATCTTACTCTCACAGAATCATAGGAAAGAATTGCTTTTGATTTATTCAAGAGAATAAATTTATATCATAAAGCTAAAATATGTAAGAACATTATTGCAAAATAATGCAGTCGTTTAAGACTAAAGCAGTTTCGTCTTTTTTTCCCTAGCTGTGGTTCCTCTAATGACTCTAAAAGATGCTGTGAGGAAATATACTCTCATTGCCACCTAGATTTGGATCATTTCATAAAATTAGTGGGAAAGTTAAAAAAAAAATAATGTTCTCTCTCTGAAAGCCATAGTAACAGTTTCTTCCCTTTGTCTCTGTATATGAATTATTGAGTAGATTGGGAAGTCATGGGTGTGGGTGTTGATTAAGATAATAATTGTTCACAGAATATAGAAATAGCATTAAGAAGAGGAGACATTACTGCCTTTTTCTCTGCACTTTCAGTCAGTGAACAAAGGTTCTTTATAATCTCAGACACCATGGAGAAATACGCATTACTTTTCAAATAAGATGCTGGGTGGCCAATCGGCATAACATTTTTGGATAGTGTTTGTAAATGCTGTAAACCTGCAAGCATTTTTATGATTGCTCAAAGATTACAGACAAGTTTAGAGCAAGGCTGAGCTTAGAGTTTTGAAAGGTTTTGAGCCAATACCTTTATAAGATGCAGTGAGAAAAAAGTCAGATACATAGTTTCAAAGGGGCTGTTTCTGTTCATGGCTCGTTGCTTTTCTTTGTCCTCCTTTTTAAGGTGGACTGTCATATTGCATCTCCTGCTTTTTTAACTTTTCTTAGGTGAAACTAAGACATCTCCTCGCTCCTAGACTGTGGCTCCAGGTAGTGGAACACCAGTTCTTTTTATTTTAAGGCCCAGTGTGGCTCTTAACAAGATCTATTTCTGGGAGCTTTTGACTGTCAAAGTTTAGTGACCTTCAAAATAATCTGAAAACAAATAATTTATTTCACTGTGAAAATCTGCTGTATTCCAGAAATCTGTATGGATTTATATTTCATTCTTTACAGTCTTTGCCAAGAAACATTGTATTTAGTAATTTATTATTTTTCTTTTTAAAAAGATTGCTATTTATATTATAGCCTGGTGCATGGAATTAGAGCATGCTACATTCATTCAAGTAGCAGAAAGAAAAAGAATAATATGAAATGTGCAGCTAGATTGAGTTTTTTGCACCTAGTACAATTTGGTGTCTTTCCATAGACTTCACTGCAAATATAATCTGTGCCAATGAGTATAATATCAGGTTCCCAGTAAACTTCAGGGCAATCATTCCCTTGGCTAGACTTGGATTTCTGTGGATGAAGCTTAAAAGGACATATTTTTATATTTTTCTTGAATATTTCTTTCCACATGGCAATTAGGCTAATGGATCATGCCCCCACGACAATCTATGAATCAGGGAGACAACTGTGCTTGTCTATGGTAATGCATATCACAACCCTGAGGCAAAGCACACGAGAGCTGGGGGAACATTCTCAGGGAGAGCTGTCTAACAAAATGCATTCCTACCTAAGGCAACTAATATCCTCTGAAACCTATGAGTCTGTTTTAGCAACTCTAACTCGATGGGAATTCCAATTAGGGTGTCCTTACTAAAGATGTCTCTGTTATAGATAACTTTGGAGACCACCTACATCTACAATTAGTAGCTCTGAAGGTGCATGAAATTCTTTTTAGGAATTAATATGTACATATTCTTGGGAGGTGTTTTTGATCCCTCTGTGCCTGCACTACTTTCATCTTTTTCTTCCAATGACATTTCTTGTTGTGTCAGTCTGTGGTAATGATGACCATTGAGCTAATTTTCAGAGGATCATATTAACACTAACCTTTGGCTCACCCATCTGTTCCTCACTTCATTGCTTCAAATGTCTCCTTTCTGGCTCATTGTTAAACTAGAATAAAGGCAGAATTCTTCCAAGCCCAGCAGGGCTTTGCTAGGCCATTTCTGACTGCAGAAGGCTGCTTAGTACAGTAATCTGAATAATTTGCTCTGGTCATTGAGGTTTTCTTAACACTGAACATCTTGCTCGATGTCAGTGGCAAATACATCTATGGATAAAATAAGCTTTCCTTTCAAAATAACTAAAGAACACATCTCAGCTAACATCATCTGACAGGGTTTTGGAGCTCCCCTTGGGTTTTTTCTCTCTAGGGAGTGAGTAGCTTGTGGTTTGTTAGGCTTCTGCCCTTACATACTAAGTACAAATACTGGAACCTAAGGATAAGATGAAGAGTTCTGAACGTCTCTGGTTTTGTGTAATGACAAGATAAATAGTTCAGCAGAGCTATGGGCAAACTTCTGTTGCAAGAATGCACAGACATATCAAAGATCAGAGTATTTTCAATGTAGGCATTCATAGTTCCATGTATACTTATTGGTAAAAGACTTCAATAGTTCTGTAGCTGTATAAACAGAGAAAGCTACTAAATCTAGTGTATATTAGGAATTTAATACTCTCTGTATTAGCACTTCCCCACTTTTTTTGCTGGTTAAAATAACGAATTATTAAGTTTTCATTTGGATTTACTCCTGAATTTGTCTGATGCATTATTTTAATACGGCATATTCCTTTCTTGTCTTTTCCCACTCCAAAAACAAATATAAAAATGCAAAACAAATCAAAAAAACCAACATCAGAATATAAGAACATAATAACACCATGCCAGATCTGGTGCTGCTGGGAAATTTTGTCCTCCAGATCGCCTTGCTTTCAGTGCACCTTCATAAAATATATTTTTTATGTAATTTAAAACATGTGTTTTAAAGTGTGTTCTGCAGCAACTGGAGAAAAATGTGAACAACCAAGCCATTAAAATTGCAGTCCATTTTGCATACCTTAAATGCAGATACTTTTGCATTGCAATAATCTTACACTTCTAAATTAAGTTCGGGTGTCAGGCTGAAACACTGGGTCTGGATGACAGCTAAATGAAGGATCTTTACTCTGCAGTCCAGCAAGTTACAGTGAGAAACAAGGAAGGGGGAAGGGAGGCAACAAAATTGTCAAGTAGATGAATACAGCCTCTTAATATCAGCAGTAACGGAGAAACAGTTTGCCATCCTGTAAATCTGTGCTTAGTGAGCAAAAAACCTTCTCCAAGGTTTTCCATCAATGTCAGTTGTATACCTACATGGATTTAAAACAAGTACCCTAGTGTAATATAAAATCATCATACACTTACTTCCTAAATGTTTTCTATTTAGAAGAATATTTTAATGATTAAATTAGATACCTACCTATGTGTATGTGTTTTCTTACTAGAATATACAGTGTTTAAGGTGAAAGTATAGCTAGACAAATTATTTGTTATATATATTTTGGTTTCCCATAATCAATGCCATAGACAAATAAAGGAGGTAAACCTGTATGTCTCTGTAAAGAGCAGATGTACTTTAGCTGACTATTTGCAAGTATAATAGGAAGCTGTGAGGTTTGGACTTGAAAAATGGCTATATTACTTACAGGAAACATCAACACTGAGAGACAGCTGGAAATTGCAGTAGATGAGACACTGGAAAAATCCAGGAATCTCTTGCCAAAATCAGATACAGCAATATTAAATCCAAATGGATTTACTTGCTTTTCATCTACATATGCATCTCTTTGAATTAGGTCTATGTTACTAGCACATTTGCAAGACAGGTTTGTTTTTTTCTGCTGTAAGGACCTTAACTAATTCAAAATCTTGTTCCCATCTGAGGCTACATACACATTCTGAAAAACCTGAACAGCTGACAAATTTTCTATGCTTAAGGGGAATCACTGCAAAAATCCTTCTGGACCAGTGATATTTTACTTGTTATGTATGATGGCATTGATGTTATTTCCAGAAAGACTTGCAAGATTCATGCCATTTTGGTATGTGGATGGTGTAGAACATTATCTCTTCCCTTCTTATGTATAAGAATTTATGTATAAGCTATTTTGAAACTTTTCTGGTCTTGAAAATTAGTATTTAATGGTATATTTTTTCTCACTTATTTCCCCAAAATCCCTTAATACTATTAATCAAAATTAAAATATTCACTTAAAATACTGATAATAACTTTTGCAGTTCAAATAAAATGGGGGTAGAATTGGACTCCTAGGAATTAAATTTACAGTAATAAAATATATCATTGTAGCTGTCCCACTAAAACGAGCAGGGAGAATCTTGGCCTTGCTGAAGACATCCCAGAGGGTATTTCCAATGTAATTTTGAAGGGTATCTGCAAAATCCCCCCACAGAATTTGTTCCTACAAAACTGAGAACAAAACCAGGTCTTTTAAATTGTCTGTCATCTGGTTTTGTCCTTGTTCATTGGATTTGCTTTGTGAATTGCCTGTTTTGCACTATGTCTCTTGATAACTTATCACATCTGGAACTACAGATTGTTTCTAGAACTGAAATTCATCAAGACTTTATTCAATAACATTATATAAAAAGAGAGCCATGAGGCACATGAATGCATTTTATTTAGCCTTTAAAGTGCAAATTTATTTTTCAGTGTAAGAATCAGCTGAGAATGTACAGAGGGAAGACCTTTGGCTTATTTGCTCCCTAGGACATAGAGATTTTTCCTGTGGACAAAAAAGCTGGAGGAGCTGTGATGTTGTGAATATTTAGTGTAGTTCAGATTAGAGTGTGCTCTGAGATAACAAGTGAATACCCCAAAGAAATCAAAAAGTGCAAGAAAAGCTCCAGAAAAGTTTGGATGCTATTACAACATATTGTCACATTATCATCCTGGGGTTTTTTGTTTGTTTGTTTGTTTTCTTCTGAAAAATAAGAAATTGAATAATTTTGTGACCAATTTTAGTTAATTTGGTCCAGGGAGGTTATCCTTCCCCTGTACTCTGCCCTGGTGAATCTTCACCTGGAGCACTGTGTGCAGTTCTGGGCTCCCCAGTTCAAGCAGTACAAGGAACTACTGGAGAGAGTCCAGCATAGGACCACTAAGATGATAAAGGGACTGGACCCTCTACCATATGAGGAAAGGCTGAGAGAGCTGGGGCTGTTTATCTTGGAGAAAAGGAGGCTGAGCGGGGATCTCATTAATATTTATAAATATCTAAAGGGGGGGGGTGTCAGGAGGATGGGGCCACTCTCTTCTCAGTGGTGTCCAAGGACAGAACAAGGGACGATGGTCCCTTACTGGTACACAGGAGGTTTTACCTAAATATAAGAAAATACTTGTGTACTCTGAGGGTAACAGAGCACTGGAACAGGCTGCCCAGGGACATTGTGGAGTCTCCATCCCTGGAGTAATTCAAAACCTACCTGGATGTGTTCCTGTGTAATCGGCTCTAAGGGATCTTGCTCTAGCAGGGGTGTTGGACGAGATGATCTCCAGAGGTTCCTTCCAACCCCTACCATTCTGCGACTTTGTGAATACATTCCTTTCTTCTATATCATGCAAACTTCCTTGCCACCTGTCCATTCTCTGCCTTCCTTACAATCCAAAACAGATCTCTGAGATAATTTCAGCTCCGATTCTTCATATTGAAGAATATTTGAATTTTTAAATTCAGCCTCTGATAGAACGTAGCAAATTTATACACAAAAAGATGAACAGAGAAAAGCTATCAGTGTGAAGAGCTCTGTTTTACTTGACCAGTTGCTTAGTAATAATTAACAGTTTCATTGTTTACTTTCCCACTATGCAGAGTTTCGAGGCAAAGAACTCAAACCTGAAAATAAAGTGCTCTATAAACACTAATGAAGTCTTGCAACATGCTGTGAGCCAGGTAATTATTATTAGACTATCTCTACAAGTGGGTAAACTGCATCACAGGAATTAAATTACTTTTGTGTCAAAGAAGAATTCAATGGCAGAGCATCTCAATTCCACTCCTTTTCCTAGACAATGCTCTGTCCCTTAGAATCATCAGTTTTTAAGAAGTTTGGCTTTTAAAAAATCCCTCACCCAACATATACACCATTCTTTGTAAAGAACTGAAATAATTAATATTTATATCAAGGCAGACAAGTCCTTGACCTAAAAGGAGGGAATTACACAGTGCTGTGGTTGCAGGCTGCAGAAGTGACATGGGAAAGAAACAAGCAGATGTTAATAGGAGAGGACAAGGAGAGAAAAGAAAAATTAACCCTCTGATTCCCTCTGGTAAATCTCCTTTCCCACCTTTTTTACAGGGATCGAATGATGCTGAGGCCTGATCATTCCTCAGAAGGATAACAGTTATTTCAGCAGTTATTTATTATCTCTCCAGGTATTTTCTCATTATGTACCTCTTCCAAAATAGCTGAGGTGTTACTAGCAAGTAAACTCCAGGAAGAAGATTGGATTTTTTTCCTAATATTTGTTATTTGTCCTTACAGAAAGAATAGTATAGGAGTTGTAAAGGAAGTAAAACTAATAATATAGGAAGTACAGGAATAGTATTGGAATAGTAAGAAAAATATAGGAATAGGGAGAACCAAGGCAGTTGCAGTAGACAGTCTCCTCATAACCGTGGACCAAGGTCAAACATTAACAACTGCACCTCTGGCATATGCAAAGGTCAGTGTCTCTGAGCTACTGATCTTCTGAAATATTAGACACCTTTTTGGACAATGTACTAAGGAATGGGGGAAACAGTGGTATAAAGCACTGAATTTCATGAGGGTATATGGGAAGTCAAGATACAGGAAGCATATGAGGTATTATTCTCTCTGATTGTAGTACATACTGAACAATGATTTGCTTATTTCACAAAATCAAAAGATGCCATATCCAAGCATGTGAGGTGTACAGTAATTCAAATTAAGATCCATTCCTTTTATGTGAAGGCCACAATATTTGTTGACAGGTTGGGAGACAAACCAGGGGATGTCAGAAGCTAAATGCCTAAGTCTGAGCAATTTGATCCCAAGCTTTTCAGCAGAGACCATGACATGCTGATAGCCTCTAGGGGTACAGCTCACAGGAGAACCTGTGAGGCATACTAACGAGTGGGTTAGACTTGCATCATGTAGCTTTTTATAACTTTTATACCTAGATACAGCTTTGTAAAGACAAGATCCATCAAGACAGCTTTGATCCTCTGGAGCATAGCAAATAATAAAAAAAACAAGGCTAGGGGAAGAGATACACATATGAAGAGTTAGGGATTATAGGGGTTTTGCTATGATGAAACAGACACAGAGACTCACTGTCTACAAGATATCACTGGACATTTTATTTTTTTTAAAAAACAAGCTTTCCTAATACCTGACAATGTTTCACACAGAGAGATACACACAGATACTCCAAACAATGACTACAAAGACTAAAGGAACAAACAGAAACAGACTTGGGAATTTGAAAGGGAAGATTCATTGATGAAATACCCATGAGAGAGTCAAACTTTCTTGTCTTTGGCTTGGTTAGGAAGGACCTTGTGAAGGTTGACTCTAACCTTCGTGTGCATCACTTCAGTATGGTAGCAGTGAACACGACAGAAAATGAATCAATTCAGTTGTGTGGATATACTCAAGGAGACTGCTCCTTTGACTGCTTTTTTACTGCGGAATGGAAGAATTTGCACTAGCATTTGTTTTTCAATAGTTGACTCTAAATTGTTGTTACATCTGCTTAAAAAAAACCCCAAACAAACAGAACAAGCAATTCAAAGAATAGTGGGGGGGGGGGGCATTAAAGAACAATAAAGCTGAAACTTTGAAATAACTGGAAAATAAAATATTTCAACATTCACGAAATGCAACTACTCCACTCTTTTAGCAAATAGGTTTTTCCTAGCCTTGGCTTTCAATTCTGAGGTACACAATACATGATTATATATTTAAATCCCTATTTGACCTCCTAAGTGAACACCTCTTTAAGAAAAAAATATGATTAACAAGACTGAAAGCATACAGTAAAAAAAATTTCCATTTAAAAGTGCAGTCTTACTCACATTAGAGTGTTTGGTCATACAAAGTAATTTCACACTAAAACTTGATGTGAAAATGTTAAAAAAATTGGCGTTCTATTTCTTGTAATATATTAAAGTATAGAATTTTTATAATTTTGGATTATAATTCTGTATTCATACATGTTTAAATTTTCATTGTGATGTTATATTTTTTAAACATTTAGACTTTATTTCTTTGTACTTTGTAATTTTTATAGTTTGCTGGTTTACATTTTTATATGTATATTATTTTATCAGATTTAAGGTGCAAAACTTTGTAACTGAAAATATTCACAATTTCAGTAGCAACACAACAATCAAAAGACAATTATTACACCTTGATATTTCAGAAGATGCTATATAACTTCCTCTATTGTCTACCAGTGCCTTCCTTTTTCTCTCTGCTCTCTTATGGTACATTCATTTTTAGGTTTATTTCCAAGACTATGCTTGAAGTGGCTCAACTCTTAAAGGCTCTTTGCAGCATGTTCTGTTCCCCTCTGTTGCTGTCTCACCTCCAAGCACCTTCATTCCTGATTAAATTTGGCTGCTTACAAGTAGGTCTCTGTCCTGTCTGTTCACTCTTGTATACTTTATTTGGTCCTATACTCACATTCTCCAGCTCTGTCCCTAGAAATTATTGTTAGTATTTTCATAGCTCATCCCTATTTCTCTTACAGAGCTATAGCTTTTTTTCCCCCCCGAGGATAACTTTTTTACATCAGATTTCTCCTAGTTTCTTTCTTTCTTTTTTTTTTTTTTTTTTCATCTGGGTTAGTAAGTTGTTCATTGTTAGTCATCTTGCAGTATATTCACTCACAACTATTCTGACACAATTTTCTCTCCCCCGTATTTAGGTATAATTTTTATTTTTACAGAGGCTGCTTTTCAGAAGTACCTCTTCACTCTTCTCAATAGCTGGCTTATGAAACTATTACCCAGAAACAGCTAAAAGAGCTGGCCCACTTACTCACTATGTTCATTGTCATGCCAAATAAATATTGCTGAGTAAACCATCAAAGATGTAAGGGTTTAAAGCACAATTCCCACAGAATTATGTATTCTTTGATGGTAAAATCGACCGAAGCTTTGTGCTGTACTTCATTCATTGCAACCACTTGCAATATACCTCTTTCTTAATTCTGGTTTTACCAAGCATGTCAGCTTCTGCATATACCCAGATCTACAAGAAGTTCTAACACATATCAGCTTGTTGGGCCCTTTGTTGCTGCATCTTTATCCTGTTGTTAGTTACTTGCAAGTCTTGGAACAGCATAGTGAAAGATTTGTAGCTTAGTTCAGCTTTTCCCTGGCTATCATCATTATTACATGTAGAAAGCAGACTGAAATTTTTGTTAGCCTGGATATTTTTCAAATTTTGGAAATGACATGCCTTTCTAATTTTGTAATTCACATTAAAAAATCTATATTAAATGAGATTTTATGAATTGATGTTTTGAAGGAAATTATCTACTTTATTTAAAAAATAATTACGTTGAAGACAATTTGAAATTTTCACTTATTATCTGTTTATCACACTGAAAGCAATATTGGGATAAATATGAGATGAGATTCCATTAATCATACTCCTGGTATGGCGTATGTGCAATAGAATTTATGACCTGGCCGTCTGTGTCAGGAAAATTTGGTTTCTAAAATTCACTTAGAGAAATTAGATACCTAACTCTTTTGAATTCTATAGATACATTAAAAGTTTCCTTAAATAAATAAAACTCTATTTGAAATTACGATCCAAGTCCTCTTGACTTTCAGCAAAAGTATCCCCATTGACTTCTGCTTATGTTTTAATTCTCAGAAAGCTTGACTATCTAAAGAGTTAAGTAAAGAATCCAAAATTCTGCCTGTTTTGGCATATGTTGAGTTACTCTTCAGAAGGATACTGAACTAATGTCCTCGCTGTTGTAAAATATTAAGCAAAAAATATGTAATACTATTTGACACGTGAGAGTGCAAATTTAAATGAAAGCAGAGCTCACATATTGCTTTTACATTCTATCTGCCAGTCAAGCTGAGATTTTATGGAGAGCAGCAAAGCAATTTTCAATCATGTATGGTATATCGTGTAGGTCAAATTCTTTTATGTAAATCTCTTTCACTTGGGTGTTTAAATTTCAATAAAAATGTAATGATAAAAAGTGTGGCTTTTATTTCTCCTTCTTTCCCTAATTCATTCTGAGTTTTGGAGAACAAGTGTTTTATTGAGCACGACACCTAAAAGGGGCATTGTTTTAAAAAGGTGTTAAAACACGGGTCACATATGTTTTGGATAATGGAAGTCTTACAGGAGGCTTCCCCACACAACCTTTCTTTCCTGTAAGCTGGGGCTCATGGAGCTGTTTTTGTAGGTTAGCCTGAGTTCATCTGAATTCTTCAGACCACCAGATGAGGATGGCACACCTGGTGGCTAACAAGGCATGGTCCTTTTCAGCGTTTCCTACTGTTACTTTGGTTTTCATTGCTGTTTTCACATGGGAGGTTCCCTGTGTTAGAAATGTGTTGAACCTTTCTAGTGCTAAATTGTGCCTAGAATGAAACAGTATTTTGTCTCTCCCAACCCTGTACCAAAAAGACACCCTACCATCACTGATTTCAGAGCTTTCCTAATAAGAGGTGCATTCCTGAGTCAAAATTCAGTTTGCATGTCAAGATTTCACTTTGTAGTGAACAACCTAAGGAAATGGATATTAAGATGATCTTCCCTCAATGTGCAGATGAATCCATGGCCTCTGAAACACTCAGCCCTTTTGCCCATCTCATTATTTGCATTTGAAGTGAGAAGAAAGATGGTAAGCACCTCTGAGAGCTAAGGTATTTCTTAGCAGGGTTATTCACTTTCATGTGTGATGTGGATTAGATCCCAAACGTTGGTTAATATGACACAGGCTAAGCTATAGTACAAGTTGTAGATAATAAACATTATAGAAATCCACACATGGAATACCTTGTACTTTGGGGCAAATTTGGAATTCAGAAACATAACTGAATCTCAAAGAAGAATTTAAATACCAGCCATGAAGAATTTTGCCTGTGTCTTTAGATGCATCACCATAGCTCCTCATAACACAAGGAGGTAAGCTGGTTTGCACCAGATGAGAGTACATGATTTATTTTTTTTTTTGTCTGAAATATAATGGTCCCATGAATTTTTACAACACATCTGTGCCTATATTTGCACTACAGAGCTAAAGAAAGTCTAGTCTGGAGTGAGTGGAGCTGGGCAGGAATTAATGGTTCTGATGTGACTCTGAGATTTAAATTCTTTCTTAATCTTAACCAAAAGTAGAAAAAGGAGCCAAAATATGAAAGCAAACTGGACCTAACCAAATCTTTAGTGGGATTAATCAGCTTTTTTCAGGATGTCTTTGGATTTCAATGTTAAAATAAATTTTTCTGATAAGGAAATGAAAAAAAAAATTCTAAGCAGCAACTTGGAGTATTTCATTCATTTTCCAAAAAAATTGAGGATAAACAATGAAATCTGCTCTTTTCTTCCTGAATCGTTTTATCCTTGACAAATCAAAGTTTTCAGTTAAACTTTGTATATTTTGTACAGGTTTCCAAGCTCTGGCAGTAAGAGTGACTAGTAGCTACATGCAAGGAAGGAGAAGAAGTAATTTTCAGTTCATTTAATATTTCAACATCTGTGGAGAAGTCTGTTCAGATTAAAATTCACACTGAAAAAAGATGCTATTTATTTATTTCCTGTATTGTCATATACTAATATTGTCAGTGGTAACACTACATTTGATAACATTGGTGGCATTATTCTATCTTGCCTCATTCTAGAATCTTATACAAGTTCTTTGCCTTGGTCAAGAAAAAGCTAACAGCAAACAGAATTCAATTACTTTGAATTTTGAGGTAAAAGGAGATCTGGTTCCTTGTGTTATTCAGAAGCTCGTCAGGGATTACACAATGACACTTGTACATGTATTATATAGTTTTATATTTCTTCATTTGCCAACATATTCTCTTCTGATAAATTCTCTTGATAATTCTACCAGCATGCTATCTGATAGGGATCAATTCCCTCCACTTTCTCCTCTAGCCTGGAAATCCCAGTTGGAACAAATTGATTAGTTCTGTTTGTTCCTAAGTAGTCCTACCAATAATCCAGTCTCATCCACAGTTATTTCCTCTTTTATCAGATCCAAAAAGCATTTATTCTGCTCCCTAAAGCATTAAGTACATATTGGTAACACAAAGTGTAGACTTCAGGTGAAATCTCCCAGGTGGACAGAGAACTGGAAGTTAGCAGTGAATATAGACAGCAGTCTTCCTGCTAATGAGAAGATGAAGGTTGCATAAATGGGTCCTTTTTAACATACAAGCTCAGCTTCAATTCATCTTCACACTATCTCTCTGCTTTTAAATAACAACTTACTATCAAGTCCAAACCAGTCAATGTTGCATAAAGCACACAGTCTCTGACACTTCCTCCATGGGATTGAACAGCAAGAATATCACCTTGTAGTGTCGCCCAAATATGACATAACATCTAAGACCCCAGTTTTACAAATATCCACCCATCTGTTTATCCTCTGTGAACAACTTCAGTGGTTTCACTGGAGTTGCCTGCTGAGTCTTAGGATTAATGTGTGTGCAAGTTTATGTGGGACTGCAGACTAACGAGGGAACTGTCTTCCTGTCAGTGCAGGACTATATTATCTGCTATGAATGAGCTCAGGACTTGGCATGGGGATTGTGGTGGGAATACTATAAATCACAGCCACATCCAGTGCACAAAACAGAGAGAAGGCATGTCTAGATCATTGTTTAAGCCTTGCAAAATTAGTCTGTTCATCTGGAGTCTCAAAAACACTGTCAAATCCCTCCATGTTCAAAATACATCATTTCATCTGGTACTAACATGGAAAGGTGACAATATATACGTATCCTTCAACACACTTGGCTTACAATTGTGAAAGAAGTATTTTTTACTAACATGACATTGTGGGACCCTGCTGTGATAGAGAACCATATGTCCTGGAATTTTGCAAAATCCTCAGTTTTTATTAAAGTTAAGACATATGTAAAACAAGTCTTGGTGAACTGTGTATATGTATGTTCTAAAGGCAAACTGCTGAACACCCATATTGAAACAGATCACCCATGTCTTAGGTGCATAGTATTAATATTAATCAAAATGTAAAAGGAATTAAATTTCTTCCTTTTTTTCTCTTTTTGATTTTTCTCCCTCCAAAGTTGAAAATGTCAGGATCTAAACCACTAAGTATAGTAAAAATTATCAAGGGACAGACTAAATCACTGTAATGTTTGTTGGACTTAATTTAGATAATGTTTTGGGGTTCATTCTTCCCTTGTAACTTCAATTAATGAGACTAATACAGAAATTTTAAGAGGAAAACCCTGTTCTGGTAATGGAGAGCTCTTTCAAGGCTTCTGTGAACATATCAGTGACTTCAACTATATACAGAAAAAGAATAGAACTAATAGAACTAATAAAACACCGAAGACAGCTACTTATAGATAAGAGAAACATATTGTTAATATTGATAGGCAACAGAAATGATGGAAATAAAATGGTCCCCGTTTGTGCATATTAAAGATTGTTGGGTGTGTTGTTTTTTTTTAATTTGCTTTTAAAATTTGTATTAATGTCAGTTGCTCATAACGTGAAGTGAAGAACTGGAACTTGGTGATTTTTTTTTTTCACTGCTTCAAAGTAATATTGATTTTCATTAAATCTTAGAGATAATTATTGAATGATAGTAAATACCTTCATGGCTTACAGTCTCAACACAGTCCGTATGTGAACATGTTCAATGATATTTTCCCATAGCAAATATCAACTATTTTCATATCAGAATCTCTGTAAACAGAAGTAAAACAAAAGATTTTTTTGTAGTATCTCTCATACTGACTGGGTAAGAGAATGTTTTACCAAAGGGATACACAGAACTTGGAATTTAAATATAAGCAAATAAGATGAAGCACGAGTAGTAGTCGGTTTCCTATGGATATGTTCTTAAATACTTACCTCTTTTTCTTACTATTATTCTTCCACAATATCTTCACTTCTTTGTTCTTGGCACCAGGTCAGTAAAATATGGTCATGTCCTGTCCGTTTTTCTAGGGGCTGACAATGTGATACACAACTTACTGTTAAGTCAAAGACAGCTTGATAACTTGCATATATTTTCTGATGGACTATCCAGCAGGCCAAACAGATCAAGTAACTTCTGACCTTTACCTATGGTCTTTTCCATGACGAGAGCACTTATTTGGGCTTATTCTCCCTAGCCAGGTACTAGCATATTAGGTACATACATACAGCCCATACATTAAATAGAGGAGACAGACCTCCCTCTCCTAAATTTGTCTGAAATAAATTGAATTTCTGACTAAAAAAAACCCTAGACAGATAGAAACTACCATCCACTTGGTGCAGATTTTATGAATTATATAAGTTTCTATGACAGTAATAGAAAGGGTAGCCAAGGTATTCTAAATTGTGATGCATTTTTGATTGGTTGGTTTTGGTTTGGTTTGAGGTTTTGTTTTTGTTTGTTTTTTTTTTTCACTTCAAGAATTGCAGGACCCAACCCAGGATTTAAGTGGCAAATGTGGGGACTTACTGACATGAGCTACCTAAGCCTGCTAATCACTCTGCGTTGGGAACTTCAGGGACACATGGAACCAGGGTCAGTTTCTCAAAATAGATGGGTTTCCATGCAACCAGCTGAGTATGAGCCACCTTTTTCAAAATACTCAGCATCACTATTGACCCTTATATCCAGGTGTATTTATTAATTTAAAAATCCAACCAACCAACCGACACACCAAAAAACATCTCCCCCAAAAAAATCCAACCAACCAACCAACCAAAAAACAACCCACCAAAAAACCAAAACCAGAAAAAACTAAATTCTGTAAGGCCATTTGAAACAAATACAACATTATTGGTATTGATTTTAAAATGCAGATGTACAAAAGTCACTAATTTATTGAACGATATTTAGCAAATATATTTCATATTAAACACTCAGGAATATGAACACCTATATGCAGTTAAAGATGTTTAAAAAGTACTTAATAAAGATATTTCACAACTTCTGGAATGAAAGGTGGAGGTGATCCTTCCCCTCTAGTCATCAGTGGTGAGGCCATAACTGGAGCATTGAGTTTAGTTCTGGGCTCCTTATAAAAGAGATACATGGACATACTGGAAAAAGTTCAGTGAAGAGCCACAAAGATGACTGAAGAATTGAAGCACCTCTCTTATGAGGAAAGGCTGAGAGAGTTGGAACTGTTCAGCTTGGAGAAGAGGAGGCTCAGGGGGATCTTACCAATGTACAGAAATTCCAGACAGGAGGGTGCAAAGAGAATGGAGCCAGGTGCTTCTCAGTGGTGCCCAGTGACAGGACCAGAGGCAATGGGCACAAATGGGAAGAGGGGACATTCCTCCTGAACATCAGGAAGCACTTACTGTGACCAAGTACTGGCATGGATTGTCCAGAGAAACAGCTGAATCTTCCACCTTGGAGATATTCAAAAGCTATCTGGACATGGTTCTGGACAATGGGGTCTAGATGGCCCTACTTGAGCATGAAATGGACCAGTGGACCTTTAGAGGTCCCTTCTAAACTCAGCCATTCTGTGATTCTATGATTTGGTGAAACAACAATCTACTCTTCTTCTGAACTATTTATGTGTTTGGTCTCCTTTTTAGTTAATCCAGTACAATACACTCATTTAAGGATTGGGCTTTACGGTTATATGTAGCCTTGTGTCAAGGACTAAATTCTTGATTAGCTCTGAGAAATATTTTTGAGAAGTAACAAATATTCTTCTCTTGTTCACCTTTGGCTCTGAAGGAGAAGCAGTTTGCAGCAGTTTTAGATCAGCTTCCAGGTTTTCTCAGTTACATGGCCTTCATAGGTTATCTGTGCTTTTGACCTAAATTCCACATGTAAGCTACTCCTTGAATACTAGAAATTGCAGTAATGACCTATTAAAGACTCTGCAGTAATGGTTGATTATTATGTGTAGCTGTACAATTTTCTTTAATGCTATACGTATTTCACATAAAAGATTTTTTTTTCTCCCTTCTGTTTAGCACAGTAAGACAGCATTTGTCTCATGAGATAACTATTGTGGTATTTTCCCAGAATGTCCCAGTTTAATCGGTCTTTAATTATTGGTTAATTATTCTGTTATTAACCTCCTTTACATTCACATATTTAATATGAAACTTTAGATGAGATCTCTGTACATGAATTTTAAAGATAGTGATTAAACCAACTCATCTACAGTAATGGTGAACTCAGCATCAGTTGGAAAAGTTTTATTTTTCTAAAGATGCAAGATTTCCTTTAAAGAAGTTCTTCAGTCTGATTCTTCTGGATCTGTTAAACAGCCTCTGCAAACAGTAATTTAAACATGATGCTTTACTTTTTGCTTGAGTGAATTTTTTGGCCCCTGTGTTCATCTCTGCTCTTCATGCCAACACTTACACAAACAGATTCCCAGGATGTGCAGATCTGTTCTGGGATAATAACAATGATCAGATCTCACGAATCAGCATTTCAGCCACCCCAATTCAGCAATAGTTTCCCTAAAACACAACTCGATGGCTATGTCCTGGTTCTGTTTTGATTATCTACCCCTTCCTGGAACTCTGCAAAGTCTTTATTCTGAAATAAGAGGCAATGACTGGGGCAGATCTGGGCTGTGATGGAAAACACTTTTTCTGAATTCTTTGGTGGTAACTGTTACTTACTGCTTGGAGCCTGGCAGACTGAAAGATTTGAGGTTAGGAAGGGAAATGACCTCTCTGTCAGATTGTTATGAGAATGGGTATAGTGAGGTTTTAAGTTCAGTATAATTTTTTTCCCTGGTGACAGTATTGTCAGGCAATTTCCAGCTGAAGGAAGACTTCTTCAGAATTGGCAACCAGCTTGATGTATTCTGTGGTCTTGATGTCTTCAATTGTATGAGATTCAATAATGCTAAGTGCCGAGTCCCACATTTTGGTCACAATAACCCCATGCAACATTACAGGCTTGGGGAAGAGTGGTTGGAAACCTGCCCATCAGAAAAGGACCTGGGGGGTATTGGTTGACAGCCAGCTTAACACGAGCCAGCAGTGTGCCCAGGTGGCCAAGAAGGCCAATAACACGCTGGCCTGTATCAGGAATAGCATGGCCAGCAGGAGTAGGGATGCAATCGTGCTCCTGTACTTGGCACTGGTGAGGCCACACCCCAAGTATTGTGTTCAGTTCTGGGCCACTCACCATAAGAAGGATATTGAGGTGCTGGAGCATGTCCAGAGAAGAGCCACCAAGCTGCTGAAGGGTCTAGAGAACAAGGAGTGGCTGAGGGAACTGGGATTGCTTAGTCTAAAGAGAAGGAGGCTCAAGGGGGACCTCATCGCCCTCTACAACTATCTGAAAGGAGATTGTAGTGAGGTTGGTGTTGGCCTCCTCTCCCAAGCAGATAATGATAGGACTAGAGAAAATGGCCTGAAGTTGCAGCAGGGGAAGTTCAGATTGGATATTAGGAAGAATTTATACGCTGAAAGAGAGCTCAGGCACTGGAACAGCCTGCCCAGGGAGGTGATTGAGTCACCATCCTTGGAGGTATTCAAGAAGGGTGTAGATGTGGCACTTCAGGGTATGCTGTCATGACGCAGGTAGGGCAACCCAGGGAGATTCAGATTGGACCCCCTTGTTTTCAAAAATCCTTCTCAAAGAGGAGCCTAGGTGTGGTTGGACCCAACCTTAGTCTCAGACCTGGCCCTTCGATTATCATCTCAGTCTGTGGGATCATGAAGATCATGAAGAGTACAATACATATATGTTCAAGCTGCACGACCTGGGAAAAAATTATTGTTTGGCCTTGCTTTACTTCATGATTTTAGGAAGGAAGAGAAAGAGGGAAAACAGGAGAAAAGAAGAAAAGTTAGAGTTAGATAACAGAAAATCACCGGTCCTGGACCTAGTGTTGGGCCAGCCAATGGTGGAGAGTTGGTATCAGTGAGGCTCTCAAAGCCCACTATTGCAGCCCTCCATTTTATAGGCCTGGTTTCCTTGTTTTATAAGGATGAGTAAGCATGTTTGAGTCATAAGACTGAGCAGCAGGAGTGGACCTCCACCCCCTCCACCCCTTAATCCCTGTCCTTATCTCAATCGTTTTACATGTAGCCCTTGGGCCATATGCAAGCTGTCATCGTTGTCTCCATCTGCTCAAGCAGACCTTTTGGTATGCAAACGAGACTTTGTTCGAGGGGTTACAATGGGGACACCACTTCCTCCAAGTTTGGCTCTCAAGGCCTGGTCCCTCACACATGCTCTAGTGGCCGAGGGAGGTTGTGTGCTCTTTCGTGTTGTTTGGTTTTTGGTTGGTTGGTTTTGGTTTGGTTTGGGGGGGGAGGGTTGTGTGTTGATGGTTGGACTTGATGATCTCAGAGGTCCTTTTCAACCTCTGTGAGAGACTCTGTGACTCTGTGATTCTGTGGTCTTTCTGAACATATACGCTAGTTTCCTGACAATGCTCTGCATTAGATATGTTAGATTAGCCTTTGAAGTAAATAAAAGGATATTTTGTTAAAATTTATGTAGGAGACACTACCTTACACTGTGCGAGACATTTCACATAAAGTAGAAGTGTTTCCTTGATTCCTTCTCCCTTTCATTCTCTTTAGTATTTAACAATACTCTGAAGAAATCTTTAGAGTAGGAATGAAATTTCTGATCTCCGCAGACATTGCCTCCTCATTCAAAGGAGAGGAAATTTTAAAAATTAGAAACTTTAGACAGTTGGGCTTCTGTGAGAAGCTAACCTTGTGGTGTTAAGATGTCTCAACATTGTTGGAATGCAAGCTTGTGGCCTTAGAAATGGAAATGAACCTTGGCACCGAATAAAGGCCTATCTCGTTGAAATTAGCCAGAAGGTGCTTAAATCGAAAAGGAAGGACACAGCTTGGTACTCAACCCCCTCCCTTCTAAGCCGATTGCCTGCAGCCCGAGGTTTGAGGACTTGTGGGGAGGAAGTCACCATGTAAGACTGCCCCTGAAGACCACCTTGGAGACATGTCATGCTTGTACACAGAGGAGGGGCTGAGGTAAAAAACTGTGACTATAAAAAGCCATGACACTATCAATATAGCGAAGTGCTTCCCCACCCAATGACATCGCTGGACCGTGGTGGAAACTATCCTACCACTTGCTACTCTCTGTATCTCTGCTTTCTCCTCCCTTTCCTGTCTTTTTCTTTCTGTCCTATCCGCTCTAGGGATTTTGAATTTTTGTTGTGCAACTTCAATAAAGTTTGGTGTGTACGTGACATCTGACCTCGTTTGCGTCTTAATTTCACCATTTGGGATCACCTTTAGATCTCCTCAACAGGGTCCCTCAGGACAAAGGGGTGTACCTGCTGTACGACTTGTACTAGGACAGGGAAGGGCGAGCCCAGCCACACCTGGGCTCCACATGAGAGTGAGGGAGCTTGGAAAGCAAGGGGGTTCTGCCCGATCTTCCATAAGCCGTACACCAGCCCTGGTGATTGTCTTGTAGCACCCAATACTGTACTTTGTCTCTGTGAGATGCCACGAGAATGTCCATGTCTCTGGCTTATCAGGTCGTGACAGCTTCCATGGCCCAATGTTTTCTTTTTGAAAAATCTCCCCAAGTTTTCCAGAAGGAAGATTTCTAGACAAATTAATAGTGACTTTACATTCTGAGAAAAAAAATAAACCCTCCACACAGTAAACTTAATAAAAGGTAACTTTTATACTATGTATGGAAGTGCAAATTAAATTAATAGCTCAACAAAGAAGAGGCAAAGTTTTTTAAATAAAACCTGGCATCAGAAATACTGAAATCGTGATGGTTGGGATTAAAAAAGAGTAAAAGATACATTTGACAGAACTGATTCCAGTAACAAAATTATATGTATCTTCTGAAAGAGTGTAGAAAAAGTTGTGGCCATAGTTATGCAGCCAAATAAGAGGTGAGTCAAGCCCATGAGAATAAATTTAGTGCTTCCAATCGGCACTCATTACCAATTGTATCTTATTGTCTTTGATTGTTATTCTGCTACAATGTGTATAACAAAAGCGAGTTTGCTTTCTGTAGAAGGGACAAAGATGTTTAGAAGGTTCCCAAAACCAAATATTTGTAGTTATGAATAGGCATCCTACTTTTCCCTCAACCTCCTCAATCACTTAATATGTGAGGATGTGTAGATAAAAATTAGTTTGGGTTTTCCATAAGAGGAACACAAGGTAGTAATCTTGTTAATGTATTTAAGCAGGAATGAAGATAGGTAGTTCTCACAGAAACAAAGAACCAACTAAACATTCCAGATCTGAATTGGTCTTTTCAGATGCATAGACAACTTGCTGCAAACCAAAACAAAACCCTGAATAAATAATACCACTTCTATGAATAAAAATGTGACCCTGAAATCATGAGGAGCTTGCATCCTCAGTGTGGGAGCAGGTGTGGTATCTCATTCTATAAGTGTCTTTGTTGGTCTGAAGTAGAAGAGAAGCTAATATGTAAGAATAGCATAACTGGCCCTTAGGAATACTTCTCTATCCAAATGTAAACTCTATGAAAATTATAAATTGAAGCCAGTGGGGTTACAATGGTTAGAACTGAGGGAAGAAATTAGATATTAAAACCATATTTCTCTTTTTTCAGGACAATGATTAAATCCTTCTACTGCAGTAGAGGTAGTCCTACTGCAGCTCATTATTTAATAGCATTTAAACATTCTGTGCATATATTTTCATTGGCTAAGTGTAGCATACTGAAATAAGGTTTCTCTGTTTGTTATGAAACTGGATTTAATATAGTGTATTTGCTTCAACACTACATTTTCAATAAACTTCATTGCTGAGAATGATGAATGGACTGGAGGAATTAACATATCTATTTGAAATATTATTATGGAGAAGGAAAACCCCAGGACATTTGATTTTCAATAAAACTTCTGGTAAAATTAAAATTTGTATAAACTGATCTCTGGCTTTTTGAAAATAAGAGAATCCCATTAAAAAATATGAAATTATAGTTTAAACTGGGGGAGGGGAAGTGAACTAGCAAGAAAATGCTGGTCACTATAATATACGCTATCAATAGACTCCCATAAATAGAAATCCAGTATCTGAAATTAAATACATTTTATACAGTGGGATTAAAAATAATTTTTTTTTTAATTCTGCACTGACTGGTGTGAAGAGTTCAGAGACATTTACTTTGAATCTTATCTTTCCTGAGTGCACATTTCATTTGCTTGTCTTGAGGCAATTTTTATCTGGGGACCAGTGTTTTCAAATGAGATTTAGTATTCCTCCTCCATTAGACCTCCATTGGGGAGGAAAAAAAAAATCTAATAAGAATTTGTTGTGTGAAAAAAACCCCCAGAAAACCCATACTATTGCGAATTAGAAAGCCATGTTGCAGGAGACTTACAGTTCTACAGCTGTAGAAGATGGATCCTGCCTATGGAGTTGGCTATCCTTGATTATAAAAACATCTGAGGACAAAACATTTTTAAGCAAACACACAAAATAAAGTGAAACCAAATATAATATTCTGTTACTTTCCTGCATGACAAAATACTCATTGCATACCTCTTGGATGTAACTTTTAATCCCAGTTTTAAAAGAAATATTGTATCACAAAATAGATATGTATTTAATTTAATTTAATTCTATTTTTAATACAGCAAAGTAAATACATATCATAAAGATTTGAATCTAAACTGAAGTAACTAGGAATATGCCATTTAATGTTTTACCTGCTGTTTTAGTGGCATAAATAAATTCATAAATAAGAAAGGTAGCGTGCAAACAAAGGCTTCTTCAGTTCAGCACCAGAGTTTCATTAAGAAAGAAAAAAAATCAACTTTCAAAGGATGCAAGCAGCTGCCTTATGGAAGTCAAGGAACATGTTTCTGATTGTTTAAACAAATTTACATGATCAGTTAGACACTTAATTACATATTTCTCGTACATGGAAATTGCAAATACTGCTTCAAGAAAAGACAGTTTAAAATTACACTATTACTGGAAGTTTTTTCTACTACAGCTAGACAGCAACCATGCCACCAGTCCTTCAGAATGAGAATAGTTTTTTGTATTTGCATGTCTGGTACCTTTTATTAAAAAAAATAAGTAGCTGGTACCATTTATAATTTGTGATACATTTCTGCTGCAGAACTCCAGATGTATTTTTACACCTTCCTTAACTTACAGAAAATGGAAAATTCTTTCTGCCATCACATATATAAGTGGGGGAATTAATTTATTTTTCACAAAGAGCAAAAAAAATTCAGGAAAAGAGACTTTTGGGGAGACAGTAACATTGTAAAGGAAAATTTATGCCAACTCTTGCTTAAATTAAGAAAAGTAGATGCTTCAAGGAGAAGTATCCAGTAAAAAAATCACATATTTATTAAAAAAAAAAATAAAAATGAAACAATATTTTTTTTCAGCCATGGTTGGTTTATCTACCCAAAATATTCATCAGATATAAGGTAGTCAGTTCAGGTGAAATTTTTTGCTCTTTGTCTTTGAACTTTTTGGAAATATTCAGAATCAGACCCTTCAGTCTGAAAAAACCAATCACTTTGTAAATTCTTATATTTGCTCACTAAAAAGTATTTTAAAATAAGTAAAGAGACAACAAAGGTTAACAGTTCTGACTTTTATTTTTTCTGAAATTTCTTTAATTTCTCACAGTCCTAAATTCTGACATAATTTGTGTGCACTGGAGTTTGCCTTTTGTATCTTTATTCAAAACACTTAAAAGTCAGAAGACAAAGAAATACAATAAGTGTATTTTTATTTCCTTCTATTCAAGCCCACCTTAGATGGATCCATATGGTCTAATTCAGGATTTTAAAAGGTGATTATCAACATTTACATATCTCTATGTATCTTCTTCTTCCTACAAATGAGGCCTAGAAAAATTAGCTCAAAACTAGAAGTCAAAATATCACTCTCTAGAACTACCTGAATGGAGGTTTTAGTCAGGTGGGGACTGATCTCTGCCCCCTAGCAACAAGACAAGAGGAAATGGGCTCAAGTTGCACCAAAGGAGGTTTAGATTACATATTAGAAGAAGATTCTTCAGTAAAGGGGTAATTAAACACTGGAATAGGCTGCCCAGGGAGGTGGTGAAATCACCGTCCCACTGAACTCAGTAGAGTTAGGTTAATGGTTGGCAGAGTTAGGTTATGGTTGGACTCAGTGTTATTAAAGATTTTTTCCAATCAGGATGATTCTGTGATTCTATATGCCCTTCCTGATTTGAGGTAGGTTAACTCAAGATTTTGAATTTCAGAATCTAGCAACTTAAATGATTGGATTATGCAAAGTCAGCAGATGATCACATCCTGTATAAGTAGTCAGATGTTTTCCTTGATTTAGTATCTCTCTGACATATAAATGTTTAATTTTTCCATGCAGTAGCTTAGATACAGCAAAGACAAAATGTAGGCAAGAAATGATAAGATATGTGGGCATGCAGCATGCTGATTTGACTTAAGTTGGAGTTCTGACTTGTCTTTAGGGAGACTGTGTTTGTATAAAATGCGTTTTATCATGGTTTGCCTGGCTGCATGGCAATGCCAGAATATCTAACCCATGAAAAATACAATGGGGTAAGTGACAGGCAGTTTTTGGCTTTATTCCCTGTCTTCATGTTGGTCAGTAGAAATGAGTGACCATAATAACTGCAAAAGAATCACCCATGGTAAAAGATGGCAGCCAAGGCTACTGATCTGCTTCAATAAACAACTTCAATAAATAAATCTCAGGTTTGTTTGTCTAAGACTGATTTAAAATACTTGAAAAATATTGGGTTTTTTAGTTGTTTATTTATTTATTTGTTTAGTATAGGTGCTAAAGGGCTGCCTTGGATCAGGGTCTGGATTTGTAGCACCTAGAGTGAGCCCATCAGGGTCAATAACTAGCTTTCAGATTAAATGCAACATGAGCTGAAAATTTGTACTCTAATGCTTCTTGTGAATGAAAATGTTGTTTTGTACAGGTTGATACAAGCTGGGGAGTTGATTGTAGCCATTCCAGAACTCTAATCCTGACTTGGTTATTGGCACTGTGTTTGGCCTTCGATACCTCCCAGCTCTGTGCCTCAGTTTTCCTGCCTGTACGACTTAAGAGAACAATAACCTACTCTGAGACCTAATTAGCTGGTTGTATAGCACTAAGAAAATATGAAGTGCTACAATGTTATTAGTATGACTGCCTAAGAACTATTTTTAAAAGCAGCTTAGTGAAATCAAAAGGGCTTTTGTACTATGTATTTATGTGTACTTGTTCCTTTACACGACCTGAAAGGGATTAACAACTATTCCTAGGTTAATTGGCCTCCGTGGCATCTTTTCTCTTGAGTCTTGAATGGATATTCTGCCTGAAAATTCAAATCCCCAGATGCATTTTAGCAACTAATATGGTAAGTGAATCAGCTGTCTTTTTTATTATTCAAGCAGTCTGACGGCGTTCAGTAATCTGGAGTGACCCAAACCAAATGACAGCAGCTTTTGCATGTTTTGTCTGCAGATGTCATTTTAATAACTAACATAATTGTTACATATACAAGCTAATGCTGGAATTCTTCAGCTGAAGGTTTGCAAGCATTTCAGAACTTAATTACCTGTGTGGAAGACTGAAAACATATAATTAAAAAGGTTCTACAAATGAGAATGCCATTCTTCACACTTGTAGGAGGGTGGCAGTACTTTCTTGATTTTGTCTGTTGGACAGACAAGAGCTGCTCTCACTTCCTTTACCTTCAGTTCACTTTGCAACACTATCCAAAATGACCCAATATGCATTGGTGGTATTGTTTGAGCAATTACAGCATCTTTATAAATGCTTTCAACATCAACCACAGTGCAACAGAGAAAAGTATTGGTTTACAAGGTAGACTCCTAACTGCCTTTAAATATCTCAACCCTGGTCTCATTTCTAACTATTCATCCAAAATTATCATTGCAGCACAACAGATTTTTAAGTGTTGCCACACATCAGATGGACTGTGTTTATGCATTGGGGCCTGAAATCACATTGTTTCTAAACCTATGAAGCTGCTATTCAAAAATAAGTCTGTAAAACTTACGTTGAAGAAAATGTGAGGCATAGGTTGGCTATGAACCAATCTATAGCACTTCAAAGGCTGAAATCTTGGAGAAAATAGCACCATACATGCAGACTACTAAGACACGATTTAGTATTTGATCACAAGCAACAGCAATATGAATCATACAAAATTAATGTTAAATAAAGTATTCATGAATGGAAACAGACGTAACCTTGGTAATAGTAAGTGTTTGTGGAATGCCAAAATAGAATGTATAACTAAAAATTCACAGTTAAACATACAGACTTTGTTTATGTTTCTACTGGATTTATCAAGTGATCTTTGTAGAAATGGTGATAAGTCGTTTTACCATTTCATTTCAGAGTAGTGCTATACCCAAACAGTAAAGATTCTATCAAGCATTTTAAGCCCTGCAGTTATTTTAAGGTTTGTTCCATAGTCAGCTCTTTGTTTATGTTATCCTTGCCACTAGGAACGTAGTTATATGTCATTTAGAAAGAGGGAACATGGACTTCTGAAGATGTACACAGATCTGTATATCTGTATAGATAAAATAAAAAAATACCCATAATTGAGAAATTCTGGGTGTTCTTTAGCTTGTGAATATAACGAGCCAACATATAAGTTACCTGTGCAGAAAACAAGCATTCAATAGCACTCTGGTGCCAGTGATGTTAATAAGAAAATTGATGCTGTCATTGTTAAGAGTTAGGGAAGGGAGATGACACGAGTTTTTAAGATGTAAATTTGTCTTGTACTCCAGTTAAACAGATTCAGTTTCCTTTTTCTCAATACTAATTGCAACAAGTTTCAGGAAAATCCAGTATAGAAAACAGATGGAGTTCATGGGTGAGACATAAAAATCCGGTGATGTTATTACTGGAAGACAGAATACGAGCAAAACTACCTTATAGCAAGAAGCAGAGAGAACATCTGCAATGAGAATGACAACATCATAGATATGTATGCATACATGAATATAGATATTAAAAATAGAGATGCACACAGACACACATATAAAAGCATCTGATAGATATAACAAGGAAAGTTTCTTTTTCTTCCATATGCAGGGTTGGCTATGGGAAAACACTGCTTTTAGAAGACAGTTGGGATAGGAACAAAGTCATATTGCTCTTTTACAAAAATTAATGCTTTTATGATTTTCAGTACATGTACGTTTTGCTTGTTTACACTTCCAACTTCATATATAAACAGAGACTTTGAGAATGAATGCTTCTTTACTCTTCTATTTATGTGTTTTACCTGCTTACCTTCCATTAGGCTGTATACACACGCAGCTACTAGTGAGCTGTATAAGGTGGTGGTATTGTAAGACTTACAATATATAAGACATCTAATGTGACAGGATATTGCTCTACCAGGTACACACATACTTCTAAGAACTTTTATTCTTCCATTTTCTGAGAGGGAGAAGGAAGACTGTCTAAATAATATCAGTAGCAACACCACCTTGAAAGCCTGAGAGCAATGTGATGAACTCATACAGTGAACCATTAAATACAGAGAATCCTCCAACAGATATTTCCAGTCTGGTTGTTCATAAATTATTTTATCATGTTGCTTGGCATGTGACTCATCACAACATCCCAACATGATGCACTGGAAATAGCTCATTGCAGTGCAATATATCAAACATGTAGAAGCACAGGGGGAAACTGATACATCTCACCCTAATGAAATACAGATTTTGTCTATCAATTTTCTTAATTAGCCAAGTACCTCAGATCTAATTATGAATCTATCTTTAATATGCTTGCTTCACCCTGCACATCATGGGCATGCTATGGTAATTATACTACGTACAACTAAATAGATGTTATGTCCTCTGCTGTTAGACTGCAGAACCTTTAACTCTGTGGTTGGGATATTGTAATTTCTGGATGAATTTTATAAAAAATTGCTTAAATCACTCATTCCCTCTTATCTTTAGTTCAGCTTTTGAAACTATATTATGAATGCTTGATGATATAGTGTATTTTATCTACTGTATATTTAACACATCTTCTAAACATGTATTTAACCACAAGGTTGACAAGCCAGTATTTCCTGCAACCTGAATTGCCATCACAGGAGAAGAAACAGCCTATATTAACAATTGCCTCAATCAAGGAAACGGGGTGGGGAACTGTTTCACTTCTTCAATACTTAGAAACTATGGGCTGGAGCTCAGATCTGGGGTGCGTTTGCAGTCTAGTAGCTCTGTCTGTAGGTAGCACAGTGCTCTGACATGTTCAGGGCCAATTAGTGTTCAGCATCAGCTGGGGTAGATGCAATCATCCTTTGTTTAGCTGTGACCAGTCCTACTGACCACTGAAAGGACTTGGGGTAGAATAAGGTGCAAAATACTTATCATCAGCCTTGATAGATAGTTGCTTAAACACCTTTACCTTGATAGTGTTGTGTCTATAAGTAAGGAGAAGAAAGGAGATGAGTATCAGCCCTGTGTCTGTCCTGTTTCTTTATGGAAGAGAAACTGGGCATGCAGGCAGTGGGGAAGCTCCATTACAGCACTATAGAGAGCTGGATACCAAAGAGATGGTGATTTCTGTTACATGGCCAATAGTATTTATTGTGCTGCTTCCATTTGCTCCCAAATTTCTCCTAGCATCCAGGATTGAATAGCACACTACAAAGAGGGGCAGGAAGGACACCATCTTCTGTCTGGGAATTGGAAAGAGAACGCCTCTTTTTTTATTACCCAGTGCGTGAAACACAAGAGGCTATGTTGCCTTTTAAAACTTCATATCAAAGATGCAGATCTGGCATGACACCTGGTAGGGAAGATTGGAGAGGGGGAACACAGAGAGGGGAAGTGTAGTATGAAGATTTCTCTGAAAAATCACTGTAGGGAAATAACAAGCTGATTCACAGCTTAAATATCTCAGGAACTTTTGACTGAAAAACACTTCAAAAAGGTAAGCTAATATAATAGCACTATTATGTCTGATAACTTGAAAGCAGAGGCAACAGCAGAATTCAAATCTGATGTTCAGAGCAGTAGTGGCATGTAGCTTTCCTGTTGTCTCTCACTGAACAATGAAATACTCATTTCTCTTTTTAATATAAGCAGTAAAATGTGTTTATAAAACTGTCTCTTGACTCCTTCAGCTTTCTTGCCTTTTGGTATTTCAGTTATAAACAAAGAAAAGACAGTGTGTCCTCATTTAAAAGGATTTTTTTTGTTGCCAGAACAGTAAAATGATCAGCCATTAAATGGAGAAAAAAGAAATAGTAATGCAGTATGTTAAATACAAGAGAGAGAGCTATCACAAATACATTTCTATTCAGTGCTTGAAAATATGCCCAACTTTTCTCATATTCATTCTTAAATAACAATCTTGGCGTAATTGTTCTACTGCGACATGTAGATTGTTAGCATCTAGAAAATTATAATCTATGTATTGATACTTTTGTTAACAGCAATTAAATGAAATTAATAAGAAGTCAGTTGCTAGTACCTGCAGGATTTGATTATTATTTTCAAGGAAGAAGCTGCAAATTTAGTTTTCTATATTAGTACCTGATCAGTTAATTCTGTTTCAGTTCAAGTGAATGTGTTCCCCTATGTAAGTGGCCATCTCTCATTTTAACAGTTGTCTTTCAAAACTAATGAATGTATGTTGAGAAGAAGTGGAGCTAGAAAAAGAGATGATGGCATGCATATCTTCCTGGATATTGCACTTTCACTGAAAATAATCTTTGAGTTGGAGTCGTCGGCTGTAACATGGGTATAACTCGGGTAGGTAGGAGATGATTGCAGTTTATATCTGCCCTTAACTAGACAACAGGTGCCTTATTTGTTGATTTCTAAATTGACTTTTGATAGAATGGTGAATTAACTTCAAATTCTTTGTCCTTATGCCCTGTTTCTTCAGGACTGAGCTTTACAGCAGAGGGTAAATCTGGCTTGGACTGAAGGCAGAGCTAAGTGGTGTCAGTGTAGAAGCCACGACAGAATCCATTGCTGGATGGTGGTGTGGGAAGAGAGTACCAGAGTGGAGAAGTGTAATTCTTGATCACTCTAAGCGAAGACATGATATAGTTCTTCTGTGCGTATTTCTTAAATTCTGATTTTTAAGTAAGGTATTTTTGCATTGTCATTATATCTCCTCTTTGTACCTTCTATCCCTCTGGATAACAGCCTTTCAATTTCACTGCCTAGTAGTTAGAAAGTAATTCCTAATACATGAACAGTTTATACTGCAGCCAAAGCAAAGGTCTATTGCATCCATAAAGGCAGATCTAGACTAAACAGGATTTAATAAATATTAGGTGATTTTAAACTTTTAGACATAAGCACAGTAAATAATAATAATATCTAGAAAAACCTTTTTGTATCCTGTGGCCCTGATAAAATTGTAATGCTTCAGAGAAGAAGCTTCAGGCCTTAAACTAACAGTGCCTTACCAAACAAACTCCACGAGGCCCCAGGTGTGGTCTCTAAGGCTTGTTACCAACTTGCTGTGAGAACTTGTGTCTCTTGCTAGGAAGTGCAGTTTTGAAAGCATGGGGTACCAATGTGTTTGAAATACAGACATGTACTGAATGTAGAGGCCCCAGAACTATAAATCACCCACTAATGGTCAATTACTGCTCACTGAAAACGTGCAACCTTTAAGAAAAAAGGAACCCACTGAGTTGGGAAGGAGGAGCTGGGCTGCAGGACAGGGCACCTGCCACAGCGGAAAGGCAATCTCCTTGAGCACCCCACAGCACCTGCACCAGTGCCAGAGGGCTCAGAGCTGCCAAGAAACTCAAACTTTTTACAAAGAGTAAAGATCCCAAACGTGTTGTCTGCCTCAGTTTCCCACAGGAAAGAGTTCTGGAGCCTGCTTCTTATGCTGATGGTGGGACCACCGAAGGTATGACAGCAATGCTGCAGTACTGTGTGGTCACAGAGGGTGTAGCGTGTAGCTGCTAAGGACTGACTGCTTTGAATGGGTAGTAATAACAATTAAAAATTAGTAGGAACTAACCATTAGCATTAAGGGTGTTAATGAAAGTCAATCTAGTTAAGTTTTGCTTTGGAGTTGAAGCTGACTAAGCTTATCAGTCTTAAAAACATCACAGTGATCCTTAGGTGCCTGATACATCCTCATACATATATTCAGTTGCTGCAATACCACTTTATTAAAATAATCCTTTTCAGTAGTTTTAGCCCTATATGTTGTACGTATAAATGACATCTGCAAGATTTTACTTCATATCTGACCTCAGTCTTCATATTACAAAAATGAACAAGTCAAACCTCATTTCCTTTTTTGTTAGGGCTGCAGACAGATATCAAGTCATCTGAATAAGCCCTAGCCTGGGGTTAAGTTAAGTGAAGGGGACATAAGAAACTGAGAAATTACTGGACATGACAGCTAAACAATGTGAGAAACTGCCAAAAGTTACAGATAGCCCCGTGAGGGCTGCCAGGGACACCTGGGCCTCAGGGGTGGTTAAGGGTTAGTTGAGTGAGAAAGGGCTGAACATCACAGATAACTGCAAGGGAGCAATGCAGAGCTCTGGGGGAGAACAGCCTTGCAAGATTAACAGCACCCAGGCAACCTTGTTAGTAGAGCATGTAATGCTGAGATTACCTAGGTAGCAGAATAAGAAATAACAAATTTGGACATAGATGTAGCAAGACTGAGCTCAATGGGAAAAACTAGTCATCAGCCATTATTTGGGATGGGGGTGGGTGTAGAAAGGGTGGTGAAGGGAAAGGTAAAGAAGTGGGAAAAGGGATAATAAGGTACACAAATAATGTGTTTTGGGATTTCCAGGGATATCTCCTGTGCTCCACTGCAGCTGGAGGAAGACAATGAAGCAAAATTGTTCGAACCATGACACGTATTAATCCTGCTTCCATGATCAGGAAGACTGGGGTCAATGGGGTTTGGTGCTTTTCCTTGCTAGCAAGGAAAAGCCCAGGATAGATGGATTGAGCAACCTGATATCACAGCGTCAGTGCCTTTTGCAGGCCTGAAAACATCAGCATCCTCCAAAACACTTTTTGACACTTTTTGTCTTCTCTGTTATGATAGATGTCTATTACAACAATTTCGCTAGGTATCCCTCACTGGAATTCATGTTTCCTGAATATGGTAATCTGACATCCACATGACACTCTAGACATGTTTTACAATTATAATTTATACTTTTCTTTTCCTGTTGTATCTACTTGAATTGTTTTAAGTACAGACATAAGATGTTTCAATTTTCAACCAGTATCTCAGCAAACTCTAGAAACTCAAGGGTAAATTAAAATATAGCATATGGTGAACTTCTGACATCCATTACAGAGTTAACATTTAGGATGCTGTTTCTGCCACAGCAGAAAAGCTCTTTCAGGTATAGAATTATGCAAGACTTTAGTAATTCTAAAATTTTTCATGGCAACTATCAAGCTACTATAAACTCATCCAGGCTTCTTTCACAGCAACAATTGTTAAAATAAGGGTAAAGCACAAAGAGAAGAGGAAATGGATGAATTTCCCTTTATGTTTCAGTTAATGATAATAATGAAGTTTTGAAAGAATAAAACTCTGAAGGACTATGAGTGTGAGGATACATTTCCCTTTAGAAGGTCTTTATTTATGATTTGGCTGGATATATTGATCTTTTAACAAAAAAACCCAGTTGATTTACTTGTCCTGGAACAGTAATTATACTAAAAGAGGAAAAAGGTGACCACATATTTACAGCTAGTGAACTGCATGATAGACTTCTTATTCCAATATCCAGAATGTTTTGTAGAAAAGTTTGTGTTGAAACCTAACTAGTTGTTCATACTATGTCACAAACAAAAAACATACACACTACCTTCTCAGAGCACTCACTGTGCCACTCACTTTATCATGAAAACACCAGCTGGTGAATTTGTTACTGAGATAAAGAATTCAAAATTTGTTTACGCTAATTCCAAACTTGAACTTTTGACTCGATATTTTTTGTTTGTTACTAACACAGTATAAACCCCCACAGCCCCAACATTTGCTGAATAAGTCAGGTTCTCTCTGGTTATTTTGTCATACTTCAATGAAACACACTGACGTTTTTCAGTGTTAGCATGCAGAGCTAAGTTTCTTTTGTTATTTTACATCAGCTTGCTCCAGATTCAATATTAAGACAAAGCAGAATCCTTTGGCAAGTGCTGATGGTGAGGAAACATACTTTCAGCCAAATAATTAATATTTTATATTCTCTCAGGTTAAGAGAGCTTGATATGAGATGAAGTACAAAATTTTTGCATAATTCGGTGAAGATCAAGGCATGGAACCAGTAAAGGAAGATGTTTATAACTTAAAGATAAAAAATATTTTTCCCATGTACCTAAGACAGATGTTTATTCTGTATGTCGTGCTTTGGCTCTTCCAAAGCAGAAGAATCAGATAGTGCACTTGAGTCTTTGCATAAGACCTTACACACACCTGCTACCTCTTCCCAAGTGTCTTTTCTCAAAATTTCCCCATTAACTTTATTGAAATCAATAAACAAATACATCTTTATTTTCAAAGTTTTTACTTAAGAAAGTCCATCCATTGTGCTCTGCTGTAAACAGTACACCAGCACACCTGCTCAACAGTTCATCCCACATACACAGAACTTCTGTTCCCTTTTAAAATCAACAAAGCAAAATATTTCCCACCTCTCTGTGTCCTTTATTTTTTTCCAGCTCAGAAATGATGCAAAGCCTCAGGGTAAAGAGAGTAAATCAAACAGAAAACAACTTGTAACTCTTGTTTTCCAGTACATATTGCAGATTCCATAAGTACTTGGAAATACAGCCATAAACATAACATTTTTCTTAAATGTCCGACATCTCTGATTGGTCTTCCACTGAGAAAAAAAGGAGGAGAATTTGTTCCTTCTCTCCCACACTGTAGTCTGATGCTGACTTACTGTTGCACAAAGAGGAACAGAGTTCATGATGGTAAGCATTGTATAGGTTTCTAGAAGGCTTTATCTCCTCCACTATGGGACATAATAAAAAGTCTGAAAATTTCTAATTCTATTGCAGCTGTAATTTTTCCTTAACTTACTAAAGACTTTGAGGTGGTGATTGTTAGTTTAACTGGCTTTGGCCTCATTAGAATATAATGTGTTTTCAAGGTTAGTACTGTATCATGTAGGTAGTAATAATAAATAATTTCCTTGTCAGCAGGGAGTCAATGAATATTTTGGGACTCCATCTGCAGACTATTTGGCTAGCAGGAATACACTCTACATATACTCTGCTATTGATGTGCCTGTAAAACTCCTGTTAATTATAATGGGGATTTATAAATGGACATCGAAGGCCAGTTCATGAGCTCTCTGAAGCCCTGATCCTGAAAAGGCTTATAAATGTGTTTAATTTTGCAAACTCTTAGTAGTACTGTTGAAATCGATGTGATTTACCATTAGCTACATGCTGAGTGTTTGTACGATTGGGGACTAGTGGTGATTTTATACAGATTTTACTTCACTGACTCCACTAAGTTTACTTGTTGTGATTTGCATTAAAATGACAGTCAGAAAGCAATGACCTGAAGGGGAAATGCAATCCTAATTCTACATAGATTTGAGATCATTGCAGAACTTTATATTGGAAAAAGACCACTACTGCACAACACAGCTGTGCTAAAGAGACCGTTGGGCCACGTATACTGCAAATTTAAGTTAAAGGAAAATCATACACAAAACTGAAGATGGCTCTACAAAAAGATCACAAAAGCATTAATTGAAAACATGTCGTGGTTCTTTCTTTTCAAAAGTGTCATTCAAAATTATCTTTTCTTAATTGAAATGTAGTCTTTCTAAAATTTAGTAAATCTTATTCTGTGAAATGCTTTTTGTAACAAGTTTTTACAGAGTACAATGGCAGTGTAACTTTTTTTTAATCAGGAGAGTCAGTAAAAAGATTAGAACTGTCCATATAAAGACTATCTTTGCTGCTTGGCACAGTGCTGCTATAATAGTTTAAGTGGAAGTTATTAAATAAGTACCCTTAGCAAAGAACATTGGGGATATCAACAGGGAAATTGTATTACTGAAGAGCCCCAACCAATCTATCTATACAAAAAGGTAAAGTTCCAGTCAATTGAAAAAAAAAAAAACAAATAAAAAGAAAAATTAATGAAAGAAAATGTGTGGGACTGAGCAGAATTGCATCTTACATCTTAAATCAGGGACGTAAAAAAATTGAACCTCATCTCACATCACAAAATGTATGCAGGAGAAACCTAAGTAGGCTTCAATTTCTCACACAGTGGAGGCAAGATGTCCCTTTGTCCTTGCTCGGGTAGTGCATCCCTGTGCTATTTGTCTTTGTCAAACCTGTGCATTTGAGTACTTGCACTCCCAAGTCCCAGTATGGTCTGTGCTCCTGTGCTAAATGGATGCGCTGTTGGATATTGACTCCTGCAAGTTTGACAAGGCTGGCCTTTTGACAAGGTGAAAGAGGTCATTATATTCACCTCTGGGATGTAGCCAATATAAATCTCATTCTTAAGAAGACATAATGTGTTTAGAAGCCAAGCCACAGGTCCAGCAGCCTCCAGGATACTGCCTAAACAATGCAGATTTTCAGAATTATTGCAACATAGTCAGGGTCACCCAAATATGATAGGAAACAATCAATACTGTTTATTGCTCTCTGTGGTATAATGTCTGCATGTAGGACAAATTCAGGAGATGTAGCTTGGGGCTTTCTGTGACAAACAAGTGTTTCTGTTTGAGGAGAAATTAATAAATGTCAGCCCATCCACCAGGGAGATGAAAACATATGCAAATGAGCAAACCTCCACAAACCACTGAATTTCTTAATCTTCTTCATCTGTCCCACCCCTTTTTACAGTTAAGTGAGTTATGGCAGCCCTAAAGCTGTAGAAATCCTAGCACAGTTGCCACTAGAGATTGGGCTGAATCCCAATGACTGGAAAGCACTGATTAAATGACAGAACACTCTTTTCCATTCCAGTAACTCCAGTGGTCAGGCATTGTGATAGCAAGGACTTTGAATGTCATTGAGCTAAAGGAGCTTTCATACTGATTATCATTCTTTGCATATTCAGCCACAAGGTGGGCCCTGGGCTTCACGGCCTTCTTAATGCTCTCTTCAAGCTGAATAAAATTAGGAGAATCTCACTAAAGAATCCCATATGGCACCAAGGAAGCTGGCTCACTTTTCAGACCAACAACAACTGAAGTTCTGCTGCAAGGAAGTAATTTTAATGCCTGACTCAAACACTGCAAAACATGTATTAACATTGCAGAAGCTTTAAATCACAAAAAGCTCAGAAACACAGAAAATTAAGTTCCTATGCAAGCATGAGACCTCTGAAATATTTACCAATCAAAGACTAAATTGTAAGAGGACTATTTGCCTACCTGTTATTTGCTATTTAGTATTTTTCTGCATAAGAAGAAAATTATCTATGCCACCTAGAAAAGTGCATAAATTGTCATCTGCATTATGACTCCCTGTAAGCCCTTAGGAAAACTGATTGTTTTTGAGACAAGCTGCAATTCTGTAGTTCAAATACCTAGAATCTTCAGTATGTATTATCAGAGATACCTATTTCCTTGCCTTTGTTGTTATTTTTGGCAAATTATGCCACAGAATATATCTGTACTATCTCTACATTAAGTGTACAGAAACAATACATAAAAGTTGCCTGAATTATATCTTCTAATCTAAATTATTCTTTGACAGTCCCTTCTGAAGAAATTGACCATAAAAGTTTTTTGCTATTAGTTTCTTACATATTTCTCCCTTATTTTGGAGGCACAACTCAACTGGAAGCCTGCTGGTGGTGCTTTGCGTAGCAAAGAATTGATGGTTATGTAGTGCAGGATACTGACCAAGTGTACATTTATCAAATTTAGGAAGTTATGTTATTTTCTTTTGATTAAATAATAATACTAATTTTATTTTCCAGATTCTTTCCTTTTTATTTACTTCATATTTCCTGTGAACACCTCTCTTAACCTACAGCTCTAACCTTTTCATATGCATGAGCATTGACAGCTAATTGTAAGAATCACATATATTTAAAATGCCCTCTATCTTTCTATCTGTTTTGCAATTCCCTTCCTGGATAGTTCTATGCAGGCTGCTGTCAGAGTATCGTTCCTTGCATTGTTTAGTATTCAATTCACTGCTCATTGCCTTAATCCTCTTCACTCTCTTCTATTAAAAAGGGGATTAAGCATTTCTAAAAATAAAAATCAATGTTTAAAAGTTTGAAAAGGTGATGCAAGCAACCGTGAGTGACTAGCAGTTTAAAGAGTTCAAACATTTTCTAGTTAAACACCAGTGTCAAGGAATGCTAAATGATCCTAGGAGTTGAGCTCTTCAGGGGCAGGTAAGTATCAACAGAGTATCAAGCTGATATTTTATAGCCTGTTCTCCTTCTAATTCGTTAGAATAAGCCCTGGAACGTATTACTTCAAGCTTGTTCACCGTTGATCCTAATTGAAACAGAGCTGCTCATCAGAAAATTCTGCAAAACTTTGAAATTTATCTGCCCACAAATTAAGTACTTTGAAACAATAACCCTTATTTCTGCCTCTGACTTTGTTTGAAAAATATTTACAACCAGTCCCTGAAGAAAGTGAAGGGTTAGGGTATTACCTAGGCTTTAAAAGAGACTCCTGGAGATGTTAGTAAAGATCTCTTCTTCCTAGATGTTATTGGAGACCAATGCCATGATACAAATGGAATTGAACTTACTCAGCACTCACAAACTGTTGGGCAACCTGCTCTTCTAACACAGAAACCCTTGTTACAGAGAGGGAAAACTAGGCAGGAAAGGTGATAACCAAAGATAGAGGTGTTTTGTCCAGTTCCAGGTGTCTATACTTCAGTTACACATGTGCTTTTTTCTGCAGTCCTTCATTGGTGCCCATAGGAGGCAATTTTAAACAAAATCTCTGGAGACATGAACTAAAGCTGAGTAACTTCAGAAGAGCATCAGTCAGAGGGAAAGCTATAAAGGCCTAATCAATAACAATGGAGTTCTAAACAAAAATAATAAAATGCAGAAAATAAAAAGCATAGAGGTAAGGCTAGTAAAAATGTTACATGAGATCATCCTAATGACTGTAAGGCCAATGCAAAACCACTGAAGTTCCTAGAGAAGTTTTGTAGACAAATAGGCATGATCTAGAAGATACTTTTTTGTAGTTAACTGACTTGAGTTATTCAAAATTATTTCTTCTGTTCTGGACAAAATACTTGTGATAACATTTTGCTGGTTTATGATTTAACACTGACTTTTAGGCAGCTTAGAACATTTGTAGTCACCTCTGTTTTGTCATTAAAATCAACAAAGTAAACCAGTATGTTCAAATTATTGCAAAAATCAGAAAAGATTCAGAGGCAGAAGATGAGACTCATGAAGCTGATGTAAAATTTCTTTCAAGAGGAAAGACTGAAAAGATTTTGATTGCAGCACTCTTAGACTTGATGAAAAGGTTTGTCCAAATTTTTACAGCTGTTATTAGCTTCTTATGTCTCTTTTTCATTGCTTCAATATATGCATTTTCTAAGTTCCTTAAAATATATTTAAATGGCATTGGGAAAAACATAATGACCCATTTCCAAATTATCCTGTAGATTTGTGTCTCCATGCACAGTTACATGTAGATCTTTTGTAAATGTATATTTAGACCTTAATTAGTGTTGATATGAATGTATAAGTACTGAGCCATGATTCTAAAAGTTGAGGCTGTTTTTACCTAAGTTGGAGTAAGGCAGTATATCTTACTGTCTGTTACAATATGCTGCTAAAATGTGTTGAATATAATGATAAATTTCTTCTGAGAAGTGTAACATTGTAATTGCTATGCAAATGAGGAGATAACCACAAGCTTTTATTAAAAAAAAATCCTAATTTCAAAGTGTCAAGAAAGAACATATTGTTAGATGCACTTCTAACATTATAATGTGGCTTATGTAAACATGATACTGAAAATAGCTGTAAAATGATTGACCAACCAACTTTTCCAGAAAAAAAAAAAAAGATGTCATAGAACCAAAATATAAAAACGTTCTGTATTCAATAACAAAATTTTTGTATAGGAGAAAATAAAGTGACAAAGACACCTCATTTAAGTTGAGTACTGCAAGGAGTTCAAGGCTCACAATAAAGATCAGAAAGCAGGAAAAATATGTAAACATGATCTTAATGGAAGAAGTAGTTGTTAGAAACTTCAAGGTTTTCTTATGATGGGATGATAGCAAATGTTATTTATCAAGGACAGTAGAGGAATTCTTCAGATAGAAGCAAAAAAATCCAATAGTATTAACTCTATGACAGAAGTTATAAAAAGACAGAACTAACTTTGCTATTTTACTTGAATTCATGAACTGGTGTGACTGGCTAATTTCAGAGAAATCAGATGAAAAATAAGCAAAAATGGTGATTTGATGATTCTCCTTTCAGATATATATTTTAACTATTCCTATTGGAAAATCTCTGTTTATTTATATTAAACAAAAAACATATTAAAACTATCCCAAGTATCCTACATTTCAAAAGATAGACCAGCAGCCTGATTGTTAAGACAATGTGATAGAAGTTATGATAAGAACTTCAATCCTGTATTTGAGAAACTGTTGTCAGAAACAGTACCTTAGTATTTCTAGAAATCAGAATACTGGTTAATGAAAATTGTTTTGTTAGAAAATGCCTCAGTACTGTGGTTAATCCATTACTTTAGTAACTCCAGTATAATTTTGAAATCTTGCCCCATCACCCAAGTAGAAACAGGAATTCATATGTTAAATTGAGTCTTTTTCTGTGATGTTTTCAAAAAAGGAGAGATTATCCAGTGTCCTATTTGATGCCCATATTTAAACTAAATCATGAGAACATAAATCAGAAACTGAAGTAACAGCCGTTGAGCTGACAGATCAGGTAGGAGGGAACGCTTAGTCACAGTGATTAATGGGTCTTTTCAGGAAGCACTTAGATACCATGGTGATGGGTGTTATAGCAAATCCTCAGATAGTCCTTGATGACTTCATATGGTCTAATTCCTTTTTGACAGTAAAGGGAGGGTAAAAATTAGACTTCTAAATTGCCTGTTTGGTATTCACATAGAAATAGACTGAACAATCTACCATGACTACAGGGGTCTAGGTTGAAACTGTCATTTTCAAGGACACTTGAAGGGACTGCTCCTAATTTCCACAGAGGATTTTGAAACACTAACTGAAGGTCTCACCTTGTGAGCTGTTATGAACAACTGCACATGGGTCAATCCCTCCAAAATTTTGAGCACATTATTGTGTGAACAGTAAGCATTTATGAATTAGGGCTTAAGAAAAAAATAAGTTTAAATGCCTTGGGTGGACTCTAAGAAGCAAATGTGGGGTTTTTTTGGTTTCAAGATTCCTTTAAGTACAGGAAGTCCCATGTCTGCCTGCAGTCTGATAGAATCATGAGGGTCCCTGGTACATAGTTTGCCTATGCCTCAACTTCAGTAAATTAACCTCATTATTCTTATTGAAAGACTAATCGAAGACTGTGGGAAAGCAGTTACTACCCTGAAGGAAAACTTACAGCTGCTATTCCTCCTGTCCCCAAGCAACAGGGAATGCTTCTCATTTTCAGCATTGCTTAATATGCTCAATGCTTCAGAGCTCTCCTCCCACCTCCATCTTTCCTATGGAAAGAGCAACCAATTCCAGCCCTTCTTCTCTAAGACAGAATAATTGTATTTCCTACAAAGCACTCCTAATCCTTAGTTTTCTGTATCGCAGCTCTGGTTTAAACAGTAGCTACCATTTCTTCTTGAAATTATCTTGCTGTAGCATTTTTATTATGAAAGAAGCCTTATTAGAAAGAAAACTAAATTTTTGGTAGATTTTCTTGGAAAGTCTCTTATATTTGATCTGATTATAAGTAAAAAAAAAAAACAACAAAACCAAACTGATTTTTTAAAATAAGATTTCTAGGCAAATTAGAAAACTAAAAGCTTACTGGTATTTTGCCTTTCAATATAAGAAAAGAAATGCATTTTTTTTTGACATAAAACATTTTTGATCTGATAGTGAGCTAGAATAAAGTGGAAGAGTTCCACTGAAGTGAGTGTAATTGTGTTGATTATCACCAGCAGTGGATCTAGCTTTTACATCTCAGCTGCTGTACAGGAATTGCTACAGCAGCTCTTGCACAGAGAACCACCATAACCCACTAATTTTATCAGAAAGAAAAGCGAGTTATGGATGGTTCACATCTTTTTCACTGGTGACCTGCCTTCTCCACCTGGAAATAAGCAGCTCTTTGTTACCCAAACAGGACTGCATGTACTCATAGGCTTAGTGGGATTATATCTTTTGAATATTTTTTCATTTCTTCATTTCATTTATTAAAAATCTTTCCTTTGACCTTCTGTCTTTCAATCTATTCTGTTTTTCTTTGTGCTTGGCAGGAGCAGTTTTCAAAATAGTTAATCGATTGTGCCCAGGGTACCTAAAACACTGTCTTATCCTTAGGAGTCCTCACTTTAAGAAGAGTGGAGCTGCTTACCACCATTGAAAACCACAGCTGTATGAGAAAAATGATTTTTTCATAAGGGCTGAACCTTTCAATGTCTATGAAATTATGTATTCCTTTAGCAAGGGAAACTTTTTGCTCCAGTCTCACCATGATTCTGTGCCTCTGGTTAGGAAAGATCTCTGGAGGTCATCTGTTCCATCTCTCCATCCCCAGGCTGAAACAATTAAACCTTGAGTGTGCCTGACAGGGGTCTGTCTAGCCTCTTCTCAAAGTCCACAGATGACACAGACTCTTACTACTTCCATTATCAGTCCATTTTAGTGATTTGCTATTCTTAAAGTCATAAAGTTTTCCTAATGTCAGACCAGGCTCTTATGCTTCAATTTTGGCTCATGGCTTCTTGACCTTTCCTCCGTACAGATAGAAAGCAGCAGGAGCCTTTAACATATTTCAAAAGTGGTATCATATTTCTTTTCTGTCTCCCTGTCTAGAATAAAAAAACACAGTTCTTTCAAGCCTTCTTCACAGGTCATATGAATAGGGTCCTATATTACTCCTGATAATTTATGGCAGGGGTTTCTCTACCCACATCTTTCTTATAGTCAGATGTCCATGGAAGACTCAGATGAAGCTGTACTACAGTTGGTAGAAGACAAATATTGCTACCAGTCTTTCAGGTTTGGTGTATGTATTTCATTGTGCTGGTCTATACTCTTAAAACTACAAAATATCACTGATACATGCCCAGCTAATGTTCCCCAGATCCATTTTTACTGTTATGTAGTCAGTCGGACAAAGAAACATTCTAATCAAAAGGCAGAATCTTACATTTATGTTTATAGGGTTTTTTTTTCCTTCCCAAATATTTCTTCAATTTGACAATATTATTTTCATTTTGGATTCTGTCCTGCAATTTATGTTTACAATTTCCAAAATGATATGCTATGCCAATTTAATAAATCTGATTTCTACTTCCATCATCTAAATTGTTACATATTGAATAATACTCTGGATCTGTGCAGAACTACATCCTTCCATTTTAACTCTTAACTGTCTCTTCTTTCTAGGTATGGTTTCCCATCACAATCTAGAGCAGGTTTATTCAACTACCAACATCTGGCTCAAATTCAGCTATGAATAATTTATTTCTGAGAAGTCACTTGCGTCCTAGATACATACCAAACAGAATCATAACATTATTGAGATTAGGAGGGACCTTGGGAGGTCATTGAGTCCAATCTCTTGTTCAAAGCACAGTGGACATTTAGACCTGGTTGCTTAGATTCCAGTGTCTATTTGAGTCTGGAAAATTTCCAAACAGGGTGATCCCATAACCTCTCTGGGCATCCTGTCCTAGTGCTTCATTACCTTTATGGTACAGGTTCTTTTCCTTATAACCCCACTGAACTTGTCTTGTTTCAATTTATTACCAGTGTCTCTTGTTCTACCACTGTCACACTGGTTAAGGAACTTGACCCTGTCTTCTTTGTAGCCTCTTCTTATGTATTAGGAAGATGGTACTTTCTCTTCTTCAGGCTGAACAAGCCCCATTCCTTCCACCTCTCCTCACAGGTTAAGTGCTCCAGCCCCTGACCATCTTGATGACCTTCAGCTTTAGTCTGAACTCTGCTGTGTTCATTTCGCTATATAAACACTTCTTATACCAAGGTCCTGAAAAAATGACTGCAGTATTCCTTATGGAGTCTGTTAATTGCTGAGTAAAGGGCAATAATCACTTCCCTTGATCTGCTGTCTATGGTCTTGTTGATACAGCTCAGTATTGCAATGAGCTCTTCTGCCAGTGCAGAGAGATGACTCATATTTGGCCCACAGCCCACCACGTCCTTTTCAGCACAGCTGCTTTCTGGCAGTCAGTCCCCAGCCTATACTGCCTGCAGGGGGTTAGTCTGCCTCAAACACAGGCCTTTGCAGTTGTCACTGCTGGATTTCATAAGGTTCTTGTTAGCTCATTCCTCTAGCCTTTCTAGATGCCTCTCAGTTGCAGCCCTGCCCTTTAACATATCAATTGCACCTCCCCTATCAGAGTTACCCATGAACTTCTTGTAGACAAATTTTATCTGGTCCTACATTTCATTGAAAATTATATGAAATATGATAAATCCCCAGATTCACCTGTGAGGAACTCTACTTGTAAGCAGTTTCCAGGTAGACTATGAACCACTACCCTTTGGGTATGATGATCCATCCAATTTTTCGCTGACCTAGAAGTCCGTCTATCTAGACCACAATGTCCCAACAAAGAAACCACAGGAAATGGTGTTCCAATCTTTACTAAAATCAAAGTAAACACTGTCCACCACATCTGCAGATCTAGTAAACTCATTATAGAATTTAATCACGCTGATCAACCTTTGGTAAATGCGTGTTGATTACTCCCACTCATCAGAAATGGCTTCTGAGGGAACTTGGTCCCTGGGAACTTCCATGGGCCAGAATGAGACTGTCCGATCTGTAGATCCCTTCTTGCTTTTTTGAAAATAAATATATGACCAAATCAGTCTGCAAAAAATAAACATCTTCTTCAAGATCTAGGGGGAATATGAATTTATACCGTGGCATAACAATTTTCTGGTTTGCTCTCAATTCCTTTCCTAACAGTCTATTTACTTTTTTGATTGTCATGGAGTTAAAGTATTTATATAACTATCTGAGTAATCCCAAGGATGCATTCCACTGCATTAACAGGCTGCTCTGAGTCCATCTATGAAAATCTGATTGTTTTTTCTACTGTGCTCCACTTTACATTTATCTTCACTGACTTTTGTTTGTCATTGGTGTCTCAAGTATTTGATTGTGTGAGTCTTCTTCAGCCCTCAGAGCTGGTTTTCATTTTTCCCAGATAACTTTATTTCATTGCAGATTTTTATAACTGACTGTTAATCTTCTCTTACCCCCCCACCCCCAGCCCTGTTTTTTTGTTATGTTTTCATTGATCTAAACTAAGATTCTATTCATAAAAGCCCTACACTGCAAAATCCGATGTTTAATATATTTTCTGCTTGTTTCCTACCTTTTCAACAGCTATTCATTTGTGTGAGAACCTTCCCTGGACTCTATCTTACAGAGCAGAACTGATCAAAATGTGTTAATGCAGTAATTTTGAATGGAAAGCAAAGAATATTGTGCGTGTGAAAAAAACACAGACAATTTTGTTAAACAACATAATCAACCTATTTGGGACTGGCCAGGGTTGTAGCATTTTTTGAAACTCTTCGAGGAGAAAGATCTTTGGATTTTGATTGGTGTAAGTATTCAGATTGCTGAATTTAAATTTTATTTATATAAAAGACAAGTTTTTGTTTCTGAAAACTTATCTTATGGTGCCTTTTCCCACACATTTTCAAAGCTAATGCAACACCACTGTTGCCCAAAATACTAAAATCAGAGTCTGGAATATGACATCAGATGAGTTCTGATTTAGAGGTAAAAGCATCACCTGCTTAATAAATAACATCATTGTTTTAATATAAGTGCTTGGTGAAGTAAAAAAAAAAAATTATTAATGTCAATTGGATTTCACCTCTAAATAGTTTTTAGAAGCTTCTTAGCCATGTAGAAAAAACTATTGCTGACAGTTTTTAGTATGCCGGATATTACGAGATTTCAGTGCAAGGTGATATAGCTTCAAGTTTAAATGTAGTCATTGCATGTAGAAAAAACAGTGTTGCATTGTCAAATACAAGTCAGGAAAAATGTGTGAATAGAATTGTAATACAGAGCCTAATGACATTTTTACATTCTTTCCTTCCCATTTGTTGTTGCAAGCATACCATAATATTGAGATATTTATTACTATAATTTTGTAATAAATCAAAGAAGATATATAATGATAATAACTTTTCTGATATTTTCTTAATGTTGGTGTCTCTTAACTATGGATATTTTACAATTTCACTTCCAGTGCTAGCTCTGAAGATGTTAATAGAAGCATCTTCTGTAACTTACAGATACACAAGGAAACACACTAACTTGTTTTTGTAGTGAAGATCTGGAGTCAGTGAGTGGGGATGAATCAAACTGATCATAATTCTTTTGTCATCGGTCTGAATCTCAGAGAATGGAGATGTGGTTGATGGCAATCATTCTTGGATGATTGCTTTAAGCTCCTCCAGGTTGCTCGTGAACATGACTGCAGTTGAGTATTTTATGAGGGATACATTGTGTACCTCAAGATCTGTAGGTTCTTTCTCAACATCTAAAAAATTTGGTAAGTGTTTTAACCAAAATTCTCACATCTGATCCTAAAGAAAAAAACTGGTGCTGAAGATGTTACAGTATTCTGTAAATTCTACCCATTTAGCATAGGTTTTTACTAAGATATTTTCCATGACCTTGTAGAAATTTACACTGGAAAATTTGGTATAAAGATTTCCTGATTTTGTTTAGGTGTATTTTTTTGGTTTTGTGGTGGTTGTTGTTTGTTTGGTTGGTTGGTTTGGTTTTTGTTTTTTAAATTGCTATTAGCAATTTATCAACTAAGGTTGTTTTTTTAATATAATTTTCTATTTTACTCCAGTACTTTGCAAGACTTGTATCAATGTTAAACATAATTTAGAAGATACACAAACTTTGTTTTATATTTGGTCAAATGAGTTTCTGTGCTGTTTGTAAAATGTTCTTACAATTAATGAATTATTACCTTACTTTTCTTTTTTGTCATTTTTGGTGCAGTTTGTCTGGAGTGCTTTGCTTTCCTTCAGTTTTACAAAGTGAAAAGTCTTTAAAATAGAACAGATAGATTTATGTATGATGTATGTATGATGGTGAGGAAGGTCTTATCTTTTCACATTTCTTTACTTAATGCTTTGTTTATAATACTGCTTTTAAGACTTGAACTTAACTGTGAATGTCCTTACCAATTTTTTTTCTTTTGAAGAGTGACCTTAGAATCTGGTCCATTGCAAGCAGAGAGGAGCAGGCTAATGAATTACCATATGTAGTGTAATAGGTATTACCAGAGAACTCCAGAATTTGTTACTATTAAAAAACTGTATGTTTTTTCTTCTTAAGTAAGTAAAAGCTTGATTTAGCCTGTATTTTGGTTATGTTGAAAAAGAAATGGTTAGAATGACACAGGAGATTTCAGTGTCCTGTAACAAAGAATCTAATAAGTACAGCCTTTTTGTGGATAGTATCTAAACTATATCTTTTTCCCTGTTTTTATGGATATTCATGCTTGACTAAGAAAGTGTTAATTCTTCACTGAAGCTTACAGACATAGTTCTCAACTGGTGGATAAATCCCTCTGCTACATTATGTAATATTAGATGGGCCTTTAAAGATTTCTTGGTCTGCCTATAATGCAACATGCTGGGAGTGAGGGGCTGCTGGTTTATAAGTACTTTAAGCTGTCCTATACGAACACCAGAAAAAATGCTTACCACTCACATCTGCCCTCACTCCATCACTGTGCAATGAACCACACTGGAGAAGTGATGGAGCTGAAAAATAGCTGTTTCCTTCAGGTCTGTGAGTTTTCATCAGGTTCACTCTCTTAGTTCTTTTTGCTACTATAAAGTTATTCTGGCACAAGGGAGGATACAGCATGGAGACAGGACCGGGTAACTTAGGATGCTAATAGCAGCAGTAGCAGCTTTAAAAAAAAATCAAACTAGAAATGAAGGTTCTTCTGATCTCCTTCTACGATCAGGTGACCCACCTGGTGGATGAGGGAAGAGCTGTTGATGTTGTCTATCTAGACTTTGGTAAAGCCTTTGACACTGTCTCCTACAGCATTCTCCTGGAGAAGCTGGAGGCACATGGAGTAGACAGGTACACTCTCTGCTGGGTAAAAAACTGTCTGGCTGGCCGAGCCCAGAGTGTTGTAGTGAATGTGGTTGGATTCAGTCAGCGGCCGGTCACCAGTGCCATCTCCCAGGACTCAGTTTTGGGTCCAGTTCTGTTCAATATCTTTATTAATGAGCTGGATGAAGGAATTGAGTCCTTCCTGTGGGGAATCAGCTATGGGCCATGGGCAGCCTGGGTCTCGACAAACTGCAGCTGTACCCTTGACAATTAGAGATAAACAAGTTTGTGGGAAAAGAAAGGATGAAAGATACGGATGTGTGTTGACATTCTTGTAAGAAAATGTAAGAAACTTGTAGCCTATCATAAAATAAGACAGAATGTGTGAACAGAAGCTGTTAACCAATGGGAAGGAGGCATAAGGCACATGGACAGGAGAGGAAAGTATAAGAATGCTATGTAATCCTAAATAAATAGACGTTCTGATGCTTGTGACCATCATGGCGTGTGAGCAGTATCTCCGCCGCACTTTCCTAAGTAGGTTTGCAGATGACACTGAACTGGGTGGAAGTGTCGATTTGCTTGAGGGTAGGAAGGCTCTGCAGAGAGACCTGGACAGGCTGGATCAATGGGCCGAGGCCAATTGTATGAGGTTTAACAAGGCCCAGTGCTGGGTCCTGCACTTTGGTCACAATAACCCCATGCAAAGCTACAGGCTTGGGGATGAGTGGTTGGAAAGCTGCATGGTGGAGAAGGACCTGGGGGTGCTGGTTGACAGCTGACTTAACATGAGCCAGCAGAGTGCCCAGGAGGCCAAGAAGGCCAACGGCATCCTGGCCTGCACCAGAAATAGCGTGGCCAGCCAGAGTAGAGAGGTGATTCTGCCTCTATACTTGGCATTGGTGAGGCCACACCTTGAGTGCTGTGTTCAGTTCTGGGCCTGCCACTACAAGAAGGATGTCGAGTTGCTGGAGCATGTCCAGAGAAAAGATACCAGGCTGGTGAAAGGCCTGGAGGACAAGTCCTACGAGGAGATGCTGAGGGAACTGGGGTTGTTCAGTTTGAAGAAGAGGAGGCTGAGGGGTGACCTCCTTGCTCTCTGCAAGTACCTGAAAGAAGGTTGTAGGGAGGTGAGAGTTGGTCTCTTCTCTCCAGTGAATAATGACAGGATGAGAGGGAATGGCCTGAAGTTGTGGCAGGGGAGGTTTAGACTAGATATTAGAAAAAATTTCTTTACTGAAAGAGTGGTTGGACAGTGGAACAGGTTGCCCAGGGAGGTGGTGGATTCACTATCCCTGGAAGTGTTTAAAAGAAATATAGATGTGGTGTTTAGGGACGTGATTTAAGCATTAACAGGTAGACAAATTTATTGTGGGTGGATTTAGGTTATGGTTGGACTTGATGATCTACAAGGTCTTTCTTTTCCAATCAGATTGATTCTGTGATTCTGTGATTCTTTTTGCTGAGTGTCTTTCATTCCTCTTTCTATACATTTCCTCTTTTATTTTGCAGGATTAGTCAGCTAATGTAGTGCAGTAAAGTTTCCATGGTTTTCCACTGTAAATTACTCTCAAATTGTGTATTTGCTTTAAATTAATGGTATTTGGATGAAAAATTATTGAGTGAGGTATTTTACTGGAATCAGAGGAAAATCAAGGACATGTTTCCAGACCTGACATGGATGGAGGTGAGGGAAGACGAAAAGAGTGATGGTTGGGGAAAGAGGTTTTGCAGCTGTGTTATCACAGCTGCATCACAGGATGAAGGAGACAGCACTGCTGCAGAGTGCAAATGGAGAACCCAAGTGCCCTTAGCACACCTGCATCTCAGCATAATTAGTATAGCACTCTTACTTTTAGAGAAGAATTACACATTTTTAACTGTCTAAAATGTAGGTGGCATAAATCATGCTGTGAAGGTGACACTACTTCCTCTGAGTTTAGACTAGTCTACTAACTTTTTGATTATTATGTTGCACAGACACAGAGCATTTGCTAAAATCTCATTCACTGAGATCTTGGCACCGGTTAGTGCTTGCATGGGGAATGAAATCTCCTGAACAGGACAAGCAGTGGCTGTCCAGACAGTGACAGGCACCTCCATTGCAAGGGTCCTTGGAGCATTGTCTTCAGGTGGATCAGCTGAAAAGAGCTCCTTGACTCACTGTTCTTCTGAGTTCTTGTAATCCATCAGGCACTGGTCGTGTGTGACACCTCCAACATACGCATGTTCCACTGCAAGGGATTATTTCAAGATACAGGCATAACATCTCCTAATTCTCTTGACTGTCTACTAAAGACTGCCCTGTTGGAGTTATCTATATGCAATTTGATCAATTTTGCAGCAGGAACCTCCTGAGAGTCACTGAGATAGGAAGTTTCTCCACCCAGGATGTTAATCACCATATTTAAGCATAGAAATAAGTCTAGGCACTGCAGGTTTCCTGGGGGAAATCTTCAGGGCAATCTGAAATTTTCACCAGGAGAGCTTCTACACCAATTAGTCAAATCCTTAATTGAGAGGCCAGCTAGGAGTTCAGTCAATCACTGTCTCAAGTCTGTCTGTTGTCTAAATTGCTCCATTATCTCATCTACACAGATGTCTACATGGGGTGGGGTTCTGGATCACCCAAGGAGTTAATGACTTGAGTGCACCAGGTGTGCACACAAGCACAGCCCTGTTCCCAGCTACACCACAATTATAACTATAGGATATATTTGATTTTTATAGTTATTATTATAGATAAGATCTATACCACTTGCTGCAACTAAAAACTAGGTGAGATGAAACTCTTTCTCTGAAGAGAATGCCTCGAATTTCTGATAATTTTTTTTACTGAAATGAATTTAAACAAGACTTTTTAAATACTATTTTTTATGCCTTTAATGGATTCAAATTATCTTTATAGCAAATGCAAAGTGATCAAAAATAAAAAATAACCACTTAGCAATTTAAAACCTGCCCTATTTTCCTTGTGTAAGTAGGACCTGACTGAACAATGAAGAAAAAGACTTATACACATGCTTTTTCTACTGCTTACAAATATGAAATATTGTGCCTGCAGCCTACCAAGATGAAGAATAACAAAAGCTCAGCAGAATGAGTTATACATAGCTTATGATTCATATATGCTCAATATTAATAAACTAGTTTTGATGCTTTATGGTAGTGTCTAAATTAACCAAGTGTTCACTCAGTGTAACCCAACTGACAAACTTTAAAAATACCAGTTTAAGAAACTAATGATGGTCCTTTGCTTGTTTGTATTTAGTGTGCATAGGTCATGCCATAGGACATGGTAAGTGAAAGCTAAATACTATCTTTAAATTGTGGCAAAGTCACTTCAAGTTTATTCAAAATGAAAAATATATAAAATATTTGATAGATAGTTTAGAAGGTGGTTTGTTTTGGTTTTGGTTGTGTTTGGTTGTGGGTTTTTTTTATTGGTTAGGGTTTTTTATTTCGTTTTGTTTTTCAAATTTAACAATCAGGAAGCCTGAAAATAACAATGATGGTAAAAGGCTAAGATCTTAGTATAAACTCAACCTATGTATTTAGACAAGGAATTAATCTCATTTTATTTTGCCTCTTGCAAAGTCTGTTCTCTGGTACAGGCTGAGGCAGTGTGACTACACACAGCTTGTGTTGATGTTACCTGTCAGAACAGCTGAGCCCATCCAGGATCATAGCTCTGGAGTACAGCTGATACAGACCACCAGCTGACTGCAGAGGGAAGAAGGGAGGTACAGAGCAAGACAGATATATCTTGTGAAGTTAATGTCCCTTGGACATCATTTTTGGACATTGCATCTGGTGATCTTAGCCAAAGGCTTGTTGTTGCGCACAAACTGTAACTGAATATTATGAATTTATGACTATTTTAGTTTCATATTTTGTCATCTAGCTTATATAGCATCAGCATCAACATTAAGAGATGGAGAAGTAATAAAAAAGAAAGCAAGGCAAGTCTCCCCACTGTCAGTTCACTGTCTCCCCACTGTCAATTCACTGCCTCCCCACTGTCAATTCACTGCCTCACAGTTGCTGAAGGGTTTTACCTACATCTTAGCAGTTGCTGCAAATATGTGATCTGGCAGTTGAGTGCTCCTAAATCACTTCAGCAGCTGGTTTTAACAGGCGTTTCTGAAAGAAAAGCATCTTAACTGAGGTGTTGTAAATGCAGGTTTCTTAATCTCAAGGCCTTATTCCTCCCTGCAGAATATCAGCAATTTCCACTGACTTTAATAGAGGCAGTTTGTGTCCTGCAGGGAAAAAAGAGACTCTGGGAGCATTAAATAAAACAGCTTTAACACAGAAAACTGTACCTGAGGTCATCTTAATTCACCTACTTTACACTGTGCTGGCTTAAATGAACCAATTTAAGACCTATGACCTTAACAGAGGGATTTCTCAATTGACATACTGTTGACTGATGCAAAGTCTACCTGAGATAGCCTTAGGAGCTCTGTGTGAGCCTGTGACCTTACTAAAGTAAATGTGAAATTATTTTAGCTTTAGTAGAAACAGATATTCATATGAAACTTCTCTAAGCAAGCAATTTTAATTGAGCTAGGCTTCAACTTTTGAGGTTTAGACAGTCATTGGGTGGAAAGAAGAAAGTAATTATGAATTCTTATATAACTGGATCGAAATATCAAATTACAAAATTTTCCTGTGATGTAAATACAATAATGTAAAATCAATGGCTGTGTTTATCCTATAAATAGAAAAGAGCCAGAGACTGAGCCTTGGGTCCAATGTCCAAAAAAAAATCAGTTAGTATGTGTCCCTAAAAATTTGGATCTATCTCCATTTCTATAAAACATAGGTTTGGAAGTATTTTTGAAAATCCAAATGAAAGCTGGGAATTGAGTTAACTATTAAGAATATAGAAGATTAGAGCTTATGTTCAGGACTAAGCTTCCTCATTTTATTTTCCCTTATTAACTATAAGAGGGAGGCAGGGTTGTAGGATTTTTACATATAGAAGAATTCTGTTTCCAAGTATTAAATACTAAGAAAAAGAAAAACCAAAAGGAACAAAACCCAAAAACAAACAACAACAACAAAAAAAACCCACAAAAAACCTCAATGCTAAACCTAACTAACCAAAAAACCAAAAAGAATGAAAAAACAACCCCGCAACAATATAAAAAACATGGAGTTCCTGGAAATAGAATCAGATAACACAAAGGGATACTCGAGAGGGTAAACTATACTCCCATCTTGGTTAACTAAGGGAACATTACTTTTCTTCAACATCTCATCCCTTATCTATCTGCTTCATTTATCTGAATCATGAATCTAAATATGGTCTGATTCCTGGTGGAACTAGTTTCTTCTGTGATAGAGAGTGGTAGATTCAAGTACTGTTGTCCCTCTGGGGACACAATGATTATCCCAAAAGCTGACTTGCAGCCATACTGGCTGGCATCAAAACCATTGTGTAGACATTTCAGTCAAATGTCAAGTTTTAAAGAGATTGACTTCAATCCCTAGTAGTTGGTCCAAGCATTACATCTCCAGCTGGCAACGAGGATAGACTGGCTGCAGATACCTACTATGGTTTTTCAGTCTGAGTCTACAAGCTCAGTACCTCATGGCTAGGTGATGTGGTCAACATAGGACAGACAAGTGGGTTTCAGCTCATTCCTGGGATAGGCTGTACTATCTAATAGAGGGTAACTGAGCTAGAGGAGTCCTGGGGCTGGAGAAGTCAATATGGGCAGTGTCACTGGCAGCATGGAAAGAATTTCACTCTCTTGGATCTCTGCTTCTGAAGAGAGCTTCTGAAGCATTTTTCTTCCTCTCACTGACAGCTGAGTCTAAGAACTTAATCTAAACATAGTAAGAAGGACATGGACCTGTTGGAGCATGTCCAGAGAAGGGCAACAAAAATGACCAGAGGGCTGGAGTGACTCTTCTTATGAACACATGCTGGGGGAGTTGAGGTTGTTCAGCCTGAAGAAGAGAAGACTTCGGGGGACCTTACAGAGACCTTCCAATACCTGAAAGGAGTATAAGAAGGCTGGGAAAGACCTGTTCACAAAAGCATGGAATAATAGGACAAGGGGTAATGGTTTTAAGCTAGAGAAGGGTAGATTTAGGAAATAAATAATACATAGCAGATGTTTTAATATACTCATGTAAAATAAGTTCTCCCAGGACGTGTGCATGAAATGCCAAGCAGACCCATGCAGCTCAGGAATCTTTGCACATGTAATTCTGACTTCTATTTACACATCAGGCATTTGGCATTTAAAGACATGGACAATTAAAATATTTGGACTTTATTACATTGTTACAGATGCTAAAACAATTTAATACTTGGCAATATCTAATCAGAACATCAGTCTACTGATGACTCCTGCAACATGACTCTTCTACTTGAATGTTATGTACACAGGTTTATGATAGAATCAAAACAGAAGTTCTGACTTCTCTTCCCACACAAAAATCCTAGTATTTATTTTTTTCATTTGATCAAGATTTCTACTTTCACAATTGAGTGTTAGGTTTTGCACCCAGCTTACATTTTCATTCTCATGACATTGTTTTGCAGTTTTAATGCAGAAGCTGACTTTGGACTGCTGAGTGTGACTGCTTAAATCAGACAGAAGGGTTGGATGTGCACCTTGAAAGTGTCCTTCACTCTCCTAACTCACTTTGCAGAAAAGACACCTTTGGTGTTACAGATGTGAAGGTTGTGCTGCTGCTGTTCCATTATGTTCTCTCAGAAAGGAGAGAACATGATTATTATAATGCATAATTTAATTTTTATGCCTAAGTTTCTTCTTCTGTGTTGTATTACTTAATTTCTGTTTCTAGTTTAAAATGATACTTGCTTTATGAAAATTTCCTTCTTATAAAGATTCATATACCTCCACCATATATGAATACATTTGTTTTAAAATAATAATTAATTTTTCTGAAAAAAAAAATGTTGACTCATGCACATGGATATCACAAGGAACTTCACCTGAATTCTGAGAAGTAAGTGGTTAACCAGTGTTTCTTATTTTATTTCTCAGATCACATTATTTTACACCTTAAGTTCTTTAAATGTTTAGAGCAATCATCAACATAATATAGGGATGCTCATAACACTCCTTAACTTATCTGTATGCATTGCCCCTTTGGATGTAATTGAAAACAATATTTTCTTGCTTGATGGTATATTTATGTTGAGACTTCTGCCAGAATAGCCATGTCAGTTGGGGTAGATGAGGTGTGATTTGAGACTGATTCAGCTGTAGCAGCATAAACCTATCACACTGACTATAGCAGCAGAACTGCATTTTTGTCAGCTCCCTGTGAGAAAGGTATGCTTTGCCAGACAGAAGAAATATATGTGACCATAGTAAAAGAGCTTTACTGACATGATGTAACAGTGTAACTGTGCTTACAAAGTATCTGTTTTTTCTGGGTTGTTTTTTGTTGTTGTTCTGGGGTTGGGTTTTTTTGTGTTGTTTTTTTTCTGTTTTCGTTTGTTGGTTGGTCTGGTTTTGGTTTTGTTTTGGTTTTTTTTAGTGCAACTTCAAGGCACCTTTTCAATGACCCAAAGATCCATGTCAAACTTTTTAATGTTTCTGCGTCTGGGTGTTTTCCTACAATATCAGGTGAATAAAAGACTTCATAAACCCTCAAAGATTTATTATATTTTGCCTTCTGGTCTATTTGTCTATTGGATCTAGTGACTTAGTATTTTATTTGTCAGGAGTTTATTTCTGGAAAGAAACAGAGCCAGACAAAATCTGGCTTATAAAGTGTTTTAGCATGGAAAAACTAGTAAAGCAAATAATTAGTTTGGTCTATCTATGTTGGATGTGTTCTATTTTCTAAATAAGATGAGATACAGCTCTATAATATGATGCTGTTTCCAGGACTGTATTTTTCACTAGCATTTAGACTCTCATACTCCTCTTAATCAAACACAGTTTTCTTGAATTTGTATCAGTAGTTGAGAGTCCAACACCAAGCAGATGGGTGTTCACTTTATCTCAAAAATATAGGTAATGAGTTTTAGGTTTTGAAACTTCCATTTTAACAAGCTTTTCTCAAACTCCTGTTCTGTCATTGTGACAGCTGAAAATGTCAATAGAGGGAAATCTCATGGTAGATAACTCCAACAAGGAGCTCTCCCTCTGGGATGCTGTGCTGTGCAAGGTCTGGAGCAGAGTATAACTTTCTATCTTATATGAGTATTTGGGTTAATAGTAGTTCATTATCTGTTTTAATTTCAATCTATGAGTCTGTTTTCCCAATTCCCCTTCTCGGGTGGGGTTGGGTGATAGAACAGCTGCCTAAACTGTGACACACAGGCGAAAACTTTTTTCTCTAACAGACTTCTCAGAAAGATTTTAAAAAGATCCAACAAAATCTGATGGGGAAATGGAACTAAGAGTACTTTAGTGCAGGACATAAACTCAATATCTGCTCTATTCTTGGAGACAAGTTACATAAAAAAATAAATACCAGACTTAAATACAAAAAGTAAATTAAAACAATATCCTGATAGTCATGTTAGGAATATGGTTTTTAATTTTTTTTTTTAAATAAAAAAATTCCTAGCACTTTTGTAGAAAACTACTTCTTCACTGTCAAATTTTAACAAATGTTATATCAGATGACTTTACACTTTTTATTAGTGTACATATTTGTTGCTGGGACTAATAATAATACATTTCATAGTCCAGCCTCCCAAGCACAATCTTTTTTCTTATTCTGTTGCTGCTTTTTTTTTATTTTCTCATTTTGAATAACTTATTTATGCACATATTTTGTCATTATGTCATACTCTTCTCCTGGATCTGAGATAAAATATCAAGATAAACTATTATTATGTGTCTTGGTATTCAGGCATTTGTTTATTTTCTTCTTGTTAAACTGATGAATGCTTTTATATTCCATTTTTGCCTGGAGGCTATTGAAAAAGTAGAAATGGTATCAGGTAACTAACTTACAGTAAATATATTCTCCAGTATTAGTAGGTGCCTAAGTACTTACCAATCATAATTTCCATCTAGCTATTTTACTCTTCATCGTTATTAGTTTGTCTTCAATTTACTCTGACCTGCCTACATTTAGGCACATTATCCTTTGCTTTTTTTTTTTTTTTTTTTAACCACAAAGTTCTTATTTCTGTTTCTTCTTTTTTTTAACCCTTTGAAAAAAAACAATAGTGACAACTATGGATTTATCTGAACCACACAGCTGCAAAATTGATGACAAGATACCATGTCAAGGCAGGTACTTTCTCTCCATTCGCTTCCGTAGAAGAATGAGTTAGGAGATGGAAGATAAAGTTGAGCAATTATATTTCAACTATTCAAAATACTCCACATTTTAAAACTGAGGTTCTCTCAGATTTTAGCTAGAAAAGTTATCATAGGTAGTGGTATAAAGAATGTTTTCTTCCGTGACATTCAGGGAAGGTAAAGCAGAGTATGTATTTTTCCTTACACAAATTAGTGTCAGTATAGGGTAACTCAGAAGGGAAGGTCTTGTGGGAAGACCAGCTGGACTGAAGCCACAAATCTTTACTCGCATGCCTCCTCTGAAAACCTGAAAGGGGTCAATTCTGAATATTCTTCTTCTGTCAAGAACATTAGCACAAATGAATAGTAATTTTATAAATTGTAGCTCAGGAAAAAACACCAGGCAGGATTAGGAAAACACGTAAGAGTCAAAGGATCTGTGGCCTTTTCCCTTCCTCTTACTAACTATAAAATTTATTGCATATATTGTTTAGATTGTGGACATTACATAGTTATTTAACCCCTTTCCTTTTAGTAAATGTAACATTCTGGAGGTTATGTTTTTTTAGTACTCGCATTGACAATCATAGTGAGCAAATAATGCCTAGGATTGCAAGTTTTCCTTCAGCAAAAACGAACACTAAGAGAATTTTGCCTGATAGTAAAATAGATCCATACTGCACCTTAATGTCTATTAAAGATCTCCAGTTATCACCACTAAATAATTATCACAGAAACAATTTAGTAATATAACTATAATGTAATATATGGCTAATGTAAAGATACATTGCTATATAACAAGTCTGTTGCACGTCAGAATTTAAAAAATGTCAGACCTCTACTTTGCTTCCTTAATCTATGAGTATTATTATACCTTTAATTATTTTACTGTTTTACTAATCTTTTTACTTTTCTTTTTACTGGATTTGGCTTCAATCAATGTACAAGTACCCATTGAAGAAGAATCGGCAGCTATACTATATAAGCTAATTTTTCACACCTAAGAATTATTTCAGTGTGATCTATGTGTTTATGCTCTCTTTCCCTTCTTAAGATCCTTTTCATCAGTAATTGAAACATTTAAATTAAGAATCCATATATCTGCCCCCTGTGTGGCATGGACAATCAGATGAAAAAATCCACTAATTGATTTTACTAATCTAATTAACCAGATAACCAAAACCAGCATCTTGTGTTTAACTAAGTACAGCTGATCAAAACTGATGTACTTGAGAAAAGTGTCATTCTTTTCCTATGTTTTCACTGAGTCAGCATAAAAAATAAATCTATGGAAGAATTTGATCTTGCAAGATGTTTTAATTGCAAACCACTTTGATCTGAAGAGTCATTTAATACACTGAAGCATCTCTAGAACCATGAGAAAATCCACAAGTGATGTAATCTAGCCAGGGATATGGGTTGGCAGGGGCACTGACACCTGAAGGATGGTCTCGAAATGCCACACATGGACCATGTTTGTTGAATCAAGTGTAATAATAGTTCCATAAAATTGTGTTCCTTTCATGCACAGAAATCAGAGGATACCACCCATTTTTTTTCAAAAGTCTCATATATCAATTCAGTTTCTGAACAGCTGAACTAAGCAGTATGAGAACACCCTGAAACACAAGGCATATTTGAAAGCTGGAGGTAGCAGTGATCACTCATTAATATAACATATCATTATTTTTATGTATAAAGGGAAAATATTTCAATAGTATTACTAAAGGTCATAGAATTAGTGACAAGGTTGTTGGAATACTCACCTGCAAGGGACTTGAGTGTTTGAACCAGAGTTTGTGTCTATATCTTTAAGCAGATTAGCAGCAGCTTGGCTTCAACTCATCAAGTGTTTCTTCCCTTCTTGCTCACAGCAGGAATCCCTCTGTGAGAAAGCAGACTATTTTACAACTGAAACCTTAATGTGAGACAAACTTATGTAGTGTAAAACTAGTGAGTTGCTTTGTAGGTTTTGCTAGTTAATAGATAATAAATGAACAGGTTATCATGCTGGCTACTTTAAGCACAAAGAACAATTTTAAATTCACCATTAAATCACCTGTAAATACTTACAACTCCTTACAAGTCCTTATAAGCAATATTCATAACAGTTCAGATATCCAGAGAATAGGTTACCCTGTTCTATGTAAGAAAAAATTCCAGAATACGGATTCACAGTATATTGTGCTACATCTTGAGGCATATGACTGAGTTAATGTTTAAAATCTGCTTGTGTTGTATGGGAGAAGAAATATGTCATAAAGGCAATCTGGTCAGCAAGCACCATAGACTACTCAGTGTGGGATGCTGGTGAGAGAAATACTTGCCATGTTTTTTCTCCAGAAAATTTAGGCTGAAAGAAGAGTGTTACGCAGCATTTATATGCTTAAATATCCTTTAAAAAATGAGGGGATGTTGATAAAACAGGTTCTTCCCAACTTTTGTCAGCTGTGTCCTTAAAATACTGCTTCAGAAAGGGAACTCTTTAGTTCAAATTGCATGATTTTTTTCTTTTTTCCCTGGCTCAAGAGAATGTTCTAGCCACACAGCTTGAGAAACTAGTATGAAAAATGCCCTCAGCTTCTCCTTACACTGTGCACTTGGAAGCTGCTTTGGATTAATATAAAAGCATGAACCAACAAATTACTAGTCCAGTTGTTGTTTTTTTTTTCCTGGGATCATTCCTGTTTTTTATGCAACAATATAAAACAGTTCCACAGTAGATTCTGTTCAAAGGAAACACACAAAAAAAGCAGATTTATAAAGAAAATATGTGCTGCAAAAATTATTCAAACATTTTTACAGCACTTTCTTAATCAAGTTCCTTTTAGCAACTCACTGCTGAGGTTTTCCTTCAATGTTGATAACAAAGCTGACATACTGAGATGTCATCTCTAGACACTAGTTGTATGTCACAGATCAGAATAATAAAACAAGCAAATATTTATTAATTCCACAACTATGCACTTGACAATTTCTAATGTTACTTAACAGATTAGACCATGAACTAAATGAACAGAATTCTGGCATTTCAGCTGAGACTGACTGCTAGTGAAATGTGATGCGAACACAGAATTCTTCTCAAGGACATGTTCAGTTTTCCCCTTGCTATCACTGTCCATTTGTACATTTTCTGCAGAATTATAGATTATCCTCTATAATTATTTTAGTAGTATTCAGTAAAGGTTTGCTCAGTTTCTCAAGCTTGTTATATAGCCAGTTCAGGCACTGAAAAACCAGTATATGAATGAGTCACAGGGTCTGTAAAAACCTCAAAAAGATGATCTGTAAAAAAGCAGATTATTTTCAGGGTGATTCATGCGAATCCATGGTCCACTTTTAACAAACTATAGAACACAAGGACTTATCTCATTATTTCTGTAGATCCATCGATGTGTAGTGCTCACCACGAAAGAAATGCAGAGCATGCATTAGTAGTTCCTGTGCACAGATACAAGTAAGTAACCATACCCCTTGTAAGTTATCTTTCTGAAGTGAATAATATTGAAAAATATGGCCCATGAGTGGGATCTGTCATGCTCTAGAGGTTCCTAGCTCTTTCTAATGGCTGCTGAGAAAACTAAAGGCCAATTGCATACGAAGGTGCCTAATGTATGGAAGATGAATTCCACCTTGTGGGAAAATTGAGCATTGAAAAATTCAACCTCAACAGAGTAAGGGTCTTGGTAAAGGTTAGTACTGCAACAAGAGGTAGAATTGACGATTAGAACTTGAAGAAACTGGAAGATCACTGGGAACTAAAGCAAGTGGCCTGGTGTTGATAATTTTTTTGTAGAGTCCTAATGTCATTCTAACAGGGAAAACAGTGAGCAGCATAGAAACAGAAGGGACAGAATTTTGAGAAAGAGAAAATATAAGAGGTGGTTCCAGTACTGCTAGTCCTCTTTATCATATGTCCATCCTTTCACTAACATGGGCTAAATAAGAGAACTCTATCATACAAGGACAAATCAGAACACTAATAAACTTGTTACATGATAGTAAACCTTCATCTAAGCTATTTCTTTCCATGCTGGTAAGCAGTTTTGCATAAGAAAAGATCTTCTAGTCTAAAATGTAGTCCCTAGTGAATTTTGTACAAGCTCATTATACATTGGTGAAAAATAAGATAACAGAAGTGCTGACATAATCTTAAATAACATCGTGCTAGACTAAAATGCCTAAGTTGGAGAACTTAATGCCTCTTTTGAAACTTTCCTCATCTTTGTGTGCAATATTGGCTGTGAAGCAGACGTAGCTGTTTTCAGCCCAGCCACGTAGCCAAATAAAATTGTACTACTTATAATGATATAAATGTGATTAGTATGTCACACTAAGATCAGCATGTTATGCATTGTACATCCACATAATGTAAGTAGTTCCTGCACTGTGAAGATTAGGCCTTAAGTAATGGAGTAAATGCAAGTGTTATCTATTTTGTGCAGTGCAGAACTGCAGGAGGGAGATTATTGACAATGTCCAAGACAGTTTGTTGGGAAGTTGAGAAGTGACCTAAGATCTTCTTGGTGCCTAGTTAAATTCTTGAATTTCTGTCATTGTACTACACTGTTGTGTTTTGTTGTGGTTTTGTTTGTTTGTTTGTTTTCCTGAGACTATCATACTAGTGTGACTTATTCTCTCATTCTTTGTCTAAACAACTTCAAATAGTTTTTTTCAAACTAAAGTAGGTCCTGAACCTTCAAACTGTATACAAGATTAGCAGTGCTTACTTACATAGAGAAAAATACATGAAGCTAAATTTATGAAAGGATTAGAAAGGATTTATACAATTATGAACCTAGTCATTTACACTACTGGGAATGATGAAATTCAAAACAAAACAAATGTCTCCTTACTCATCCATTATGATCACTTTTTAATTCAGCTGGAAATAAGAAACACACTTTCTAGGGCATCTTGACAGGAAAATTAAATTCTGCCTGTGCAGCTGACCATGGTTTGAGTTTGTCAAGGGAGGAGAACCACAGTTTGTGCAGAGATGAACATAAGTGATAAAATGTGAAGGTAAAGTCTAAGCCACCTAGATATCAGATTACTTGGATAACTGATTAACTGGGATAGGATGCCCACGACCCTTTTTTTTTTTTTTTTCTCTCAGGTGCGTAGCCTCTGATATGACTTCTCTGGAAGGGCAGAGTTTACAAACATGTGAAGTTAACATAAGTTTGCATGTCCTCTGGAAAATTTCTGCTGCTTGGAAGGAAAGCCAGCAACCAGGCTGACACAGGTCTGTGTTTCTCGAGGGGAAAAATGAAGACCATTCATAATGAGGCATCTTTGCAAAGGGCAGAAAGGTAGTTGCAGGAATACTCTGTGGTTTAAGAACCACAAGGGCTGCCTCTCACTTCTGTGCATAGAGTATAGCAGTTCTTTCATACAAGGGAAGAAACAGCATTTAGATGAAGATGTCAATCACTGAACTATGGAAGTTTTATCCCTGTAATCTTATGGGTCACAGAGGAGATGTTTCCATTTTTTGTTTTCTACATACAAAGGTAAGATCTAGGAGAGCTGTAGCCATAAAAGCAGCACAGGTTGAACTTCCCACTGTACATTTATTTTTCTGTCTCCTAGTAAATGCAGATGGCCTTAAGCTTAACAATAATCTATGCAAAGTTAAATATTTATGAAAAAAGTTTCACTTTAAAAATATCATCTGCACTTTTATTGTGCATGTTTATGATAGATAAGAGGAAATGTGTTTTCAGTCAAATGGAAAGGCATCAATGTTCTATTTCCTGTAAAGACAGAAAATTCTTTCCCTTAAATACAGTATGCAAGAAGTTTCCAAGGACTTCAAGATAATTTAAACAATCCCCTTTTTGACATAGCTGACAACCTTCTTTTGGCTTTAAAAGGAACAGCTCCACTGTTTTCTAGAGTGTTTAATCTCTGCTAGATAGATTCCACGGAGACACATTCCAATAATTTAATCTCTACTTGATTGCATTTCTTGAAAAAAAAAGTAAATGAAAGACTTCAAGATCAGCATTGAGGTTTTAGTTTCTAACATTTTTGTTTCAAATTAAGATAAAAAAATAAAAGGACTAGACCTAGAATCTAGATCCCTAAATATACACACAACACTTGCAGAAATGTTTTGCTTTATAAAACATTGTAAATTTTAGGCATTATTACATGGTGTATGCTCTACTGATCCTAATAATAAAAACACTTGCAGGCCTAAATTTTAAGAGTTAATTGAGTAAGTGTTAGTAGCAATAGTTTCAATGAAGGTAATCAGATATATACATGTTTTCAGGACCAGATATGATATTAAAAATTCATTTTCATAAATACCTTTATCATGTCTTCATCAAGATTCCATTTCTGTGCCCAATACCTGAAGAAAAATGGAAAGGGAATTTAAACTTGTTATAGTTTTCACATTGTGAACACTAGAGCAGAGGAAACAAAGAAAATGTGAAATAGAAAAGTGTACTCACCCTTTGTAAAAAGAAAGCATAACAGAAAATAAAAATTTAATGACAAATGGAGTCTGTTTGTACTACGACAGTTTTCTGTGGGGCCTTAGATTAAATTCTAATTATAAATAACAGTAACATCTAAATAGTAGTTATGTTTTACTTTACATAAATACCTGCTTAAAACTCATTTGAAACAGATCTTTTGGCATTTGTTCCTTTGTACAGTGATGTATTTTCTTCCATTCAGTTAAATCTAAACAAAGGGTAAAATGGAAATGCTTCCAAAAAGTACATTAAAAAAAAAAAAAAAGAACATAAACTGAAAGCACAAAAGCAAAATTCATTTATACCTTGTCTTGGTTATTACTCAAGAATGTATGCATTCAGATAAATCATATGCCCCTCACTGTTCATATGAACTCCATAAAGCTAATATTTTTAGCAGAGAAATACTGAAATGTGAGAGCTGTATAAGAAATTACTGCTGACTAACCCAGATAACAATAATAATAATTAGTTCTCAACAGGACAGGTGGTCTTGAGATAATAGCCATGACTGGATGTCTATTAAGTAAAAGTAGGATATCTGTTTACAGAAGAGGACCTTGAGGGAAAATATAGATGTACAAAAACCTGTTTGATTTATATAGTTCTGTGACTTAAAATACCAGCCTGAGATTCTCATTATGATTTTAAGTCCAAATAATAAAAAATGTTCTCCTGCATCAACTGACCAATTCCAAGTAACAACTTTTTAATCTCAAGCAAGAGTATATTTGACTTCCAGTGCTATTTAATATGCAAATACAAGAATTTTTTTTTCCCCTACGTCATTTCTATTACTAATGAAATATTTAACATAGATTTGTAATCTTTCCCATAGGACAATTTCTAAATGTATTCATCTGGATTTTCTGGGAGTTTTGGTCTCTTGGCAAGGATGGCAGTGATATCCTGCCTTAAATCTGTGAAGTTCTGATCACTTGCTCATGTACAGATGCAGACATTGTTGCAATCCTTGTGGTAATAAAAGCTTTTATTTAAAATCCTCTAATGAGCCATTTAGGAAAGGATATGAGTAATATTTGAAATTCAGGGCATATGACCTTGACAGACAGCCAATACAGAGCACCTGAGAGGAACACACAATGAAACCAAGATGGAAAAAAGAACTATCCTTTTAAACATATCCTATTGAGAGGGAGTTTTTCTCTTCATCAGTCATTCACAATGGAAATGGGTTGAGGTAAAATGAGAATTTCCATATCCTCATAAATAGACCAATGTATTCACCAAACCCCCATTTTGTTTAATGCAACGTGTTAAGAGGATCAAGATGGATTCACTGGAAGGATTTTGGTATACATTCACCCACATGTCCAAGAAGTTAAAAAATGAACCTCTGAAAGGGTATACATGTTAAATTATCCTCTTGAGTGAAGCTCTGTTTTTTCCAGCTAAATATTCTATAATAGGTCACTGGAATGCTTCTGGTACCAGGTTATAATGGCCAGAGGTCCCTTCTCTTACTCTCCACAACTGTTTCACATGGATCTTAAATTACTTAACACTTTCTTGAATAGATTCCACTGTAACTCAATAAAATGTGATAAGGGGAACTGAGGAGCAATACTGGAGCAAATTTGATTTCAGCTACTACCCACCGTTTAATTGCTTCAGTGTCTGAAGTCTCTGACCATTTAATCTTTGAGGCACTAGTAATGTGCCCAAATGATCCATTACAAGTTTTAAAAAATTGCGTTGTGTACATGCATTAGGAGCTCTTGGTAGACTGCAGTGGAAAGGAGTTGCTATAGAAACACCACCTTAACACACTCTGTTCAGTGATGGTAATAAAGAGATACAGCAGTCCCTGAATAACTACCACTAATCCACATGAGACTCAAAAAATACTAGGTTTTTGCTCTCAAAATTCTTACTTACAATACCACAACAAACTCCCCTCCTTCCCAGCACCCTAGCCTGCCACCTTTCCATTCAAACCTTCTCAGATGGAACTTTGTTTGGATATCTACTTGCATTCGATATTTTGTTCTGTTTTGTTCAGGCAGGTGAATCCAGCAGTGATCTGCACAATAGTCAGGAAAACCTGTGACATCAATCACAAAAATGAGTTGGGAGCTTCAGATTGAGTGATGCTTGGAAGAAGGGAACTTTTATTTTCCTGTAGTTTTTCCTGTGTGATTCAGACTCCCTGAAAACTGAAGTCCCATCCATTGATCCAATTTACCTACTTTCCAGAATTTTTCTCCTTAAGCTAGTAGGTGATAAAATATGCTTTCAGCCATTTCCTGTTCATTTTTAAGCATCCCCAACATTTAATCACCTGAGAGTGGATAGAAGTACTTGCACAGTACAATTAATCTCCTTTCTTAAATGTTACTGTGGTTCAGTTTGGGATTATAATCTCTGAATAAAACTCAAAAGCGGGACTAAAATTAAATGCACCCATCTCATGGTGATTGCCACAATCTAACAGTAAACTATTCATTCATGAGGTAGAAGACCTGACACCTAGATTACCCTCAGCCTGGAGAGAGGGTTAAAAGCAAGAAGACATAATGACTGTTTTGTCCCATTCAGACTGTTTCTTGCTCTGTGAAAGTAAAAACAAAAGGGCCTGTGATTGAAGCAGAATTATTAGGAAACTTATCTAGAATAACTTATCACAGCTGGATTGTCCTCCAATGACAATGAACAAATGAGGAGAGTTAAGCAAGATCATCTTCTGAAGATGTTAAATATCTGCTTTTCTCTGTTTACTAAGATTACAGATGGTTCTTTAAGATAACTTGATTTAGTGTCCTTCACCTTTCTAGATATAAGTACCTACAATGTCATTTGGGTAATATCTGGGTTAGATACTTAAAGTAAGCCGTAAGAATTCCAAATTCCAGATTAATTTTCCACTTAATAAAATTCCCAATCTTGTAACTAAAATAGATTTCTTTTTTGATCTATAAATGCTTGAAAAATTATTTTCCCCATCAGAATCTTCCATTTAATTGGTACAGGCAAAACTCGTCAGAAGCAGAAAAAAGAACTTCAAAGTATTCATGCCTAGTAGAGGAACTCATCTATTCAGATATTTTACTTTAAAGTTATGTTATTGTCTCCCTTATCTCACAGAAGTGTGCAGTACTTAGAAATGATCAGAAAAATGTTTTCAAAAGTACATGATCAGTAAAAGTTATTCTGGCACAACAATTTTTTCCATGAAGCTGCATTAATATCGGAGAAGTTTTTAATGGAAGGAAAATACAAAATGGTGGGGGTTTTATTTTCTTATTTTAATTTGTACTTTATCCTAACTTTTTTCATAGCTATCATTATAGAAAAATCAAATTTATTTTTAAGATTTAACAATAATTGTCTTTTAATAGTTGTTGAAACATCTTATTTTCTGGGGGTTAAATTTGTTTAAATAGAAATGGAAGAACTTATGTGTTAAAAGTACAAGAACACTGTTCTCACAAAAATTAAAGAGGATACAAACAAACAAAGAAAAAGCCTTCTTGATTTAGTGTGTTAAAATTCTTAAATCTATCTGATTTTGTGCTCTTTATGCACAATGATAATCGATTGTGAGAAACCAGAATGTTCCATGAAGATAGTTCCATTTATTTATGAACAAGGACCACCTCACTTGAGATGATTAGGCAAAAAATCATACATAAGTTGAATGTCTGGTTCTTTAACATCGTGTCATCTCACTTTCTTAAATGAGACAAAAAAGCGGTGTTAAAAAATGCCAATTGTTTTTATGTGAACCCTGCATAGGCTAATTTTTATGGTATTAATAGCAGATGGGAATTCTTTTTCTTTGAAACTTAAATAGGGTTAAGAGCTATCTCACCATCACATACAATCAGGAACTGGTTTCTCATTTGCTGTAACGAAAATCATCTCTCATTCTGTTATTTCTCCTCCACTTTTGCCCTTTATTTCCCATTGCAAAGATGATTTAATGGTGCAAAGACTCACCTTGCAGTGTTAGTGCACAGTCCTCACTTCTCTCTCCTGTTGAACCATTGCTTTCTTATTCACCTTAAGAAATGGTTAATACCATATTAGAAAGTAGTGACTGTTTTAAAAGTATCCCAAATAAAGTCGTTGGCTATGTTTGCTTGAGGGGGACTAGTGTTTTTCTAGCATATGAGCCCTTCCTACAGCAAATATAAATTTCTGACTTTTCCATGTCTTTTATTTTAATGCTTCTGACAATGTAAACAGATGCTGTAAAATCATTGCACATCTCTGTCCAGACACCAAATTAAAACCAATCAAACAAAAAATCTCCAGTCATCTAAAGAAACAGTTTCTTCACAAGTTGAAGTAACTGTGAAGTGATACCCTGACTGTGCAATGATAGCTGACTGTATATGATCTCTGTATTAATAATCCTATAAATAACCCTGAGAGGTTTTGAGCTGAATCAGAAATAGAAAGGAAGGGTTTTTTTAAACTACATTGTTGAATTTTAGATCGCTAAAATTATTCTCTGTTATATACTAAATGAAAAAATGTCAGTTATTATGTCTGTAATCATTACATGATTTTGAAGGTTAATTGGTAATAAAATCTGAAATGTCCAAGCTGTTCCAATCATAGCTATTATATCATTTTTAGAATTGAGATCACGTAACAATTGAACTATAACAGACCTCCAAGTTTTTCTGAAATATGTCTCAGGAGGTCTGTTAATCTCTTCTGGGCCATCTGTCCTATTTGAATCAGAGAAGATAAAGACTTTGGGGATCAGGGAGAAAGTAGGACAATGCATCCTGGGACATATCTGACTTAGGTAGAAATATCCAGGAGGGGCTGTTAAATAAGGATCATTGAACAGGGCACATGAACGGCTTAAAGTCTGGCTAGAAGACTTCTAAAACTAATTCTTCACAAGAATTTTACCAAAGCTTGTTGAAGATATTAAGAGAAAGAAAAATGACAGTGGTTGAAGCTTAGATTCTTCAGACTATCAGAAATTTCTTCCCTCATCTTTGTGCTATTTGTCTCCCACTCATTGTGTTTTTTGGCTTAAAAAGGAAAAAAAAAAAGTCTTTTTATGTCAGTGTGTGCTGAAAAATGGCAGTATAATTTAATGGGACCATTGGTTTCAATTTTTGAGCCTTTGAAGGCGAAAGATTTTTTTTTGTTCTCTTTTACTACATTGTGTACTCATGATATAACACTTTTAAACCATCATGAAAGAAAGCAGCAATATTTAACAAACAACAGAATTATGATAATGAAATATACTAAAGTCCAGCTATCCTGGGCAGCTGATATTGCCCTGGTAGAACAAGCTGTTGAAACTGCAGTCACCTCTAGGAGCAGCTGCCAGAAAGGCTTCAGAGAACTTGGCTCCTCACCAGCGTTGCCCCTTGGTGCCATGCCATATCCATGCTATCCTCAGGGCTAATCCTCACACTCCTTCTGTCTCCACTAGCAGAATGTTTTGCTGTTGGTTTTTCAGTTCACCCCTGGGAAGAAAAACACAGAGACTTCTCTTTAATTGGGACTATGCATTTTGGAACAGCTCGAGAAATTTTAATGGTCTCCTAGAAGTCGGTGGGGAACCATACTTTTCATCAGGTTCAGCTATTCAATAAGGAGCAACCTTTTCAGAGTCTGTCAGTGACAGGGAGTTTAGACTGCTATATGTGCATTTGCTTCTCTTTGAATGCTCCATCTCTCTGCAAGCAATATTGCCCAAAAAGGGAAAAGCACTTTTTATTATTTTGACTGTAAACATCAAAAGTTGGCTCTAATCTTTTTCCTCTTCAACTTCATATAAATAACTGGTGAAAGAGCATGAACTGCCTTAAACCCCATACAAAAAGAATCTGAATAGCCAAAGGAGAGACATATCTGAGCTTCAGATGTGGATCCCTGATAATATTTTTATGTTAAACCAGTGGGTTGACTAGATTACTAGACTGAAATCACATGAAAAACCTAAAACACCTCATTTTAGAGGCTGAATTTCAGACTTCAGCTTTCCTAGTCTGTGAAAACTCTCTGCACAACAAAATTTTATTTTGAATTTAATTTGTTAAAATCTGTATTGTTTTTAAAATGTGCATTGGAATACTATGTAATGACATAAACAACATGTAAATATATATGGTTAAAAATAATTCACACAGGCGTCCATCCTTAAAACTTCATAAAATTGCTTCAGTAACAAATATACTGATGGCAGAGCTCTGAATATAATTTTACCAAAGCAGTGGCTTCATGTGATCTGAATAGTACAAATATACAAGCAGACTAAAAGAAGGACATTTTTGTTGTACTAAGTCATAGTGTTTTAGGCAAATACAGGTATATTTAGCTTTTGCTCTTGGAACTGAACACTGCCTAACTAGTAAATAAAAACAGTGGGAAGATTCCCACTGATGAGGAGGCACTTGATTAAAATAAAATAATTCTGAGCACTGAAAAGCTTCAGACATTTCATGAAGTTCCTATGGCTTGTAGAGGTGTCATGTGTGAGATAAATCAGTGTAACAGAGCTATTGTATTCTCTCATCTCATGGCAAATGATAACTAAAACAAACAACTACTTTTTTTATTCATTACCTGTTTTATTTCTCATTTGCAATGGTTTAAATATCAATGTGAAGTCAGTTAAAGCACCTGTCTATTATGTGGTAAGCAACTTATATGTCTTAGTCTGTACATCATGACCATGGACCTGTGCTGATGTGCATATTCCCCTCTTTTAAGTAGCTTTATAGAGGTACACTTGCCATTCTTTAATTTATTTCTATAATATTTATTCGCTTTTGCATTATTTTTTATCATGACCCTGAGCTTGCTTTTCCTGTGACCTCACCATCTGGAAAACTGATAGGATTACCACCAGATCAGAGACAAGCCATGCCTTTGGCCCCAAGAATGCCAGTAAAAGAAGAAGGGAAAATACAATTGAGATACTTTATTTAACATAATAATTCAGTGTCAGCCAGGAGTTGAGGGCCCCTTATGCCAGAGACATCCCACCAGGGTGAGGATTCCCTTCAACCACACGACATAATTATCTCAAAACAGCCACCCTGATGAACTGGACATCGTGCTCTGGTGGGGGCCTCATTTGATAACAACCTGGACTCTGTTCTCTCAAGGAAAGCCCCTCATCTCGTAACCACCCTGATAAACTGGACACTGTCCTTGAAAGGGGAGCCACTCCTTTGGCAGCCAACTTGATAAATGGGACACTGTCCTTACTTGATAAGGAGCAATGGCCAGCAAGAGAAGCCCTGTGGAGGCACAGTGCCATCTTGTGAAAGACCATTTTCCTGTTTAAGTACAGAGCGCATGTGTGAAAATTAAGGTCATTGCTTGGTCAATCTGGATGGAAGAGGCAAATGATCACCTGGAACCCCAAGCTGCACCAACTCATTTCCAGATCATTCCCGAATCCAACACTGAGTCTGTGCAAAGCAGGCCGAGCCTCACCAGGAGAGGCAGGGCCAGGTGCCATAAAAGAGGCAGACTCAAAATGCTTGGTGTGCACGCCCACCATCCAAGGACCACAACATCATGCTGAGATTGTCACTGGATCCAAGGGTGGTGATATCTTTCCTATCCCCTCTTTCTTCATCTCTCTCTCTCTCTCTCTTCATCTCTCTCTGTAGCCATTTTACAGATTATGCCAACTTGCACTGGGATTAGATTTCTGGAAGAGATGTGTTCTCACGCTCTGCCTCGGTCAGCTTTATGGAGAGCGTGAACGTATCCTTGCCCATAGGAAAGCTGGCTACCCTCTTCTGGTTTTGCCATACTGGAAGGGCTTCATGACTCCCAGAGGGAGACAACAGACTTATGTCTGAAGGCCAGTCTTTTAGGGTGTCTCCAGCCATTACAGAACACATATAAACTGGGTTCAGTGAGACTCCCAAACCTTTATGAGCTTCCTACAGTCACCAGTAGAGTTGGTGTGATGTAAATCTGCTGCATGTATGTGCTGAGAGGGGTTAGCCATGCCCACCAGCAAGAAGCTGTAGGTATATGATGTGGTGGGTGAGAAACCCCGGATGCACACACCTACAGGAGGACATCCAGCCTAAATGCCTAAAAACATTCTTACAAGTGCTTTTAGAATGCAGAGCAGTTGTGACTAAAAAGCCAGTTTTTTAATGACACTTAGATACATAGCGTTTCTATAGAACTCACAATTAGGCACCAAGATATTAAAAAAAAAAAAAAATCACTTTAATGCTTTCATGGGCTCTGGGCATATTATTTGAGAGCATTACAGCTAATTATTATATTAAATAGTATTTCAATGATTAAGTTGAAAAGAACTTGTTTTTCTGCTCTCCTTTGTCTTGGAAGTCTGCCTTACTCTGAAAAACAGGTTGTGTTCATTCCTATGGAAAACAACCTACAATCCTTGCTTAAGGGAATAGTTTAATGCAGCTGAAAAAGGTCTGAACTTCCCCAGCTTGTGCTGAAAAAAGATCCATAGAGCACAACTGCTTTGCATTTGTGGGTGAAAATAACAGTATAGTAGAAAACAAGCAAGATACACACCCTTTTTATTGCACAAAGAGTTCTGGAGAGCATCATAAAGCTTCAAGGTTGCCCAGAAATTATGCTTGAATCTTTTCCTATGCTCCCTGAAACTCCTACAATTATAATTTTTTTTCAGTGGACCTCTGGCTGTCACAAGCCCTTGTGTGATATCTCCTCAGTGCTCTTAACTTCCTGAATGATGAAAGTCTGCCAAGGGGAGTTAAAACTGCAGTGAAAGAACAGTGTGATCACTGTGTACTTCAAAGTATTTTAAACTGGATGCGTAACAGATAAAATAACTAGCCCATAGGTGCAGCAAAATTGTCCCAAATCAGGAGAATGCAAATTTCAGTTGTGCTATAAAGGGAAAGCTAACCTGTATACTGTACTAATTCTTATGAAGTCTTTTTGCCATGCATGAAAATCAGACAAGGTTATCTGAGTATTTTAGAAATTTTTTTCCTTGTATTCTTTTTTGTTCCAGCGTCTCTTGCTCCCTTAGAAGAGTTGCTGGATGCTGGGCCTTAAGATAACAAAAAGTGCAAGATGTCTATGTTTCCCTCTATGTACAATCTTCTTAAACAATGAAAGATCTAATTTCAGCATTTCTGTTGTCCGTGGTGAATTTTTTTCACACAGCTCTAGATGGCAGTGCTGATAAATAGCTAGTACATTCAGCAGGGACAGATTTCACTTGGTGAACTGCTACAATTGATTTGGAGTCCTAACCTTTCCTCCACTTACCCTCTTTCCCACTCTACCACCTGCAGCCCTATAAACAGAAAAGACTTGCATGATGGAAGCCATCTGTACAGTAACTCATCTCATCAGAGTGCTGAAGAGCTATTCTGCTCAAGTGTTATCAATGTCTTCCAACTCACTGTGTATTTTTCTTATTGCTAAAAACAATCCCAAGCATTCTCTTTGGCAGATTAGTAAGGAATTCAAGTAGCAGATGTTCAAATCACTTTTTATTTTTTGCATACTGAATCTCCATAAGGATTCTAAGACAAAGATCTGTTTCTAGGTCTTTGTGCTAACTGTAGCAGTTCAATCATCTCTGCTTTATAGACAGTAACTATGATATAAGGAAATGACTGTGAATACATTATCTGAAAACGTATGTACATGATTTTTTATTATGTTTAGACTTCCTGGGAAATGCTGAGAACAACTTACACTGATTTTTATCTCTATGTTTTCCCCACAAAGAATAGATGTCATGTCATGGGAAATACCTGAATAATTGTTTACATGTTACTCCTGAACAAACTTCCTTCAATCCAAAGTCTACCTAACATACTACAAATAGAAACTTCTACCTGTCATTCCTTAGTATAAATTCAGCATACAAAGTTGTCCCCTGAAGATACAACTCAAGTTGTCTGCTCCAATAAAATCTACTAGATTAAGTGAACTACAAGTTTTTTTGATAACATATTTGTCCTCTTTCTTGCGTATGTTGAGGCACACTTACAGACTTACTAAATTTTTTTTCCAGAGTAAGTGATTTTAGGTATGTACACATTAGTATGATTATATTAGTAAAGTAAATAGTGTCAGGGAAGGTTCTCAAGCATTTTAATAGGGTCTTCTACACTAGTAAATCTTAGAACCCTCTCAAGCACAATTTTGGCACATGTTGACTAAGACTTCCCCAGCAATTCCCAGTCATAGTTTAGGAGTAAGAACCTTCCAGGTACCATTGTCATCAGGTAATTTGCATTTAGATAATTGTTTTGGAGACAGCGAAATGATACAAGCATGCACACAAGTTTTTCTATGCCAGTTAGCTTCAGTGTTCCAGTATATTCTTGGGCAGGTTTCATTTGCTGGTACAGAAATAACCTACATTTTCAATGGTTTTCTTCTGCAAAGAAATACATCATTGCTTTCAGTCTATAAGATTAGGAACAGACATAGGTACTGCAGTTACAGAATCCAGACAAAAAAGGAATAAAGAAAGGCATTGGAACACTTCCACTTATACCATCTCATTTTAAGGAAGTCTTACTGAAATATAAGGAATATTTTTGATTTTACTGTGAAGTTCTCATATTTAAAACAGCAATCTCATTCTATTGGTTGAGCATGATGCTTCACAGAAGAACATCAAAATTTCATCAGAGAAATTTTTTAAGTTGGAAATTTTGAATCTTTACCACACGGTGGTAGATGAAACACATAATCTTTGTGAATCTCGATTTACTGACAGTAGAATGTCCATAAAATTAACATCTCTCAAAACTCTTGAAATATTTTAATTCTTTTTGTAATCTTTAAGATCGTTAGATGAAAAGAATTTTGCAGCATTACTGAAAATCATTATATTTATTTTCAATTGTCTTGTGCAGTTAACCTATTGTCTCAACACAGTATCAAGGCACAGAGGAACATAAATTAGCAAACACATTTCCAATCCTATTGGATTCATATGCTTCAGGGCAGTTGAATGTTATTTAGCTAAGTTGCTGATCAGGTTTCTGGAAGGGAATTATTCTATAATATGTCACTATTCACATTCCAACTTGTCTAATAACCACGTGTAATGATGGTTACACATGACAGAGTGAAGGTACTATTTTAACTTAATATATGCAAGCTAAAAGCATAGATGTCTACCTTGAGAATGGAAGAGGAGACCTTATTATAGCATCAAAACTGCATATTTAACTCATAAATAGTGCAATGAAACTAGTACATAATACAAGGTTGCAATGTGAAGCTGTATTCAGGCCCACTGGAAGGTGGTTATTGGGTAATTCTGTGATGTATTCAACTTATAGATGTGATCTCACACACTTTTTACTCTTATCACTGTTGACTAGGAAGCTAATAGACTTTTGTAGTACTTTTCAAAGTTACTCCTAATTAAAAAAGAAATATTTTCTACCTGAAGAAAAGAAGGAGATTGCTTTCTCTCTCTCAAGGCCTGCAGTCAGTTCCTGCAGTTAGTCACATTGTGATGTTTTGTTTAACTTGAAACATTGTACACGTTTATCACTTTTGGTAAAGATTCTGATGGGAAGTCTTTTGAGAGTAAATGGGGACTCAAAGGAAGCTATTTCAGTTTTGGAAATATGATGCCTGAAATACTGTTTTCAAATAAAATATATAGTATAGATATCATACACTTTCTGTAAGATTTCACACTCGTAAGATTATTCATCTGCTTCAGGATTTGTTTTTTCTGTAATGGTCTAACTAGGTGAGAAAAAATGTTGAAACGAAAAGATATAACTGAAGTCTGGGAAAGCATTTCTCTTTTCCACATAGATTTTGACTTTTTTAGTATAGCAGAGTGCTGCAAATATCCACACATACACAAGTGGATGCCTTGACAAGATTTTTAATTTTTGTTTCAATCACTGTATAAATTACTTTTCCTGGTTAGCACCTGGTCATTTGGAACTGAAACAAGTAGCTGTTTTGGTCAACCATGGTAAGATCATTCTCAAACTAGATTTCATTATTAAGGCACACAATTCCTCCAAGACACATATAAAACTAGCTAAAAAGTACTGTACCATGTGTTTGCTTGTCTGAAATAGACATACCGGAAGGTCACATGAAATATCTTAAATTATGACAATTTTATCAATTCCTTTACCAGTTTTTTTTAATTTCTTGATCTTATTTTATCAGCTAAAGATTTCCTTAAATCAAGTTAAAATTTCCTGGATATAGAGAATGCTCATTCCTTCTTAGTCTGCCCTTGTTGGCTAATGAGAATAATTGGTCCCCATCCTCTTATAACATTCCTTTATGTATTTGTAGGCAGTTATTGTGGCTCCCCAGTGGTCATTATGTTTGGTTATTGAACATCTGCTCAAGAGTTTATTGATGCTGCAGATAGTGCCACTACTGGGAGTAACAGCACATTGCACTATTATTCTGGGAGCCCTACCTGCAGGAAGGTCACTCAGCAGTAACTCAGAAACACCTACAAAACACAAAGTCCTTACCATGAACACCAGGAAGGTATACATTTATTCACATTCAGGTGAATTAAGCCTTTGGAAAGCAAGAGGAATGATTTGTTAAAAGCTGTAAAATTGTGATAATTTTTTAATGAATAAAAAAAAGGAGCAAGGATCTTCTATATCTATATTCAACAGTGATGTTTTCATGGTGTCTCAAAGCACCAGAAAAAGTTTTATATTTATTCCCAGACATTTTGTTCTGAATTCCCATGGGGTTTTGACATTGCTATAGTACCTTCCATGCTTGAGAAGAAAATATTACAAGCCTGACAGGTGTTGACAAGGAAAACATTCATTAGTGAAGCATCTTATTAATTATAAAGTTTGTGTCCTTTGTTTTGATCCCTGCTTTGTCTCAGGGTAATTTTCAGGTAAGAAGCACTTGCTTTTAAAGTCTAGAGGAATAAAGAGAGGAAATTGCAGGCAAGATTATAAAAAAATAGATTACTTGAAGCTAAGAGAACATCCCAATCTAAAGATAATTTCTCTTTTATTTAATAATTAATGCTGGCTACACCAGCACACTTAAATCCTCCACAGATAAGAAATAATTACGTTAACACCACTAAAAAATTATATGTAATATCTCAATCAGTGAGAATTTTTAAGTTGGAACATGGTGAATGAAACCAAAAGGAAACAGGCCTTTGGGTTTTCCTGAAGTTTAAGTGAAAGACACATTAACACAGATGCAAATACTATTGCACTTTAACAGGTTTATATCATCTGTTATAATGATCACTATATCTGCCAGCAAAGTAATGACTTTTCAGTGGTGCTCTCACATTGCCCCTTTTTTTCCTCTTTTTCCTCAATCCCCAACAATGTTCTATGAACACAACAGACAACTCCATTAAGGAGGCTACAGCGTTAAATCAAAGGAAGAAAGAAAAAAGTATTTGGAAATCTAAATGAGTATCTGCTATTGTCAGACAAAAAGATATTTGTAAGCAAGGGTATTATCTCTTTTACCTTCTCATGCAACACCAAAATTCGTTGCCATGTGCTGTGACAAAGATGTGATGGTGAATGCTGAAAATATCTGTGCTATGTTTATGTACTGATAGGGCAGGGTGGGGGCGCCTTACTCTACATAAAAGCAGCTGGCAGATTAGCAGCCAGAATGCTGAGAGCCTTCCAATTTGAAGGCATGGGGTGGGCCAGCTGGCACAGTATTTATGAAAGGGGCTTTCTTACTATGCATATTGCTAGGCTGCCTACTGTGAGTGAGAGAGAGAGAGACAAGCAAAGTGTTATTGAAGCAAAGCGGAGAAAAAGAGCATCAAAGAGATGGGAACAACGACGGGCCACTGTCAGAATGGGATCATGAAATCCTGAAGCCCTGTAGCAAGGCCAGCAGGTGGATACATGCTGCTGCAGATCACAGCAGCAGGACAAACCATCAGGATACTATACATAGTTGGCAAGGTTGTAAGGATCCAGTTGGGGTAGATTAGGAGCCCTGCAGAGAAAGGATTAGCAGCTATGAGCATAGCTTAGACAGCAGGAAGGTGAACTGAAAATCTGCAGTCCACTAGCATCTATTTTTGTGCTTTCTTCCTCCCTTTTGTCAGTGAAAAAGACCATAATGAAATTAAATGTTTTAAAGTTTCACTTGGATATGTTAGTCTAGAATAAACTTCCTACTCTATTCTCTTCCCAGGTCTGGGGACTGACAGCAATGTCTCTGCAGTGGATAAGGAGAGAAAGGCCCAGGTGTCTATCTTCCACCCACTTTAATATTTCTTCTACATTGAAGAAAAATCATGGAGTAACCAAAACCATATAAGTTTCTATAGAAATATTATAATCAGGAAACTCTGTACATGTAGAGGTGAGTGCTTTATATGCTGGTTTTGCCATAGATATACCAGAAATCCAGCATGTAAACCTAGACATCTTCTGGAGTGTGATGAGAATTCAGAACTAATTGCATCAAAGTTTGGCATGGACTGTAACACCTGAAACTTAGCTCTCCTTGATGATGTAAGCTGGTTAAGCTCCTGCTGATGTTTCAGATTTGAGGGCCAGGCAGGTCCTCTGGACTATTACCTCACCAAGGAGTCTGGCTTCCTTCACAATGAAGCTGAAGGTTGCAGCATAATCCTTCTCTCTTTCTGTTCTGGTGTTTATGGTCCCTATATGAAAATGGAGAGGATAACTCTAATGTCCAGTTATCTAAAAGCTGTCCTCCATTGCTCTGGAACAGAAAGCAGGAACATCAGAAAACAGAACAAACTATCTTGTACATGCTGATCCTGTTCAATTTTTCAGGCAAAGCAATCACTTCAGTCTATACTTCAGTCTAAACTGCTATAAATCAACTTTATTTATATTTTTATTTTATTAACTGGCCTCATGCAGATCAACTATCAGAGCAAGTTACATAATCAATAGTATCAAGATAATAACGTTTATACTGATTTTATTTCATGAGGCATACCAACTATATGGTCTGGCTTTGGCTTATGACACAGCTCATATAAAAACGGATCAGCTGAGAAGAAAATGAATAAAACCTCATCTGTGTTCAGAGAAGTATTTATTTTACTGCCTGCCTTTCCATTTGCTCAGAATAGTGATTAAGGACTTTTATAACTACATATAAACTTTGCTGGGATGATCTTTTCGGTTGGATCTTTTAATTAGAGTTGAGATATGATGGTGAACTGTTGCATCTGGCAACTCTAAAATTACCTAGGTGTATTTTCCCACTTTTTGCTACTTACAAATAAATACTAAGTTATTCTAAAGAATTTAGGTGAGCTCCTGCAAATATAACTGTCTACATATTCGGATGTATTTCCTACTCTTTCTTTTGCAGAATCTCACCCTTCTGTAAAATTACTAAATATGTAGCCTGGTGTAAGTGCTGCAGTATCAGAGAAAATGGCAAAACATTCTGCAACATCCAGTTTTTTACTCCTGACCCTGAGACTCCTTTAGACATCACTTTTTCCTGATCCTCTGGTGACCTTACCTTTTTTAAGTTTATAGATGTCTTTTCTTGGTAGAAGATTGCTCTCCTACTGACACAGTTCAGGCTCATTAAAACTGAACTTGTTCAAATCTTCTTGTGTTACTATTGACAATATCATAATTTTCCTTGGAATCTAAAAAGTAGCTTCAACATAGATATCTTGAGGTCCTTAAGTTCATGCTATCTAGGTCTTGGGGATTATTTCTACATATTTTTAATGTGCAAATTTATTTATTTATTTATTTAGAGTTTTCCTAGTAATTAATACTCCTGAAGCTCACTGGTTTCAGTCTGGATAATTTTTTATAAATTTTGTTCTAGCAATGCAATTTCCTGGTTTGCATATATTCAGAGTGATGTTGCAATTCTGTTTTCCTACTCCTTTTCTTTTTGTATTCCTCCACAAACTCCTTTCTTTCTGCAGCATACTCTATAACAACCTGGTAACTTTGCTGTTAAGAATGTTCTGCTTCTACCTTTCATCTGTTATTTGCCATTGAGAAACTGAAATTTACCTTGAATATACAATGCTGTGCCCAGCCTCAGCTGTTACATTTTCAAAGCAAACACAATGACACTTGCTTCCTGTTTTTTAATCCTGTTTGGGAAGGGATCATCAGGAAACTGCTAAATCCTTTTTTACCTTTCTAAGAATTATTGCTTGATCAGATGCCAACAAAAGACATAACAGAGGTCTCACAAGAGTTGTGGTCAGTATTGTCCCCTTGTTTTGTTGTAAGCTCCATCTTTTTGATTCTGTCAGCTTTTGTCTCATGGTTAAATCATAAGTTGTTTTGGGACTTTTTGTTCCATGAATATACAGCACCTGGCACAACAGGGCATGGGAAACGATTAGGACTCCTAAGTGCTAACTAGAATAATTATGATTATAATCAATAAGTATTTGCAATAATGTGATGCTCTTCCTTTTCATTTATCGACCTAGACCATCATTAATACTCAAGGTTTAGAAGCTTTATTATATTTCACTTTCTTACACCAATTAAATATGAGCTATAAATTGGAGCTGTATGATGAACTCAATTTAGATGTGATTAGAAAAGGAAGTTAAAAGCCAAGAGCCAGACAGGAGTAAGCTGCCAGTGAAGGCTGAGGCTGCTACAAACCTGATAAGGAAGAAAGTGTGGGGTTTTAAATTGAGATTGCTGGTAGGGTGGCTGTGGGTTTCTGTAGTGACAAACTGTACTTACAGATTCTAGGAGTCCCTGATGAAAAGCTGTGCTTGTTCCTTAATGCTTTATGGGAACATTGTAGCCTCTTGGAATATTTTTCAAGCAGAAAGCCGTCATCATGACAACACTAGAGAAAGAAGGGCAGAAAAAAATTCTTTCATGTAGGGAAATAAAGACATCTTAAGCTCGACTTCAAAAGCTCTCTACAGCAAACAGTAGCTCTGGAGATACCGTTTCATCTTTGCCTCTGGGATATTATTAAGCCTTTCTAGTAGCTCTAACTGCAGGAGAAGGGATTACAGAAGTTGCTGCTGTGTAGCTGCCTGACATACAAATATCTGGAAAAGCACAGATCACGTTTTTGTACAAGGGCCACTTATTAGAAAGCACCAAAAGCTTAACCTTGAATGAATAGCACAGCACACTCTGCTAGCTGCACACAAACAAAAAACGTTCAAGACCCTCACTGTTCATGCTGGCCTTTTAAGTGCTTCGGGAGAATATTCAGGCTCCCAGCTTCCCTTTTGTCATGGCTGTGTATACAGAAATTGGTGCCAATTGAGGTTGTGCTACTTTGGTACGGAGAGCCATGCCACGCCATTCACCCTGCTTCAGTTAAGGCTGTGTCAGCATTTCCATGACAAATCCTTACTTTCAAGGGTTTACAGCTTAATCGTAGCAAAATCCACAATTGGCTGAAATGACACACACTGTTCCAGTCTTGAAGGCTTTGTGTGCAAGCACTAGAAACACAGAGAAATAAATGATTTCAGGTGCTTCTATTTACTTGAGCTGTTGCTTTGGCCTGGTAACAGCTTTGTATTTTAAAATGGATAGTGTAGAGTCAAGGTCCTTATTGTGAGCTAATTGTTACTTTTGAAAGGGAGGAAAAAAGTCCAAAGAACCATATGTCAACAGATCACTAAGGATTTTGCAAGATTAGCTTGGTGAATTAGGGATTGCAAAGTCAGTTGCAAAGTGTTCAAAGTCAGTTTAGAAACAGTTGGTCTCCAAACAAGTACAGAGTTTGACTTCGTTAATCCTGTGAGACTGTGTTAGACTGAACATAGACCAAACTATGTTTTCAGGCCTTCAGACAAATAAATCTCATGCAACAGATAGCACATGAAGTCCTTAGCATCTGCTACACCCTGTCCACTCTCAAGAGCTTGAACTAAAAGACAGATTTTGTTTTTTAAAGATTAGAATTAAAAAGGAAAGTCACCTCCTCTAAATACTGATAAGAAATGCTGTCATGTTGTAAAGCTGGACAGCTGTCATCATCAGAGGATGGTCACTGCAATAAATAGTCTTTAGGGCAGCAGCTGCAAGCAGCTCCTGGTCAAAGGTGATGAAGAGCTGGGTGCTTCAGCAATGGCGAGTGTAAAATCAGGCAGATGAATAAGCATTTGTAGGTTTGGATAAAAGCTTGATACTTCCATATCTGTAATTCAAGTGCTGATGCTGTCATTTTTTATTCTTAAGGAGCTGCTCTCTGCAACTTGCAATGTTCATAAATAAAACTATTGCTATTTACTTGAGAGGAAGCCGCCAAGATGCAGCTTTGCAAGATCCCAGATGCAGTTCTTATGTCAAGGGTTGATGTGGCCAAATAATCTCAGCTATTTAATTCTGTGATTAATGTAAGGACGTCATTTTTCCTGAATTTAAATCTTCTGTTAGAGCTAATCTTGCAGGACTCACACAGTTCACACAATACCTTTCTTACTTTTCATTTCCAAAAGTTGTGGTAATCCAGACACACTTAAGAGTCTGTGCATAATAGACTTTAATACCTCATGTAAGTATAGACCTTCAGAGAGAGACTTAGATTATAATTAACATTATTTTTCTTATTTTAAATAACAGTATGTAATAATAAATGCAGGAAATCCCTCTCTTCTAGTTGCTTATGAAAATCTACCACATAGTTTAACATTTTTCCATATGTGAATAACACCTCATTATTGATTTTAGAAAAGATGATAGTTGAAAGTATCATTAATATATAGGGGTTTGAAAAGTAAATCAGATTAAGTGGGAAATATTGTCATGTATTTAGGAAAACAAAGTATAAATAACCTGGAAATTGAATTCCTGAATGAACTAGTGGCTAGAAATGAAACTGCTTCTATAAATAACTTTGCAAAACAGATCCAAACTTCCACTTTGAAGAATTTATTATTAGCCTTATTACACTCTCCCAAATGGAACTTTAAATAACAGTGCACTTTGATGAATAATATATACACAATATAAATGAATATACACTCCTACATGAAGTGAAGAAGCATAAAAACTATTCTGAGATACATTGAAGTGGATCTTTCATGGGACAATGAAATAAATGTGAAATCTAGCAAAACAATGTATGAGGAAGAGAGTATAGAGTATTGCTCCTGTGAAAAAGTGTTCCATACTTGTTTTAACTTGCTTGTGCTGTGTAAAAATTAAACAGCTGACATTATGACACCAGACAAAGTGGAATTTGAGATGTTGCCATGCTATGACATTGCTGGTTTTCCACATATCTATCACTGAATTAATTTATTCTCATTTGGTAGTTACAGCAGTGCGCATTCTTAGGTTTTGGTATCATCAGAATACTGCAACCTAAAAAGCTCGTTGGTGGCTGTAAAAGTGAAAAAAAATTGCCAAAAAGCTGTGCTTATTAGTTTAAACTATTTTAAACTAGCACACTGTTGAGAAGTAGACAGGGAATGACATGAACGGTAGGACAGCGTTGTGGCACAGCTCCGCTTCTCCATCAGCTGTTGGAAGGCAACACTGTCTCACTCAGGTATGAGGCTCCTACAGGAGTAGTCAAAGGGGGAAGCTGCATAATTTGCTGGTTTCAGAAACCTAATCTGAAGGGGCTTTTTGAGGCAAGGATCTACTTGTAGATTTTTTTGCATTTTAGAGAGACAACAAGGGTCATCTTGACTATCAATGGTCTATAGATGTGGCAAACTCAAATCTGGAAATTATCATGTGAAACTTGCTGCCAACATTCTAAGTTCTCCCTTCTCCTCTATCCTCCCTCTTCTTCTTTCTCTCTGCTCATCCATGTATTTAACATAGCAACTATGACATCAAAACTTCTACCCATACATTCCAGCTGGAAATGCTTTCAAAGTAGATGCTTTTAAACTATTTTCTTCATATCAGAGACAACTGCGTAAATTTGAATTACAGTTGTTATGCAGGATGTCAGCCTTGAAGCCTAGTGGTACCCTCTGACCTTTCAGTCCCTGAATGTATATAAGACTTCTAAGAAAAAGGGGAATTCTACATTAAAAATACCTCTAAAGACAAGGAAAAGTCCTTCAGGCATATAGCCAAGCTAACATATTGTAGAAAATTAATTTTCATGCTTGTGCTTTCAACAAGAAATATTTGACTATTTGGAAAATTGTATGAAAAGGATAATTGTTTCCTTTGCAAAAATATGTGCAGAAATAGAAAACTTGTGTAAACACTTTAGGTACAAATATAGTCTTTATTTCTCCCCTTTGAAATGGCGAACTACATTTTAAATTAGCTGGTGTAAATGAATCATGATATGATGAAAAAGCCTGTGTTTTTAAATCAATGTAGCATCAGATTGTGTAATGGGGTTAAAATACTGCTTAAATGAGCTTAAATTGCTGAATTGCATGTAGTAAGTTTCAGAGAAAAGGTAGAATTTATATCAAATTTCTATCTTAGACTAAGCATAAAAATCAAACATTGAAGGTTGTTTGTGTTTTTTTTTTCTTATATGACTAGAATAATTACCATTTTTTTCTCTCTCAAGCTAGGTAAGTGGATGGACAAATAAAATTCAAAATAATAATATTTATCTTAACAGATTGAAATCCTGCATGCATCTCTTATTTTCTAAAATTCCATTTCCTTTAGATTTTATTTTATTTAGGATTACCTAATCACCTATTTTACTTAGGATTACCTAATCAGTAGAATTAAGCAGCAGTATACTATATTTCAGTAATGATCGAAACTAAAAATACAATTAAACATTCTGAAGATATAAATTTCCTGATAATTAGCAATATAGTGTATATTAAGTATATTGAAAATATTTTATTCAAAAGAACTTTAAATGTGGGAAGTTTACCTGTTTTTACTTTCTTAAAAGTAGTAGTTTCCTTTATTAACAGAAGTTTTACCAACTGCATTTTGTTAGATATCCTATGACTTAGAAATGGGAATGGTCCTTGGAGTTTTTTAATTTTTTTTTCTAATCTAATAAAATTTTTGGGTTTACTTTCAAATTAGGAAACCCAACCTGTACGAGTTTTATTGCAAGCAGTTCTGTTAAATTATCAAATTAATTGTCTGTTTCTTAGTTTGTGGAAATGAGCTATTTTCATGATCTGTGAAAAAATTAAAATATTACTTTAAGATTATATTTTAAATTTTAAAACTGTTAAAATATTCAAATAAACTATAAAGAACACACAAAAATACTTATGGTGTTGATTTATTAATTATGAAACTATTTTATAATTGATAATTTGTAACAAAAAAGGAAAACGCTGTTATGGAAACTGAAATACATTTTTTATTGGCTGTATGGTTGAAATACATAAACCCAATGCCTCTTTAGTATTCTGCACTTCAGTCTTTGTAAACTGGCCTGACTGAATGCTTTTAAAAATAATTACTTAATGCTTAATACCCTAAGAGGAAAAATCAGAATGAAAAAGCCTCTCCAAAAAGACCTGTGAAAACCCAGATGTCTGTGGAATGGAAAGAGTGGGAATATCAGAAAAAAAATCCTAGTAAACTGATGAATTGTTCAAAATAATTTTTAATTTCAGGAACAAATACAGTGGGAAAAAAGTAAAGATAAAAGATAGATCTTTCAGTATAATGATTTATGCAGCTACGAAAGTAAAGGGAAACAAATTTAATGAAAGCCACTCTTCATAAACTGTAACGTATAACCTTCAGTTTACTCATGTGCTGTAATACAAAGATTTTCTATACTGTGAATTTAAAGTTATGGCTCTCTGTGTCAGTGGCACAATGGAGTGATAGCAGCTGATGTGCCAACAGCCCTGGAAATATTATGCCAAGGCAGAGGAGCAGGCGTAATATCTTCAGGTCATTGGTGGAAACATGACTGCCAGCAACATTTCCTATATGGCTTTTAAAAGGTGTAGTGTGTAGTTATTCCAGCATGGCACTGCAGCAATGAATGGCCTTTCAAAGAGGGCAAGTGGCACCATGTTACGATAACCAGAGCCCCTAAACAGGAGCTAGGAGCACTGGGAAGGAGACTGAGCAAAGCTTTAAGCAGCTCTCAATGCTATACTCTGTCCTCAAGTATCTTTTGTAGCTTCTATCAGAAGCTAAAAACTTGGTAAACGCTGTCAGTCTTGCTGAATGCATCAGCAGAGTCATAGAAGAAAGGCTCACAGTCAACATATATATTGAAAAAGCACTGCAGGCATATGGGGGATTATGAGAGAAAGAGAGAAAGAGCAGGGAAGAGAGGAGGAAATGGCCCCCTAGAAAGGAGAAAGTGCACCTGGCACAGTTACTCTGAAGAGCATCACATCTCTAAGCTGCTGCACATAGAAATCACACCAAAGATGAAGCTAGAGGAAGACCTGTCCCAGACCAGGACAGCTGTGTAGGCACAAGCTGATCACCAGCACTGCTAACAGCTTCCTCCTGTACTGAGGAAGTTAGCTGGAAGGCATGATTTTACCTGATCTTTTGTAGAAATACAATATAGGGGAATTCTAATGGTACAGAGGCTGAGTGCTGGCTTATCATATGACTGATTTTTTAACTCAAATAAAGCAGTGGTGCAGGAGACAAGGGACAATTAATAAACAAGGAGTATTAGCTGCATGGTAGTACTACAGTATCTGAGCAGTACAGTGCAGTGCCAAATGTGCCAACTGCCATTCAGAAAATGTCAATCAGAATAGTGCTTAGGGCTTTTTAATATTATTTTTGAATAAATGGAATTCATGCCCAAATACATTATGTTTGATAATAAACTGAAAACTATCGCATCCCTGAACTAGCAGTCACTCACAGCAATCACTGTGACTTCATTTGGAAAAGGTATTGAGAAGAATTCTGACAGGATTCCTGTGAAGAAAGGAAGACTTTTAAAAATATGAACTCACCTTGACAACAGGTGTATCACTTCGTAAGAGTTAAAATGAGAAAACATTGTACAAGGTAAAAAATAATGCAAAAATGTGGGAAAACAGCCTTTCTTTATATAAGGATTCATGGGGAGTTTTTTTAATAATAACCTTGCTAACTTCTGTTATCATTCATATTTCTGTACTACTTTTTTTTTCTGAGGAGGGAATTCCATTGACATCTCTTAGAAAATTGCTATGGACTGCAATTGAATTCCTGAAGACTGATATGACAAGTGCCAAAATTCAGTTAAAATAATGAGATTTTTCATCCCATCAAAACTCTCAGTAATATTTTGTCCATATTCTTTAAAAAGCAAAGCAAAACAACAAATAAAAATAAAATAAAAAAACCACCACAAACAAAAAAACAAAACCCAAGTCAAACAAACCACAAATGAGTTAGCCTGTAAAAAAAGATTTAATTTTGGACAAAGAGATTTCTAAAGATGCATCTGTACTATATGTATTTAACATTTCAAATGCTTTTTATCACCACCTCAGGAGCTCTTTCTGGTTTTATGTATTTTCCATTTGCCTTTTTTTGTTTGCAAATTTACTTCCATATGAAGTTTCAAGTCATTCATTTCTTCTCCTTTTTGTGTTTCCCTTTTCCTTCACTGCTGACACGCATACAGCTTTTCAATCCCCGTGAGTCATTTTGAAACCTGTGAGAGACTGCTGCAAGCAATATCAGCCCTGATCATAACAATTTGATGTAGACTCATTCCCTGTGCAGATCTAAAGAGGAAAGTAAATTGGAATTTTTTTTTCAGCTGGGGAGAAAGCAGGAGTGCCAAATACCTGAAGTCACTGAAGACCTGATTTCAAAGATGATCTTAGCTTTTAGGAGCCATGACACCTGTCTCATTTAGGCCAGTACTAGTAATTGGCTGTCAGATGTGGTTCCACCCCTTTCTAGCTGGTAGAAAAGCAACAGAGGCTTGAGTAAAGGCTCAAGCTGTAGAGTTAGCTTTGAAAGGGTAAAAACAGTGCTAAATTTCTTTGAAAGAAAAGGTATGTCCTCATTTCAGAGATGTTTTAAGGTAACACGAAGAATATATTTTTTAACCGATTTTGGTTATATTCTCCATTAATTCATATAGCATCCTGTGTTTAATCCCATCTTAGAGAATGTAGCACTTTAAAAATATTGCCATAAAGTTAATATTTTTCTCTTTAAATAAGTTAATAGCTCTAATATATTCTCTAATATATTAATTTGTTCTCGTTATTGTCTGTGTTTTGATAGTACTTACAGGACCCACCACTCTCCCAGATGATTGTGCTCTCTGTGCTAGACAATGTATTAGAGTGCATTCAGAGGTAATAAACAGAGAATTCTTGTTATACTGAGCACACTGTAAAAAATGTCAACATAAATGTACAAAAAAAAAGCACTAAATAGTAATGCTGTGTTGTGTGTTAGGAGATATTCAGAATGAATGTCAACAGCTTTATGACATTTGGCATGTTTTTAACTTCCTCTTAAGGGTGAGAAAATACACTTAAAAATGTGATAAGAGTTTTCTGACACAGGTAGAAAGTCATAGCTCAACCCAAATATCATCACTCCGGAAACTTACCCAACCTTGACTTATCCACTTAGCAAATTGGTATAAAAGATATCAGAGATTACAACTAAGCATGAGTCAATTGTGTCAAACCACTGCAAAAAAAAAAAAAAAAAAAGGGGGGGGCCAAAAGAACCTAACATTCAAGCTGGATGCTGATGTAACTGTTGCATCTGGAAGATGCATGTAGTAATTTTATTTTTCAACTTACTACTGGAAAATCACACCTGGGATTAAAATATGCAGCTATTTATGGCTGATAAGAAGGGTATAAAAATGTACCTAAGGGAAAAATGATAAGTAAATAAACAAATTGAACACATGGAGTAGCTAAATTGAGAGAAGGTAAAGGAATACTAACAGTGTTCAAATACATCTGATGAAAATGCAGAAAAGGAATACGTTGCTCATCCTGTTCTGTGTGGCCCAGATGAGGAAAGGGTTGGAGTTAGAACATGGAAAATATGGTGTCAGTATTAGGGTAAAAATGACAAATGGTATGTTTAGCACTCCATCGAAGAAAGCTGTTGGGAAGATGGCTAAGCAAACAATTTTCATTAATTATTTAGCTGTAGTTAATTCTGATTTGGACAGTATCAGATTACTTCTTGACATTTTTCCCAGCTTTAATTTGTAGGCTTCCATACAGGTTGGTCCAGGAGCTTGCAAAAGGCACCTAAAATTTCCCTAAGATCTTAATGCAGCTCAGCCAGTTAAAAACAATTTGATAATTAATGTTTCTACAAAAAAAAAGTTGTGTGTGAGAAATCCAACCTATATCCCACCTAGCTGCTATGTTTAACAATTTAAAATATACTTTTAAAGTAGTGTGTTCCTAATTTTTATTCTTATGTTCTTGAAATAGAATATATTATTATGGCTTTCATTTCAAGACCCACAATTATTTTGTTTTTACTTCTTGTGTCCTGTATATTTTTATAGGTGTTTCTTTAAATTTTGTTGAGAAGCAATATATTCTCAATATTGAGCCATGTAAAAGCTGATTTCCAACTATAACATTTTTTTCCCAACTGTATATATACAGGCAGTGGATAACTTTTGATTATCTGTAAACACTTCAGAAACCTGAGTGCTGTAATTTGCTGCCTACACATCTGTAAAGTATGGCAGTGTTGGAAAACTTAGACCGTGAGATGTGCCTTGTGTTCTGATGTGGTTTTGTACAATCCTTTTAAGAGTAGACTTAAAGAACCCTTTAATACATGGTACTACGAGATATAAAGTTAATTCCCCAAATTATTTACTAGTCTGTATAAATGAAAAACATAACTATCTCAATAAATGAAACATTAACCACTTTCTCTGCAAATAAACTTCCTTCACACAAAGACTAATAAATGTTGTTGCACAAGCATAGCAATGTTACAAACACAGCTTGTTACTTTCCTTCTGTTGTGCCTTTAATTTCTTCAAATTTCAGGCACTAATATGGATTTACGGATTTTTAACTGCAATGAAGGTGCAGGGTGGGGAGAAAGGAAATTTAAAAAACACAATTAAATTTTACATTGTGTTTTACTATATAAGAAATGTCAAAAGATTTTGTAAATGTGTGAAGCTCCATTACTGTGAATGGCTTATCACTATTCTCACTTTTTTTATTCTCTTCTGTTACTGTTTGCAAATCACACACAAACATTGCAATTTTTACAAACTTGTTCATTGGTTGAAACTGTTCAACAGACACTACATAAGGATATATTCAAAAAGCTGATCATGAACTGTTATGGATACTGCTTCACATGAACAATATGCAAAATTTTGAATAGCAGCTGCTTGATAGGCTACAAAGAGACTGTGATATTCATCTATCCCCTGTCTGGATTAATCCCTCTTTTACTTTACAAATTCCAGTTTTCACAATTATTTCTTTCAATCTGCTGCAGTGACTGCAAAACCTTCTGCCTTGGCAGCCACTGCAGCCAGCAAGCTCATTCAATGTTCAGTGCTCTTAAAAAAGAAATAAAAATAGTTATGAGCACAGATCAAACAAATATACGTAAAATAAGGAAGAAATGTGTGGATATATCTGGGATAACACTGAGCTATAATAGTAAGTCCAGAAGTGTCACCTGGGTTTAAGCACCAAAGTGGAGTTCTTGAGTCCCTTCTCTACTCATGACAGTGAGGAATGTCCTCATGCAAGTCATTTCCTCTCTCTGATGTTGTATCTCTCAGTGTTTGTCACCTCCTTCATAAAGCACTTTTAAAATCCACACTAAATCAGGACCAGGTACTATTATGAGTACCGTGACTAAACAAGCAAAAGGACCTGACCTTGTCACTCATCTGTACTTGTCCACGTACAGAACTAGGGCTACAAGAATCTGTTTTACCAATGGAAGACATGTAGACACCAATGTCCTATATTCTGTATAAATATCTTAAGTCCTTTGGAGCCTTAATATCTGATTAGGCCAACACAAGAAATGGAAAAAAAAAACAACAACTAAATCTCAGGCCAGTGACTTTCTGAAGGATACCCCAATAAAATCACAGATCTTTCTAACATAATACCATGTATTTCAATGAAAAAAAAAAGATTCTTACGAAACTTGGAGAAGCTATGCTTTCTTAGAAATTACAGCCATAAAGATGGAGATGGAAGATTTTGGGTTAGCAACATTCACACATTACACAAATCCAAATTAAACACTTAACGAATCAAGCCTTCATTGCTTCTTTAAAGGGAAACTGTATCTTTAAACCACCATCCAGTTTATTTCCCTCTTTCAGAACATGCAGACATAAAAATTAGGTTGAAAATATTTGTAGACTTTTGAACTGTTCTATTCTACCTGATGCCTTTGAAGATTGCAAAAAAGCATTTAAAGGAAAAGAAAAACATAATGATTGTATCAACAAACACACAGAGAAAGCACAAGAGATAACAGTGTGGATTGAAGCAAAGCTGATGGGTAGACATCATAGAAGTTGTGACATAAAGATATATGAGTATTTCCACTTTTTCCAATTACTTTAAAATATTTTTAAATAACAGTGCTCAAGTATTAAGAATTTTCAAATATTTGTTTTAATCCTAGGACAGCAGGCTGAGCTGACTGGATTTGAGTACCTGTTTATTCAGGGGACAATTCCATTTGCTCCATCCCAGGTAATGCTTAATACAATTTTTTGACCTGGTGTTCTCTATTCACCTTGTCTGCCACCTTGTCTGTGGCACAACTGCAAAATCCTACTAGTCAGCAAAACTTCAAATTATTATTTTTTTTGTTTTCTGGGTGGCACTGATTATTGTAACACAGGGCATACTGAACTGACCAATAAGCCAGTCTAACCATTTCAACTCCTGTCGGAATGAGTGGCAAGACCTACCTACTATCCCATTTACTGGCGTGATTTTTGGACTGGATGAGCAGTTCTAAGTTAATACCTCCTATCTGAAATTAATTTCACTGCCACAAAATACACTTGGTGAAAAGAAACTATTTTCTCTGACAAAATTTTACACAATAAGTTTCACTTGAAAGCTGCACTTTGAGAAGTTCATTCACCTCTACTTTATTAGCTTCTGATGCATTTTGCAGTAATTAACTTGAAAAAAATGGAGAGATGTTTTGCCCTCATCTTGTATCTTAGCCTGACAAAGAGAATAAATAAAATATTTTGATTTGCCTCTCAATGTGTTTTTGCTCAGTAAGGCCCAAATCTGTTTACAATTAGTGCTGGGTGATAAACCATTCGTGCCCTGTTCATCTGTTGACTTACTGATTTGGTAGCCTGTTTTTGTTTATTTTCAGCAGGTTAAATCCTATAGGGTTTGTATATGGAAGGCTGCCTATTTCTTTGTGATGGGGCCTTCCGATTTTACAAATGCTGACAGGCAATACTTTTTTATGAAGACTGGCTTCTCTTGAATTAGTTTTGAGCTTTGCATTTTTATTTTATGATTTAGTGACTTTTCTTTAAATATGGAATCTGGAAATTATTTTTGTTCTCCGGAAACTAATAACCTTTTTCACTATTCATTCACATTTATGCAATAAGGCTCTCCCTGCAGAGTTCCCTACCAGGAATTTATGCTTCATTTTGTTATATCATATACAAATACATGCTAACTACTCTATTAATAGGTATTTACAGGGGGGGAAAAAAGTCTTTCCTGAAGCGGCTTCTTTATAATGAATACTGATAATAATAATAGATTTCAATTAAAGATTAGGAGGAAAAAAACCCACAGCCTCAATAGCTACAACACACTCTGCATTTTCCTTGGAAACTGTAGTATGAAGCAACAGTGATCAGAGATGTTCCAGATTCGAGAGTGGTTAGGTCAGGTGCTAACAATTCAGCACATACTTTAATTATTACAGATCCACCCTCAGCACAAAGTGAAAACTCAGAGTTGTCTGCTGTGAATATCTCTGGGCTTATGTGATCTGGTAGAATGTTAAATGTTTTTTTTCATATGACCGTTCCCCTTACAAAGAGAAAAAATTGGGCTCAGAAAGCTCTAAAGCACTCATCTAAGCTATGAAAAATGAACTATTTTCCAGTTAGCTGCAACTTGTCACATTTGCCCATATATACTTTGTATTTGGACTTGAAGATACTAAGACACCAACAGAGTCAAAACCTGGAGCACACTTCAAATGTTAAATATTTCGTATTTTAGTACTTCTTCTCTTTTCTTCCTGCTGGCTCTTTGGAAGTTTTGGGAGTGACTGTGCAGAAGTAGCAGAGATGCCTGCTGCAGCACTTTGCTGAGCCTTACTCAGTGTCTTGGGAAGAATACTACCTGACACTGACACATTAAGTCAGAGAAAGAATAATTTAAATTCTGTGTTACAAGCAGAATGTAGGGGAGAAATATTTTTCAGCTTCCTTAAAACTAAAGAAATCTACTGGAAAAATATTACCTTTCTAAAAATAATGCTTTTTTTTTAAAAAAAATGGAAATAGTAGAACCAAATTACTTTCTCTGAGAATATTAAAATTCTCAGCAGAATACTAAACATCAGTGGTTGAAATTTTAAAATTTATGAATCTACTAAGATAACCCACATAGTTCTTAATGCCTTTCTCCACGGTGCCTTGATGAAGGTTGCCATTTTTGGCAGCCTTAATGCATTTTATCTGTAGGTGTTAACAATGAATCAGGCTGTAATCAGGGCAATGTGCTGTTTCATGAAATAATAACTTTTCAGCTGCAGATATTCTGTGGCAAGAGGAGGAAGAAAGGAAGGTGTAAAGAGTGTAGTTTTGCATTGATTTTATTGTAGGTCTTTTTTTTTTTAAAAAAGGTGGAAAAGAGAAGTAAATGTTGAGAATGGTACACAGCAGAATGAGACAAGGAACAGAGGTGAGAAAAGATTAGATTGAATGCTTTATGCATTTAAATTAAAAAATAATAACAAAAAGTATTGCAAAAGAGGCATGAATTCACTCTGAAAAAGAGACCCCTTCATTTCAAGCATGTCCTTTCAAATTTTATCTAGGTCAGCATGCACCAGGGACAAAGTGTTAACTCTGGCACAATACTGGAAAAGACAATGAAGTCAGCCCACAGACGGGTTTTGTCCTAACTGTTGCTAACAACTACTCACAATTGTGCACACTGAATTAGACATTTAAAAATCCCAAAGTGTATGTATATATCCACAGTATGAAGCTGTCTCTTACACGAAATGCCCTCCTAGTGAGGAGACAGCCAATAATGGTATATTTTCTATATTTGCTATTTTTATCAATAGTGTTAGTTGTTTCCAGTAGAGTTTATTGTCTGTGGTTCCTGTTAAAACTAATAGTGAGGCTGCTTATTTTCTCACTTCTAATTTTCTACAATTAATTCTGCAGCCTGCATTTGGCTCTGTTGCTGAGAAGAAGGCTGTTCACACTTATGAACCCTCCTTTGCACCCCCCTCTCTTCCACTGACCCCCAAACTCCCTCTGCCTGCTCTTTCTTCTTTCCTCTACCATTCTTCCCATTGACCTTTTACTTTCTGTTAAATTTTTCTTCTTCAAAATACAGTGTGCTTTAAGACTCCACCTTCACAAAGCCAAAGCAAAACCAACAGACAACCAGAAGTGTGCCTTGGTTTTATTAAGTTTTCTGGTTGTTACCCTCTTCAAAACTCCTGAATTCTTTTTTACCACTACAGCTCGTTCAAACAATACGGTGGGTGGTGTTTTTTATATTTTTAAAAACAACTTCAGGACACTATGAAAAATTCATGAAACATTTTAATACTGCTCAATTCATAGTGAAAAAAAAAATATTCTTCTATTTAAATAAAAAAGTTTGTAAAGACATTGAGCTTAAATAGATTCATTTATTTACCAGAAATATCTCATATTGATGAGAAAAGGATCATTTAGAGGAATGTTAAGGCTCTAAAGGTCATTATAAAGGCTTAATAATTCTGGTTTAGAATCATGCTAAGTGATAGTGAGCTACCAACTCACTGAAATGAGCAAAGAAGACTGTACATGAGGCAGTTGGTATGTAGGAAAAAAGAAACCAACCCAAACCCCAATTCAGTAGAATCTTCTGCACAGCGTTAGGATATCCGGAACTTTTCTCTTAATTTAATTAACTTCAGCAATAATTATGCTTTGTATGGCAATGTTCTTCTATTTGCTTGTTCAGTCTTCTGTCAGCTATTCATTCGACTGTAACCACCATCAGAAAGTGTACTTGGGAGTGGCAGTGGCCTCATTTTAGAGAAATCGGAAACAGGTTGGAAAAACATTAATAAAGCTTGGGAGGAAAATAGTCTATGATGTCAACACAACCTTCAAATCCTTGGACTGTATTTATTAAAAAAAATAAATATACACTTATGTCACGTTCTTGTCATTAACATTTAACGTGCAAAGAGTGCGCGCACATGCTACATTTAATTAAAATACAAAATTATTACTTCCATCTGCACATGCAGACATAAGAAAGGGCTTAAGGTGCACAAAAAAAATTTACATCTGGTATTCAAATATTGGTGGGGGGGATATTTTGACTGTATCAGGTATCACATCATTCCTCTAGTGTAGAATAAACATGATACTTTATTTATTAATGTTTGAAAATGTTTTCAATATTTGAAGTTTCTCAGGCACTTACACAGAGTTTAAATCATGTGGGGGAGCACAGCTTTCCAGGGTTAGGAGTTCTCTAATTTACTTCTTTAATTTTTAGTTTTTGGTTCCTTTGGAAACACACACAGAATATTATTTTTTTCAGCACTGGTTTTGTATCTAATTCTTTTGTTCTACACTTGATGCTAAGGAGCACAGACCATGTTAAATCCATACAGCAGTCTGCAAGCTCCTTAACCCTATGCTATTTTTACAGCAAGTCACCTGTGGAAATGTTTTTTCTCAACCAAATCCTCCTCTTCTTGGCTTGTCACTCTGCCTGTTCACACCAGGGCTAATCCTGGTGCTGTCACTCTGCAGCCACTGGTGCCACCACCATCTGCTCTTTGCCCTGCTCTGGCCTTTGATCACACAGTAAGCAAATCCTTCAGGATAGCAAAGGATTTCCTAGGTACTGGCCACATGGCAATGTATTTGGTCATTGTGTGGAGCCCTCTGTGGCACTGTGATTGCTGGGAAGCAGTGTGCCTTTCCAACATCTTCACTTGGCTTTAAGGAAATTTATTAATGCAAAAATCAATCATTCTCACCCACCTCAGAGGTGGCAAAGGCACTTGCACAGGGTTTTGAAATAAGGATATCAAATGGATGTCATGTGCCTTGATGTGACAAAGATTAATCAATCCCATGTAGGAAAAGGAAAGGGACATTTTTATACCATGCTGACTGCTTTACCTGCAGTCCTACTGCGATATGTTTGCTGACAAGGAGTTTAGGTGGCCCAGAAAGATGCTGATTCAGAATTGTTTTCTTGGCTATGTGTGAACTTGAACTATAAGGCTAGGTAGCTGCAAGAGGAATTCCAAAATGCCAAAGAGGATCCTGATTTTGTGACAAGGGAAGGGAACAGAAGCCACAATAACTTAAGACAGTAGATCTTAGCATGGCTTGCTTTTACTGGGAAGGGAACTGCTGAGCAGAGATGGGACCCAGTATATCACTTAGCTCTCTTAAGGGCTTGGGGTGGGAGCACTCAATGTTACAGTGATTGCTTAACCCTGCAAAACTGCATCTGACTTTGCTTGGGGTAGGACAGAGGTTAACACACTTGCTGAGTAAGCATTACTGCTGGGCCTTAAAATACCTATAGACTATAACAGAACTGCTGAACTAATAAGCTGCTGAGACAGCATAATGAATAGAACACAGCAAAAATAATGCAAACACGTCACGGCTAAGACAGCTGTAAATGAAAGAAAAAGGAAGGCTTGTCTCTCAGCCAGTTTCAAAAAACTGGCTCTCCAGTCCTTTGTATTTGGACTGGAACAGATTCAGAAAAACAGCAGAAGTACAGCCTGGACAGCTGCGAACATGTGGCCAGTGAGTCACAGCATTTTAAGGAGATAAAAGACAACTCAGAAATTCATCAAGGTGGGGTCAGCAGAAGTGAATCAGCACTGCAGGTGAAGAGAACTGTCTCTTGCAAAAGTGACAATTTTCCCCAAATTACCTTGACACATTGGGCAGGATGTTCTTGGATCCCCCATGCTGTGAGTGTGACCTCTAAGTGGTAATGGGGGGACCTTGAAGACCTTTGTATGTTGGGAGAACTTAGGGATCTGGGCAGAGGAGTGTCTCATAACCAGAACACTAGGCTGTTGACTGTGTGTTCATAGTTTATAATAAATATCCACTGCCATATATATAATTTCATTAGTTATCTTCAGGAAAGAGAAGGAAAGGAAAGGAAAGGAAAGGAAAGGAAAGGAAAGGAAAGGAAAGGAAAGGAAAGGAAAGGAAAGGAAAGGAAAGGAAAGGAAAGGAAAGGAAAGGAAAGGGAAAGGAAAGGGAAAGGGAAAGGGGAAAGGGGAAAGGGGAAAGGGGAAAGGGGAAAGGGGAAAGGGGAAAGGGGAAAGGGGAAAGGGGAAAGGGGAAAGGGGAAAGGGGAAAGGGGAAAGGGGAAAGGGGAAAGGGGAAAGGGGAAAGGGGAAAGGGGAAAGGGGAAAGGGGAAAGGGGAAAGGGGAAAGGGGAAAGGGGAAAGGGGAAAGGGGAAAGGGGAAAGGGGAAAGGGGAAAGGGGAAAGGGGAAAGGGGAAAGGGGAAAGGGGAAAGGGGAAAGGGGAAAGGGGAAAGGGGAAAGGGGAAAGGGGAAAGGGAAGGAAAGGAAAGGAAAGGAAAGGAAAGGAAAGGAAAGGAAAGGAAAGGAAAGGAAAGGAAAGGAAAGGAAAGGAAAGGAAAGGAAAGGAAAGGAAAGGAAAGGAAAGGAAAGGAAAGGAAAGGAAAGGAAAGGAAAGGAAAGGAAAGGAAAGGAAAGGAAAGGAAAGGAAAGGAAAGGAAAGAGGAAGGAAGGAAGGGAGGAAGGGAAGGAAGGAAGGAAGGAAGGGAAGGAAGGGAAGGAAGGAAGGAAAAGACATATATATACACATAATGATTCTATGATTCTTCTGTAGTCTAAGTCTTTATTTGGTTTTTTGTTCCACAGTTCAGTATTGCTGACATTTAACTATATCATTGTTGCTATGCTTGCACTTAGTGCAATTTCTATAAGGTACCCATCAACATAAGGTATTAAAATCGTCATATATGCCACCCGAACAGTTTTGATGCTCACTGGAAAATAGCATTGCTCACCCTTGTGGTTGTGCTCCTACCCACTAACCATAACCCATTCGTATTTGCTGCCAAATTTTTACATTCACAACTTCAGCAAATTAAAAGAGGGCAGGGTACTGATATGTAATCACTCATATTGCTGAACTGTTAGCTGGGTTTCTGGTATGTCTTGTCCAGGAGAACTAGAAAAACTACTAAACTTCCATGCTACTGGCCAGAAATGCCTGGGTATGTTTAGGAGAATGGTGTGTATTGGAAACTATTCCCAGTAGGTGGTTTGGATGTCATCACCATGTTTTGGCAGAAAAGAAGGTTGTTTTTATGGACTAAAACTGCACTATGTGTGTTGGATTCAGGAACAGTGCACAAAACCTATCTTATCTTATAAATTACTTACACACAGCCTTAAGTATCTTTTGTATGCATGTCCATGAAACCTCTGAGTAGGGTTCTACAGTTTCTAGGAGGATTTCATCTTTTCTATGGACAGCATTTTCATATTTTCTATGATATTTTCTTAGAACAGCAGCTGTTTTTCGAAACTGAACTTTTGGAAAATTTCCATTGAAAAAAGCAAGGCCAATATAAATTGAATTTTGTATAAATATATGCTAAGATCCAACAGAGCTTAACAGAGAATGATGGCTTCTCATAACAGTATGGATCATCTTATAGAATAAACTAATTCTGTATCACACTCATTGTATCCCAAGAGCCATAAACATAGTATTTTGTATTTTTTCCTTTATTATTACATTACATTTTCATCTATGAGATTTATTATTGTCCCTTACAGAGAACATATGCTCGAGTATTTCACACCCATTTTCTTTAGAAGACTTTATAATTTTTAATAAAAAGCAGAAAAAGTATGTACAATATAATAGATTGAGCTCGTCATTCAAGTACAAGCAGAATGTTTACTCTTGAATTAAAGAAAAAACCTATTATGTCAGCATATTTAATTTTGAGCTTATATGAATTTGAGTCATCAAGCTTAAGTCTAGACTCAGAATGACTTTCTGCCCCGTCATCTGGTTTTAATTAGATTATAATTTTATGTCTTCACATAATGACTGTCTTGCGTTACTGGATTTTTAACAAATATATATATATAAAAATATGATTTTCCCCTCTCATTTCCTATTTCCATTTCTCAGACTTAAATAATTATTTAGTACTTTAAGGAGTATTCCTCTTCTACTATTTCTCAGATGGATTTCCAAAAAGAGGGAAGGAAGTTCCCCTTATCTCTTTTACAAACTTAATTGTTCTCCTGTGGGATAAGGGGCTAAAATGGGAAACGTAAAAAGAAAGTCTGCAAGGTAAAGCTCCCAGGGCTCCCAAGGATGCTCACTTCAACCAGCAAAGGCTTGGAAATGCGTCGTGGATCAGATACATTAATCGTGGAAAATTGGTGCCTAAATCCAAATATATCAAAGTGAAAATAAAGCAAGCTGCTGCATTTCCCCCTTCTCAAGCAGCAGTGTTTCAGTTAGCAGCCATGCTGACAGCAGCTGCTGCTGCTGGGTCTGAGTCTTCCTCTCTCCCTTTAAGGAGTGCAATATTAATGTCTGTGCTCAGGTATCTGTATTCCCAGAAGCAGCTATTCCTCGTTTCTTCATTCCATCACAACACCACCCAACTCGTAACCAAGGCACTCTGATTTTACAGTGCCTGTTGTAATGGAATATGCTAAACAGGGAGAGGTGTAGTTTTGCAACTGAAAACATTCACAATTCCTGGTAGATAAATAAACATACCTCATGATATATCTAAATAGTAGTAAAAATATTATAGATATTAATAAATTATAAAAAAATAATAAATAATGAATAAAAAAGACTTTAAGATTTTTCTTTGCCTTTTTTGTCTAAAGTCAGGCCACATTTTCAACATGAAATCTGCAAGTATAAGCACTTGGTACTTCCTTGCTTCTTAATGAAAACTAAGGTTCCAAGTAATAGCACACACACAAAAAAAAGGCAACTCCTAGAGATACTGTGTGGTTCATGACAAAATCATAAAAACGGATACCCTGGGAAGTGTACTGTCAAGTTGCTACTTCTTGTTTAGCCAAAACTAAGATGGACTTTTCACTGTAGTCACACAAATAAAAAACAGCCTGCACTCTAACAAAGTAAATTTTTTCATTCTTAATTTTTCTTCAAAAATGAATTGTCTAAATAAACAGGAAAATGAATGCCTTTAAAATGTGACTGCAGAATTTAGTCTTTACCTCTTCTTTCATTCTTTTCAATTTATTCGACCATTTCTTCTGAAACTACCTCTGCTTTCTGTTGTCTTTCTAAAGGCTCAGTGAAAACCTGCGTCACTGCCAACTGCTGCTACACCTGATGTTTTATTTCTTTAGCTCTCTCCAAACTTGTGCATGAACCTTAGGACCTGAGCTCATTCCTGAGGCAAACCTTTTACTTCCAACTTTATGCAAAATAGATGGTGTAATTTCAACATAAGTTTTATTATTTAAACACTGCACATTGTTAAATTTACAAAGACGTTAACTAGGGTTCAATGTGTATATGAACAGGAGGCTGGAGGTCTAACTGAATTCCTTTCTGATATATTCAAAGTCACCATAGGTATTATTTATGCAACTTCTGTTCTTAGTGCCTTTGCCAAAAAATAAGTCAGTCCAACACAGTTGTCATCTAAAAATAAACACCAATGAGATCTGTTTCCTGTGGGCTGTAAGGTCATTCTGTAGCTCAGCATGGTTCATTGATCTCTCCTACCCCCTGTACCTTTCCAGATTTATTGGAAATCTGTACAAAGGAGAATATATCTTACCACACACTACTTTAAGAACTGCTGCTTAAATGCTGAGTAAAAGATTTTCTTCTACTCTTTTTATTCCTTGTACTTAGAGACAGAACCAAGTAAAATCTTCCCATGTCTCTCAGTCATCAGCTGAAAACAGATGAGCTGGGAATACTGGTTGAGTACTTTCTGCTGCTCTTCCTTTGCACAAGTTCACTAGTTCAGGAAACATCCTGGGACCAATTCACGTCAGTGTGTGTCTGTATAGCTTCTTTCATTAACATGAAAGTAATTTAAGTCAATGATCTGATTATTAATAAAGAACAGCACCAGACATGGGTCAGGCATGCTCACTTTGTATGTATCTCGCTTTTAATGCAGCACAGTATTAAACAGCTCTGTGAAGAGAGAAAGCACATTGCAACTAGCAAGAGAGATATCTATCTACCTATTTACTTCCTGTCACTGTCATCATATCATGGCATAGGCCACTTCAAGAACTCATGTAAACATATGTAACTTATTAGAAAAAATGGAGTTTCATCCTCATTCACTCAGGTTATGTCCCCTCTTCACAGTAAATTCTGATATAAATGGAAAAACACAAACATGTGTGCTGAGAGTTTTACTGGAATCTCAGGAGCTGAAATATAATCACTGAGGTTTTGATTAATTTTTTTTGTTGTTCTTTTCCTTTTTTCTTTCTTTAAAATAAAGGTTTTTAAAAAGACTCATGGATGTGCAATCAAACCAGCAGTATGTGTTGGATTAGTACAGCAGATCATGAGCCGTTGGATCCTGGGGTCTGCAAAGCTCCATCAAAACAAAGGGCAGGGCTCGCCTTCGGGCTGCCCCTGGAAAGCAGTGTGCAAAAACAGAGAGATGCTCTTACTTCAAGAAAAAGTAAGATGAAGCACTTGAATTCCTTTGATTCCTACTACAGAAGCACATCTGACAAAACAAATTTGTGTCAGGCTTTTTGTAAAGTGTTATATTCTGCTTTCCCCTACTGCTGTGCCAGGCAGCTGTGTGCCCCTTCCCCATCTGGACCACATTCCCCTCGTCCCTGTTTTCTCTACTGCTCTTAAAGGTGAATATTCACCTGCTTTTGGCTTCATCTCTTTGCTGCCAAGTGTATAATGGTGGGTCTTAATGCTTTAAGACTTATCCTCACCCAGTAAATTTGATAAGATATTATCTTTAAAACATTATCTGATTTATATAATATTAACAGTTGTTCTTTTCTTTGCTTCATCTACCTCCTTCAGCCAAAGGTGAAGTAATGTTGAAGAAGCAATAGAGCTGGGAAATGACATATTTCTCTTTGACTAGATATTCAGATGCTCACATCCAGAGGGTAGTGATCAATCAATGGCTCGGTGTTCAGATGGAGAACAGTGACAAGTGGTGTCCCTCAGGGGTCTGTACTGGGACCTGTGTTGTTTAATATCTTCATCAATGATATTGACAGTGGCATTGAGAGCACCCTCAGCAAGTCTGGAGCATGTCCAGAGGAGAGACACAAAAATGATCCAAGGGCTGGAGCACCTCTCTTATGAAGAAAGGTTGAGGGAGTTGGGCTTGTTCAGCATGGAGAAGGCTTTGGGGGGACCTCATAGCGGCCTTCCAGGGGGCCTACAGAAAGGCTGGGGAGGGGCTTTTTATAAGAGCACAAAGTGATAGGACAAGGGGTAATGGTTTGAAACTGAAGGAGGAGAGATTTAGGTTAGAGGTCAGGAGGAAATTCTTTAGTGTGAGGGTAGTGAGACACTGGAACAGGTTGCCCAGAGAAGTTGTGGGGGCTCCATCCCTGGGGGCATTCAAGCTCAGGTTGGATGGGGCTCTGAGCAACCTGGCCTAGTGTGAGGTGTCCCTGCTCATGGAGGGGAGTTGGAACTCGATGATCTTTAAGGTCCCTTCCAACTCTAACCATTCTATGATTCTGTGATTCTATTAGCCCCTTTCATAAACTCCAAAGATATCCCAGCCTTCACTATTTCTCTAGCCTCCATCCAGTTATTCCTTTTCTCTCTCCCCTCAAGCAAACATGAAGTGTATATTGTGAACCTTAACTAAATAAATGCAATGGTATTTGTACAGTTTTTAAGTCCACAGGTGAAAGATTTTATTTCAGCACAGCAGAATGGCATGTGGGAAAATCCACTGTCACACTTGTACACTGCAACTAGACAGAGGTTCTGTGTGAATTTCTCTTTAAAAATGTTAAGGTATTTTGCCTGCTAGCACTACTGTATATTTCACTTTTTAGCAAGGATGTAACCTTATTTAGCAATTATTAGTGAATTAGTTTGGTAGGAGAGGCAGATTTACTTGCCTGGTGCATTACCCCTGCTTGAGAAGCACACGAAAAATGCTTTGTACAGCTTATTTTCCCTCTTAAACTAGGTAAACATCATCATAAGCCCAAGCCAAAATATTCTCAGTTTAACATAGAGACAGGCTCTCATCCCAGCATACTGCATTTCCAGCTCAATCTTGCAGCCCAGTCCATCAAATAAAAAGAGCTATGCCCTTGAAATTCAATTTGACTACCTAGCCCAAATCTGTGAGGTTTACAGAAATTCTGAGTATCTGTGTCTTCCAACACTGTAGCTTCTTGCTGCCCAGGTGTCCATTTGCTTTATTAAATAGATGTTCTTTTTTGGTTTAGTAGCTTTCTTAGGAAATCTAAGATATTTCCACAAATTTTGCAAATAAATGTTTAAAATTACTGGCTCCTGAAGGAAGGAGATGAAGTTGCAAATCCACTGCAGTTCATATTTGAAAAGTCTTGGCAGTCTGCTGAAGTTCCCACTGACTGGAAAAGAGGAAACATAACCCCTATTTTCAAAAAGGGAAACAAGGGGACCTACAGACCAGTCAGTCTCACCTCTGTGCCCAGCAAGATCATGGAGCAGACCCTCTTGAAGGCTCTGCTAAGGCGTATGGAAAACAAAGGTGTGATTGGTAACAGCCAACATGGCTTCACCAATGGCAAATCCTGCCTGATTAATTTGGTGGCCTTTTACAATGGGGTCATGGTGTCAGTGGATGAAGGAAGAGCAATTGACATCATCTACCTGGACCTGTGCAAAGCATTTGGAACGGTCCTGCACATCCTGGTATCCAAACTGGAATGATACGGGTTTGATGGATGGGCCACTCCTTGGGTAAGGAACTGGCTGGATGGTCGCACTCAAAAAGTTGTGATCAATGGCTTGATGTCCAGATGGAGACCAGTGATGAGTGGTGTTCCCCAGGGGTTAGTACTGGGACCGGTGCTGTTTAACATCTTTTTTGGCAACATGGACAGTGGCATTGAGTGCACCCTCAGCAAGTTTGCCAGCAACACTAAACTGTGTGGTGAGGTTAACACACAGGAGGCAAGGGATGCCATCCAGAGGGACCTCGACCTGCTTGAGAGGTGTGCTCATGCAAACTGCATGAAGTTCAACAAGGTCAGGTGCAAGGTTCTGCATCTGGGTCAGGGCAATCCCATGCACAAATACAGGCTGGGTGGAGAATGGACTAAGAACAGCCTGAAGGAGAAGGACTTGGGGATGACGGTGGATGAGAAGCTCAACATGGGCTGGCAATGTGCACTTGCAGCCCAGAAAGCCAACCATGTCCTTGACTACATCAAAAGAAGTGTGCCCCCTCTGAAGGTGTGTTTTAAATTCCCAGATAAATTAAACTATGCTTCATTTATTTTTTCCAAGATCCATTGAGGTTTAGAGCCCTAGAACAAGAGCTGAAACCCAGAACTTCCCACCACCACCTATGAAATGAGTACTTTAACCACAGATCTGGTAGAGCCTTCTCCCTCTCTCCCACTCTCTCTCCAGCTCACTTGTTTTTCTTCTTGCTGTAGTAAAATGTCTATTTCCGTAATTTTTTTCCAAAGTGAAATTACTTAAAATGTGTTCAAATAGTTGTTAAAACAGGATTTGAAATAGGATTTACTGTAGACTTTGTCTGTTCCAGGCCACATATAATAAATTACTTCCTAGTTAGGGCAAATCATAAGAAAAGTGGCTTTGAGCTATTTCAACCAGAGGGGGTGACTATGTATAAAAGGAGAGCACTGAAACACACCATGTCTTAAAAAAATTGCAAGTGTGACTGAATTTTGCGTGTGTTCACAGCACTCCTGCTGGATTGAGCTCTTTCAAGGTTCCTGGTAACACTGCATCTAATTTATACATCCAAGCCAGCCCAAAGCAGTACAAAGCTGTCCAGGCTTGTTAAAATTGTTAAACTCTTGCACAGATGCAGAGTGAGACTTCAGGTATTTGAAGAACTCTTCTGCTGAAAACCAAGTGATTTTCTGAGTTCAAGTGCTTCTAGAATAAGAAGTCATCTCTGGGCTTTAAGGATGGTAAAACTGACTTACAGTGCACAAACAAATTCCACCTGTCTTCCACTTGAGGGACTTCAGCCTGTTCTGGAATTACATATAAATTTACAAGTGTAGGAAAAAAATAACACCAACGTATTGTTTTTCCCATAGGTGCATTATTTTAACTACCTTTACACAAAAACAAAATCCAGACCCAGATTTATCAGGATTATATCCTGAAATACCTTTCCATTTCAAAATTAAATATGAAAGAAAAAGGCCACCTATGAAACTTGCTGAGGATCTGTAACAATTTTGCAGTTAATGCTATAAAAACAGACATGGCTGAACTTCATGCCCTCCCCAAGCTCTTCCCATCTGCTCTGCAAAACACAGGGTAAGAAAACATCACTGCTGTAAATTGATCTTGAACTTTCCTTTCTCATATCCAAGCCTTCCAAAAAATACTTAACACTGTAACTACAGCTGTAATATACTCAGGTAAGAAAGAACACTGCATTAGGCAGTCAGAAGCTGGTCATCCTCTTTCTAGTGTGAATCTGGAGTAATTTCACTGAAGTTAAAGGTGCAAGTCCTGATTTACATTAGCGGAGATAATAGCAAAACTTGGCCAAGAACATTTCTAAATTTATGGCCTTAGTAGATTGACTCAGACTCCCTTTGGGATTAAGAAAAAAATAACACATAATATCCTTCAAACCAATGCAATTGGGGCAGCTTTAAGCACTACACTTCACTTCTGAGCACAGAAAATACAAGTTCAATGTGCACGAGGGATTTTGTATTTTATCAAGATTGCTGAAAACATAAAGGGAACTAAATATACCCACACTAAAATTACCTCCAGAAGCACATTTAAACAAGACGTACACAGCACAGTTAGGGGGGAAGAGCCAGCACAGAAAGTGTCTGCTCTTATTTACTGTAAATCTCTCCCAGGGTGATTTTGATGACTCAAGACCTGAGAAGCTTAGAAGAATATATATGACAGAGTCAGCTGCTGTTAACTCTATAAATACTAACAATAAATATTGTATCTCCCACTACAAAAGAAAATTATAGTGCATTGAACACTGAAATAATAACACCACCACCAAAAGAATATTATATGTCATGAGCACCAACAATTAACAATCAAAAGCAGGAAAAAATGCCATAAGTCTATTTTTTATTAAAATTTGTATTCACAAACAACAAAATTAGCAGGCATGTCTGAGTTCAAATATTACTGTAAATATTATTTATTTATCCAGAAAGTGACTGGAACATTTTAACATAGCAAAAATTTCAATAGTACAATTTGTTATTCTAAAACAGCAGTAACTCTTCAGCTTCTGTGATCAACTCAGTGTAATTGCATTGCTTTATACATATTTGGAAAAAAACAAGGAATCAGTCCTACTTCTGTATTCTGCCCACATTTCTTCTTTAAGCCAGTCAAGCTCCAGAACCACATCTATGTTGTAGATATACATTGGACAATAGATCTCTGCCAAAGCTTAACAGTGATTGAATCTGCCTGATCCAAATCTCTTCGATAAAGATTTTCAGCGAATTGTTCTAACAAATATTTATTATATTTTAAGCTCTTTGCATTCTCTGTTCATCTTCTTGTGGGCTTCTTTTACTTGTTCTGAGTAATCTGAAGCTTTGAATAGTATCACACAGTATTTTCCATGGACAAAGGGAATATCTTTCAAATACCACGAACAGAATGTTTATTAAGATAAAAACATAGTTTAAAATATGTTGCAGTGTCCTTCACATAATATCTGAGAGGGAATATTTAGCAGTTAAGAAAAAATAAGTCATGTTCACACAGCCAGTGCATTAGGCAGAGATTCTGAAGACCTTTGCTTTACTTTCTTTGCCCTGATACTGACTGTCTGGTGATGGTGGTAGGAACAGTACTTGGGCTACATGCTCTGTAGTAAATTATATCTGCCCAGGATCACTTTCTGCCAAGGAAGCCAAGTCTAATAGCCCATATCTTTGCTGTTTGACTCTTTCAGCTGTCAAAACATGCAAGCTCTCCAGAGTAATGGTCCAAAGCCTGTGCTGATTTCTGAACCGTGACTGAGATAGGTTTGGAACCTGCCTGTCCTTCTCTGTAGATTATTGAGTTTTAGCATCTAGCTGAGGCCCTATTTAGTTTATCTGTATAGAAGTAGCTTTTACTTCTCTCACTGACAGTTTCCCCATCTCTAAGCAGGGGAACATGATATTTGCTCCTACTACACCACTCTTTGTAATCTATAAAGGAAAGCATTAGCTATTTTCCTTAATAAAGAAGAAGAAAACTGTTAGAAGATACAATACATTATTCCTTCCCTTATAATCACTGTAAGTCTTCCAACCTGACATCCACAGCAACTCCTTCATGTCATTACTCTATAATGAAAATGTGCTGTTGGAACAGTTGCATTGACTTTCTATAATGTCTACTAAACGTGTAGTAAAGATTTTGTTAGGGATGTAATCCTGAGAAATATGAAGTCAGAGTGCTGTAAGTTTTCTCATAGTTCTAATTATCATTTTTATTAATAAGATTAGAATGACTACATATTTAATATTGCCTAATATCCCGATTATGGGAAATGCAATGCAGCAATCTGTTTTGTGACTTGCTTGTATGGTATCCTGTTTAAGTCAAGGAAGCTCAACCAGGGCAAATATTTTGTAATCAGAGTCATATTGATGCAGGACTATGTATTAAAGTTTTAACATGCAATCTCTATTACCTATAAAAGACAGCAACTAACACTGTTTCTCGTTATTGTTACTTGGCTTGTTTTCTAAAGGAGTGATATTAAGTACATGTTTGTGTTCTAGTGAATTGGAAAACAGATTTTTCACAGGGAAATGGAAAATGTTCCTGTGCGAAATAATGTTCAATGAGGCTTTTTTGAGAAATTTTAACAGTCAAAGCTGAGAATGAATGAGTGCTTTGTCAAGCAAATAATAAAATATTACATGACAGTTGAGAAATGCCTTGTTTCTCTGTTAATTTCTTGATGTTCAAATAATTTAATTTGATAAAGAAAGTATAAGTTTCCTTCTGTTTATCTAGCATTCTTTTCCATCCAGAACCTTTGGTTTGTGATTGAAAATAAATAAAATAAATAGCATCTGTTTATTTTCTGTTAGTTTTTATAGTGTAAGGTCCTCATCTTGCATGTGTGAATAATTTTAAGTGGATGAGCAGAATTAAAATGTTTGCAGAAGTATTTATAGGAATAAAGCCTTAATCCAGTTGGTAGTCACTGATTGTGAAAAAGAGCTTTTTTTTCTGACAGAGCACTTGATTTTGTTGCTTCAGCTTTGTTAGCCTACTCTTAGAAACCTTTCTCAAGTTTGTTCATGTCTGCAGTGTTAGTAGATAGAAAGTGAAAGTTTAGATCATTAGAAAAGATGAGAGATATTACATGTACCATCAAGGGCAATTGCTTCCTTTATTGGTAGAAAAGGCAAGTAACAGGATTAGGTGAAACAGCTTTCTTTTTCACACCTACGTAAACACAGTGAAGAACTGGACTTAATGGTTAGATGACAAGGAACAGAACTCCATGGCCATGATGAGAAGAAGCCTCTTCAAGTATTTAGGTAAAGACTTTGGTCTCCTAATCTTCTAAAAATATTCTGAAAACAGACATCTTCCAGGCAGACTTGACCCTGAGATGTGCATGGTGCAAGAAGTTAGGCATTGTCAACCACAGTGGATTTTCATTTCTGTCAACAGCTCCCTGTTCTTTCCCTTTCCTGGCAGCCCAGTCTGCAGGAGACAGGGTAAGAGCCCTGAGATGGGGCAAACTGGGGATGAAGTCCCTAAGAGTGGCTCTGTGAGATGCCTTGTCTACATCTTTATGAAGGTCAGGAGAGTACAGGGAAGAGGATGGAGAATAGTGTGGGAATAGTAAGAGTGATAATAAATTGGCTGCTTGCAAAGCTAATAGATGCCCATGGGGCTTTTTGTTTGTCTTTTAATTCCCTAGGTACTGGATGCAAGCGGTGATGTGCTAATCTTGAGCATCTCTGGGCCTTTCTTACCATGCAAGCAGCTGGGAGGCAGACATCTGCACTGTGAACTTACTGTGTGAGATGATTCTCTCACCTCCCTCCCCCCACCTCCTGATCAGTGTTTTCTCTGATGAAGCCATGTGTGTGCATAGTCAAGGATGCCTGCAGAGTTTCCACTTCCCTAGGAAGGCCAGGGCTAATCTGAGGAGTCTGGTTCATAGGCAGTTTTGCAGATATTCCCACAGAAGGAAGTGAACAAATGACTAATAATGAATGACCTAGTTAATAACATCATTTTGGCAAGGATGTCCATGAGAAAATTGGTACCAAAAGTTAAGTTACCCTGACCTGTGCCAGAAAGCAACAATTTAGGGTGAAACAGGATGTGTTTTCAGTTTAAGGCACTGTCAGGTTATTTCTCACACCACTATCTTCAGTCAGCTTCTTTAAAGACATCCCAAGGCCACATGTGGCTCCCAAAGAGCCTGCTCAAAAAGACAGACAAGCTCCCGGGACTTGAATTTCTGTCTTGCTTAAATTGGAAACACACTTGCCTGGACACCAGGTCAGGTGTGGGCATGGCTCACTACAGTAGGAGCAGCATCAGCATCCTGGGATAAGCTGGACTACTCCACACTGTGTCTGGCTGGGATGGAGTTAAGATTCTTCACAGCAGCCTGTATGGTGCTGTTTTGAATTTGTGACTAAAACAGCACGGATAACACATTGATGTTTTGGCTGCTGCTGAACAGTATTTGCACAGTGTCAAAGCTTTCTCTTTTACTCACTTTGCCTCCCAGTGTGTAGGCTGGGGCTGGGCAAAAATTTGAGAGGAAACACAGCTGGAGCAGCTGACCTGAATTGGCCAAAGTGGTATTTTGTACCACACAGCTCCATGCTCGGCAATAAAAGATTTTCTCTTCCCAGGTGTCTGTTGCTCGCAGAATGGCTGTTTAGACACTGGTCTGCTTGTGGGGGGTGGTGAGTGGCTGCCCTTTTTTCTCCCGTGGTGCTTTGTTTTGGTTTGTTTTTTTTTTTGTTTTTTTGGGTTTTTTTCCCCCCTCTTTCCTTAATTTATTAAACTGCCTTTCTCACAATCCACAACTTTTCTCTCTTTTGCTCTTCTTCTTCTCTCCCCACCTTTCTTGGGGGGGAAGGGGAGAAAGGAGGACTGAGCAAGTGGCTATGTGTGTGCTCAGTACTGGCCAAGATCGGTTGTCCACAGGTCCTATGACATTTTCTCACAGTCACAGTGTTTCTGGCCTGGAGGGACATATATCTGGTTTGCTTGCACCATGACATACCTCCAGCCTTCTATGGAATGCCAGAACTCTGACTCAGAGATGGGAAAAGAGAAAGAAAATTATTCCTCCAGGATCACCAGGAGAATGTGGCTAGGCATGGTCTCAAGAATGTTTTGTTAGTTCACCTGGGTTCCTTATATGTCCTTACACACTGACTGTGAGTACCATTTCTGGCCTCTGCAGGTCAGTGAGGAGTCTGTAGTCTTATGATAACTGCTCTTAAGGAAAAGAAGGACTGTTTTGTACTACTGCTGCATTTAACTTCCATTTCACTAGAATAATTTGGCTCAGTGGCCTTTCTCAAACCCTAGTCTACATGCAAATTTTACTCTTTGGTTCATTCCACTTGTCTGTACTCTTTCACCATCACTGTGTGTTGCTCAGCATAGCACCTGCTAGGCTACTAAAAGCCTGGAGTCAGCAGCTGTCAGTTTACACTGCTGTTTTCCTTTTACTCCTTCTGACTGGTACTGTGGAAGCAAATACTGTAGCTGCCCTCCCCTTGCTTGCCTGGCAGCTGGCAAGCTCTTCTTACATTTCAGAGGATGAATTCATCAGTAATTTTTATCACTTCTCAGCTATCTGATCTTCCTATGACAAATAGTAGGACATGGCTCAGAGACGGTAGTCCCTACAGCACTATCACGCTGTTGGGCTAATGTTAAGGGAACATGACTGTTCATCACACTAACACTGCTGAACACTGCTTAAGCCCTGCAACACTCACCTGAAAGAGCAGGGTTGACCTTTTCTCTTATTATGGGTTTTTTAAGATTTTAATCTCCAATAAAATCTTTCCACATTAATTCTTATCTACTCTCTAGGAAAGAATATAATCTCGTTAAAACAAAAGAAAACAAATCAACCCCAAACAAAAAAACAACCAACCAAAACCAAACCCAACCAAAAAACAAACAAAAAACCAAAAAAAACAACCCCAAGTCTATTTCACATAATTATAACAGCATTTTATAACTGGCATTTTACTGTAAATCACTGGAGCAGCTGACTTTTAGGAGTCTAATGGCACAGAAAAGAATCAGAAAGCAACCAGCTTACAACAGCTCGGATTTGCAACTTGCTAAGTATAGCACTGGCAATGGGTGGCAAGGCTGGGTCCAAAGAAGTGGAGGTTAGAGAGGTAATTCCATAGAACTTACACTCTGGATCAGCAGATTTCTATGGCATACACAGCTATGCTTCTGAGGTGAAGTTAGAAACACTTCTGTTTCAGAGGATGAGGACATAGTTAAATGTACATTGAAATGTACATTTACATGAAGTATCATTATTTAAAATATACTAATTATTGTTGTTAATGGAAAAATAGGTAGATTGATTTTTTTCCCCCTTAACTCTTTTTTAATCCTTAACACTTCACTTTTTCTCCTTCTGGAAATTCTTTGTCATTCCAAATGTTATATCAATGTCACAGGTGCATGGTTCTTCACTTTCCCTGTAAGAGTGCATATTGCTTTACAAGCAGATGCTATATTTTAATAATAGGTATTTTGCACTGAATTTCAATATAGCAGAAATGGACGTTCTGTACCATGCGTACAACTGTAATAAAATAGATTCATTATAGTACAAAAAGGATTTTGAGTTTGAAAATATGTTTTCTTCAGAATATTTAATAAAATAAAACATATCATTCCTGTATATAAATTGATACCAACAGGATGCAATCACAGGGAGAATGGGCACCCATTAATAGGTCCAGAAAAGGAAGGATTGTGATGAATATGTTTGTGATTTTTCTATCTCAGATAAATTCTATCAGCCAGAAATGAAAGCCACTTTTCCCCTACAAAAAAAAAAAAAGGAAAAAAAAGAATACAGGTTTATGTGAACTGTGCAGTAGGTCCTTGCATTCAAGGACTTCTCTGTATAGCAATATCTAATAAAGTAATTGAAGTAATAAATACTCTGCTTGTTTACAACTAAATCTGAAAAAAACAATCACTAGACAGATTGTGACAAAAGTAAGTAAACTTGGATAGACATTGAACAAAACAACTGTGTTTTTTTTTTTACTGTAAAAACAGAGACAAAACTTTAGAAAGCCTGAATTCTATTCCTGATCTGTCTGCAGAGAGTTTGTGCATTCTTAGTCAAATCATACAGCTGCATTTTGAAGTAAAAATGTGTACTTGTTTACCTGGCTCTGTGATTCTTATGTAAAAGAGGATGTGGGATCATATAACTCCAGCCAGTCAAACTTAAGACATTCATATGTTTTCAAAGGCAGTGTGGTTACAGTGAAGGTGCAAAGCCCATGCTCACTAGATAATTTGTAAATCACTTTATCGACAGCTACCAATTAGACCTTGGGTTACTTTCATTTGGCACAACCTTATGTTCTCCAAAGTAAAGTTTGTAAGACATACAACGTCCTGTCCAATCATGATATAAAATTGAAACCATGGAAGCAATTGACAACAGATTTTGTGGATGCCAAATATTTACATGGATTCAGACAACAACTAAATATATTATTAGAATAAAAATCCGTCAGGAGCTATCAAGAAGAAAGATTACACCCTCATCTTAGAATTCCTTGCACACTGCTAAAACCTGGGTTTGCATCAAGAAGAATTATTACCTACATCTATCCTTCCTCTGCTATGCATTGTTAGAAGAAAGGTAGATGGACTGTGGAATCAGCCTAATATGCCCATTTTGATGGTTTTAAGTACCGAATGACTAATTCATGCATTCACAGCTTTCCCCTCATGCCAAAATAATGAACTACATGCATTTTTTAATAGAGGTAAGAAAGGAATCAGCTTAAGAATTCAGCAACTAAGTCAGTGAAGATCTCAGGCTTGTTTCTGATTTCAGTCAAAACAGGTTAAGAGTAAAGACTGTGACTTGTTACTTCAAATTGGTATATCTTTCAAAGAAACTGTGATAAGCTAATGGTCATACCAGTCTCATATAGCATACAATGCAAAAAAAGGAACAAAATCTCCCACAAAATATACAGCTATTGTAGAATGCCAATTCTTTTATTATTCTGAAGATGATATGGAAATTATTGTTCTGATTCCTTACTCTTTTCTAGAAATAACCATAACAGGCAACTTTAGTAGCATATTGTGCCAAATCTTAATTATCATGGGTACAGGTACAAAACCTAAAATGTATAGACAGAGAAACAGACCTCCCATTGAGAAAGGCCTGGGCTATAGTTCAGTGTAATGACAAAGAGATGTGGGGTTTTTTAACTTTGTAATAAGAATCCTCTCTCTGCACAGTTTCTCCTTTCCACAAGGTAGTTTCCCCCCTTTGATTTCAAACCCCAAACTTCTCTGACTCACTTCATATTTTCAGAGATATTTCACACTTAAGACCAGCATAGCAAAGACTGAAGAAGTGGCTGCCCACAGATTTATCCAATACCAAAAGTTATTTCAATGAAAATGGAGTACAAAATTCATTCCCACACTTCACAACTAGGTATTGCAGAGATTGCAGCTTTTGAACAAAAGTATTATAAAACACAGAAAAAGCCCCTTGAGTTTTCATATTTGAGGAAATTGTCTCTCGTATAAGAGAAATTCTCATCTGAACCAAAGGATTGAAATTGCCCCTTACATTTCTCTTCAAGTTTATAACTGTTTATAACATTCAGTTTAATAATACATAGAAACCAAATACATAGAAAACTCACTGTAAATTGCTGAATCCACCCCCCTGACAGAGGTGAGGCTGCCACAACACCATGTTTCTAGGCCCAGCCAGAAGCCAGACTGACCTGAGCATGTATTCTTGATAGGTACACACACACACGTACACTTCCACAGTATACATACACATACTCACATTGCTGGCCACATAAATTAACATTGACAGAAAACACTCAAGTGCAGGTACCACAGATACCTTAGTTGTGTTCCCATCTCTGGCAGTTCAGGATGGAGGTCTGTTGGTGGGCGCATACATACAGTATGGATCCCTCAGGTAGCTGGCTTTAGGCACCCAGTACACCCAGTAGCTCTCCCCTGGATCCTCTCGTTTCCCAGTTGTCTCATGGACAAAGACACATACATGCAAATGAGTCTGACCCCCAGACTTCACAGTCTCCCCAGTTGCTGACCTGGACCTCCTGGATCCTCCAGTACCCAATTCTCAGACCAGTCTGGTTTCTACAGCTGATCCAATATTTAGCTCCCAAGCCTCTGCCATACTCACTAGCTACTCCAGCTTGATGTTAGCTAGTGATCCATGCCAACATGCACCACTCCAACCTTTCAAGCTGCTGGCACCTTAGATGCATGGTCCCTATGATTTGTAGTCCCCAGTTCTGACTGCTGGCACTCAGACCTCCATGTACACACACGCATGCCAAAAATAAAGCCCCTTACTCAGAAAAATAGTCAGAAATAGACTTTAATGAGACTAGAGGACAGACTGAGGTAATCAGGCATAAGGCATGGCCAGGCAAGTGTATTGACCAGCCAGCCTATTGAGCAGCATCTCGACCCTTTTCTCTGTTTTTCTATTCTTGTTCCTGCACAAACTACCCAGACCCCTCCCTTTTCCTGCCTTTGGTTCCTCCTGTAAGCATCTGTAAGGGTTATGCCCCTTACCACAGAAAACATGCCTCCCATAAAACTATTTCATCATATAACGGAGACTAAAGGGAACCAGGAACCAGGCTTCTGGGGGAGGAGGGCCTGCTTTCCTGTGGGCGGTCTGTTCTGGGACTCAACATTGGCTGGGCCAGGGCTGGCATGTGGATGGGCAATGCATTGCGGCAGTGGGGACGGTGCTCTGGGTCACCCTAACCTAAAGGGAAGTCCCCGGACGGTAGCGGGCGGGATTCTGCCCTCGTTGAGTGAGAGCGGAGATCACTGGTAGCCTAAGGGCACGCTACTCTGCTGGTGGATCCTCGTGGAACCCGAGAGAGCTGAGCGCTGAAATCCTACTGCTCATTTAAGAGCAAAGAGCTGAGATCCCTGCCTGCTCCCAAAGAGAGGAGAAGACCCCAGCCGACCGATACGGCCCCGGAGCCGAAGACGCGCCAGAGCAACACCCGAACTGACCGGGGCTGCACCGAAGCCGGGCGGAGCCGACAGGTGCTGGGCAGAGCCGACAGCAGCCGAGCTCGAGCCGGGAGGAGCCGAGCCCCAGCCGAACCGCCACCTGAGCCGAGCCCGAGCCGAGCCGCCACAGCCCGAGCGCTGTTACGCGCCGCCGCCGCCCGAGCGCTGCCGCCGCGGCCCAAGCGTCGAGCGCTGCCGCGGGCCGCCGCCTGAGCACGAGCGCTGCCCCGCCGCTGCCGCCCCCGTGGTGCGTGTCGCTGCCCTCAGCCCATCCGCCTGCTCAACGCCGAGCACCAGCCCCTGGAGGTCACCCAGGAGCTGCCGCTACATTCAATGCCCAAAATCCTCTCCCCTGCATCCCACATTGAGTCCCCTACCGCTATAGGCAGTATCCACTCTCAGCCTATAAGGTGTCCTGGAAAGCCTTTCCTGTTGTCTGATGGTGATGCGTCTCACTCACAGGTACTAGGGCTGACACCCTCCTGGGAGGGGCCGTGTTGGGACACTCTTTCCTCTGCCTGGTTATTTGGGTTCCTCTGACTGCTGTTGTGACTCTGGGCTTCTTCATGTGTGTGAAGATGGGCCTTTAATAAAAAAAAAAAACAACAAACCTAACACAATGCAAGTCCATTGGAAGTTGATTTTGCCTGTGTGTTTTTGCAGTCAGATCATGACAGTACCATATTGCAGGTCTGGTTGGGTAGGGACAAAAACACATTTGTAAGTCCTGTGGGGTCATATTTCAGTCAGCTGTTGCTTCTCGGTAACCTCTTTTTATATAGGAACCAGAAGTAAAATCTGTCAGTTTACTTATCCAAGACATCTCCCTCGCACCTCGACTTTGTAATTCTTGCTCCTAAATTAAGTGGAGAGCTTCACTATGTGGAAGGAAGTCAGACCCTTTGAGAGCCTCAAGAGAGAGCTCACCTCTGTCCAATTAAGTTGCTTAATCTCCTTTCTGTAGGCCTAACTTTCAGATGAAAATGAGGGAAGGATGGAGGATTGAATCACCTGAGGCGCTTCAACACTGAGACTCTGCAAAGCAGTTTTTGAGAAACTGAAACAATTTATAGTATATTAGGGCACATATCTAAACCAGGCCAGACTAATTACAGACTGAAATGGCCAGTATCTCTCCACTGATAAAGACAATCCAGGGTAATAAACTCAGATGTAAACACTGTAGGCATCAACATTTAATCTGATGAATCTTACCTTAAACTCATTAGTTAGATTTTTAGTATAAGAGCAGTGGATACTGCAATGAAAAACATTAAAAAAAACCCCAACTCTCAGCATGGGTTTTATATATATATATCTCTTAACATAAGAACCAATGAACTAGAAACTTAAATTTCAGTATTGGTAAAGTGCATAAAATTCATCTCTTTAAATATTTTCTATATGAAATTCAAGGTCCAGTAAGATCAGCAGGTGTTTAATTCAGACATCTTTGCGTTAGTTTTAGAACAGCGTGAGCTCAAACCAGAAAACTCCAATCCAGAATTGTCAAGGGGGAAAGGTTGAAGTTTCTTAAGAGTTTCCTGTTGTGATTGTTGCCTTTTTTGTTTGTTTGCTTGGGTTGTTTTGGTTTGGTTTGGTTTTGGTTTGGTTTGGTTTTTATACAGTTTTTAGAAGATTGGTTAATTATACTCAAATCAGAACAAATGAAAATAAAACAAATAAAACATGATAATGTTACAGGAAATGAGACCTGAACATTTTTTTTTCCAGGAATAATATTCCTAACCACTAGGCTGCTACTTCATTTCCTCTCTCTTTCACATGATGAGCCAAGCCTGACCTGAAAAAGTCAAAGCTTGGAGAATGGAGACTAAAAACAATCTATGACTGAAGAAACGGAAGGAATTCAGATTTGTGCTCATGAATTCCTGTTCAATACTACTTCAGGTGCCTCCTTTATTTGATATGGTCATTTAGCTTCTGCTTAGTTAAAGACAATATTTTCTGGTGACAGGTTAGCAGTGAATCTCATTTATATCTTATTCTCTTTTTTCTTTTTTTTCCTCCTGGAAAAGCAAGCAAACAACATTTTTTCCTTTTTTCTGCCCTTGGTATGCCTTACAAATTTTGCCCAATATTACAGTTATTGTCACAGTACCTGTAAGACTGATTTGGCAGCTGCCAAGATGCAGTCAGAGGTGAGTGCCATGGTAGGGGAATACTTAAGCACAGGTGACAGGCTGCATGGCAGCAGCAGCATGACATTTTATCTGGAGATACAGACAATGCAGGCAGTAGCACATTGCATTTGATATACACAGGGGACAGCTGTGGTAAGTGTAACAATGCACAAGGAAGTGCTTTGAAAGAATATGACAGGCAAAATCTGACTTATATTAAGAAATGGGAAAAAAGGGAATGTAATGGAAACCAATAGAATAGATTCTGTATCTTAAGATCAGTTTCATCCTACATTAAATAAGCTGTATGTAAACTGTAGACACACAACATTAAAAAATACTTAAAATACAGGTTACACCTGTCACCTGGAATATTTTATTCCACACAGTCCCAACCTTTGAAAAGTGTTCCTGCCTGATGTGCATTAAATACAACCTTGTTTCATGAGCTGTTCCACTGGTCCCACTGACATGCGCATAAATGGCAATGGTAGGTTCCTGTTTGACAAAAGCAAAAATAGGTATTGAGAGTTTATTTTTGGTTTAGATTTCCCTTCAGACTTACTTAATTTCTGCGCTGCTCATAATTCTCAGCACCAAAAATTAAATGGAATACCAAACTACCCTGAGACTCTTCTGGAAAGTTAGAGTCATGTATTCAAAATTGAGTACTGACATCTTTCATTCATATGGCATATTCAGTTTTCTTCTAAAAGACCTTGGAAGGAAGAGCATAGGAAGAATGAAGCATACATTGGTGGTTCATTGAGACCCACCACTGGCTAACTATGTTTTTATAGATGAACCCTGATGTTGTTGCTGAGGTGTTACAAACCATGGAAGAGCCAGTAGTGGATATATGTTTGCTTTTTGCAGCGCCATTATTCCCCATAGCTAGCATTTTGGACACTGATGTTTCTAGCATTCTGGAATGCACATAGAGAGCAGAGAGATGTATGTGCTAATAGGCTTTTATTTTTCTTCACAGTCTAGAATCATAGAATCGTAGAATCATTAAGATTGGAAAAGACCTCTAAGGTCCTCAAGTCCAACCATCAACCCAACACCACCATGCCAACTAAATCATGTCCTGAAATGCTACGTCCACACATTTCTTGAACACCTCCAGAGGTGGTGACTCCACCAGTTCCCTGGGCAGCCTGTTCCAATGTTTGACCACTCTTTCAGTAAAGAATTTTTCCTGATATCCAATCTAATACTCCCCTGATGCAACTTGAGGTCATTTTGTCTTGTTTTATTGCCGATTACTTGGGAGAAGAGACCAATACCCACCTTGCTACAACTTCCTTTCAGGTAGTTGGAGTGAGCGACAAGGGCTCCCTTTCACCTTCTCTTCTTCAGACTAAACAATCTCAGTTCCCTCAGCCACTCCTCATATGACTTGTGCTCCAGATGCTTAACCAGCTTGGTTGCCCTTCTCTGGACATGCTCCAGCACCAAAATGTCCTTCTGGTACTGAGGGGCCCAGAACTGAACACAGTACTTGAGCTGTGGCCTCACCAGTGCTGAGTACAGGGGGACAATCACCTCCCTTCTCCTGCTGGCCACACCATTTCTGATACAAGCCAGGATGCTGTTTGCCGTCTTGTCCGCCTGGGCACACTCCTGGCTCATGTTCAGCCAGCTGTTGATCAATACCTCCAGGTCCTCTGGGCAGCTTTCCAGCCACTATTCCCCAAGCCTGTAGTGCTGCATGGGGTTGCTGTGACCCAGGTGCAGGACCTGACACCTGGTCTTGTTGAACTCCATACAACTGGCCTTAGCCCATCGATCCAGCCTGTTCAGGTCAGCTTGGATTCACGACATCTATTCAAAGTGCAGATGTTATACTGTTTCAGCTATAGAGGGAAAAAAAGAAAAAGAAAAAAAAATTGTCTAAGCATATTTTTTTCTTGCCTCTCTGTTCTATAAGTTTTTGCATGGAATTACATACTAAGCCAAACCCTTAATAAATATAAAACAACATAGTTTAAATTGAATTAAGAAAAATTATGGTGCTTAAATATTTTACACCTTTTAAAATTTGGGCCTTGTGATATAGCCAGAAACATTTTTTTTAATTATCAAAAAGTAAAGAGAAATCCAACCGTAAGATAAGGATTTGACATTTATCTACATTACTATCTTTTATTCTGTTTCTTATTTAGAGCTTGTATAGATTTAATTCTTTTCAGCCTTGGAAGTACTATGCACTAAGCTCCAATTCTCAATTTTCCTGCCCCATCACAAGCCCCTGAAGGAGGAAGAGATCTCCAGAGCCCTCTTGCCCTACTCTGGAGTGTGGCAGCTCTCCTGGGCTGTGGTTTGCAGGTACAGAGCAGCGATGGAAAGTGTGGCCCATCATTTAAAAATAGTGATAACAGGGAACTTGCTGAAGGAAGGAGCAGCAAAAGACAAATAGCAATGCTGTGGGTTCCCAGGAAACTACAGCCTGTAAATTCTCACCGCCATGAATGGTAGATACACTCTCAGGTACAAAATAAGGAAAAAGGACATAATGAGACAAAGCTTTCTGTAAAACACATCATTAGATAATTATTTTTACTTATCTCTTCTGGCTCTCAAAATATGTTCCATTATAGTAAAAATTCTTAGTTAACTGCCCTGGCAGAGAGAGTTAATTATAGCCAATATGCCTAAGGCACCGGACGTTAAAGAAGCTGAAGTTTCTGTAGCTACTCCAGATGTCTAATAGTCCTGGTATTCTCAGGAATTTTACACTATTGATAAAAATTTACTCTTTGGCAATGAAAAGGTGTTTGTTTTTTATTGCTTCCAGGTTGCTTTTTCTCCTGCAATTTACTGGCAGCACAATTTGGGAAGAAAGAAAGTGTCTGCTTGCAGAATCAGTGGAAAAAGGAAAGTACAAATAAATATGGAAGCTAAGAAAGTGAAAAAGACAAAATTTAAAATGACAGCAAGACAAAAATCCCAAACTCTGAAACCAGCACAGCTAATAAGAGGAAAAGCTGAGCAAGGGCTTTTATGGGCCAATAATGTTGATTTTCTGTAAGTCCTGGACATGGAAAAAGTTCCACAGAACTACAAGAAAGCTAGTGTTTTATCAATATTTAAAAACCTGTAAACAGAATGACTAACATATTATGGACTGAAAATACAGATACTACACAAAATATGTTAAAGTGATAATGCAGGACTTGACTGATTGTATTAGCTTTCTTTAATTCTTTTTTAATGCAAATCACCATGGGCTTATAGAAAACAGATTGGGTTTTCTTGAGTGGTTTTTTTGTTGGATCTTTTTTGAGTTTCAACTGTGGCTGTTAATAATAATAATAATTTTCCAGTATACTTTAAATTCAGAAGGCTTCTGGTTATATTTAGGAAAAGAGGCAAAAAACAAAGCAAAAAAACCCAAAAGCAAAACAAAATAAAACATGACACAGTACTTTGATCAGACACTAGCTAACTCAGTGTTTAATGGATGTTTTCCTAATGGTGTCCTGCAGGCACTCAGTTCCAAGACTACTTGCTTTTGAATATTTGTATTAATGATTAACACAGAATAGAAATTTAGAAAAAGAAAAAAAAAAAGAGACCAAAACTAATTAAAATAATGAATATTATTTTTATATTTATTTCAGACCATAAATTATCATCAGATGATATACATGCTATTCACATTTCTTTCTTTTGACTTCAGTTTCTTGAAAATGAAACCAATTAAAAAATGTTTTTTATCTCAGCGGTACGATATACCCCAAAATCTCACATAAATTGCTTTAAGAATAAAAGTTAATTCTTTTCTTTAAAACCTTCCAAGCCAAGCTTAAGCCAATATATAACTCTGTTGAAACAAATCCAGTCTGGTTAGGTCTTCTTTTTATAAAGAGAGAATTAATTTATATTCAAATAGTATGTTTAAATTTTATTGCAGTCATACCATTTAGCAAAAACCATACACTGAAATAGGAATGATCTAAAGCAATATTCCTAGTAGTGAAATAATTTCATAGCTAGGTTGGATGAAACTGAAGGACTCATCATTCCCATCTCTTAACAGAAAATAATATAAATAAAATAAAATAAAATAAAATAAAATAAAATAAAATAAAATAAAATAAAATAAAATAAAATAAGAGAATAGAATTTAGAGGGTGAAGACCCTGTTACATCTTTGTTTTGGAGAGGTCACCTTTTGTCCCTTACCATTATTTGACTTACTGCTCAGATGACCTAGCTATACCTAAAGGTGTATTAAATGCTTTTAAAGTCCATCTTTGCAGATGACAGATGCTTATGACTGGTAACTAAGTTAAGAGGAATAAAGAGAAGTAACATATGCACCTGCTCTAGAGAGCACTCCTTCAGAGAGGTATATAACACAGTTCAAACTCATGTACATCTGGGTCCTTTATAGCAAACCACGTTTCTATCACCCAGTAGATTTAAATCCCAATACTGAATAGGCACTGCAAATATCCAATTCACCTGGCAATTAGCATGGCAATTAAGCAAATAGCCTTTTCAGATTTATATCTTGAGTCTGGCAAAGAAAGGAGGGACATATATAACTTAAGGCATAAAAAGTTGTACCCTTGACTAATGTCTAATAATTTGCTGTCTATGATGAAAAATAGAAATTGCAATAAATACAACTGTAATAATCTGGGAGAAGACCAAGTGAAGGCCTAGGAACCTTGTACCTATTTATTATTTGTACAGTGATTTTTTTCTACCACTATTACTTATCTTCTAGGAGTTCTTCTAATTCATATCAAGGAACAGGACTCCATTACTTCAGGAACTTCAAAAATAATCAGGACATAAAAGCTTAAATTACCTAATGTTAATGACTAAAAAATTACATGGCTAGTTTAAACTATCTCACCTAGTATCCTTCTTTAAACAAGTTAGGTTCCATCAGGTGGCTGAGCAGCTGTTTCTCAGATAGGTGAGGTGATTTGTCAGTCTAACTAATAAACAAGCATGTATTAAAGATGTGGGTGAGAGGCATAGCACAGGGTAAAAAAGTGACTGACAGAGAAGCATCTTAATTTTTTATATACTCTAAAGAAGATGGTAGCCTGGCCTCAACAGTAGGGTGCAGATTACTGCTTCATCTTTGCCATCATTGTTGTGCTGTGTGCTGCCACCCTCGGTATTTCAGCAATTGTTCCCTTTCCAAACCATTACTGATATTAAGGAGAAGGTAGGTCTTACACTGGAAATCACAAATATCATGGCAAATATCTCACAGCTTATAAACAAAATCGCAGTGATTCTTAAGACACAAGGGCACAGTCTCAGTTTTGCACTGAAATTTAGGATCACAAGCAAGATGAAACTCCTGAGACATTTATTTATGTATTCATATTTTGTAGTATAGCATCTTATCACAACAACCCTGTGGTGATAAAGACAATCCAAATACATCATAAAAACTGTCATTCCTCAGTTCTGCAACTGTTTAGAGTCCACATATTCAAAGAAATTTATTGCCTTCCAAAGCTAATCTTTCCCAAATAGTGAAATACTCTGCATTCACGTCCTTTTCTATTCCTGTTGAAAGCTCTTGGTCTACTCTGTCAAATGGATTTTAAATGCTGTTTTGAAGATTGAAATTTGGCAGCTTTGGTCTAAAACTTTTGACTTATTGAAAATAACCTTTTTTGTGGGCACAGACAATTCTCGCCTACGAAAGGTCTCTTAGCTCAGACTTTTATTTTTAATAAAGTACAGCAATCTAGATAGACTCCAAAATAATTATAACCTAAAATATGGGACACCTTGGATCACAGTACAGACACATAGATTGCTTGACAGTGAAAGATAAGGGCTTTTTTCATAGATTCTCAAACAGTATGTTCCACGTTATTAAAATAATTTCATTCATCTTACTTGAGTGTAAGAGAACTGCATTTTGTATTTCACTCATTAGGATACTCAAATAGGCAGCAGAAAGTGGTACAATAGGAATTTATTTACATACCAATCAAATAAATCTCCTGAATAATCAAAGAAATATTCTTAATATATTAATTGAAAGGGTTGGGTTTTTTTCATGTATTTTCCTGCCAACATCATCTAATAGCTGAAACATAATTTCACTCTTGTTTATGTCACACGTGCTTTTAAAATCTTATTTGTACCCTTCCTCAGCCTTTCATTGTTTGGCTAAGCGTTGCACACATTTTTCAGATGAAGGCTCACAATACTTTATATAATAACATTAATGTTTCCCTTTCTCTTTTGGATATACCTCTTATATTCATTATGGTGATATTGCTTTGAGCTTAAAGACATCTCATGACAGAAGAGTTCATACAGGGTTTATAAATTCCCATTGCAGAAATTTTTATTTCTTGTTCATCCTATTTCTGAATGTCTGTCATGATATCCTAATTTTCCTGAAGAAGTCTCCCAAGCCTGTGCATCACTATCTGTTATTATCACCATCTCATTTTCTGTAGCACAGCTGTTAATTCAGAAGTTAAGTGAAAAGCTTTTTAAGACCAACACATGCAACATTCTAAGAACAGCATTCTTTCAGCCTCAAAGTTTGACTTTCAGCACAGCTCCTTCCTTCTTTGGTAGTTCCTTACCCCTTACAGCTCTGGAAATACAAAAAGTTTCCAGGTGGAACTGCAAATTTTTTTAATTGTTTATTGCAGTGTATGTAAATTAGTTCTGTATTTTCCTTGACTAAAAAAATTACTTATTGGAAAATATAAAATCTAGTTTGTTACAATTTACCTTTGATAGTATCATGTAAAATTTTACTACATATTCTATTTACCTCCATATTCCTTGTTTTGTGTTTCAAATTTTGTTCAGTCTTGCATGCTATTAAAATCTTGACCTCATCATGCCACAATATCTTTGTTACATTACTGTTGAGGCATACTTTACCATTATAAACTTAACAAACTGATTTAAAACACCAAAAGGCTTGTACTAGATTTGCAATTTAAAAAAAATAAGAATTTGGTTTTGGCATTGAAATAGAAATTTTGAGTGTGTGTGGGGGTTAATGTTTTTCTTTTCCGTTGTCATGAAGTTATTTTCTTTATACGTTTCATGGCCATTTTTCCTTTCTAGTTTTAGTCTATATAATGTGTGACACTCTTACTGTTTTCCTTTTTTTTTAGAATAACTGCCTCATCATTGCAGAGGGACCTCATTTCTTCTTTCATCATCCACCAGGTTCCCCATTCCCATTCAGGTGCTCTTTCATTCAAATTATTCTTTTTTTTTCCACTGTATTAGAATTGAAAGTTTCTGTTTCAATTTGTCAGGGAGTAGAAACATTTTTAAGTGTGTTAGAATAGGCTAAGCTGCTCAGAAACTTTGTGCTTTGAGTTTCTTTCCATATAAGAGGACTATCCTTATTCCCCTTTCCACATGTGTTTCTGTAATGGGTTTGTCTTTTGACTGTGTGTTGCAGACAGTATGTTTTCTAAATGCTTATAAAGGGTCTAGGTAACAGTAGTTTCTGTCCTCAGTTAATAGAAGTAATCATGATTATAGGATGAAAAAGTAATGTGTGGAAGAGCAGGCATGGAATTTGTTCTCCTTATTAAATATAAAACACATAAAATAAAGAATTTGAAAGCATTTACCTTAATTTTTTTTGAGCAGAGAATTCACTCCTGACCTATGGAGTTTGTGTGCCAAGAAGAGTTTCCTATTACTCTCAATCAGTACATCAAACATTTGTTCACTTAACCACAGGAGGAAATGACACAAGGAATTAGATAACATTCATGTTAAAACCCTACCGGATGACAAGTACTAACAAAGATATATTTTATATGACTGCATAGCAGACTGGATGTTCCATGCTAAATAATACAAATCTATCTTCATTGAGGAAGAGGAGTTGATTATTCAGAAGTGACAACCAGGAGGAAAACTCTGAAGAGGCAATTGGTCACCATTTGAAAATAAAAATGAATTCTACATCTTGGGTAAATTTATTATTTTTTTTTAAATAAAATTAATATTTTTAAAGTTCTCAGACCTCCTCAGCCTTCACTCTCTGCTCTCTAGATGGATTTTTTTGGCATTTACAGTGTCCCCTATCTTCATTAAGATCCTGCTGCCATTTCTTCTCTTATATCTCTTCAGTTGCAGGCCAGTCCTCATCTGATATAGGTCCACATGGCAACACTGAAGTCACTGAAGTAAATTTAAATCAGCTAAGGAGCTGTTCCTAATGCCACTAATATGATCCACTTGTTACACTTTTAAGATGTTTGCCAAATTATTTCATTCATATATATGTATGACAGCTACATACATAATGGAGCTTTCTCTAAAATATTGAATAAGTTTGCAGCATCACTACATTGCATAGGAGCAATCAAAGGTTATAAATTAATTTTGCACAGGCAAAAGCCAAATCCCACTAAATTTTCTTGAATCAACAAATGATCATGGACTCTGCCATCTACGGAAAAGATAGCATGCATAAAAAAAAAATGGGACCAAACAACTGAGCTTTAAGCCAATATCTGTATGTACCAGAGACATCAATACAGGCTGGGGGAAGACATGCTAGAGAGCAGCCCCGTGGAAAAAGACCTGGGGGCACTAGTGGATCCAAAACTGGACATGAGCCACCAATGTGCAATTGCAGCCCAGAAGGCCAATCACATCCTGAGCTGCAGCAAAAGAAGTGTGTCCTGCAGGTCGACAGAGGTGATTCTGCCCCTCTACTCTGCCCTGGTGAGACCTCATCTGGGGTACTGCATCCAGCTCTGGAGACCCCAACACAAGAAGGATGTGGACCTGTTGGAGTGTGTCCAGAGGAGAGCCACGAAAATTATCAGAGGGCTGGAGCACCTCTCTATGAAGAAAGGCTGAGGGAGTTGGGGTTGTTCAGCCTGAAGAAGACTCAGGGGGGACCTTATAACAACCTTCCAATACCTGAAATGGGCCTATAAGAAAGCTGGGGAAGACCTGTTCACGAGGGCACGTAACAATAAGACAAAGGGTAATGGTTTAAAGCTAGAAAAGGGTGGATATAGGTTGGATATTAAGAAAAGTTTTTTTAATATGAGGGTGCTGGATCACTGGAACAGGTTGCCTAGAGAGGTGGTGGAGGCCCCATCCCTGGGGACATTGAAAGTCAGGCTTGATGGGGCTTTGAGCATGGAGGTGTCCCTGCTTATTGTAGAGGGATTAGACTAGATTACCATCATCGGTCCCTTCCAACCCAAGACATTCTGTGATTCTATGATTCTATTTCAATATGCATTAGACATAACACTCCAGTGCCCGGATTCTCTAGTGCAAAGATGCAGGAATCCAGTCCTTCAGTCAGGTTGGAGAGCAGCCAAACTCAATGACTGGTGATATGAAGAAATAAGAAAAACCTCTTGTTGCTTGTAGCACTTGAGTTCAGACAGGATGGCTAAATTCAGCTGTGTGGGGGTGTACAGACCTGCCAACTGGCAACAGGAAACCGATCCTGAGAGATGACAGAAGTGACCTCTTCATCACTTGGCAGTGTCAATAATAACACAACAGTGACCTGTTACATACTAGGTAACCTATGCTATCTAATTCTTGTATAACTAACCACATTTTTGTGTTTTTTCTGTTAGGTTGGGTTTTGCTGTTTGTATTTTATTAACTTACTAACTTACTGATATTAACTGAATGGCTGTTTTGGGGTTTTGTTTTGTTTTTTGATTGTTTGGTTTTGGTAGCATTACACTGAAAACCAAAATCTATTTGGTGTTTTATCAGATTTTTTATTAATTAACAGTAAAAATTATCAAGCCTGAGCTTTTAGTTCCTGAAAAATGGAAAAGCACAAACTGAAGGTAGTCAAACCTAAAACATGGTAAGGTTGGACATGTCTCAAACAACTATAGCAGTAACTAATGTGTCTTTTAAAAATACTCAGACTGAATTTTTCTTATACTCTTTTCACTGGACAGTATTCTTGGTGGTGAGTCAAGTAAGGGAGTTATGGGGAGTCAAAAAAGTAACTTTGCTCCTGTTTCATTGAATAAAACAGTGATTTGATTAAAAACCAGATTTAACTAAAGCACTGAAAGGAGCCTTTTAGCTTTGCAATAGCATCTCCTTATTTTATTGCCTAGTTTGAAAAGAACAAACAGCTGTTCAGCCAGTTAGCTTGACTCTTCTCTTGGTGTATTAAAAGCTATCAATACATCACAAGAACGCAAATCATTGTTCCCACTCAGCTAGCTGTGCATAGGTAAAGAAAATGGTGAATACTAGAGGAAATAAGTAGGTACAGGTAAGGAAAATTTAGATAAGACTTGTTATATGATCCAGAGCCGTGCTTTGGGATCATCTATGGAGGACAGTGTTGTGTAATAATGTCTTCTAGGTGTAAGATACAGGATTGGTGGTTAATAAAAATTGTGGCCTTAGGTAGGTACTGATGATTTCCTCCTCTATTTTTTATATAGTAACTCATTCATATGAAAAGTGAGTATATATGAAAATGCCTTGAAATGAAAATGCAACTTTTCAAAACTGGTCTGATTTGGTGAAACTAATAACACAAGAAGGAAGCAATACAGATTAAAGGCCAGTCTATGTTAGAGTATCTTCAGAGTTTTCTCTCATAGAACATTATGCTTGGTTTTCACTACATTTTTTCTTCTGTGTTCACTGGAAAATGCACTTTACATTCTGTTTCCTTTGTATAAAATTATTTATGAATCTTCTCATAGTTCTCTGTATGTTTCTGTTTCGCTGATGGAACTCCATTCTTTGGTGGCTTTATCACCAATGGATTTACTGGATATTAATCAAAGACCATCTAACCTAGTGAGGAAAGCTCCTTGTCATTGTATCTTCAAAACATAACTTCGATAAAATCCTGTATAGATTAAATCTCTTATACGTACCATGATACTTGTATAACTATATCTCACCAGTGATTGTAACTAGTAAGGCAAATATAAACACACACCTTTAAGCCTTCTAATACTGATTTCTCTTTACATAACTAGTATAGTTGACAGTATCTATAATTGTTATGTGAATAAATATAATACGTAATGGGTGCACTCCTACCTACTTGTTAAAAATATATTTTTATACATATACATTTGTTATTCCAGAGAGATTTCTAAAAAAAACAACCCATAAATAATAAAGTATCTGATATAGAACTCCTCCTGTTAGCCAACTACTTTACATAATACACTTTTATTTCCAGGATATGTTTTTAGTCAATGCATCAAAGAGACTGAAATGTAGGTAAACAATGCACTATGTGTTTTGAAACCTAAGTTATTTATGGCAGTGGAAAAATTTTTGAAGACCTCGTAGCTCTGGCTTAAGTCATGTTCATTATCAGATCCAACAACAGGGAATTTACAAGAAAGTGTGCAACATATATATGTATATACATTCATACTGATAAAATATGCTTTGTTGAATGAAGGGTTAAGTATCAGAAAATCTGTTCACTTGCAATTAAAAATTGGAAAAGCGCTATAAAAAGTAAAGTATATTTTAGTACAAAAAAGAAGCAAACTGGGAAAATAAAAGTTAAGACTTTTTGATTTTGATATCTTACATAATTTTTGGATGAACATTAACCCACTGAATCAGTATGGAGGAACTCTTCATTTACTCTGAAGTCAGTAAGAGTACTCTCCAGCCCATTGTTCTTAGCTTCTAATAGCATTGCCTCTGAAATAGTATTGGAACTGATAGACAACCTCAGAGCCTACTTTGAGTAGGCATATTTGTCTTTGCATTCAAAATCCTTGTTCAAGTTAATATAGATAGATAATCTCTTTCAGAATATAGAAATATTTACAATATATATAAATCTATATACTTAGATTAGATTAACATAATGTAGTTCGTGTTTCTTAGGAAATTATGTTTCCTTAGATAGTAGTAGTTTTAAAATAGAAAAAGCATTATTCTATCACAAAAACCACAAAGAAATAAATGCAAATCTTGATTGTCTGTACAAACACTGATCTCACATTCTGTTTTCACATTTGAAATGAGAAGCAGAGGTTTGTTTTGAACTGAAATACTATTGATATCAGCATGAGCTTATCAGCTCAGGGTAGAGAAGTCATCTCTGCTTCCATGCTCTTATAATTTGCAACAAGGTTGTTGTTTCAAATGTTATTTTTTCTAGTAAAGAGACAGCTCATTAGATCTCATTACTAGTCAGCAGCTGTCACAGAGCATAGATTTAAAACTTATGGCAATACATCTCTTCACAAAAGCTTTCTCTAAAAATGGGGAAACAATTTATTTTGTCATTAACCTCAAATGACATTGCACATGGACGCATTTACACCTTTTGCACTGCTGAGAAGCATTTTAAATTCAGTATTTTAAACTTATTTTATGGCATTTGTTCTCTTTAAAATGCTGATTTCTACTTTTGGAAAACCGTAAACCAATAAATGAAGTGAAAAGAATGATATTTCATCACCAAATTGTCACAAAAAAGGAGGAAAATATTTTGTTTGGTTTTCCCCACAGTCTGTTTGCAAGGAAAGAAGGATTCCAGGGAATTCTTTGCCTCAGTCAAACCAAAAGATGAACTTGAGCTAGCAAAGGTTGACCTGGCAACTCTCATCGGTCTCATCAGAAACTGCAAGATGAGTGTGTTGTACTGAGGAAAAAAGATGTCCAGGGAATGTTGATAATGTAACTTCAGAATTTGTGATGTTAATTTAACATTTCTGAGCAAATGTAGTACAAGGGCCTTGCTTCTGCAAAGGAATGTACAGCCCGTACATTCAAATTAGAAAAAAAAATAGGATTCTTATTTGCAGAGCTAGAAACAATATACAACGATCTTATTTCTTGAATATTTCTTTCATCTTTTAGAAAACATAAAATGAGGTACTGCACACAATGTTGCAGGTCCAGCTGTTAAAAAGCACAGAAACTGCCCACCAAGTGCTGTAATACCAAACATCCTTTTGCATCCTTAAGCAGAAACGTAAGTTAGAGAGCAGGAACCAACATTTTCCAGTTGATGGTGTCCTTATTAAAATCTGAAGGCCTAAGAGTGCTGCTCACAGCAGACAATACCGTTGACAAAATCTGATTTAAAATTGCAGCTTTTCATAAAAAAATTAGACATATTCTGAAAAAAGAGAGAGAAAAGGTCTGATTTATATATAGTTTATGACTCCTATGACACTTTTCTACATTTCTGTTTGATCCTTAACATAACAGTCATCTTTGTTTGTTTTTCTTTTTTTTACAAAGCGTTTTACAGTACTGTTTTCTTTGTTATTTCCACTTGATCCAAAGCACAGAGGTGTGCCAAATTAACATCTCCCATGGGAGAAAGGTGATCTGTTTCTTTGTTGACTTTTTTGACTTTTAAACAAATGTTTTCTCATTTTACCATCTGTCACTTGCAAAATATTTACAGTGTGCAACTAAAGAATTCTATTAAATACTTTATACAAAGCACAAATCCCAATAACTATTTTGTGTGACTGGCAAAACTTAGGATAAAAGAAAACAGTATGGAACGTTAAAGCAAGGTGGGTTATAAAAGCCACTTTTCAGGTCTGAATAAGCACATTTGGATATTTTATGGACAAAGAAGTGTTTCCTCCTTTGACAAGTGAGACTTGCTTTTGGGTTAAAACTAAAGGAAGGTAAAGTTCCCTGGAATTTCTTTAATTTACCTTAATAGCTAATTTGGTAAATTAATCAAAAAATATTACTCAAAGTGTATGAAAGTGATCATAATCAGTTCTTAAAACTCGGGGTGCATGCACGTTACATTAACCAAGCAATACCAACGGCCAGCACAATGCATCCTTAAGTGACCTTTTTCACAGAAATGCCTGTGTTTCATCTCTTTGTCTCTGTAAGATTTTACTCAGGACATGTGACAGATCCCACACCACCTTTGCACACTTGAGGCCTTTGGTCTCAAGCCCACATCGTAGATTTTCAGTTGGCTGCCAGTGATAGGCCATGCACCTAGAATGGATTGCAGCCAGCCAAGGAGGTATTCTGGCTTTCTGAGCTGTGCCTGGAGAAGCCAGGCACTGCAGAATGAAATCTGAAAGGCTGACATGTTGCCTTTAGACGTGTTGTCATTAGAGTGGAATTCTTCATACTCAGTGTTATGTAGCTTGTAATGGTTTTATAAATTTCCCCTAGTTGCTGTAGACTTTGTAGTCAAAGCAAAGAGCTAGACATCTCCAAAAGGTGATACAACTCCCTCGCAGGTGACTCCTGATACTGGATGAGAAGACCATGCCTCTGTACGTCAGCATGCTTAAAGTGAAGCTATTGGAGGACAGGGATATATCACAATTGTCTTATTTCCCATATTTTTAAAAAAACTAATGACCCATGTTAGTTTACATGAGAATCCTCGTCCTGTTGTAGGTGTTAGGAATGCTTTGATTCCATTGGCCAGACAAAGAACTTAGGAAGAAGGGAATCTTGTTTCTGAATCATTGCAAGCTGAATAGGATAACTTGTAACCATGAATATAACAAGCCTAAGCAGTAAGCTGAGCTATGCAGACCTTTGCCAAATGCATTTATGGCACTTTTAGAAACTCTAAAGGTAGAAATAATTATATCTGCAGAGTACAAATACTTCCACAGTGAAGTGGCTTTGAGATCACACCCTAGAAGTTAGGCATGTAAGTCCTTTTCTGATACCTCGATTTATGTGATATACTAACAAATCACAAAGGCAATCCATGGCAGAGGAAGGATTTGACCCAAGACCTCAACTCCTGAGCTAATATATGAAATATTTTATGAATCAGTATTTCTTTTTGACAGTTCACTATGTGATAATGTAATTTATTTCTAAGCAAAACATATTCCAGATGGCTTGCATTTGTAGCTATGCTTGAGGAAGAATTAAGGATGTACTTGTTAGGCTTCCATGTTAGAATTACATGATGAAATACTTGCCATTTATAAGTGTCTTGACCTGATATTTAACAAGAGTTTTCACTTTCTAGAGTCAGCTTCATAACTATTTTTACCTCGGTTGACCTTGATAGAAATGATGTTGCATAGGCATGGATACAAAGAACTTTTTGCTCATAATGAAGATGTCTGAAAGTTAATTTCTCGACAGTCCAAGATTTCGTGACTACTAATATACTAAGCATGCTGCTGCTGAATTTTTAAGAATGTGGGAATGTTTACAAGTTTGTGGGAGTAAGCTCAAAACATTGAACTGAAAATATGGGTGGAAAAAAGGCTTTTAGTATTTTCTACAAAATACATGGTGTTCCCCTAACTAAAACAGTTCAGCTAGCTTCAGCAGATCACCTCTTATCCTTAAGTCCCCCTAGAACTCCTCACAATGATTTTTATTATTTTTTTAAGACTGGATTCTTATTCTGTTTCTGAAGGAAATGTAAAGAATTAGTGATAGAATTGAATTTCAGAGTCAGAAAGTGGGGTATTGTGTATCTGGTTGATGGGGTTTTTATCATAGACATATTTAATTGCCTGGTTAGTATAGGGAAAGATTAAACCTCTTTATTTTAAAATATTTTCATTTGTTTCCTACAACTTTATTCTCAAAACATTCATTTTGCCACTTTCTACTGGACCTACTCATTAGAGAAACCCAGATTTAGCAAAAAGGGAGCAATCAATTTATTAGGATTAATAAATATGACAAATATTATATTGTTGTATAATGAAATCAGAGTCTTGAATAAGCATTGTAAAAAATGTCATCAATATTAAGTTCATTATTTCAAAGGGCATTTACATTACAGCTTGGAGATGTAGGAGTTCAAATGAAAATTGAGGAACCTTGACAAGGTCACACAGAATGCAGGAACTTACAAACTCAGCTTTTATCAGTAGCGTCTGGCTCTTCAATTTCCAGGCACACAGATGGAATTAAATCTTAGATTAAAGTCATGTTAGCACTATTGCTTTCAGTGGAATTATGGTGATTGTCACCATGGGGAACTTCACATGGCTGAAGACTCAATGCATTCCCATTCTCTGTACTTGTTCCTCTTCTGGTTAGTGGATCTTTAACCTATAAAGTCCTTTGTTGAAAGATAAATATGTGATATTAATCATTGGGATTTGCATCAGAGAGATATATTACATGATTTGTTTATGTAAATGACTCAAGAAGTGAACACTCCAAGGGCAAACAGTAAGTGATATTTGCTTGGGACTATGAAGACCGATGTAACAATAAAAGAATGCCATGTGACTTTTAGCTAGACTAATCAAAAAGGTTAATGTATCATTTAAATAGAAAGAATTAACAAATAGCATTTGTATTTACTGTTTATGAATAGGAATTATAGTTTTGCTGTTATTCTTAGAAACAAAAAAATAATTGTCCATTACCATATGAGAATGGCCAGGTATCTGATGGACTTGTGTGTGTGTGTGTTCAGAGAATAATTCCATAACAGTAAATTATTATTATGAAACGATAGAGAAAATAAATGTATTTTCACATCAAAAGTTAATTTTCTGATTTCTTACAGAAATGCAGATGCCAGCAAAGTGAGAATTCATTAATCCACTGGCTAATAAATGTATTCTTGAGGAAAAAAATCTGATTTTTCCAAACGTGCCAAACAATTTTTCCTGTCTTCCTCAGCAAGGAGATCAGGGGAGATTTACCTCTTCACTCTCTTTCTCATTTCCTTTGCAGTCTTGTCTTCTGTTGGACCTTTGAACAGATAATTCTTATGCCCTCTCTATATTCATCATTCTGTTCAGTCACATAGAGTGTATAGAACCAGAATAATTTAAATCTTATTTAAATGTCATTATAAAGATCTTACACAATGTACCAGGCTTTTGCTTGAGGCTTTGATGCAAGAATTAACTTCATTCTTGTTCAATGCATTAATTGTCTAGTCCAGAAGCAGAAACACTGTTTTCCAGTTTAGGTGACGAGTCACACACCAGAGTAATTACCAGAAAAAGTATTTTGGTATTTGTAATGGCAATTATAGTCTATTCTGTCTTGGTTCTCCCTTTCTGTCTTTAGAATTGTTTAATATTCTCCTTGTTCTTATGAAGCTGCAATTTTAGATTTGCGTTTCACAACACCTTATTAAGAATCAAAACATCTCAGGTACATAGTTTTTTCATCATGATAGAAGTTCTGTGAAGACTTCCGCATTTTGCATCTTATTTTTCATCTGTCTTTTGTGTTGTTCTAATTATATTCAGTATTTCTGTTATTCTTCAGAATCTCACATATGCAACTCTTGAAGGCCCGGTATACTAGAATAAAATTAGAGAATCACATAATGGTTTGGAGCCAGATGGAACTTTAAAGATCATTCAGTCCAATCCCCCTGCAGTGAGCAGGAACATCTTTCACTAGATCAGATTGCTCAAAGTCCCATCTAAACTGACCTTGAACATTTCCAGGAGTGGGACAACCACAACTTCTCTGTGCAAGCTGTTCCATTGTCTCACCCCTCTAATTGTAAAAAATTTCTTCCATATATCTGATTTTATCTAGCCTCTTTGTTATACCTAAATCTACCTTTTTTAATTTTAGAACTGTTACACTTTGTCCTGTCAGTGTAGGCCCTGGTAAAAAAAGTATCTCCTCATCTTTATTGAAAGCCCTTTTATATGTGTTGAAAGACTGCAATCAGGTCTCTCTAGAGCTTACCTTTCTCCTGGCTGAACAACTTCAACTGTCTCATCCTTACTTTATAGGACAGATGTTCCAACATTCTGATCATTTTTGTGGCCCTCCTCTATAACCACACTTACCACCATATCTTTCTTGTGCTGGGGATCCCAAAACTGGACTCAGTACTCCAGGTGGGGTCTCATGAGAGCAGAGTAGAGGGGGAGAATAACCTCCATTGACCTTGTGGCTTCTTTTTATGCAGCCCAGGATACAATTTGCTTTCTGGGCTGTAAATGCACATTGCTGGCTCATATCTAATTTTTTGTCTACCAATATCTCTAAGTCCTGCTCTCAATCCATTCATCATCCAGCCTGTAGTGATACTGGTACAGAGTGCACAAGAGCTTTCTCTTTTCCCCTGCTGGATTGTTGGCACATGTTCAAGTTGCAGACTAAATAAAAAAAATGTTTAGACACTTTGCTTCCTTATATCATAATGGATTCCCTTAATTTTACCATTATTTGACACTGTTGCAAAGTTCTTAGTGGGAAGCTCAAAGATTCCCTATTAATTTGAAGAAAACGACAATATAAGTTCAAAAAAGAGTTCAACTTTTGTTCCAGGAAACAGCCATATGAAAAATCACCTCATGTATGTGAGAAGATGCTGATTCTGATAAGAATGTAAGCTACAGTTTCAAATTTAAAATAAATATAACCAAAATAAATAAATAAATAAAAGGATTCATAAGGGGTTTATTGGACAGCGTATTCCCTCTTTAGCAAATGTTGCCAGAAAGTAACTCCAGCAAAATTACAATGGCAGCTGACTTGAAACCTTATAGGTTCTAAATCATAGCCTTGCTATATCATAAAAGGCTATGATATGCAAGATACGTTTTGTTTCTGGCATGTCTTTCACAGAGTCATGTTATTTAGAAGGCATTCATCTGACTACAACATTAACTGAACATTCTGGGGGAAACCAAAACAATTTTTAAAAATATTATTTCTTTCAGAATGAGAGCAGCAAGAGTAACCTTACAGATAGGGAACTGAGCTTTTGGATCTTGACAGGATTTGAGCCCGTGTCTCAGAAAAATGTACACTGGAGTTAACACTAGGAGTTCTTTAGCTAACTACCAAAAAGACTAGACCACTGTACAGGCAAAAGTTGTTCATGAAAATTGTTTTCCTCTTTTTAAATTCTTTTTTCAAGTGCAGTTCATGTGTAACACACTCCTGCGTGTTTTTAGTTTCAAGTATTTTACAGAGTATCAAAACAACCTGTAATTCTTTTTTCTTGGTCTTTACATTTGCTTCTATGGAAAGTCTTGAACTGAAACAAAAATCTAAAATTGAAAATACTGCAGTCACATATTTTTATCTTCCCTGTTGACTTCATCATTACCAAAGGCTATGGTGCAGACAGTCTTAGTTTTCTTAACTAGTGACAGCGGGTACCTCTCTATTCAATCTAAACTTCCAGGGTCCTCATATGTGGAAGGAATGCCAGTTCTTAGTTTTTCTCCCAAATTGTTTTTTTAATAGAAGAGACACATATTTGCATTTTATTTGGCTAAAGATTTTTCTGCATTCTGAGAAAAAATAAAATGTGTCAAATGTTATCTTCATGAGAACTGTAACTCAAATCATGGACATCTTAATTTATTGAGCAGTAATTTGTCTAACCAAAATAAATCCTGACTGAGCTGAATTTCCCTTTCTAACTAACAAACCCCTTTGTATATTTGCCAAAACTGTGGCAGGAAACCTTAACAATTACTTTTAATTATATATGCAGTGAACAAGAGTTATTCGTATTTCTTTTCCAATCCAAAGAAACATTATTTTTTTTAAGCACTTTGAATAAACATATTTATATAGAGACTAAGATGTTGCAAAATTAGCAACAATCAACTCATCTGACTGTGCTTTCTGTTTTCAAGATTATATCCAGTCACCTTTATAATGGGATTTGTGAGGACATATCTTCTATTTCTTACTAAATGAAAGTAGAGACTTATGATCAACTAAAGCATTCTGAAAGGATCAGCTGAGGTATGTGATATTTTAAATATTGCCTCTTAACATCTGATACTTTTGTTAAATTAACAATTTACTGTTCCCATTAATGGGTTTGCTATGATGTCCATTTTTTGGTAGGTTTTCTCTAGAGGGCTTCTTCAAACTTTCGTATTTTTAATAATGTTACTATTTAAATTTATTTTAGATTTACAATTTATTTTATTTTAGCAACTTAAAGGAAATTAATGTTAATATTTCCCTAAAAGTATTTTAATTATGTATTTGATTATTTTTTAGTTCAGCTATTATTCTTCCTTGATTATAAGTGTTGGAGCATTAATAGTATGATTTTTCCTTGTTTTCTAAAGATTCCTACTTTTCTAGACAGCTGCAACAACTTAACATCATAACCAGGGCTGAATTGAAAGCCCTTTCTGAAATCCTTCTTTCCTAAGAAAACCCCCAATTTTTTAAAAAGTAGCTGAACATAGCCTCTTATGTTCTCACTGCTGATATTTTCTATTCACATTTGACAGAACATAATGGCCTTCTTCACTTATTATTTGCTATTACGACTTTAAATCGTAGTGATATGACTGCATATACATACAAAAAGGATGTATTTAGCTATTAAAATTGTTACCTTTTCCCTATCCCCCAACAAATTTATTGTAATAATTATTGTTGTTATTTTTTTTGTTCCAGTTCTTAATTTATTTTTTTTTTCAGATGAATGGTCAAACCGAGAAATCAATTATTCATAGAGCCTGAGTCCAGATAGATTATATTTACTTCATTTCCCTTTTCTAAAAAATCACATATCTAAAAAGATATCAAATTAATCCAGCATCAACTGCCTGTGTTAAATGTGTGCTGTATTTCATCCCATTTTCAACATTCCTCCATTTCTTTGATTATATTTTCGTTTAAAAAGTTTGTCCAGAGCTTTCAATACCAGTGATTCATATGAAAATGAGTCTACACTTACTCAGATTGCTATTTTCTTTTTCTCTTAAAGGCAGACATTGTATTCTCCCAACTCAGTTAAATGATACCACCTTCTCTGGTTTCCTAATGATAAATTGACAATTTCATTTATAGCCTGTTACAGCTTACTATGATAGACAGTTCTGTTGACTGAGAGCTTCTATGGGTTTTTTGCTACCTTCTTTTTTGTTTGTTTGTTTGTTTGTTTGTTTTGGTTTTTTTAAACCACAGGCTTTCTTTTTGATGTTTCAATTACTACACAGGTTTGTAAGGAAGACCTTATATGGTATTCTATTTAATAAATCTGGCTAAAAAATTAGGAGTAGTCTGATGAAATGTGTTAATAGAGTAAATATGTGAGATATTATCAATATTTAAAAATAATCAAATAACGTACTCTGAGAGTTCTTATGAGAAAAAGAGAACAGAACAGAATGGAATATTTTCAGTCGAAAGGGACCTACAATGATCACTGAGTCCAACTGAGGCTCGCCTGTCAGTCCAATTCAGGTCTGGACAAAGTTAAAACACATTATTAAGGGCATTGTCCAAATGCCTCTTAAACACTGATAGGCTTGGGGGAATTCAGGTGAATTGCCAGTGAATATTTGCAGTGCCAGGCCTACCATCTAAGGAGAGTAATTTCAGTAACTGCAAGCTCATCAGAGAGAAACAACTGAGCACAAGGACAGGGGTTTAAAAAAGAACTGAGGATGAAAGAGAATAACTAGTGCACTAAGGCTATGGAAAGGTAAATGTGACTCAAGGTCATACTAAAACAGATAGGAAACGATAATATTGTTCAAGAAAATTATGATAATCACTTTGATATACTGTGTATGATGCTACTTATCATGAAAGATTAACTCAGTTTGGAGCAGATAAAAGAGACTAATTTATTTAGTCTGAAAAACTGCTAGTAATTATTTTTGTCCATGAATCTAGCATGGGTGTTTTCTATAAAATGAATGGGAGGAGGCAAGTAATCCAGAAGATGTGACAGTAGAAGGACAATTGGAGTATACTGGGGATGAATTTTATTTTTTTTTCATAAAAATATGGTAAAGTTGCTAACTTGCAGAGTGACATCCTGAAGGAATTTACTCTAAGAAATTTGAAGATAAGAATCTGATCAAACTAGAATTAAGTATCTGACCAAATGTAGTCTAATAACAGTATCAATGTATGAGCAAATAATCCTATGCCACTACTCCTGAAGGAGATAAACATTTTAACATAGGATCTAACTCATCCCAAAGTAGATTAACTAGGTCAGGTGAAAGTGTGTGGAAGTGAGGAAATAAATAAAATGTATTTTTTTCCTCCCATCAACTATAATGGGAATGTAAAAGACCTCCCATAGCACCTCCCTAAGTCAAGCCTACTCCAGGTGTCTGTAATTGTCTTTTTCTTTGCAAAACACCTGCACCTGGGACAGCGCAACCCCAGGCACAAATACAGGCTGGGGGGGAGAATGGCTAGAGAGCAGTCCTGAGGAAAAAGATTTTGGGGTGGTAGTAGATGAGAAGCTCAACATGCTAGTGTGCACTGGAACCCAGAGGGCCAGCCACATCCTGGGCTGCATTAAAAGAAGTGTGGCCAGAAGGGTGGGGGAGGTGATTCTGCCCCTCTACTCTGCTCTGGCGAGACCCCACCTGGGGTACTGTGTACAGCTCTGGTGCCCTCAGCACAGGAAAGACATGGAGCTGTTGGAAAGGGTCCAGAGAAAGGCCACAAAGATGATTCAAAGGGCAGAAGAACCTCTCCTATGAAAACAGGCTGAGAGAACTGTGGCTGTTCAGCCTGAAGAAGGTAAGGCTCCCAGGAGACCTTATAGTGGCCTTCCAGTACCTGAAGTGGCTACAGAAAAGCTGGGGAGGGGCTTTTCACTACAGAGGGTAGTGATAGGACAAGGGGTAACAGCTTTAAAGTGAAAGAGGGGAGATTTAAGTTAGACATTAGGAAGAAATTCTTCACCATTAGGGTTGTAAGGTGGTGGAATAGATATCCCAGGGAGGTTGTGGAAGCCCCCTGCCTGGAGGTGTTCAAGGCCAGGCTGGATGCAGCTTTGTGCAGCCTGGTCCAGTGTGAGGTGTCCCTGCTCATAGCACAGAGATTGGAACCTGGTGATCTTTAAGGTCCCTTCCAACCTTAACCATTCTATGAAATCTCCTATACAATCCAAGATGTGTCATTTATTCAACATGCATAATAAGTATTTCCTGGGAATTCTACTGCAAGCTATTCTGTTCATATTCTGCTTCTTATTATAGTGTCAGACAATATTCTAATGAGTAAAAAGGAAGGTGATAGGTACATAGGAGAAGTTATTTTTTTTTTCCTCCCTCTTTGTTTTGGTAAAAGAAATGCAAGTTGTCCCCCATCTTTATTTTATTTTTTAATTCTGCATCTAGATTCGTGCCATTCTTTTAATAAGGCAATGATAGAAATAAGTAGATGTTTACATTAAAAATATAGATTAGTAATTTTAATTTTTGTTTGCATGCAGAAAACTACCTATTTTATAGAAATAAAATTACTTTCAAAATGGCTCAAACATTCAGAACTGAAGGAGAAAAATAGAAGAAGATTCAGGTTTAGCACCAACTTATTAAATGGCAGAGAAAATTTTGTTTAGTTCATTTGCCATAGTTTTAGCTTTTTACATGGATAAAAGAATACTCAATACTGTGCACAACCACTTCACAGATAAAAAACCAAAACAAACAAAACTGTTTTGTCTTCTAGCTATTACTGATGCTGTTAATAACTGTCTCAACTACTCTTTCCTACTATTACCTTCCCAGTTGAACTGTATCGATTTGTCTCCCTTTACATGTGTAGTCCAGCTTTAGCAGGAAACTCACATGATAGTATTTGCTGTTCTGTATCAGCAAAACCTATTAAAAATATATATGCAACTAGACTGGAGCTGCCCATACACCACCTGTCTTAGAAGTGGAGCTAGAAGTGTTACTAAAAATGCTTAATTTTAGGAGGTATTTTTTAGCTTTCCTGAAATTATGTCAGTATCCAGAAATATAGAAATTATTGAAAGATTTTGCGATTTGTATGTGATTTCAATTTAGTTTTCCCACACTTTCAAATCTAAGGCACAATTTGCATAACCTTTGTGTTTCCTAGTGTTGTCACCCTGCTTTCGGGACAACACTAGTACCCCTTCTTATTTACATAAATGCTTATTTACGCCATGTTGGTGATTCACAAAAGTTTTGAAGTGCAAGAGAATTACCCTTTAACATTCTGAAAGTGAAAGACAAAAAGGAGTCAGGATCTTAGTGGTAATTTTCCATATGTTTTGTGGTTCTTGACAGCAGTATCCAGTGTTGTCTTTCCACTAACCTGGAAGCTCCTTTTACTCATTAATATGTTTATGTCGGAGATTAAAAACTGGAGTTAAGGAGATGTGAACTGCTCTGGATAACACATGATCTTAGGTGATGTTTTAGCTTGCATTTTAATTTTATTTCTGCTTTAAAAAAATACAACTTTAATTATTTTCCTTTTTTAACATTGACATTTTAATTTAGTTGACTGAAACTAGCTTTCTCCTTTGAAGGTATTGATTGTACATTATGATTAATTTACTAGAAAATTTAAACTGTTACTTCTAACGTAACATTTTTGTAAAGCCTGCATGTGTGTTTTAGTATCTTGCTATGCAATTTACATAATGAAATTTGTAGAATGATATATAATTAGATTGATTACTGATTTTTGAAATAAAAGTTACATTACATTCATGATCTAAAGGAATAAAATATGTATGTATTTTTATCATTATATTGAAGATGACTACTTAATTAGTAAGGAAAAATCTGATAGGCAACAGCTAGTACAATATGTTGCCTTCCTGAAAAAAAACATAGAACAGCAGTTCAACATGGTACAGACACTTTTACCCATCTTTTAAGTTAGAGTTCCTAAACTAGTAAGCCTGTTTTTAATCTAGGTCCATTACAACGTATGTATCATGAAAATCAGTTTTAAAATTGCATCATTTTGACAAACAGACCATTCTTAAAAATTGAGTCTTCCAAGTCCAGTTCACCACTGAGATGATCACTTGAAAGGATCAGTTTCCATTTTATTACTTCGTGCTCCAACTGACAGTGGCTAACAGAGGAAATAAAAAATTTCTCCAAAAGAAAGAAAAAAACAAACAACCCACAAGCACTGGCCAAAATTCCATATGAACGTCATGCCAAGTATGATAGGCAGGCATCTATCTGTCTTCTCACTGGATCTAAAAAGGGAGATGCCAAGAAATCTTCCAAATTCTGGATCTCACTGCCCAGGGAGTCTCTCAGTTGCTATCGGTCATTTAGAAAACAGCTACAGTATAGATTAAAGCCTTATAGGGTAGAAAATTCCTGAACCACAACTACTCTCATAAGCCTTTAAGTTATAACCTGAAAAAATGCAAAGGAAATTCATTCACCATGCTCATTTACTCTTTATACACATCAAATTATAACTTCCAATAATGGTTCTTACTAGTACAACTCGGATCCATTTACTGTCAGTGCAGTAAATTAATGGGGATAATTTGGAAATATCACTGTATATATGATTAGAAAGGACAGACATTCAGTTCATTTAAATTTTGGCCTCCAGGTCTATAATTCTGAAGTAAATTTTTAAAAAATGGGGTAGGAGAAAAGGTAACTGAAATTCTACATTAGCTCACTTAGCTACAATCTACTGAGATACATAGCTTAATTCTAGCTTAAGAAATGTTAGATGCTGCTTTTTTACTAGATATGGCTAAAAAAATAAAGGGTCAAACAATCATACTCTTTCTGTCACAGAAAGGAAAACTGGTTAGAGGGCTAGAAGGAAGCATGAAGATCTTCAGGAAGTCAGAGTAACTAATGAAAGGTGAGTCTGGTCCATGTTGTGAAACTTGTCTCCATTTAGCCCTAGAAACATCCAAAGACATGTGAAAAAAAGAAATCTTTTTGACAGGCCCTCAGTCTTACATATTGATATCAAAAGGAGACAAATTAGTAGGATTTGTAATGATGGAAGTGTAGGCCTAAAGGTATTAGAGTATGAGAAAAGACAAGTAAGAAAGGTGAAAAAGTGAGACACACAAAAGCAAAGGCAAATGAAAAAGTATGCAGAAATCTCAAAAATTGAGGTAAATATTTTAGTATACATACTTTAAACTATATCTGATGTAAAAAAACCAAACAAACCCAAACAAACCACAAACAAAAACCAAACAAATAAAAAAAAAGACCAGAAAAAAAAAAACCCAAACAACAAACAAAACCAAAACAAACACAGACTTAATCATGTTAATTCTCAAAATTGGAACCAGAGAGAACATACAAAAAACATTAGAATTAAATGCATTTAATTTAAAGATATAAAATTGTAGATGGGCAACTAAGGGGGCAAAGTCCCAATCCAAGCATTTAATAATATGTAATAGTTCTATGGTTCAGGAATGTTTTCTGAGATGCATGTTCTTACCATACTCTAGAGCTATCTAAATTTTATCAGTTCTTTGGGATAATATACGTGACCAGCATGCTGAATGGTTAAGGGGAAACACATCAGTAATCACACTTTCCCATAATGTACTATTTTTTCAGCATACTGGAGTAAATTACCGTTTTTTCCTTTCCATTCTTCACTGCACCAGGTGGAAGCAGAGATCTTTTTTTACTATCTATGCAAAGGGAATGAACTAATATGAAATACTAGCCAAAAAAGGGAAGGAATGGTGTTGTGCAACTGTCTGAACACAAACTGAGTGTATCTAGATGCAGTAAAATACTTCCTTGACAACTGGCTCCATTTACATGTTAGATAAATTCTGAACAACATATTTACTGACACTAGAAATGTGATTACTACTGTGGTAGAAATTCTGCTTCAGTTTTATATATTTTAATATCAAATAAATAGCTCTGCCATGAAAGCCAGAAGCAAGAAAATCTAAAATAAGTCACTTCTATGGATTTTTTAAGTATTAGCCTCCCTTGTTATGAGAGTTTCTGCAGCAGTCATGACTAAGTGAATGGTATAGTTCATAATCTGAAGCTGCTGTGAACCAGTTTTCAATAAAAGTGTAGAGAAATAAATTGTGGTGAACAGGGGAAGAGATTAGAAATAACTGTTAGAAGGCAAGCTATGAGGCTAAATGCCTTCACGAAGAGGTCAATCTTTGATGCATCTTTTTCTGCTGGGCAACGTATTGTACTTCATAAAAATACTTTGATCTGGTGGGTTTTAGCTTATCTGCATTTATCCTTCAGATCTCAACAAGAATTAAACCATATAATTAAGCAAGAGCTCCCTTGTTTCAATCTAGGATAAAGGAAGAAACTGTTTGAAAACAGAAGATCCAATTATGTCAATAACAGAGGGGTGATCTGAAGGTTTGAGTTGAGGAAAGCTGCCAAACATTTATTTGGAAGTAAGAATGTTTCTTCATGAGCTAGTTCGCTTCATAGTAATCAACAATGCACACCTTGTTCATTTGCAATGTAAATACCCTGTTAACACATCTTCATGGGCTTGTCTATGCTTACATTTTCAGTCACCTCATTATTGTTGGAAATATTAATCTTAAGCGTAGAATAAGCTTTCAGATTTAGCTCTCATCTAAATCCTTTAGAAGTGACCAAAACCACCCTCACAACTTAAGTAGACTCAGAATCAAACCTTTGGCCTAAGGTTTAAAATCTTCACCTTAAAGCAATTTATGAACAGATCTATACAAGATGGTTTAGCAAGGAGAACAGTACTTTTGTGAACAATGTGATGAGAAGGAATATTATAGGCATTATATATGCTCATGTTCTGTAGGTGGTGATGAGGTGAATTCAGGAAGCAATTTAACAGTGTGAAGTACTTGAAAGAAGTAGATTTCATAGAATCATAGAATCATAGAATCCTAGGGGTTGGAAGGGACCTCGAAAGATCATCTAGTCCAACCCCCCCTGCCAGAGCAGGGTCACCTAGAGCACATCACATAGGAACGCATCCAGGCGGGTTTTGAATGCCTCCAGTGAAGGAGACTCCACAACCTCCCTGGGCAGCCTGTTCCAGTGCTCTGTCACTCTCACAGTAAAGAAGTTTTTTCTGATATTCACCTTGAACCTCCTATGCTCCAATTTACACCCATTACCCCTTGTCCTATCACTGGTCATCACTGAGAAGAGCCTAACTCCATCTCCCTGACACTCACCCCTTACATATTTGTAAACATTGATGAGGTCACCCCTCAGCCTCCTTTTTTCCAAGCTAAAGAGACCCAGCTCCCTCAGCCTTTCCTCATAAGGGAGATGTTCCACTCCCTTAATCATCTTTGTGGCTCTGCGCTGGACTCTTTCAAGCAGATCCCTGTCCTTCTTGAACTGAGGGGCCCAGAACTGGACACAATACTCCAGATGCGGCCTCACCAATGCAGAATAGAGGGGGAGGAGAACCTCTCTTGACCTACTAACCACACCCTTTCTAATGCACCCCAGGATGCCATTGGCCTTCTTGGCCACAAGGGCACATTGCTGGCTCATGGTCATCCTCCTGTCTACCAGGACCCCCAGGTCTCTTTCACCTACACTACTCTCCAGCAGGTCAGCCCCCAACCTATACTGGGACATCGTGTTGTTCTTCCCCAAATGCAAAACTCTACACTTCCCCTTGTTGAATTTCATCATGTTTCTCCCCGCCCAACTCTCCAGCCTGTCTAAGTCTCTCTGAATGGCAGCACAGCCTTCTGGTGTGTCAGCCACTCCTCCCAGCTTAGTGTCATCAGCAAACTTGCTGAGGGTACATTCTATACCCTCATCCAGGTCGTTGATGAAGATGTTGAACAACATCGGTCCCAGTACCGACCCCTGAGGGACTCCACTAGTCACAGACCTCCAACCAGATTCTGCCCCATTGACTACAACTCTCTGACTCCTTCCCATCAACCAGTTCCTGATCCACCTCACTACCTGATCACCAAACCCATACCTGATCAACTTATCTACAAGGATGCTGTGGGAGACGGTGTCAAATGCCTTACTGAAATCCAGATAAACCACATCTACCGCTCTACCATCATCTATCCACCTAGTAATCTCCTCATAGAAGGCTATGAGGTTAGTCAAACATGATTTACCCTTGATAAAACCATGCTGACTGCTCTTGATGACCCCCATGTCCTTGATATGCCTAGAGATAGAGACAAGAACAAGTTGTTCCATCACCTTTCCAGGGATGGAGGTGAGGCTGACCGGTCTATAGTTACCCGGGTCCTCCTTCTTGCCCTTCTTGTAGACTGGTGTGACATTTGCTGTCCTCCAGTCCTCAGGCACCTCTCCCGTTACCCATGACTTACCGAAGATGATGGAGAGTGGCCTAGCAATGACCTCCACCAGCTCCCTCAGCACCCTTGGATGCATTCCATCTGGACCCATCGATTTATGGATGTCCAGCTTACTCAACTGATCCCTAACCCAATCCTCATCTGCTATGTCAAACTCCTCATCTATCTTGACTACTTCTGCGGCTATATGAGTCTGGAGCTCATGGGGAAATCCTGCAGGAGTAAAGACAGAGGCAAAGAAGGCGTTCAGCACCTCAGCCTTCTTTATATCCTCTGTCACCAGGGCTCCCACCTCATTCAACAGTGGGCCAATATTGCCTCTAATGTTAGCTTTGTTAGCTATGTATTTGAAAAAGCCCTTTCTATTATCCTTAACCTGACTTGCAAGGTTAAGTTCCAAGGAAGCCTTAGCTTTCCTAATTGCCTCCCTACATCCTCTGACAACAGTCCTATATTCCTCCCAAGTGACCAGCCCCTCCTTCCATGATCTGTAGATTTTCCTTTTCCACTTAAGTTTGCCCAGCAGTTCCTTTTTTAACCATGCTGGTCTCCTAGCTCCCTTACTAGATTTCCTAACCATTGGGATGCTCTGATCCTGTGCTTGCAAGAAGTGGTCCTTGAATGTTGACCAGCTATCTTGAGCCCCTTTACCTTCTAGCACCCTGTCCCATGGGATTTCCCTTAACAGTTGATTGAGGAGGCCAAAGTTTGCCCTGTGGAAGTCCAGGGTTCTGGTCCTACTGGGTATTCTGTTCCTTCCACACAGGATCCTGAACTCCACCATCTCGTGATCACTGCAGCCTTGGCTGCCACTGACCACCACTGCTTCAACAAGGCCGTCCTTGTTGGTTAGTACAAGATCCAGCAGCGCTCCTCTTCTAGTCGGCTCGTCCACCATTTGCATTAAGAAGTTATCATCAATGCACTGGAGGAACCTCCTAGACTGTGAAAGGCTGGCTGTGTGAGTCTTCCAGCAGATATCGGGGTAGTTAAAGTCTCCCATGAGGACTAGGGACTGCAGTTGTGAGGCTACTTTCAGCTGCCTGTAGAAAGCCTCATCAACTTCCTCGCCTTGATCAGGAGGTCTGTAGTAGACCCCCACGACTGTATCACCCACACCAGCCTGCCCCTTAATTCTTACCCACAGACTTTCAACTTGCCCCTCATCAGCCCCTGCACAAAACTCAATACATTCTAGTTGCTCTCTCACATAAAGAGCAACTCCACCACCTCGCTTCCCCGCTCTATCTTTCCTAAAAAGCACATAACCATCCATGGCCACACTCCAGTCATGTGACCTGTCCCACCACGTCTCTGTTATTGCTACCAGATCATAACCCTTAGCCCGCACACTGACCTCTAACTCTTCCTGCTTATTCCCCATGCTGCGTGCATTAGCATACAGGCATTTCAGGAAACAAACAGAGCCCACTGGTGGGACTAAATCCTCCTTAGACCACCTGCTTTCAGGCCCTGGCACGTTCCTCTTGTTCTTGTCCCTAACAGACCCAGTTTTCTCCCCTTCCCCCTTCATATCTAGTTTAAAGCTCTCTCAATGAGCCCTGCTAAGTCCTGCCCCAAAAGCCTCTTCCCCCTCTGGGACAGGTGCATCCCACCTGCCACCACCAGGCCAGGTGTCTCATATAGCATCCCATGATCAAAAAAACCAAAACCCTGTCTTTGACACCAATCTCTTAGCCATTCATTGACTTGTAAACTCTTCCTATATACTTCCCCACCCATTCTTGCAGGAGGGATGGAGGCAAACACTACTTGTGCTCCAGACCCCCTAACTAGCCGTCCTAGGGCCCTGAAGTCACTCTTCATTGCCCTTACATTTCTTGTGATGATTTCATCACTGCCAACCTGAAAAATCAGCAGTGGATAGTAATCAGAGGAACCCACAAGATTAGGGAGTTTCCTTTTAACATCTCTAATCCGAGCCACAGGGAGGCAACAGACCTCCCTGTGGGATGGGTCCGGTCGACAGATGGGCCCTTCTGTCCCCCTCAGAAGGGAGTCACCTACCACAATTACTCTCCTTTCCTTCTTGATTGAAGAAGTCCTAAGGACTCGGGGTGACTGACGAGTCCTCTGTGCTTCACTAGCTAAGTCTACCCCTCCAACTTCATTTTCCTGTCCCTGAATTTCCAAGGCTTCATATCTGTTATTCAAGGGCAATTGGGAGGGTGGAAGGGGTTGGGAGGATTTTTTCTTGCCTAACTCCTCATTATAAATTACTAGGCTCTTAACTAGTATAGCTACTAGTGTGCATGCATATTGTTCAATATAGATTTACAAGGGCTGCATAAAAGTCTCTGTCCAAACTGCCTTTGAGGTGCTAATGAAAGTCTCCAAAGACTTACCTTCCACCCATGAGTATCTGAGCCTCTAAAGTGCCTTAGTCTCCACTGGCAGGCTTTGACACATTCCTAAATACTTGTTAGCAGGTGTATGCACAAGTGCCTCTGACACTGCTGAGCAGATGGGACAGGTCTGCACAGCCTTGCCTTTTTTTAGCACACTTATATTATAATAGCTTTTTTCTTTTTTTTTTTATTTCTCTGTAATGAGTGAATTAGGCTTAAGGAGGTTATTGTTCAATAAATGGCCCAAATGCACTTGGGATTGCAAGTTAATAAACATTGGTATAGTTATACAGTATAGCTATGTGGAAAAATCTTATAATGTTACACTAAGATCATTAAGCACAGGAAGTCAGACACCTGGGGGATGAATTCTGCAACCATAAAGAGAAAGGAGATGCAGCTACACCTATAACCATGACCTATCTCATTATATTCATATAATCATTGCCATTTAATTTTATAATTGTTATTATAAAACTGTGTAGAATACAAATCTTCTTCATTTCTAGCACATGTTGTAAAATCTGCTGTTAATTGCAGACTATAATGACTTTCTTGCCATTATTTTTATTTGGTTTGCCTGTGTTAGCACAGTTGACTTCTACGTAGTTATTAGGGTAAATTCAGCTGTGATTTCTAGTCCACATAAATTTACTGATGTTACAGGAACTGTATTAGATGGGACTCAATACAAAATACATACTACTGTGTGTAAAAAACCTGGAAACTTCATAGCCATTTATTGATGCCATTTTAAAAACACAAGAAGATTAAAATGGAAAAAAATAATTAGTTTCTAAAGATGTTGTAATCAAAATATAAAGTAACATTTGTACTTCTGAGTCAGTCCAAATAATAAAAAGAACAATAAATAGCTATTATATCACAAACCTAGCTTATTAAAATCTTTTCTCACATTTTCAGCACATTTGATTATCTCATAGCTACTATCTCTGACGCAGCAACATATTCAATACGTGTCCATTCTAGAACATAAGGAATCTGTATGAGTATTCAGAGGTTGGAGGACTCAGGGCTTGTGTCTCCCCTACTCTATACCTAAGTCCTCAAGCTTATTTCTCTCGATTCAACTGATGTTTCCAAAGACATGAGCCCAGATGTAGCATTAAACCAAGTTCTGACAGGAAGCATAGTGTGATGAAACCCTAATCCATTATTTTAATACATTCCATTCACATGACACAATTGCATTAAGTATACTTGATTGGATGAGATTTTTTTTATAATTATATGAATGTTCATGTATTTTTATTTTCAGTCTGTTGCGTATTTGCAGTAAGCCACTTTGTTAAATTCCTTATATTTAATGTGCTTTATTTTTATGAAGTCCTCTTCCTTCTGTGCTGGTCTTGGATTTTCTAAATTCATTGTTTAGGGCTTGATTCAACTGTCTAAACATAGGGGCTTGAAGCTATTGTGTGTAGTTTCCTCTGCCATCCAGGAAAACATTGCTCTGTCCATCCTGTGTGGCATCAGTCAGCCCCTTTGTGGACTTCTCTGATGTCCTCAGCCTCCCTAATGGCAGTAGAGTCTTCTTTTTAAGCAACTGTATTGAGTTTGGAGTAAAGTTTACATTTCACATTTTTATCCATTTAAGTAACAGTGTAGTGCCTCTCTTTCATCCTTCCATTAATTTTAAGGGAAGCATGAAGATATTAACACAGAATCAGCAGTGTTAAATGAAGGAGTAAAAGGAAAAAAAGGAAAAATAAATCCCAAATGTTTCCCAGTTTATTTTTTTTGAGGGGGGAGGGGGTGAATATGTGCCTGCACAGTTCTTGTCTATTTCAAATCACTTCCCCTGCTTGTTATTACATACTGACCATAAGATTACTGACGGATTAGCCCACAGCTACCAAGTAAATTAAGGTGATTGTTGTAATTTAACCCTGCTAGGCAGCTAAGATCCACACAGTTGCTCACTCAATTCCCACCAGTGAGGCAGGGAAGAGAACTGGAAGGGCGAAAGTGCAAAGTTAAGATGAGCTAAGATAAGAACAGTGTACAGGTAAAGAAAAGCTATGCCTGTGAGTAAAGCACAATAAGGACTTGACACTGCATCCCATTGCAGGCAGGTGGTCAGTCATCCTGAGGAAAGCAGGGCTCCATCACAGGTAAAGGCTACTTGGGAAGAGAAGACACCATAACTCCAGATGTCTCCCTCAACTTTCTCTTTCTTCCCCTCAGTTTTTATTGCTGACCATGACATCATGTGGTATGTGATATCTCTTTGGTCAGTTGGGGTCAGCTGTCCTGGGTGTGTGCCCTCCCAGCTTCTTTTGCACCCCCAGACTACTCGCTGGTGGAGTGGTGTGAGAAGCAGAAAAAGAGGTCTTGGTGCTGTGCAAGGACTGTGCAGCAGTAACCAAAATATGGGTGTGTTAGCAACACTGTTTGGTGGCAAATCCAAAACATACAACCATACCAACTGCTATGAAGAAAATTAACTTTATCCAAGCCCAAACCACAGCAGTGACTTCAGAATACTGTCAAGTATACCTGGGATACCTAGTTATTGTCCACATACAGTTTTGTAAAGTTTGACTGGACTTATACTCTGTGTCTTTCAGAAACTGAAAATGAACTTGTTTAAGGTAACAGGAAATAAACTGCTTTTTTTACAACAGTTTTATCTTTTTAGTGCAACATATTGGTATAATAATAGAAAATATATTTAATTTTGACTCATCTTTCACATTATGGGAGTGAATCTGAATTTTTCTTATGTCAAACAAAATTTTTAAATTTCACAATACTTTCAAACTGAAATTCACATTTGCTTGCACTGAAGTGTGGTTTTATCTGTCTGCATTATGAGAAAGGAGATATCAAGTTTTCCTTTGGCTGTCTACAATATCTGAAACAACAGTGAAACTTTTACTCTACTACATTAGTAGGTTTTCTGATCTGGAAATTAATTTTGAGTCAATAACTGTAAAGCATTATTATGATTTACATCACAGCTAGAAATTATCAATACAGGATTGGACTGCCAGATCTCATTGCTTAATTAAAGGCTGTCAGAGACTTTTCAACAATAATAAATTATTTTATCTCATACTTCAAAATAAGTTGTCAATGGGGAAACAGGAATAACTACGTAAGTCTGAATAAGTATTTAAAATGTATTATTCTAGTAAAGCTCTTGTTCTTTGGGTCATTGACATCCATGAGAATGGGACTGTGCTCAAAAATTAGCAATGACAAAGAAAGTGAGCAAATGTTAATCCCAGTTATGTCACGAATGTGAATAAAGTGACTTTCATGTGAAAGTGTGTCTGAATTTCAGTATATTTATTTTAAAATTATGAAGGTTTCAGAAATAAAAATGCCCACAGGAAATGCAGCTTAGAAGAACAATAAAGAAGGCTGCATGATGACTTGATCCAAAATAGTAGAAGATGGACATACTGATTCTACTTGACAATGCAGAACTGGAGATGGAAGCTAAACTAAATTATTGTTAAAGGGTGCATTGTGGAAATTGTAAATAGGAAAAAAAAAATTTACTTAACATATGGAATTTTATTATGGAGAGAAAACTTTAAAAGTGAAATAAAAAAATATGAATGAGACTGGTTTCTAAATAGATTAAATGAAATGGGACTCTTGTATATATTTTGCTATTAGTACTATTATTTAATTGTTAACTGGTATGTTTGCAAATAATTAAATTTATTTTAATTTGACTTTTGGTACTAAAGTATATGTTAAATTTTAAAATACTTGACATATACAAAGGTATATAGTACCATAGGTAAGCAGGCCACTCTTCATGTGTTGGGAATGTGATGGGACATAGAAATAAATTTGTATCATAGCGTCTTGAAGGGAAAAACCCACATGTTGCAACAAAGGTACATAGGAACTATAAACTTTATACTTTTTGTAGGTGAGTAAGTTTTCAGCTAGATAACATCTAGTTTTAACTAAATGCCTAGCTTTATAGGATAAAGGTGAGATCTATCCCATCCCTAAAGTGCATACAAGACAAACAACAGGAATATGATCCATAACACTGCAGCTAACATACTCACACAATGAACTACAGATCTTAGGCTGTGTTCCCAGAACCAATCTCCCAATAATCTGAAATTTAGTTTTCTAGAATCTCATTACAGCTGTGCATTCCTAATCAAAGGGGTCTGTAACTGGCTTCTCCAAAAGTAAATCAAACAGCTAGAAAAGAGCTGAAAGAAACTGCAGAAGGCTATCTGTACCAGTGGAAAAGCTCTTCTCAAAGCCTAAGAAAGCAGACAGTGCACCACCACTCCAGCAGGATGTTTCTGAAAGCAGAAATGCAAAATTGCCTTCTGAAATGCTGGACAATGAATCATAGTGGTTGGAAGGAACTTTAAGGACCATCTAGTTCCAACCCCCCTGGCATGAGTAGGATTACCTTCCAGTAGACCACGTTGCTCAAAGCCAACTTAATGCAGAATTGAGTGTGTACTCAAAAGTCCTTTTTTTTTTTTTCTTTTTTTTACCTGAACATTAGTCATTAATTGCCAATTAATTGCCAAGTTCTGTCTCATACCAGATACAAACATTGTGGAGTTCTTTCCAGTCTGTTATTAAAGACACCTGTTGTCTGTTAGAGACTTTGGCCAAGATACTTTAGTAAAGAAAATGCACAGGCTATCTATAGATCAGAGAGCAACCTGAGATTTCAGTTCACCTGGAAAGATTTTGTGGTCACAGTTCTCTATCATAGACATTCAAGCATCATCAAACAAGTATTTTTTATGTCCTCAGCGTGAGAACATCTGAAACTCATAAACCGTTTTATAAGAGCTGGTTCAGGGTTTCATTTTCGTGCTATAATTTGAAGTGATTTACATTTATTTTATTCTCACTCTTCATTTTATCCTGTTTGAGTCAGATTCTGTTACCTTTATTCAGAATGAACAGCAATTCATATTGTGAATCATATCAGTGATATCACTAATAACACACTCAATGAATAAAGCATTACTCAGATAGAACATGAACCATGGACAAAGGAGTCTTGATGTACTCAATATGTACTTGATATTTTCTTATAGTGGATGCATCAGTTACATACAATATTTCTTTCTATGAAGGATATGAGAGACCAATTTTGAGTTTTTAACTAGTTTTGCATTTTTATCCTTGTATGTGTCACGTCTTGAAGTAGAAACAAGACCTGGAGCTCCCCACACTCTCCACATGTCCTGGACAGAACACCATGCACTGGAGGTCTTAATTCTCTTTTGAAGACAGTTGTCCTCATGATGTGAGCAGTTGGTCTGCAGAGCAAGATGAAGCGACACTTTCTAGATGGCTGCTGTATCACATATTTGGAAGGAAAGAAACAATTTTCGAAGACTTTTACACTTAGAAATATCTGAGTGCCAGAGCCTTACATGGAGGAGAACCCAGTCTGGACATACAGTAAATAGTAGGTAAGATATAATGTTTTGTACTTTATGTATCTTATTCTCTATGTTTCTGCTTATTCTATTGTTATAACCAGCCTAGTGCTAATCATATGAAGACACTGGAACCATCTAAGCATTGTCTGTGATTCCGTTGGTAGGACGAATCAGGCTTTATTTTATATTGCCATAAATGTGAAAAAATAAAACTTACTGGGGAACTTGTGGATGACCTTTACCTGGGATTGATTTTAAAAATGAGATGGACAATTAGAATTGCATATAATTTTGTTCTGAAATAATACTTTAATATTCCAAGTTGTTGTTACTTTATGTAAATAACACTACAATAGCAGGGAACCTTTGAAAGTTTTGACATGATTAGCACCAGGGTCAATTTTATAATGAGAGAAGACTCTAAAATCAAGGGCCAGAATCTTGGTTATAAGCCTTCTTTGTCAAATACAATTCCTTTATTACCAATATTTCCACTTTTCCAAGTTACCCAGGATAGGCTTTATATTTTTCCTAGGACTCAAAAGAACGGGGTCAGAATGACAAAAAAGTCTTAGGTTTGAAAACAAACAAAACAAAACAAACCCAAATAGTAAAAGCATTAACACAAGACATGAATACTTGTAAGTTGACATGAGTACAAAAATCAATTAGACAAATGGATTGAAGAAAAAGCCATCACCCTTGTTAATGGAAGTTTGTGAGCAGCACAGTGTAAGAAGCTTGTGAGCTTCCTTATGTGCCTAACCTGGACTGCTCCTTCCCAGATATTCAGTGAGTTATCAGCTGTGAGTGCAGGACCACTGAGTTGAAGAGATTTTTGTCAAATTGATGAATAGTTTTATATTCTTACAAAAATAATGCTTAAGAGGTTACAGTGAGGTTTTCAGCAGAGTTTAAGTGTTTTAAAATATTAGCTTCGACAAATATGTTATGATTTCTCTGCTTTTTATTTAAGAGAGAGCAAAAACCTACTACATAACAGAAATACCAAATCTGAGTAACCCTCATAGTGATGACTAAAGTAAAAGTCCTATATCTGTATAATTTTTAATGTCATTATTTTACTGGAGCGGGAAAGGAAGAAATAGAGAAATATTTTAGGAACGTTTTGTTCTAAATTCAATGCACAATTCTAAAAGTTTGTATTTATGTAACTGACTTTTTTTTAGTTGCTCAGAATGGTTATGTGAGCATAATATGCAATTACAGTATGTGTTTCTCTAACTCATTTTTCTACAATAGAAATAGTGGGAGAAAACAGCTGAGCAAGAGTAACAGACATTTAAGACGTAAAAAAATTAATAAAAATGTAAAAATTTAATTTTAAAAAGCAAACATCTTGTGAGATGGAGTAAGTGAAAAACTAGAAATGCATATGTGAAAAATAACGGGCATCACTACACTTTGAGATGACTGTTTGAAAATGTGGAAAGCCAGAAAAATGATTACAGAAACATTTCTAAGCACCAGCAATGCATTGCACTATTTCTCATTTGTCATTTTTTTTGTTTAGTTGTTTTTTTTTCTTCTTCTTCTTCTATTTTTTGTTTTGCTTTGCTTTGTTTTTCTCCTTTACCCTTTTGCAAAGTAATTCATATGGCTTTTCTTACCCTTGAGAAAACTCATACGTTTGAAAGGCATCCCGTACCTACAGAACAGAAGAGACTGAACAAGATGTCCAACAGTTTTGAGCAAAAATAGTTCCTAGCACAGAAGAATGTGATTCCTGAGGAAAATCAGAGTAAGAGTTGAAAGAAGAATGCTTTTCTACTTATGAAACAAGAACATTTTTGTGACATGCTGACTGCAACTTCATATTTCAGCTATTAAAAAGAAAAATCATTAAACATTCAAAATAAATACCGATATCAAGAGAGGTGTAAAATAATTGCAAACAAGTGGCCAGAAATGCAGAAGTAGCTAACATAGGTGCCTCACCTGAACTATCCTACATTAGCTTAAAAAAAAACAACAGTTAAATGTCTGAGTTAAATAATTATGTCAAAAGTTGACAAGAGAAGATGATATGCATTGTATATCCTCAAACTAGTTTAAGTCACAGACTTCGTCCAAGACAATTGGATGTATCATTGTAATTCTTGCTTGCAATAGCATACATATAAATAAGAAATAATGTGAAAAATCACCTGCAAGTAAACATCAACATAACTTCATTGATAGAAATGGAGATGTATTGATTCAAGTTAATTCCATGTTCTAGTTTATATCAGCTGAGGAGCTAGGACTATTTATATTGGTGTTTTCATTAATAAGTCTTAAGTATTATAACTACATTAATAGTATTATCTCTGAGTCCACCAGTTTGGATTAAATTATAGATAGCAATAAATATTCTACATTTGAATATTGTGCTTATTACAGAAAACAGTCATTTTACAAAAAAATTTTCGTGGGATGTTAAGTCTGCTAGATCAAACATAGACTGTGACCTCAGAAGCTTTTAATAAATTTAGGTGAAAACCAGAAGAATTTTGCTGTATAATTTTCACAGTCTTTTTTTTTTCTGCTGCTTTTAATCAAAGTTCATAAAATGTTTTTCACTCAAAATTGTGTAGTTAAAATCTTACCAAACATTAACACTAAACTCTTCATCAGAGATAGTCAATATAGAGGTGGGAATGAGGCTGGTAAACTGAAAGTGTCTGAGATCACTCCTTCATATTGAAGCAAATGGCACAAAACAGGCCATTCATGCAACTGTTTTCTTTTACCCCAGAGATAAGTAACTGCAGCCAGCTACTGGAAAACATCTCTGGGGCATACTAGTACTTCAGCTGTGCACAGGTAATGGTACAATGCCAGTTAGTTGGCCAAGGCCCAGACTGCACCAAGGACTGCTCTGTTTGAAAATACAGAGAATAAAGTCCCAGTGCCTAGGAACATTTTTTGTCACTTCTTTATTTATGAGAAGATATGTGGACAGGGACCCAAGGCATGTAGGAATGTTGCAAGCTGCAGTGGATGTCTGGTGATCTTAAACAAGAAATGTGCACGTAAAGAGTTCATCTATGAACACAGGTTAATAGGCTGAATCTGCACCACATGCTGCTGATAGCAAGAGCTTACAGGTTTTAGAAGAAATTTGGAAGAGAAAAAAATATCTGAAGCTCTGTGTGTGTTTTACTAAGTAGTTGCATTAAAGGAAAGCACTATAAACAGTATCACTGTAAATATATGTATTAGTCTTAGTTTTTTATTTTATGTGAACACTAGTTTTGAAAAGAAAGGAAGTATTTTTTCTTTTAATTTCATAAAACAGTTTGATTAGAAATTTAATTTAAATGTAAATTTTATTTTTTTTCAGAAAACATTTCACCTTATTTACCAATCAGTTCTAGAGATGGGAGTGTTGCTCTGACTCTGGTTACTTTCACACCAGCCAGAATGATTAGCCTTTCTTGAAGACATGAACACTGCTGCATGTCTCAGACTGGGCATATAAATCAGTAGTCATTATTCAAAATACTGAGGAGATATTTTATTTGGGAAAATTCATGAAGAAAGAAGACCTGAACTTTCATTTCACTTCTCATGGTGAAACATTATTTCAGAAAATAACATCAGTGTTATAGATATTGATGAGGTCTCTCAGGAAGTACAAGTTGAAGGAATTTTAAGATCATTAAATTGTGTATTAATATAGCACAGTTGGCTATAAGTTCTAGAAAAAAAAATGTGTTTAACTTGAACTCAGGAAGGAAATAAAGACTCATATAAACTTTTTGGTAACAAGGAAAACATCCAGTCGTTATATATTCCCACAGAAATATTGAAAAGTAAAATTACCTTACTCTTGTCTCAATTAGTATAAATCAAAATTATTGCCTCTTTTGCATGATACTTTGAAGTGAGAAACATGAGTTCTGAAGTTTTTCTGTCTTTAGTGGAAGAGGTGGGTCCTATAAATGTCATAGTGCCCTTGTTACATGATTCAGTTTCATTCTGGGGGAAAGACATTGCAATTTTGTTACTTTTGCAAATAGCTTTTGAAAAATATACGATCCATTTAAATAACAGGAAATATATTCTCATGGGTTAATGAATATTTTAGTTTGGGGGGATAAAGAGACTTCTTAATGAGTCCATTAGAAGTAATGGATGTGTTCAGTCTAGCAAACATGTTTATAACTAGAAAATGAAGGCTGACACTGAAATCTTTTCCTTTCACTTTGACTCATCCACCTGTGATAACATCAATGGTGAAAGAAGGGTAATGCCATTCCCACTACTTGGCACTTTTACTCATTCCTCTGCTATTTGTTCTCTTGGGGCTCTACTGATAATTTTATTTTGATTTGGGGAACAGGAAGCATGTCCTTCAATGGTTCTTCTGCAATTGTTCTTTATCCTGACTGTAAGCTTCTAGATGACAGGTGAAATACAGTTTTCCTGTTTCATAAAAATTTTAAATTATAAAATTGGAATGAAAAGCCAAAATCTCTTTCATGCATTCAAAAGAGAATTAAAAAAAAAGCTCAATTGAGTGCATAAATTTCCTTCTGGTAGATTCACAACCCTTCACACATATTTTAACTGTTTTAAGTGAGGCATGCTGAGCTTAACATTCAAAATCAAAAGTGATGTTGAAGAGAAAAAACATTTTTGTACATATATTGGCATCATACATATGCAAAATATGTTTTTATTTAATAGTTGTTTTAATCCACAAAATCCTCAAAAAATACCTCTTTCAGAAAAGAAGAACAACTAGAATTTTAATATAATATCCTTATCCTTTTTAATGCTTGAAGAAAAATTTGCCAATTTAGTTGAAATATTGCCTTCAATTTTCTTTTACATTTTAATCATCATAAACTATATTCTGTATTCCTGTATTTTCTCATATTTTCTTCTCTCCCGCTCTTTAAGTATAATTTCTGAAAGTCAGAAAGTCAAGGAGAGAGAGAGAAATCATAGGAGAAACTATGCAAACTGCTCTTACAGAACCGAAGATTAGGGATGCAGGCAGCAGAGCTTTTTCTCTCCTTATGTCTCTCCCTCCAGTGTCCATCAGTCACTAATGATTTTGAAGGAGTCCAATTAGCTGATCAGAGACCTACAACTAAAGAAATGGAAACAGAGGACACTTCATAAATTTCATTACAAAAAATTACGGCAGCTAGTTAGTTTCACCAATCTACATTTGATCTGTGTGTAACAAAGTTGTATTTGATTAAACAAAAATGATAGAAGTGGAAGGAAAATGCAACTCCTAGAAGAAAGCAGGATCCTTTGAAGGTTTATCTTGACTGTAGAATTAGCATTTGGTCAACTGAATTATTCTCAAGGTATTCATTTATCTCCCTTTTGGAGTACCGAATCAATGTAACTCTAGAAATTCCAATGCTTAAACCATGTTCCTAAGCACTGCATTTATACGTCTCTTAAACACCTCCAGGGATGGTGATTCAACAACCTCCCTGGTCAGCCTATTCCAGTGTTTAATTACCCTTTCAGTTAAGAAGTTTCTTTTAATAACTAATCTAAACCTCCCCTGAAGCAACTTAAGCCCATTCCCTCTTGTCCTGTTGCATGTTACTTGGGAGAGGAGACCAGTACCCACCTCGCTAAAACCTCCTTTCAGGTAATGGTAGAGAGTGATAAGGTCTCCTCTCAGTCTCCTTTTCTCCAGGTTAAACAACCCCAGTTTCTTCAGACACTCTTCATAAGACTTATGCTCCAGAACCTTCACCAGCTTTGTCACCTTTCTCTGGACATGCTCCAGCACCTCGATGACTTTCTTGTAGTGAGGAGCCCAAAACTGAACACAGTACTCAAGGTATGGCCTCACCAGTGCCGAGTACAGGGGGACACCCATCTCCCTAGTCCTGCTGGTCACACTGTTTCTGATACAAGCCAGGATGCTTGGCCACCTAGACACACTCCTGGCTCATGTTCAGCCAGCTGTCAGCCAACGCCCCTATGTCATTTTCTGTTGGGCAGATTTCCAGCCATGCATAAATATTATTTAAAATAATATAAAATATAACGTTTTAAAAATAATTAAAAACTAAAAGAGAAAGATCCAGATTTTAAAGCTAAAGTTGGATGACAACTGCAACAGCTCTTGAATAAGAAATGTTCATTGTCTTTTATCCATAACTGGACATACCATAAAGTAAATGTATGGCCATTACACAGAGAGATCTGATGTGATTCCTGTCTACCATTCCTTCTGACACAAGTCTTGCTCAAGATTTTTCAGACAATCCTCACCAAAAGATCTTAAGGGCTCATCAGTAAGTTAAAAAAAGAAAACCTAATTTTCTTTCTGAATAATGAAATATACTTTGGAAGTAGTTTCCTTTTAATACTTATTTCACATTAAATAACTTCTAAAGCACAGAAGTGTGCATAATTTCTTTTTGTTCTTAAGGCAATACCAAACCAATGTGTTGAGGATACACAATGCCAAATAGATTAATGAAACTCACAAAATTCTATTTCAGTTATTAAAATTTAAATAATGGGAATTAAACAAGGACTTTATGCCTTCTTAATCTAGAGCTTTGGAAGAGACCTGCTATCAGTTTTAGCTGGTTTTGGTAATTTTAGCTACAGATCTTAATTGAAGGAGTTAATAATCAGAATGTTCAAAGACTCACTCACAATCTAATAAGATTATGCTGTGTAACTTCTTTGCATTTTTATTCTCTTTTCTAAAGTAGCTGGGGTTCCAGTTGCATGACATAGTTAAATGGACTCATATTGTATTTGATTACAATGACATCTGGAAACATCCATGTATCTGAAAATAAATTATGACTGTGCTGTGCAAGCTTTCTGGGAAGCTGGGACCTTAATTCAGATATTCACAGTGCAATGCTTCTGTAGGCCATTGAAAAGTATAGAGGATGAACTGACATTATTCAATAAGTTCAACTTTCTACCTCAATCAACAATGAACACTTACAGATGATGGAAAACAAAATATACAAGGGAGAAGTCAAAATTCCTCTATAATCTTTATAACATTTGTCACCAATATTTCATGCTGTTCAAGACACAATTACTTTGAACAGTAGGATAGGTCTCTTCCTCTGTTAGCCTTCATGCATAATAAATAAGCTTTCCATATATAATTAATGTAAACAATGAAACTGAAAAGAAGACACCTTCCTCCAACTAAAAGATTATGAAATAGTATAATTATGTAAGACCTTGAATTTTGTATCTGAAGATTGTGTGACTTTTTAATTTCCTGTGTTGTAAACATAGTCTGTCAGCAGGGATCTCCATCTTTCGCTCAGTACATCTCAGTCTTATTTAGATTTTGACACAACAGTTGTGTATTTGAGGCTTGACTGTCTGCCAGCAGAGCACTAAATATAGCTGTTTTTTGTTGTTTAGGTTATTAAATGATGAGCATTTTTGTTTACTGTGTTAAACAGTACATCCTTACTCCTGCCTTGAAGGCTATTTGTACTGATGCTGACTATGTCAGTTAATTAGAAGAAGTCATGCTGGATCCATACATTTTGTATATAAGATTAATTTTACTATTGTACTTCCTCCTGCTATAACCATGTATCAATGGTGTAACTACCTAGTCTGAATTTGTTCAGTCTATGTAAAGATTCCCTAGAGCTACAGAGGCCCTATGCAGTGTCGCTTAGAAGATCAGCACCAAATATTAGTAGCTGAACGAAAATGATATGTTGATCATAATAATGTAATGTCCACTATCCCTTACCATCCTTGAAGAATGTAGAAGTGCAGTGCAGTGCAATACCCAGGCAACACTTGCTGCTGAAAAAAACACAGGAAGCCTCAAAACCTTGAATACAGTAGAAAAATATCATTACTAAAGTACTAATAGGTTTTCTTAAAAGACCAACAAAACCAAAAAACCACAAACCCAAAAAACCCAAGCTGACTGTTTTAAGACACTTGTTTACTTTTTTCATGATCCAACAAATTGATCTAGACACTAATACTGCCAGATGTTGATTTCATATCTCTATCTTTGTTGAGATAGACTAAGGAAATGAGACTTCCACAGCCAAAGCAAGCAGTGAAAAAAGCAGAAAGCAAGCAGCTTTCTGGAAACACTTGGAAAAACCAGCAAAATATTGGCAAATGCTTGTTTGGAAATGTGGCATTAATGATTCAGCACACATAGCAGGAGATTAAAAATTAATTTTGATACTGCTAAGCACCCACCCACAGGTGCAGAATAGTCTAGCTACCATGGAGCTGTTTGAATTATCTTATATATTACAGTTGGCAAGACAAAATGTGGCATGAGCAAGTCAGGATTTCAAAAAATACAAGTCAACTGAAATGTGGAAAAAGCACATACCGTGGGAAAAACCTGCTGGTTCATGGGCTTCTGAATGGATTATATGATAGCAAGAACCTAGTAAGAGGTACAGATAAATATGTGCACAACCTGAAACAAAGCAAAATATATAAAGCAAAAAACCCCGGCAATTTAGTTCTAATTAAACTGTTATGCCCAAATTCAGTGAAGGATGGAAAGCAGGATACTAAGTAACAAATTAAAAATTCTCATTTCTGTTGATACGATAGACAGATTTTGGAAATGTTGGCATCAAGATATCTTTAGCTGTGATAAATGTTTTAATGAAATACAGAAAGTATTGTGAAGTGTCTTTAAAAAGGATCTAAAGAAAGCATAGGATTTCTAGTGGAAACATGAGGAGTTTTTTCTTCATAAAGCATTTTAATTTAAAATATTATAGTATACCATAAGAAAATGTTTTAATTCAAAATTTAATCTCCTTTTCAATAGATACATATTGAGAAGTAGTCACTGCAAACATAAAAAATGGAGAAATTATATTAAGCCTATAAAATGGCAAGAACTGAAATGACAAAGATTTACAAAACAACTCCTATACTAGAAAACAGTATATAAAAATGAATTGTGATGTTGAAGTCTTAGAAGTCAGCAAACAATAGCAACATGCAGATAGGTTTGAGAGTTATGAGTTACCTAATGATTAGGTTTCCTTATGCCTAGTGAAATCAGTTTGTAAGTAGCCAGCAGCCAGCCAGAGTAATGGTGCTGTTCTCAGAGAATATTTCTAGTCTGTGGCAATACTGCTCTTCTCCAGATCTTCCTTTCTGCAGTAAATTTTGCATTTCTTAGCTGTGTTTTGGCATGGTACTCTCAGTCCCAGAGTTTGCCTTCTGCTTCTCTTTTCCCTTCTCTGGTTTGGCCTTTGGCTCCCCTATTGTTCTCTTGGCTATGATTTCAGTCCCCTGGTCTCCCTGATCCACTTTCTGAGCCTCTTCGTATCTTTCTACATTGTTGGCTCTCTCCCTCTTTTTCTTTTTTTTTTTTTTTTTAATCCTCTCCCATTCTCAATGTTGCACAGTTCCCACATGGCTTTGATTAGTGCATTCTTCCCTTGCTTTTGTCTAAGTAAGACTAAACTACATAATTCCACAAAGTGTTTTTTTAGCAGTAACTTGTTTTATCTTCTCCAGGACTCTTGTTTCTACTGATGTGTTACTCCACATTCACAGTGGAAGAGGATGAAAAAGATGGAACGATCTCCCACCTCCTACTCCCACAAAGTCTGTGTTCTGTTGCAGCTACCTGAGGGATTTAGTACAAGGAAAAAGAATTTAGTGGGTTATTCATCTCACCCTACAGATGCTCCTTTTTCCAGTGCCATGGTTGCAATCAGCCTGACCTCAGCAAGTCTTCCCTGCCATAGTAGGAGCTGTGTTCCTTCTCACTGTGCCACTTAGTTTCTGGTTGGCAGGAACTTTATCTAAGCCTCAACCAAAAGGAGCATTTGTCTCCAACATGTTTTTACAACATTCTCTACCTCCAACACTCTTTTTGCTTCTTATGGCTCAATCTTCCAGTGGAGATCAGGCAAAATCAGCACTAATCACAAAAAAACTTAGTACTTTTAGGTGATTTTTTTTTTTTTTTTCCTGTGGAGGAAAGAGACAAGACAGCTAGAAGGAATTCTTCTGAGTGTGTGCTCTTCTTTTTGAAATCAGCAGTTGTATTAGCTACCTGTAGTAAATTTGTTTATTTCTCAGGATCACAGTCAGTTAGAAGAGAGATGAGATCATGGCATATCCTTCGGGCTGAATTTTCAGGCTTGTGTGAGAAGAGGCACGAAAGAGTCATGTAGGAAGAAAGACCACAGACAGTAACTCACAAATTCATCCTACCTAGTTTGAGGTGCCTAACTGAAATACTTAGGAGTATGTTCAACCTTGTAAAGCTAAAAGAGAAAGATACTTGAAGGAGACACCTAGATACTCTCAAAATAAAGTTCTGAAAAAAGAAACTTCTGAAAAAAGAAACTTTTGAAAAAAATAAAGCCTTCTGGAGGTCTTTATCTCTCCTTTTGATCAAGGAAACTTGAAATACTACAACCCTACTTCAGGTGCCTCCTTCATTGTAAGGTTAACTGAAATGAACACGGAATCTTAAAATAACCTGGGGCATATGAAGTTGGGGATAGGTGCCTGACATGAGGATTCAAAGAGCTAAGTACTTAGCTACTGACATGTGCCATTCACAGCTGTCAGGGCCCTGAGGGCACCCACAGACCTGATTGTCCCTGCCCACCTCCTAAGGGCGGGCTTCTCCCACCCTGCCCATGGCCCAAGACCCCATGTCAGTCCTCAAGACCATCAACCGCTGCCCCAGCAATGCCACAGCAGGGCCATTCTCTAGCTCCCCACAGCCCTGCCCTGTTTGGTTGTGGGCCCTGTCAAGCCAGGTCCAACCTTGGGCCTATGTCACAGCCCAGCCTCATCCATCCCCATCCTCAGGGAGACTCCTGGTGTCCCAGGGCTGGTGTTGCCCCAGTGCGTCTCCTCCCCTGGCTGCTCTGCTCCTGGCTGAGGTGATGAGATGAGCCCCATCTGCCAGGCCCTGCCCTAATGGACTCCAGGGATCCCCTGCTGCTCCCCTAGGAGCCCCTGGTCCTCTTGCATCCTGGCAGTGTTTCTTTTTCATATGCCTTTTTCCACTTCTCTTTGCTTTATTTCCCCTTTAGTTGTGTCTCTGCTTTTAGAGAATAGGTTTTTTTACATCTCTTAAAGCAGGATCCTCATGGGCATTTAGGTGCCTAATGAAGCAGATTTGGACAGGTGACATTTTTCACACTGCCCAGGCATTTCAGTTCCGTTGAAAACTAAGCACAAAACCATCCTTTGTTCCTTGCTTTCATCTACATTGTCATTTGTATCCACATTACCCCAACATTGAGCAAGGGGTGGGTCAGCTGTAAACCAGAGGCAAGATGGCATATATCGCTGGGAATCTGGAGAAGGAGAGGGGAAACAGACCACAGCAAAGGATAACCAAGTGGAAAGAGGATAACAAATCAATGTAATATGTAATGGTCTACTTCATCGCTCTGCAGATCTCTCGTTATTCAGGGGTCCAACCAAGCAGACTCTGTTGCACCGATGGTGCATGTGCAATTGCTTGGCACATGTGCAGTGGATTTGCTTTTTGCATGCTCAGGAGCCATTCAGACTTGGTAAATCCTCATTAAAATAGAGCAATATATCACCATTAAAAGCAGTATGACAACCTCCAGAACCTTAAAGGAGGCAGTTTGATTCAGTGTTGGGTGAAAAAGGAAAGGAGTGAGTACCTTACACGTAAGAAAAATCACAGAATCACAGAATCATCATGGTTGGAAAGGATGTCTGAGATCATCAAGTCCAACCACCAACATAAAATTTTAAAAATCACCACCAAACACCAAAAACACACCCCATCAAAAAAAACCACCCACAAAAAATCCCACAACCTCAGCCACTAGATCATGCCCTGAAGTGCCACATCTACGCATTTCTTGAATACCTCCAAGGATGGTGACTCAATCACCTCCCTGGGACAGTTGTTCCAGAGCCTGACCACTCCAGTATAGAAATTCTTCCTAATATCCAATCTAAACCTCCCCTGCTGCAACTTCAGACCATTTCCTCTGATCCTGTCCTTATTTAGTTGGGAGAGGGGGCCAACACCCACTTCACTGCAACCTCGTTTCAGGTAGTTGCAGTGGGCGATTAAGTCTCCCCTCAGCCTCCCTGTCTTTGGACTAAACAACCCCAGTTCCCTCAGCTGCTCCTCGTATGACTTGTTCTCTAGACCCTTCACCAGCTTGGTTGCTCTCCTCTGGACATGCTCCAGCACCTCAATGTCCTTCTTATAGTGAGGGGCCCAGAACTGAACATAGTACTGGAGGTGCAGCCTCATCACTGCCAAGTACAGGGGCATGACCACTTCCCTGCTCCTGCTGGCCATGCTATTTCTGGTGAAGGCCAGGATTCTATTTGCCTTCTTGGCCATCTGGGCACACTGCTGGCTCATGTTAAGCTGGCTGTCAACCAGCACCCCCAGGTCTTTTTCTGCTGGGCAGCTTTTCAGCCACTCTTCCCCAAGCCTGTAACATTGCATGGGTTTGTTGTGACCTAAATGCAGGACCAAGCACTTGGCCTTATTGAATCTCATACAATTGGCCTCAGCCTGTCAATCCAGCTCCCTCTGTAGAGCCTTCCTACCCTTGCACAGATCAACATTCCCACCCAATTTGGTGTCATCTGCAAACTTACTGAGATCACTGATAAAGATATTGAACAAAACTGGCCCCAGAACTGAGCCTTGAGGAACACCACTGTTGACCAGCATTAGAAATAATTTACTGTTAGCCATTTGTTTCTAGTATTGAAAGATAATTAAAAATGTACTGAAGAAAGGTGAAATGGACATTCAAGAGTTGTATTCTAAAAGATAAGCATGTTGTGGAATAAGTCTTCCCAAATCATCCTAAGAACTAACATGGGGCACAAATAAAAAAAATAAATGGCCAAGGTCTTTTGAAATCTGCTGCCCAGAGTTTTGAGGTGTTTTGCAGACAGTGATGTATACTGTCATCTTCTTTATATGGCTTTCTGGAGGTAATTGCTGTGCTGAGAACAGATAAAGTAATTGGCACCATGCTGAGGTAAGATTAGGAAAGGCAGACTTACAGTATCCAGGGTGATGTTGTGAGGGCAGTATTTTAAAGAATTTTTAAAAATCCAAAATTCAATGTCACATGAACACAGGTTCTTTATCATTCAAAGTCAGGGGTTTGGGAGACGTCAGGTAAAAACCTCTAAGTGAGCGACTATGTCACTAAGACATTTCAAATGTAGTGACAGGTGGTCCACACAGCAAAAGAGAAAGACATTTCTACCCCATCTTAAAGGTGATTCAGTTGCAGACTGCTGCCAAAATGTGTTTGACAAAACACAGACTTGTGAGATAGACCACATACTCCATCTCGCTTATGAGGAAAGGCTGAGAGAGCTGGGACTGTTTAGCCTGGAGAAGAGAAGGTTGAGGGGGGTCCTTATTAATGCCTGTAAGTGTTTAAAGGGTGGATGCAAGGAGGATGGAGCCAGACTCTTTTCAGTAGTTACCAATGACAGGACGAGGGGCAATGGGCACAAGCTGGAACATGGGAATTTCCATTTAAATATGAGGAAAAACTTATTTACAGTGAGAGTGACAGAGCACTGGGATGGGTTGCCTGGGGAGGTTGTGGAGTCTCCTTCTCTGGAGATATTCAAGACCCACCTGGATGCAGTCCTGAGTAATGTGCTCCAAGCAATCCTGCTTTAGTAAGGGAGTTGGACTAGATGATCTCTAGAGGTCCCTTAGAACTCTGACAATTCCATGATTCTGTGAATACCCCCAAGTTCTGTTCCTCAGGGCTGTTCTCAATCCATTCTCCACCCAACCTGTATTTGTGCTTGGGATTGCCCTGACCCAGGTGCGGGACCTTGCACTTGGCCTTATTGAACTTCATGAGGTTGGCATGGGCCCAACTCTCAAGCCTCTCAAGGTCCCTCTGGATGGCATCCCTTCCCTTCACCTTGTTGACAGCACAACACAGCTTGGTGTGGTTGGCAAACTTGGGGAAGGTGCACTGAATCCCAACAAAGATCTTAAACAGTGCCAGTCCCCATACTGACCCCTGAGGAATGCCACTCATCACTGATCTCTGTTTGGACATAAAGTTGCTGGCAGCCAGCCAATCCCATATCCACCGAGTGGACCATCCATCAAATTCATATATTTCCAATTCAGAGACCAAAATGTTATGCAGGACAGTGTCAAATACTTTGCACAAGTCTAGGTAGATGATGTCAGTTGTTGTCCACTTGTCCACTCCATTGATGCTGTGACCTCATTGTAAAAATTGAAAATGGGGGTTGTTTCCCTTTTTCCAGTCAGTGGCAACTTCACACTTTTTTAGTAAAAAAAACCAATAACAAATCAGAAACTGCAGAGTAGAATCTTTGAGAAAACTGAATTTGTGGAAGACAAATTAACAGAATTTAAAATTACAAACATTAAAAAAATTGTGATAAATTAATAACTGGCAAGAGATGGCAATAAATAATAGTAGCTCTAAGGAAAGATTTTTAAAATTATAGGCCATGTCTATGTGGTTTAGAAGATTTCAGAATTTTGTGGAAACTTTAATGAATAGAGACCTTGCCATTTTAAGACTAGATTCTCCAAGCAAATTTGTTGCCTAATTGTATCTTTTGATATCCAAATCTAAAACCTGAATTCACAGTTTTTTCAGTGAGCAGACACCCAAACTGTCTGGACATGTAAGTTCCTGCTAACAACATCCCTACTGCTCCTCAGGAATGTCAGATGCTTGACTGCTAGACACCATTCACACCTTTAAGCCCTTTCCTGTTTGTTTTGTTTTTTTTTTTTCTGATAGTAGCAACAGTTCTCAACCATGCTTATTATATTGGTCCTTTTGTAGAACACCTCAACAATAGCACAATGCTTACAGAATTAGTGGAACATTGAAAATTTGGGAATGGGACATTTTATTTTAGAAGGATGTCTCACGTGCTCTGCAGAAATCTTCCTAATACAGTTGTTCAAATTGTGAACACTAAAATATCAGTAACAAAAAGTTTGGTTAAATATATTACTAAAACTGGGCAGTTAAGCTTATTTATATGGAAGATACAGAGACCAGTCTTTACATATATATATTAAACAGATTACTATTTTTATGTAACACGTTGAGTTACACTACTTTGAGTGTTCTTAAATGCATGCCTGTAAGATATTGAACAATCTCAGTAAAAGTCATCATGTAAAATCAGAAACAGCAATACCTGAATTTCTGCCTCTAGGATTTCATCTGACTGTGGTTGTTACTAGACTATTATGTGTGTGATCAGAAAGTAAGAAGAGCTGGCATTTTTATCTCCGGTATTGTATTCATGGCAGTGAGGTTTTAGAAGAAAGAATAGTCCTAACCCCGAAGTGGGAGGTTAAGGCTGTTGAGAAAAGTAGGCAGGGGTTAATTTCCCATCTACATTTTCTGTGGAGCAAATATCTCCATACTTAGCACACTGTGTTTTGAAAATCTTATTAAAGGTTTATAAACTTTTCTCAATGTCGTTCTACCTTTGTCCATGAATTAGCAATGTGGATTTCACAGGTTGGCAGAGTACATAAGAAAGGGATATTGACATTGAGTCTTGGACACCTTTGTGAATTTAGTTCTTAAAACTTTAGGATTTTTATGTTATGGTTCAAGGGAATGTAGCAAGCATTGCCCATCATTGCTCTGGCAGGGGGGGTTGGACTAGATGATCTTTCGAGGTCCCTTCCAACCCCTAGGATTCTATGATTCTATGATTCTATGATTCTATTAATAGAATTCTGCCAGAATTACTTGACACACAGGCAGGTCAAAATACAGAACTAGGTAGCAAAAGGAACAATATGGAAAGAGCTACAAATAAGCCTTGGGATAAAGAGAGAGGAGGTGTTCTGTACAAACTCAGAAAAGGACAAAAGGCAAGATTGCATAGATTAACGGGATCTAAAGGATGAGATAAAATGTGGTACATATTTGCTTGCAGTAATTATAAGCTGTTCTCATGAGTAATTTACTTTTCCTCTGATCATTAAGCATTTTAATGTGCTCGTGAGCCATATTGGTCTTTGAGCTTCTCATGGGCTGATGCTTTCAGACTGTTCCTTCTGTAGATAATAAAATTAATATATATTACTGAAATATAACCTCACAACTTTTTCAAGACACAGTACCCATCAAGGACTGCAGAGCTCATAAGGAAGATTTTTAAAGGTTTTTGTTATTTTGGGATTTATTTTATTTATTTTAATTTTTTTTTTATTTTTTTTTCCTGCATAAATAAATTAGAAAAGATAGGATTCTTGAATTTTCTATCCCCTAAAAATTAAAAAAAAAGCCAAACCACCTTTATCTTCTAAATTATTAGCTGTGAACCAGAAGGAACTGGTAGAGTAAGAATATTAACCTAACGCTAGTGAAAAATCTCTGCAATTCAGGAATGAAAAGAAGTTCCAATATGCAGATGTCTCTGATTACACTCTCATTTGCTTTATGCCAATCAGGTTATATTTTCTTCCCTTGGGGAGATTCTTTTGAATCAACTCTTTTTATTGACCATTACTGGTGTTTTTAAAGCCACCTGCTCCTTTTTGCTTCAGATCTCTAGAGACTTGCTCTTCCTAATGGTACGCCTAGTCTTTCTAGATTGAAATGGGAATATCAGCCTATAACTTACAGGACTGTTTGTTTAATTTATCAAGTGGTTTTGCTATTTGGAAACTAAAGATTTTACCTTTCTTCCATAGAATTAACATATATTTTTTAATAGTTCAAAAGCATTAAAAGAAATAAAAACGAAAGTATATTATCCTTTCAAAGACATTATTTTGCTCTAAGAATGGCAGAACCTGATTCCAGTGACAAAAAAGAAGTATTTTTTTTTCTTATGTTCAGATGACATTTCCCATATTTAAATTCTTTATCATTATGTCCTGTCCTTTCACTGCATATTGAGATGAGTCAGATTGCCTCTGCTTCACAGTTTCCCATTGGGGTATACACAAGTGATAGATTCACCACTGAACCTTCTCTTCTTCAGACTGAACAGTCCCAACTGTCTCAGCCTCTCCTCTTATGACAAATACTCCAGTCCCTTAATCATATTTGTGGTCCTTTGCTAACCTCAGTCAAGTAAATTCTTGTCTCTATTGTACCGAGGACACCACCACTGGACACAGCATTCTGTATGTTTCTAATCAGTGTTGAGTAGAGGGAAAGGATCACCCTAACTGACCTGCTGGCAATGCTCTTCCTAATGTGACCCAGGATGATTTTTAATACGTGGGCATATTGCTGACACATGCTCATTTTTTTGTCCCCCAGGACCTCCAGTTCCTTTTCTATCAAGCTGTTTTCCAGGCAGCCAGGCCCCAGTGTATACTGGTGTTCAGGGTTACTCTTCCCCAGGTGCTGGACTTTCCATTTTTGTTTGCTGAATTTCATAAGATTCCAGTTGCCCTGTTTCTCCACAGGCTGCCCAGAGAGGTTGTGGGGTCTCTTGCACTGGACTCTGATTCCAGAGACTCCAGAGTGTCTTACTCTGGAGACTTCAAAATCTGTCTGGACATGATCCGGTGTGATCTACTGTAGGTGATCCTGCTCTAGCACAGGGCTAGATGATCCTCAGAGGTCCCTTCCAACCCTGACCACTCTGTAACTCCATGACTCTGTGACTCCAGCCTGTCAAGGTCCTTCTGAATGGCAGCACAATGAATTGGTGTATCAGTCACTCCTTCCAATTCTGTACCATTTATAAACTTTCAAGGGTGCAATCTAAGCACATAACCTTGCACATTTAGCTTGCTAGCCCAGTCTACCATTTTCTTACTGGATTGCTGGTCATCATCTCCCTTCCCATTTGTTCCTAGTTTAAAGCTCTCCACAACTGGTTGGTCATCCTGTTGGCAAAGACTTTGATTTGGCCTGTAACCCACAGCTATTGTCAGTGACTTATATCTACAACATGATCTAAAATTCTCTATGTGGTAATAAGGTAGTACAAAGAGAATATTTCCCCAAAGTTTCTTTTTTTTGTAATAGCCCCCCATCCTTGATCTCCCAAAGCTATCTTACTGTTTAAAAAAACCCACCTTCTTAAGCTGCTGTTCACTCTTCCAGTTCCAATATCATACTTACTCTCCTACTTAACCACTTTCAGTGACATTTTCTCCTCCTGTTATAAATGAGTTCCCTCCTGAAATTGCAATATGAATCTATCCCTTTTCTTTCACTGGATAGGAAGAAGCAGTCACTTGCATGTGTTGATTGCATGCATACACACACATATGGATGTGTATATAGATAGATAAACATGTAGAGAGATAGATACACACATATAGAAATATAGCCAATTTACTCTTGGAAAACCAAGTTGGTAAAATGAATTTGGAGTTTAGCTTTGAATATTCTTGGTTTCAGTTGTCCCGCTGAGGATGTACTGTTACTGAGTAATGAGAAAGCTTTGACTTCATTGCTGATAAGATTTGTTTTTATTTATTAGTCACTGCATAATGCAGCTGTCTGGATTTTCCTCAGATGGGAATTTCTCAAGTATCTAATGTCAATCCCACTGAAATATTTTTTATATTTATTCACTAGTAAGCTGGAATAGAGAGAAAAACATGCAAGTGATATGTTCCCACCAATTAAGAAGATTATCTGCTGCATCTTATACCAAGAACAACATTTTCACAATGTCTTTTTATTTCCAACCTGAAGGTCATATGTGTGAGGATTACTATGGCATGCAACATCTATCCTTCATAAAATTAAGTATTACTCTGCTAGTCACAGAGGGATGTAGATTTTTCCCACAGTGTTATTTGCCATCTGGTAACACTGGAGACAAGGTTAATGATCACTAGTTTGTGTTGGAGAAAAGTTTATAATCACTAGTTAAGAGTTTCTTCAATAAATGGGAATTAGGAAAAACAGATATTTCAGAGACTTTCAAATTTTAGCCAGCAGCCCTATAGCCTTGTCTAATTTTTACTTACTTCACATGAAAATATCAAAGCCTATAAATAGACTAGCCCTGCTTCATTCACTCTTTACTGTAGAGGTAGGAAGCCAGAGTCTGCCTGGCATCAAAGTCATGGTGGGGAATTTCAGCCTGCTCCAAGTTTAGGGTTGCACCAGCTGTGGGTTTTCTTTCCAGCCAAACCATAGCATATTTAGAGTGGTTTTTTGTACCCATTTTAAATGTAACTTAGTTTCAGCATCATCAGCGTTCTGAATGCATTTTCTAATGCCTGTTGTAAATATAGATTTTTGCAAATGTTCAGTCACTGTCCATGGTGAATTAAGGGGTAGGTTTCTAATTATGAATAAACAGTTATTGTAGTTCCTGTATAAGAAAGTATATGTTGGAATCTGGAGGCAGTGAGATGTATCCATAAAAGCAATAACATATGGGACTTAACAGCATAAGTAATCGAGAAGGATGAAAAAATACAATGATAGGGCACGACAGCACTTGAGAAAGAAAACTCATAGTGTATGACAAATAAAATGCTTAATTTGTATCCCTTGTAATGAGAAACAAGGTTGAGAAGTTGGGATTAGAGAATGATGATAAGCTGAAAAGTCAGAAACTAGTCAGTCAATAGTCTAACAACATATCATGCAACAAACAAAAGATTTCTGATGAGAAAATCTTTAAATATAGTAGTTATTCTGAGATACTTTGGAATATGTCAGAGACTTCCAACTCTTTTTTTAAGGAATTATTACATAGATTATTGATTGCAAAGAAACTATGATTACCTGGAGGGAGGGAATTGTTTTTTCTGTTCATCATCAAAGACTGGTTGTCCACAGGTTAATTGCTCTAAGATTGCATAGACTGATCAAGTCACATGCTGTAGGCTTCCTTCCTTCTTTCATGCTGCTATCAGTGAAACAGCTAAACTATGATCTTAACAATTTGAGCAATTACATCTAGGTATTTTGTTGTGGTTTAACATCATTGTCTCTTCAAAGAGAAAGAAAAGTAAGAAAAACAAATTATGTAAAAACCCAACTTCACACCACCATCTGACTGATGCCCCGGCAGTCCCTGAGCAACAGCAGCCCTGGTAAACTTTCTCTCCATTTTTATTGCTGAGTACAACATCATATGGTATGGGGACACCTCTTTGGTCAGCTGGGGTCTTCTTCCCCCTCCCAGCTTCTTGCTCTGCCCCAGTGTACTTGCTGGGCAGCATGAGAAGCAGAAAAGATCTTGGCACTGTAAGCACTGCTAAGCAATAACTAAAACATGGATGTGTTATTAACAATATTTTAGTGACAAATCCAAAACATAGCATGATACCAGCTACTATGAAGAAAATTAACTCTATCCCAGCCAAAACTAGTTCAGTGTCAATTACTATTGTTATGCATTGCTATGAGGAATTCTGCACATCACTCTGATTCAAACGTACATGTGTTATCATGCAAATCTGACTTGCAATATGATCTTACCAACCTTTAAGAAAGCAAAAATCTACTGTGGATTAAAACTTATCTAAACTTGGAAACATTTGATCACTCTGAGATACAGGTTTTGCAAGGTAATCTCTAGTTTTTTATATTTACCATACTTGATTATGCATAATCATTGCTTTATCATATTAAAAATGTTAAAGCCATGACCTTTTATGTACACTTTAGACAAATACATAAAGTGCTTCTATTTCTACTTTCTAAAACAAGATCAATCATACTTTGACTTAAATAAATAAGCATTCTTATTTGCACTATGTAAATCTTAGCTACTAAGTAGATGTTGAGCATATTGAATACCGTAACAATTGTATTATTTTAGTTTTCTGTAGAAACAGCAACTACCAGATCAGTTGCTAAATCAAAAGCAAAGAGCGATATTTAATGGAAAAAAATCTTGATAGTTTTTCATTGACTGACTAGATCTGTTTCTGTATTAAAGATAACATTTTCTGTATCCTGCTCTGAAGCTTGAGAGTTATAACTATAGTTTTCCAGCCTGACTTATGATTAACAAGTTCTATCCTCTGATGTATTAAAGAATGGAATGAAAATGTAATGGCCAAAGAGCACATATATATCTCCAGTAATAACAAATAAACAAAGAGATAAAAAGTGTCTAAGTTGTTCACAATTCCCTTGATGCTGATATTTTTAGAAAATTAAGCACAGACACACATACACAATCAATAGTTGTACATCTTGTGAGACATTCAACCAGCTCTCACTGTAATGGTTCACATAGTTAAGTAAAGGTTGGAATACAGATAGTTTTTGTATTACTAAGTTGAAACAATTCAGCAAACTAAGGAAAAATAGGCTGAAATCCAAAGAGGAAGGGTGAAAAAAAAGCAAAATCAGCATTTGATCAAGATGACTCCGTAGTCGAAAGAGTAAGAGAAAAATCATGTTGCTGACTTGAGATATTTATCTTAGAAGTAAGCCTTTCCAGACTCCTTTGTTGTAACTGAACATTTGTATATATTAATGTTTATGTGTGTGTATATATATATATATATGTATTAGGCAATTGCAGATTGTTGTGATGGGAGGGTTTAGAAGACTGATGCATCAAGCAGGGCATTAACTTTGGCACCAAACTTTTCTAAATTTACTCATACAAAATGCTTATCTGCTGCTTGTAGGTACGTATTTTAATATGCTCATATTTGGGTTTAAGACAAGGTAATATTATTGATATCATGATTGGTACAAGCTGATATTATTTATGTCACGATCAAGACACAGTTTCTTGCTGTACAGGCCTTTGCTTTGGCCACATCTTCTGCAGAGTCAGAGGGAGGGCTGTCTCTGAGCCCTGATCCAGAAGCCAATTTAGGGTATGTAAGGCTAAGGCTCTTTATGCAGCATAGACCAGGGCAGCAACTAACAGAAAGAGATGGTCCCATTGCTTCCATCGACCAAGTCTGGCTGACTCATGATCTTTTAATGAATTGAGATGGTTAAAGCAAGAAGCAATCGAGCAAGAACTCTTTAATTAAATTGGTTTATGTTGTGACCTGATGAGAACTGGAGCCAGCATACTGGGAGGGGGTGTTAGTTAAATGGATTTTTGACAAGACGAAGAAGTAAATGAGCAAGCAAGGAAAGTATAGGAAATCCGCAGCAAATAGCTAGGGAAGAAAGTATCAAAAGAGAAATGAGGAGTGAAATTTCCATCATTCTGCAGATGTGAATCGTTGAGTTTGCCCAGTCATACTGTGTATTCACCCCATGCAGTAAGGTTTCTGTACTGAATCATCCTCTTCCACTCTATTCCTGTTGCTTTCCTTAACTGCTGTCACCGATGAAATGCATTGGAACTTAAGAAGCACCCCTGTCTGAAATTCTGGTTTTGTATTTAATAGTAAGTAGTAGGAAACTAAAAGAATGAAGTATAGCAAGTAACACAGTAAAACCTATTTGTAGACACTAGGAAGTTATTCTCTGTCTCTGGTCTGTTATTTCTCCTCACCCCAATCTTTGTTTCTTGTCTAGGAAGGTCTCTTTGTTCATAAAAGTCTAGAAAACCATGAGCAAAATCTTTATATATACTGTCTATTCAAAGGGAAAAAAATGTAGCTTTCCCTGGGTGAATGACATACATTTATGGCATTTATGGCCCGTAACCATGAAGGAAAAGAAAAGTAACTTAACAGCAGCCTGGAAGAAGTAAGACTGTGAATGGAGAGGACAAGGACCTTCTTCATGTTAGTCTCCTGGGTTGTCTGTTTTTCCACTTTTACTCTTTGCTTGGACCTTTGCTCAGTGACACAGAGTGTTTGTCATGGGTCGTGATACCAAGGATGAAAAAGAGCCCAGGCAAACCTCAGTGCTCATGGTAGCCTTTACGGTCTTTTGGGACCTACTGCCTAAAGGGAGAACTCTCAAAAATGTTTGTTTGTTTGTCTCATTCATCTACGTTTAATGAAAAAGGACATTAGTTGAACAAATAGTAACGTGATCTCACAAGATCTGCGAATTGTGTGATTTTAAGTTTGGAGTGGTTTTGTTTTTACAAAACACAAAAAGAAACCTTAAAAAGCATTATAAATAATTCTTAGAAGGAGAAATCCAAGTACGCAGAGGTTAACTAAGTAGGCCAAAGTCACTTGTAGAGATCGAATTTGAAATAAGAAATTGCAGACACAGATCAGTGAGCAATATTGGTGGAACCTGCCTCTATTTTAGCATGGTAATCAAGATGATATGAGTCCCTTAAGAGTTCCATTTTAATTTGTCCTGCATGGATAAAAAGCAATTTAAATTTAGAAATAACAAATGTCTTATTCTATATAAATAAAAAATGGAATAGAAACAAGGTCAGAGAAATTACTCAAGCAAAGAAATAAAATTTTTACGAAAGCAGCGGTGAGATTTTAATCCAGAAAACGTTGAAATTTTCATACTGATTCCATAGGAAAAAAATTCCCTGAATTATGAAAGGAGAAAATTACCACTTCAATTTTCCAGATAAGCTTAAAAAAAAAGTCACTAATCTTCTGATCTTAAAATAGATGCATCCTTTAATGAGCAATTATCTTGTAATTTAAATAGCAATGTCTGGATTACATTTTACCTACAAAGTGCTTTCCTAAAATATGCCAAACACTAAACTTCATTTCGTGTATTCTAATGAACAATTACATGAAGTAGAAGTGGACTTACATCAAGAGTGAATAGAGTTCCAATCTATGGTTTTATGATAAAAAATTGCCATAGAAAAAAAGAAAATGTAAAAGACTGGACAAGATAGAGTAAATATGGGAATCAGCACCACGCAGTCTTGAACACTGAAGCATGACATTCAGAGAAGTGTAGGGGTCAGAAAGAAAATGAGAGGGCCTGGAGTGGTTAGCAGGGAAAAGAGACAGAGTTGTGGGATGTGAAGGAGAGGTTTATAGGGTGCACAGGAATAGTTTTTAGACTTTCACCAACATACACAAGAAGATATGCTTGCCACAATGTTTAGAACATCAGAGGTGTTTAAAAAACCTAAAGGTTCTCACCTATACTTAGGGTTTAGGAAACTGGAATAGGGCAAAAGGCATAATGATTTTGCAATTTTTCCTCTAGAATAAATTCCTGAATATAGTAGAAAAATTAAAGTACCCCAAAACATTTTTCAGACATGATAAAGGTAAAAGAATTGACATATTGTTTGAATTCTAAAAAAACCCCAAACAACAAACAACACAGCAAACCAACAACAAAACAGTGTTTTGTTTTGTTATCACATTAGTTCCAGATAATTTCATGAGAGAAATTAATGAGATTTACTATTCCCTAATAGCTACCCATCATCTGGTGAATACTTGAGGTTGTTCTTTGTCATCATGATTCACAGGGGAGCAAACAGAAATTAAATTATTCATATAGAATACCTGGGAGCTGCATGTGTTCAGTAATTTAGGAGATCAGAATGCCAAAATATAGAATGTGGGTACTCATTTTTGGACACAAGGACTAAATATTTTTTAAGGTTGTACATTAAAAAATCTTTCTTTAAATGTTGCTAATAAATTAAGCAAGAAAGCTAGAAAGCAAGCAAACAAGGCAACAGTCTATAAGCATCTGGCTTGTACTTGAGAAGCATGTTTTAAACATAAAATTAATTAATTTTATTTGTGGGCAGGAAAAAAAATTATCAAGTGCTTGAATTACTTAAATCCACTAAAGTCAGATTTAGCATAGTTCATTACAAAATCCATAAGATCTCACTCAGTCTTTCAGATAAACTTGTATTATCCCTTTTGCCTAGCAAAATCATCCTACTTGCAGTATTCCAGGGATTTTAGTGCACTTTACATTTCACAGAGTAAGGCAGAGGACATGAAGGGACAGGAAAGAAATATTTTTTATTACAAACTTACATCAGTTTCTGCTAATTTGACTTTTGGGTTTACCACATTCAACTTTCTTGAAGGAGATAAATTCTTTCCCCTTTAAGCTAACACTTACAATGAATCCTACCACTAATATATTTGTTACAGTCTCAGCATATTAAGGTGGCTTATGCTGTGTTTATTTTACAGCAGTAAATTTATGCCTGTACTTGTTTAAAGGGAAAATTAAATGTATTGATATCCTGAAACAGGAAATAAGGTGTCATTTTTATTTCTACTATGTGGAATAGTGAAGGAAGAAAATAGTTTATGTGAAGCTCTGTTCAGATGTCTTGATCTTTGCTGGAATGGAACAAAACATGTTTGAAATCTTCTGACCTTTCATCTTTCAGGGAGATAAATCAGATTTTCTGGTTTTCTAAATTACTCCAAGATAATCTTTAGATTTACTTCAGTGCAGGGCCAAAGGGTTCATAGAAAAATTAGATAATACCTCATTCAGCTGTTTTGTCACACATAAGTCATATCAATCAGCAGTGGTGACATGTAGCAAGAAAACTCAAGGATAGTATTACAATAATGAAGTTGAAAAAAACCCAACAACCTTATGTGATTTATTGTTCATGCCTCTTAGTATCATTCAAATAATTCAGATATTTAAAAATTTTACTTTTAGTAGATGGAAAAATGCTGATAGAGTCTTTCAAGTCATTTAGAATCATAGAATCACAGATTCTCTCTTTTCTGTCAAATTTCATACATATTATATTAGGACAATCTATAGAAGCTATACAAATCACCAGAAGTTAAAAAAAAAAACAACCACAAAAAACCAAAACAAACCACAACCAAACAATATACATAAGATTAAATAAAAGTTAATTAATTGAACTAATGTTCAGTGCAACAGGAGTCACATAAATAGCCAAGTAATAAAAGCAATAATGTTATTGAAACATTCTATTACAGAAGTTAGAAAGTGACAGATAATATGAAAAACTCATGGAGACCTTATTTAGATGGGTAATGACTGTGCTGCTTCACTTGCACTTAAGCAAATGAAAACAATCTAACCAATAAATACAGCATTGGAATCAAGACCAGTAATATTTTTCAGAAATGATTGACTCATTCATTCGCAATATTGTATATTGGAATACTTCCACTTTGCCTCTCACTTTTTCATCACATTTTTTTCCCTCATGTACACTTGACAAGCTTCTTTACTCACCATCATTTCACTCATTATTAATTATTTTAAGAAACAGCTGGATTTTAAGATGACTATCAAAATCCTACACATACATATATTCAATATGATGGCCCACTTTGATGTGCTCTTCACCCCACAGATACATTGAAATGAAAAGATCCTCTTTTCTATTGCTTCACAAGGAGAATTGCTTCACATTCATCTTCTGAATGGTTTGAGGAATCTAAAAAGTGAAGCATATTTATTGAAGTGTAGCCCTTCAAGTTAGAAATCAGTGGTCTTATCCCAGAGTGGTTTAGGTGAGTAAACTCTTGAAGACAAGAATATCAGAGTAAGAAAAGGATGGATGAAGTACTACCTTACATCATTGTGCTGCATGTCCTCCATTTCTATCAGTGTTTGTGAGTCTTTTTCCGTTCCCTCACTATTCACTTATGTTAACATTCAGTGGCAAGACATAATTCTGAAGTCCTTAAAAACCCTTGAGACATGCTAAATTCTGCTTACTTCTTGAGGCTGAAATACAGGAATATACATACATGTGTGTCTCTGTGCATACATGTGCATATTTGTATAAAACTATAGTAAATTAGGTGTATGGCATTGGCAGATAATCATAAGGATCTGAGTTCCACAGCCATGCTCCTCCTGCTTAAGAAAGTAGGGAACATGAACAAAGAAGAAGGCAATATAACTTCTTAGCATCTCCCCAGCTGAGAAGAAAGCAGACTGAGTACAAAAACAATATAATTAATCAGCTACTTCTTTGATATTCTTTGTTTTGCCAGTCATCCCCATGTCACTGTGAGTTTCTTTTATGTTTCTTAAATATTCATACAGGCTAAACGTTACATTGCAACATATCATGCTGAATTAAAATAGAATTAAATACGGTAGTTGTATGAGGAAATGGTTTGTAGAAGAAGGTGAAAAAGGCACAACTTCAAAGAAACCTGTGATTCCTGCTTTTCAAATTACGAGAGCAGGCTGTAGGAACAACATTAACTTGTACCAAAAAATGCATGACAGAAAATTTAGCAGCAATGATATATCATCAAAAAGTGTGAAAAAAGGTAACTGAAATTTGGTTACCAACAAATCTTCAACAACATCCAAATAAAGATGGATCTGTTTCTACTACAAAATAAAACGGAAACTTGGGGGTGTCCCTGAAACTGAGAAAACTGAGTTTTGAATTGGATGTACAAAATGTTTTTCACCTGATTTGTGATACAGACTGGAATATGTCCTGTAGTCAAGGACAGAAACATTAGTGAAAATATTTCAATATATATCCCAAATGTATTCCAAAAATACATATCTCAAAGAACAAATATCTTAGACACACTGATTTATTTCTGAATATTATATATTTCTAAATAATTTGTACCAAATCTAATGCATAATTTATGAATTTAATATTCTAATATAATATTTGCTATATTTATTGTGTATAATAAAATATATTGAAATACTCTGTGTAAAATCAAAGCTAAAATATAATATAGGTATGTTTTAAATTATACACTAGTGCATTCATTTTATGAAAGCTGTTACTTGCCTTTTGGAACTAGATCAATACCTGCATCTTAGGGCAAAATCTTGTATCATTCAGTCTTCACTATCTGCATTTTGGTTATGTTTTCAGTGGAACAGACATAGAGAAAATCTGTGGCATATGGTCACTCCAGGGGTACATGTTTGTCTGTTACAAAGGCCCCAGGTAAGGCTGCATTCTCCCTCATTTTCCCACCCCAAAACACATCCATTATGTGACAGCAGACATTTGGTGAGCATCCTGGAGATGGACACAAGAACATACCCAGATGGTTTCATAGCCCTTCAAACCATAAGCTAAAGGGCTCTGCAATGGAACTGAGTTCTAATATTGAGTTTGCAGTGGCACTGTTTAACACACCGGCCTGGTTTCAAATGCTTCAACTAACACATAAATACAACATTTCAGCAAATGTCTGTGTGAGCACATTTTCCTTGTTCACTTTCAGAATTTATTTTTCAGAAGTTTTTTTATGATCCTTCTTTATTTTTTACCCATTTTGAGGTGTATTCAGGCAATTTTCTACCTATGGATAGCTTTTCAGTCTGGGGTTGTCTGTGCATCTGATATAGTATATTTGTTTTCCAAGTGGGAATTGAGACATAGACTATTGTGTTTATAAAATAAGATTTATAATATTTTAACATCCTCTTATACATTAGGAACCATGGGTTACAATTAAGTGATAGAATACCCTTTTTGTTTTTAATGCTTACATTTTCAGAAACATTTTACATTGATAACAGATTGTTGTATTGATTGCAAGATTGTAATCTTGTAACAGATTATTTATTTCAGAGCATGTTTTGTAATGTGCTTTGGCTAAAAGGCTTAGGAGGTATATGAAAACAGGTAAAGACACTCATAGCTTATTTAGGCATATATTTTGTAAAAAATTGGAAGGGCAGGAAGGAAAAGATGAGTTACCGTTGGTGGGGAGGCAGGGGAGAGAATAAGGAAAGGGGAAGAAATGGAAATAGAAGGTAAAAAGAGAAACAAGGAAAGCTCTGGCTATAAAAAAGGACATATTTTTTAATATATTTCAAAAAATTATGCTAAATTACCTTAATTTTTAGGTTTATATTTTAAATTAATGCTTTTGGTGTTTGAACTATTTGTTGTCTAAGGGAAGGCAATGGGATCTGTAGAGAAAGTGTTAGAATGACACAAACTGACATTGTGCAGTTGACAGCATATTATCTAAGACATACATTGCTGAATGAAATATGGTTATCCTGAAAGTTCTTGAAAGTTTGTTAGTCTTTCTAAGTATTTACAATAAATACTAATGTCTAATTTTAGGAGTTTGCTAGTGACATTAATAACTGTGAAATAATATTAAAAATAAATAAATAAATAAATATATTTTTAAAAGGCTGATTTGACTCAGTCCAGGAAGAGAAGGAAGACACATGGATCACTTTCTGAGTTAAGGGTAGAAGACAGAGATTGCAACAGCCAACAAAAATTGAATTGAATGTATTAACTTTAACCCAAAATTCATTTCATCCATTGCTTTCTAGTTCTTCACTAAAAACTGGAGTGTAAGGAAAAACTATATAACTCCATAAGCTATAGAATACCACATGTATTTCACTAGGGAGGTTTAAAGGAAAAAATCAGAAAAAAACAAACGGATTTAAATCAATGTAGATAAACATGAAATTATTCACTTACCTTCATGTGTGCACACAGATACACCATGCAAAGTTGCACGAGAGAAAATAAAACTTAACAGAATAGTTGGCTCTGAATTGAACATTTTTTATCAGAAGCATGATCTTGGGTTATGAAAAACAGTTCTGTCAAAACAGAGGTTCAAATTTCAGCAGGAAACAGAAAAGGTAGCCAGATGTTGAAATTACAGAGGAAAATCATTCTTTCACTGAATGAATGTATCATTGAGCCACCTCTTGAACACTGTTTGCAGTTCTGTGCTTCTGCCCTCAAAAAGGTTGTTAAAAAATGAAAATAAATCAGGAACAGGAACAAGGAGGTTTGACAGTATGGAGTAGCATCATTATGAAGAACACAAGTAGTTCAGTACTCTTGAGTGTGGAAAAGTGGTAAATAAAGACAGATATAGTAGAGCCCTACAAATTTTTGAATGGTGCCAAGACTGAGCAAGTACTAACTGTTCACTGCATCTTGTGCCACAGCTACCAGAAATCCCAGACTAACAAATTAGTCAGATCCCAATGCAAAACAAGAAGGAGTAGACAGTTCTGCAGAAGCTGAAGAAGACCTGTGCAATTCCTTGCCAATAATGGGGAAATTTACACAGACTCAGGAGCAGAAAGGAAGATGAGTTCATGTCAAAGAAATACAGCATCAGGTATTTCCTGCTACGGAAACAGTTGCGGATTGAGAGAGTGTGAGGTAGAAGATTATAGCTTCCCAGTTCTTACTCTTATATAGAAAAAATTAACTGTCAATGCAGACCTGAGTATTGGGTCAATAGTCCATCAGTCTGAGCCCCTGTGTTCTAACTTCTCCCTGAAAAAGGACTGTTCAGCTGGAAACAAAAAGGAAAAAGGATTTTTGTAGTTTTTATAGCATCAATAAAAGCAGATTTTGGTGAGGCCACCCAGCACAAGTGTTAATCATAAAGCATACATTCTCAGAGGATTACCTGCATAAAGCTTGAGCAATGAAAGAGGAAAAAAATAAATTAATTAAAAAATAATGAAAGCTTTCAGAAAGGAAAATATCATCAGAGGGTGTAAATCTTCAAAGCAGTTCCAAGTGCGAATAGCTGATGTCAAGAACAGGAGACTACCAGAAGACTGGAGCTATGTTGACTCTGCAACTAAGACATCACTGACATGTCAAAGCTAATAAAGGGTCTGCTTTCAGCCCTTTCAAAGGAAAGGCTTGAGGGGCTGGAATGGCAGTCTGCCTGACTCTGGGTTGACCAGAGGTAGAAAGAACCAACTTACAAATAATAACTGACTTCAAACTACATGCCCATCTTTGTTACAACAAATTTATAACCAAGATGAGGGTAATTTATACTCTCATCTTGCACTCCTTCCCTTCAGAATTCAGCTAAACTCAGTAGCAAACTGCACAGGCATGCAAAGAGGTATAGCAGTTTATGAGCTTTAATTGCTAACTGTTTGTGATTTGAAACTGAAAGAAGCAGCTACATTTGCTTTATAAAGTTGTCAGACCCATCACATCATTTTGTATTCCAAGTGTACTGTTTAGTTAATTAAAGTTTGTTAAATCCTTCTTTTTTTTCACTTCAAGCATTTAGAACTTTGCATGAACCTTTGCAATAAGGAACCTAATTTTTTAATATAATTTCAATAATAATTACTTCAGTTATTTATACTTCAGTGGAATGAAAAAAAGCATTAAGTATTTTTATAACTGAACTGGTAGACAACATAAACTACATTAATTAAATTTTCAGATTCTATTAAGAGGTGTTGCAAAAAAAAGTGAGAAATAAGAAGTACAAAAAGATCTAAAAAACTAAGAAGTGAAAAGTGCAATTGGAATTAACTAAATAAGCTTCAGCCTGCAAACCTACATACAAGTACCTCTGGGGGTTAATAATCTAAAACTCAGCTATTCATAGATGTGAAGTACTTGGAATATAGGAACACCGAGTGGGACTTTGGGCTCTAAATGTAGAGCAAATTAGAAACTACAGAGCTTTTAGCTGCTTATACACAAACGTAATGTGATGAAGGAAAAGGTTAGAAAACAGAAAATTTCTCTTCTATAGTATGCAAAACAATCAAATCAGAAGCCAAAATAAATTTATTTCTATATGGCTCTGTGTGACCATACATCTCGAATACTTATGCAGTTCTGGACACCTTATTATCCAGAGGATATCAGGAATTGAAGGGAATTCAAGGAAGGAAAATCACTTTGATTAGACATCTGAACAGAGAAATTTATGGGAAAAAATAAAAAATAGAATAGGCATTCACTCCTTAAGTTGTAAATAAAAGGTTAGGTATTCAATTTGTGTGGCAAATATAACCATTAATTTTTTTCTAAGTATATGTTGAATAAAAGATCCTTATGTCATTTGAAGATTGCATTTCTTTTTTTTTATTGTATAGATATTAAGGTGGGAGAATTTTTTTCTCAATAATTTGTAAAGAACCAAAACTTTTGAAAATATTTGTGAGAGAAAATGACAAAAGCCTTTGCACTGAAAGGGAACAGGTAATTGCCTGGAAACCAGCTTTAAAATATTCCAAATGTCTTTACTTGAAAAATTACAAATGTTTGTTTTTGTTGGTGAAGAGGAAAGAATCTTTACATTTTTAAATTTGTAGAGACTAAAGAGAGAAAAAAAAGTTATAAAATGTAACAAGTGATCAATTGCACTGCGCTACTGGCAAGAAATAAGAAAGTAAAAGGTAACCTATTAAAATTATCATTTTTAAAAAACGTGCAAACTACCCATCAAAGTACTATCTCTAACAATGAAGAGTCATTCTGCAAATGCAAAAGACACTGAATTATAAGAACCATTATTCAAGCTTGTAAAAGCTGCAGGAACATGCTCACTCCAGTCCAAAAATGTCATGTTATACCTTCACTGAACTTAGAGCTAATAGTGTCACCACAGGTGTGTTCAACATTTCTAGGAAGACTTTTGAAAGTTACATTTTTCTACCCAACTGTATATTTCAACAGTTATTTGACCACCTAAAAATCAGACTGCAGTAAGTTCTTTGTGTTAGGCAGACCGAACATCTTTGGCTTCTACTTTTTTTGGTACCAAGTGTAGCTCTAATTCTCTGGTCACACACAGCGTTCTAAGTGGTTACTTTTCTTCCTATAACTGTCTTCAAGCTCTTGTTTTTACTTGGTATGATAACTGAGAGTATTTCCTTTATTAAAATTATTTGGTTTTGTTAATTTTTTTTGTCCTGACATGAGAACCAAGGTATCATCATTATTTAAACAAAGTTTTCCAGTATCTTCTAAATATATGTTTGGAAAAGAAAAAAAAAAATGTTGATTTGGATACTGATTTCACTGAGAGTATGTTGTATCACCTTCTAGTCATGTGCCACTGTATTACTTACCTACATTAATGTGCCTAACTGCTACGTGTGCATGTAATAAACATCAGCTGCTCCTACAAAATTAATTCTTTAATTATACAAACATTTGCTTAACTGTTATATAAGTGAAAGCCTATTAATGAAATTATTTCTTAAGGTACTGAACTTAATTTTCTTCATCAATAATTTCTGTACAACCTTATGGTTTCTGTACAATCCCGTGAGAATGATGCTATAGTTTTATATTATCCAAGAGCTTAAGAAGATGGTGGTATAAGGGACTGGGATTGTTGAAAAGAGTTTAGCAGGGAGTTTGGTTCCTTGAATGTCATCTCTACATAACCTTGAACATGACAAATGAGGATGTGAAGAGCATTAATAATGCATGGGAAACTCAATCTATTTTCTGGCTCCACAGTCATAATTAGGTTCTGATAGAGCCGTCTGTACCAATTTACTGAGAAACTTTTATTTCCAAAAAGCCTCCACTTTTCAGAGTATTTATCAGTGATAGTGAGAAGAGGTCAAGGCCAAGCTTAGAATTAAAATTATTTGCAAGCTTGTGTAAGTTTGTTGCCTTTATACCAGTTATTGTCACTATTAGACAGGTGATTAGGTGACAAATTATGTGAGCCTAATCTATTCCTAACTAAAGCAAGTTATACTATAATTTATGCAAAAAGGAACAGCTTCTACAACACACATGAAGTCCCCATGAACAAGGGCCTATGTAACTCAAATAATTAGAAACAATAAACAGGTAGCAATAGCTTCTGTGCTAATATTTTGCATTTACTTGGTATACCAAAATCCACTTCTTATGAAAATGTTTTATTATGACAACTGTATGGTATTCCCTAGAGCTGTGCCTTCTCATTTTATATTAAAATTACTTAAATCAAACTTAATGCACTTATGAAAACTTCTTCTGGAAAGAATAACTACATGATGAGATTTTTCTCCCCCTACATTTCTTATGTAATTTTTTTATGGTTAAGAGAAATACCATTTACAGCACTGAGTCCTGAGTGGGGTGGCATTTGCAGATGAAAAGGGACAAAACCTGGAAGTTGAAACACGACTCCTGCAGTTGTGATTAATGATTATAACCAATAATTAATATTCTTTATTGTTTTGGGTTTTTTTAAATATTCCTAGAAATCATTCCATATTCACACACACCATAATTGTAGGTGGAACACAAAAGCAGCTAATAATAAATCTTTTCCTGATTTGCTGATGACTCAATTTCATAAATGAAAAAGCAAGCCACTAACCAATGAAGTGTACTGAGCTGTGCTCCTGTAATCATGGCTCATGTAGGAGAAGCTGTGACCCACTGGAATTCTTTGGACTCGATAGCTGCCTTTGATCTGAGCAGGAATAGGTATTGATCATAATTTTCAACAGAAATACTCCACTGCAAAATTAAAATATTATTCTACTACCCATTGATGCTACTGGCAGTGCTATCGCACCGTGGGATGCTGAACAGAATAGGGTAAACTCTTTAAATTAGATCTGAATAATAATAATAATAATTTTAGGTAATTATCAATTTAGGTAACAGGAAACAAAAATGGAGAGGTTGTGGCCAGTAGACAGTGGTTTCTCTCTGTTGCCACTTCTGCATCACGAAATAAAAATAATCTTAGTTTTAAATTGGTGCAGTGGTGTTACTGCCATATTTTCTCCACAGCAAATGTCTTACAGAGGTCATACAGTGTGTTTCAGTTCCTCTAACAGGTATTTTTTCTTCTGTATCTGTCTAATCAATAGCAAAATTTCTGTTGTTACAGTAAATTGTCAATTACTAAAAGACAGAGATACTGGTGATTGCAGCATAAGCATACAAATATTGCAGTGGGTTCAAAGTATCATAGAAAGGTTAGAGTTAGCAGATGTCATAAATTAAAAATGAAGAATTTAGAGGCCATGGTAAAAGGAAGGCATCAATAATTTTATTACTGATCAGAGGTATCTAATTAAGAACAAGTCCTTAAATAATTTTTATTGCTTGTAGCTGTTGAGGTTCTGTCAGCAAGGGTCTGCAGTGGGGGCTGCTCCAGGAGGGCAATTCATTTGTGCAAGCAGAGCAAGAGGAAACAAAGTGAGAAACAGCAGAGGGAACACCAAGGCTAAAGCCAGAGGAGGAGGAGCATGTGTTCCTTGGAGGAGATGGTGTTCCCTGCAGCCCTTAGAAAGACCCACACCACAGCAGATAAACACCACAGCCTGCAGAGAGCCCCCACTGGAGCAGAGGCAAAGTGTAATGAGAAAGTGGAGGTAGAGAGAAATCACTGTCTACTGGCTGCAACATCCCCATTTTTGTTTCCCATTACCTGAATCAATAATTTAATATTTAATATTTTAATTGGCAATGTATTATTTTTTCCCAAATCAAGTCTGTTTTGCCCATGACAGTAAGTGGCAAACAAACTGTCTTTATCTTTACCCTCGAATTTTCTCGCTTTGGTTCTTTCTGTTTATTCCTCACTCTCCTGTCAAAGAGGGAGCCTTGTTTGGCTGCTAGCTAAGGATAATTCACTGGAAATTTAAGCAAAATATGTTTGCCTCTGGTTCAGCTCATGTCTATATCTGCGAAAAATGGTTTACTGTCCCTTAGAATTTGACCCCCGTCATCAAATCATGGTGTCAGTATTTGCTTTTTGCTTTATTACCTCTTCTCATATCGATAGGTATAAGAAATATAATACAGTCTATGATTAATACTTGGTTGTATCACAGCTTTGGTGCAATTTGGCCATGCAGTTAATGATGTAATTTCCTCTCCAGTGTTTGTTTGTATTATTAATGAAAAGGCTTAAAAATCATTAGATATCTATTTCCCTTTTCTTCAGTCAGTCATAGCATTACATTACATTATGATAACTTTACAAAGAAGAAATTTGGCCTTTTATTTATGTGTTAGTAGTTTTTTGTTTATTTTTGTTGTTTGTTTGTTTGCTTGTTTTCCTTTATGTGTTGGCACCTGAAATATTGGGATGCACAATTTAAGGCTTTTGTCCTTAACTGTGTGAAAAACATAATTTTGCTCACTGCCATACAAACTCAGCTTGCAGGCAGTTGGTAATGGTGTTTGTTAAAGGTTTGAGTATTCTGTGATCAAATATTAAATTCCTTGTGTATGTATTTATATCCACAGTTATTTGCTGCTTTTTAAACATCCAAATATATTTTTCTATATATGCTCAGAAAAAGAATTTGTAAGTACACATGCATACATGCAGACATTAGGTATTTGTGTGTACACAGATGAAATCAAGGCCCCAGCAGACAGAATGTGTATTCCCTTCACAGCTGAAAACACTCTTTGCAGAAGTTAACGAATTATAATGGAAACATCTATGCCATCCAAAAAGGTACCTCATTCCCTTCTGTGCAGGGGAATGTTTTTCAGTTTTACTTATCTCCCCTGGATATACGTTCAGATCATTTTACAGCAAACATAAATTAATAGTGTACATGGGGATCTGAAAACGGCACAATGGTTTTATTCAATATAAAGACAGAGAGATTAAAAATCATTGCTGAATAGGGAATAATCGTTGAACACCTGCAGCCAGGATTTTGAACTACCCAATGTACACAGCAGTAGAAAGATGCAGTCTGTACCAGTCCTGAACAAAGAAGTTTCAGGTAATAACAACAGCAGTCAAATCAAATGTTGTATTGTCATCAGACTCCTTAAGTAAATAAGCTGAAGGCTGCTCCAATCCTACAGGAAAACTTTTTATTTTTATGTAATAATTTAGTCAACCTTTACAGTAAATGACATGACAAATGAATGACAAAGTAAGTGGAAAATACAAAACATTAAATGTTACCTGTATAGCAAAAAGTTTCCATGGGCACTGAAAGAGTATTTGACAACTGAAGTGTATTAATTTGTTTTATCTTGAGCAAAACCAGTATAGAAAGATGATAAATTTTGTAAATGGAATGAAACATCTTCTAATAGGATTATGTTATAGATGGTGTTTCTATAATCTTTAAAAGTTCTAAGAAAATTGCAGATATTTTAAAAGAATCAATTTAAAGGAAAAAAAGATTCAGGAACAAAGTTTTCAATATTTTCTGAGCTTTGTATTTCTGGACTTGCATACTATAAAATATTTGATGAAAAAACTCTTCTGCTGAGATTGTCTGATGATCTGGCACCAGTAGGAGCTGGACAAGCATGCTTGTAAAGATGGTTCATTACCCTTTTGAATTCAGGAAATGAAGAGGAAAACAGTAACACAGCTTGGGAATAGCTACTGGAATGAAAATTCTGACATCTCCGTTCTCTACACACTATCTGTGTAAAGTTAGGCATTTCAGACCAGATTTCACTGCACCCAGCAGGCTGAGCAGAAAACATCTACACTGAAAGGAAAGACTGTGTTTGTCTCCTACATAACAAAAAACTCTGAGATCAGAGTCTCTCTGAAGGCTGGGCTCATGAACAAGATTAAGTTCTTGATTTTTAAGTCTGTGTCAACCCAGCTCACTGCTGAAGTGAACCTAACCCTCTTCTAAGGGGTGACATGAGTTTATATGTATAAGCAGTTGAGCAGTATTGACCTAATGAAGACTGGAGGACAGGGAAAAGAGAAAGAAGACAAAACTGCAGCAGTTGTAGGAATCCTTGAGAAAGCTTCTTTGGCTGGTTTTGCATGTCATACTGGTTTACTGTAGACATTACTTCCGACATTCTGGTCTATTTAATTATGAAAGCATTTGTCACTTCCATCTGAAGAGGAATTAAAATCAGTGATCACAAAGGTGATCACATTAGTCACCCCCTTTATTAAAGGGACCATTTAAATCCTATTGAAATGAATGAAATTAATGCAGTGATTTGGAAGGAAATGAGAGCATGGCATAATATTATTAAAAAGCAAGACCACCACCACAAATGTCTAATAAATACTGTAATTTTTTTTTATAAACTGCTATGGGACATGGCAAGGAAGATCTTGTGGAACACAGTTACCATGACACGAGCTAGCATAGAGGATCTATCCTGTAACAACTGTTCAGAATTTTTTTTGCTGTTTATAATCATAAAGAACTATTCCTATGTCAACCTTTCATTAATCTCCAGCTAAGCTGTCAAAAGTATGATGGATATGAAAAAAAACTGTACCTTTTTTTATTTTTTTTGCAACAAAGCAATCCAGCCCACATCTTATACTAATCAGTAATTTTATAATTATTGACAAATCATTTAAAGTGTAAGCTTCATTCTGAACTACATTTGAAGATTTTGCTCCCCAACTACTCTGTTATAATAAATGTATTTTCCTGTCAAACAGATTGAAACTGCATTTCTTCATTGCCTTAAAAATGCTTGCTATGATAAGAATGTATATAGCAGCTGAAGCTTGAACAGCTCAATTTAGGTGCTGTATTGACACTCCAGTTAGTCCTTGGTGACTTCCTTGTATGTTATATGTATGAAATCTTTCTGATTTTTCTTGTTAGGTGGGTTTATATGTCACTATCAAGCTCTGACTTGATTGACAGCTTGCAATGGAACAAGGACAAATTTTTTTTCTATGTATCTGCTTATTTTTCACAAAAAGTAAATGTAAATTGAACAACTTGGAGATTAATATTTAGAGCTCTGTGTGGGTAGTGCATACTAAAATTAATTAGTGGTAACAATTTATAACCGTGTCTCTCACAGGCTCATTTGAACACTTGTTTTTTGTTTTTTCCTTAGTGTTTGGAAGCCAACATTTAAACTTTAGGAATAAAAGTATATCTGCCAGATGTGCTAATTGTAGCTTCCTTTTCACCACCTCACATCAACAAATGTTGCCTAAGTGAATGCTTATAAAGTAAGAAGTTACTGAAACCAGTGCATGATTGGTATAAGACTGAGGTGTCTGGTCTGTGTCCAGCCACAGTGTTAAGAATACTGTGGCTGCCCATTCAATGCACGGGTAGAGTTAGGGGCTTAAGAAAGCAGGAGTCAGAAAAGCCAGAAAACTGGACAATTATCCGAATGCTTGACTAAACTGAAAGGCTACATGAGAAAAAAGAAGAAGCAAGCTTCACCTCCTGCCTCTTTTTTTGACACAAAGGTAATCCGGAAGTGATACGTTATTCAAATGCACCTATCCCTTCAACTACACACACATCAGTCTGGAGGATGTGAATGTGTGTGCCCATTAAAGTCATGCAACATGCAGGTGCATTTTTCATATGACAGAAACTGTCTAATTTTGGTTATGTTACAGGCAACCGTTGTATTCTAATTGCTTGACAAATACTCTGCTGGTTGTATGATCAGGACTCTGTGTAACAGGCTTGTTGTCCCTTTTTATTTGAAAAGGTGTCCAGTACTTCTCAGACATAAATGATTCAGTCATTTCCTCTTCCTGTTGGATTTAACCTGAGATAGTGCAGACATAAATACCCAAACCATGTTAACTTTGCCACTGGGAAGATTTAGTGCACCTATGAAACTGCTTTGGTGCTCCAGAAGCACTAGTGACAGTGTGCTGGGTGAGTCCCCAGCACCTTTCCCAGAAAAATACCCAAGTAAGGTAATGAAAAAACAAGGGTAGAATCTGTGGCAATTGAAGCCACTTACTGTGTATCCAGGCTGAAGCATGCAGAAAACAATGGAAAGACCCTCAGGGGGTTCCTTGAGTTCCAGTTCCATTTTAATGCACGTTTCAATGGACATCACAATTTCAAATTCTGTTTCAGGTGGCACGAAGCATGCTATAGTTTTAGAAACAGGTTCAGCTCATGATGAGGCAGTTAATAAGCCTTGAAGGATATAAGATGCATTCTGAAGAATCAAAGCAATGATACTTAGCTGAGTCATCAGAGAAGACTTCTTCCCTCATCTATTCTGGCATCTGTTAAAATGAAGATATTTCAATCATCTATTCCATTAATGGCTGATTAATGATCTATGGAATTTCTCTACCTGTTGAAAATATGCCCATGGAGTCACAAACCTTTTCATGACTGCTTATTTTATTTTATTATGGTGTCCCAAAAGGCTTTACCATTTATTGCACACAGAAAATATCTACCTCAAAAAATTGTGTAGGCTCTAAAAGTATCATAAGGTTGTCTTACTCTCCTTCAACTTTGTAATGTATTATTTTATTTTTGTTTTCATGTTTCTGTTTCTTTGTAATTTGTTAATTTCATGGATTTTTGTCTTTTAACCTCTGATTACTTTTATAATCTAATTCCTACCCAATTTTCTTTCTGAACAATCAGCATATATCGAAAATACCATATTTATTCCAACAATATTTATTACACACTTCATGCAGTTAAATGTACTATTTTTTTAAAAATCACATATTTTAGGAAAATTATTTATCCATGTACAGCAACAATGAATCTAGTATTCACCCAATATACACAGAGGGACAAAAACCAAAACAAATAAAAACTCCTCTGTGTTCCCTTAAAACATATGTATGTATGCATGTATGTATGTATTTAAAATAAACACAGGGTAAACAGTTGCGATATTTCCAAAAGTTAGGCCTAGAACAAAAACTTTTGGCTTTTGGTTGGGTTTTGTTTGGGTTTTTGGTTTTTCTTTTTCCTAAATATTGAAATTTACAGTTGAAGGAAATAGCTAAGAGTTTTGACATACTGAATATTTCTGGTGTGGTTAGTTGTTTTTCTCACAGTGAAGAACAGCAGAATATTATCCTAAACCTGTTTTGAAATAAAAAATATCTCTCAACTCTACTTTTAACTTCAATGTCACTCTAAATCAGGTCAGGATTTAACAGAATGGGGCATGTTGAATATATAAGAGCAATTAAATTACAATATAACAAATAATGTACTTAATAATAAAGTAATCTCAGTTGGGTAATAGATTTGTCAACTCAACAGTTTTTATCACTTCAGAAATAATCATGAATCCACATTCTCTTATGCTGCCACTGGTATTAATCCAATGTATGATATCATAGGTATTTATTCATTATTTATACATATTAGGAGAGGAAGAGAAGTACAGTCTGTAGGTAAATGATGTCTACACTTGGGAATTGCTTTTCATTCATCTCTCCACTTTTAAATACTGTGAAGAAAAGACCTTATATCACCAGCTTGGTGACCTTTTCAACTGAATCTAGACCAAGTACTATCATCGGAGATTTTGAATAGATTAGTCCATTAACAGAAATGTTAAAATCTGGAGATTGTAAAACACGTCTATTAGGCTTAGAAAATATTTTCAGAAATGCCTCTGTCATACAATCACAGAGTCTAAGGCCAGTCTGTATGAATAGAATTACATTAATATCTTTTGACACACATACATACTTTGTAAATACATTAGAACTGCATGGAGCTTCCCTCAAATTCTCATGGATGAAAATGGAATATATGATTGTAAATCATAGCAATATAAATTATAGCTTACTTTAGGTGGTTTTCATTAGGCATACAAAAATCTTTGCATATAATATTGTGCATATAAAGTAAGAAACAATCCCGTATATACCATTGCTTTCTCAAGATACCTTAGCAATAAATTAGCAAATTTAAAGATAAATTAGCTCTAAGTACACAAATTATTATTTAAGCATACTTCTTTAGAAACATGTAAAGGTCAGAAAATGTCATTTGAATTATAAAAATAATCTGGAAGTATGATAGTTCATCCCATGAAACACAAGGTGGAGGGCTCTAAGCAAACCAGTAACAGACAACTGGGAGGTTGCAGATTTGAGAAGGTGGTCTGATGTGAGCTGATTGCAAATGCTCCATGATCCTGAAAGGGACACTGGGTGTCCAAGCAGAGAAGAATGTATAAACATTAAATGTGGGTCGAATGCTTCAGACAGAGAATCCTTAGGGAAATAAGAAGAAACAAAATGATACTAGCTGCATTGTATCATGGGAAGGCAGAGATCATGCTTCAGCATAGCCTGAGGAGTATATATCATACTGTCTGCAATGAAACCTGAGTGCTATGATCAGAAGGGACTGTCATAATCATGTTTTCTGTCTCCCTAACTATAAAATTTAGCTCAATAATTGGTGCAGTAAGCCTATTCCCTCTGGCTGAACTACGGTGTAATTTTTATTCTTTTTGAAATTAAAATGGATAAACTGGTCATCAATTTGGTGAAAAATAAATATATTTTAAAGATAATTATTGAATTTAGGCTTCATTCTCCTACTCTTAGAAATGATCTGAATTTAATCCTGTAATGGTTTATTTGGCATTCCTCATGAATGGACAGGACATGGAGGGAAGAAGAAAGAAAGGAACCTTCAGAAGTGGATCTGCCCTGTGGAGAAAGTTTCTGTTTTCTCCTTTATGAACAACCCTGTTTTTCTTTGATGCTCATTCTGACTCCACTGCTTGTGTTGAATGCCAGATTAGATTCTCCTATGATAGCACTGAACTGAATGAATGTGATGAGGGAAAGTAAAGAAGACTTCTTCAAACAATGATAAAACTGCACATATCTACACCAATTACAATAACTGATAAGCCAGCCCTCCCTAATTGTATGAAAGAGAGAGTCTTTCCCAGAATTAAGAGATACAGAAAGCATTCCTTGCCTTGGTAAACTTAGTAACATCCAGTGGTCTCTGTTGAAAACAAATGTCTTGCGACTTGAACTTTTCTATTGTCAGCTACCTGCTTTTGTGTGCTGAGTTAAAGGGCTCTCTAAAAAACAGTTGTTTCATTAAAAAGCTTTATATGATAGCAACAGTGAAAACAATAAAATGCAGCCAAATCTATTCCATAAATTAATTACTGCTTTGGAATACAACAGAGTCTAGGGAAATAAAACCGTTGGCAAGAATAATTTCTCACCATCAAGAAAGGAAATAAATAAACAAAGGTAGGGTTTTGATCAAAATGTCCTTGCAACAAATCCTTCTAATTTTGCTTATTGTGATTTTGCTGTTTTCTAAAAAATCTGGTCATTCTAGCCTGTCATTGTATACAAAGCCTGCGTATTTTTCTGTTTGATAGGGAGCTATTATGAAATTCGAAATTCAAGTAAAAAGGCAATTCAAGCAACTTTGTGTTTATCTCTCCTTTATAAGAATAAGATAATTATTTAAACAAAATAAATGCAGAAGTTCTAAAGCAGTGCAGATCTTAGAGTTTCATACGTAAATCACAAGGAATAAAATACATGATGTTAAGATTCTAAAAGTGAAGTTAATTTTTATATGTTGAACATATAGGACTTTTTATTTTTACTGCATTGGTTATACTTCTACGGTCTCCATAAAGCTTTGGCTAATTGACACGTAGTTTTGATGAGTTTATTTGCTTGAATTTGTTCAACATGTTTCTACAGTACTCATGAATCTATACAGTTTACAATTTACCTTTTGGTTACTATATGGGCATATACATTTTATATGGTATAGTTTATATGCAAGATCCTGATCTTTCACTGTTGGTTTTCTTTTTTTGGTTGAAGAGGATGAATCCATTGCAGTTTACTATCTGAACTGTAATGAGGGGGATTTTCCTTTTCCTATCTGTTCAATTTAATATTTCTGTTAAATTTCAAGACTCCCTTGCCTGTGATGGTGGTATCTAGCCAGGTTACAGCATCACTGCTTCATGGAATGAAAGCCAATCACCACTCTATTGCCTAGTGACAACTACTGTAAAACTTAATGTCATTACTATCTTCTGCTTAAGCTGTAGTATAGTCTGTTGTAGCTAACCACCTTTCTAATACTTACCCTCTTTACCTATCCTCACGTTTTGTGTTAGGTTAGGAATTTTGCTTCCCTTTTTGCTAAAAGCCCTGACTAACATTTGCTGTGTGTTTTCACTACCTTTTTTTTCCCCTTTAGAGCATTTTGAACACACCTTCTCCATTTCCATCACTCTGTCAGAACTTTTGTTTTTCCTGACTTGTTAAAAAGAAAAGAAAAGAAAAAATAACCTTTATTCCTGTATTAGATATTAGAGCTTTCCCAAATGTATTTTGCTTCTCTCCTATGGATCTTTACTTAGCACGTTTCTGATTTAGCCAAAATTAAATCTCACCATTTCTTTGTGATTTATAGTCTATCTGATTAAAGAGTGCAATGGAAAATCATAATCCTCTTCCTGGGAAAAAAAACAGTTGCTCTCTGAATTTTATGGGGTCTAATTCTAGCATTACAACTAACAAAGCTTAAAGGATATGAGGAAGCTTGAATGTTTTGTTATACTCCATTTGTACATTCTAGCATCTCTTTGTTGATTTTCCTTTGTATTTTTCTTTACTATAAGAGTCACAGACATCAGTGATCAAAGGCACAGATTAGCTCATCTGATCTCTTTGTATCCTAGCACTGCGTTTTTTTTGCCAATACTGTATCTAAGTGATTTGTCCAGTCTACTTTTACATGACACTTTTCCAGTTAAAGACTTACAGAGTTATTTCTGCTGATATTCATCCAGTATTTTGCTGTACTCAGTTTCATCCAAGTACTTCTAGCTAATATCCCCTCAGACCATGCTAAAAATGCTTTTCTCTTCCTCAGGCAAATTCTTGACCACTGAAATTCATAAGCAACCCACTCTGAAACTAATGGGCTATGTGTGTTAAAGGCTGAATCTGGCTCTTAATATTTACAATAATGATAATTCCCCTACCCTCTTTATCATTCTTGAATCAATAGAGACTGTAAAGAAAATTTCAAATTAAATCAGATATGTGTCTTGATGTCTCTGATTCAGATATTATAATAAGCACTTTCTCAGTACCAGTTTCCCAAGAGAATATCAATAATTTAGAGAAAATACCCAAAACTCAGTACATGGAGAGAGGTAAGCACTACAGAAAGGCATATAAAAGAATTTGCATACTTCTGCTTAGAGCTCATAAATAGGGAACACTGAATGCAAACCCAAAACTAATCATCTTATAAAATTACTCATGCTGAGGCAACAGAAACACCAGGCTCATAACAGTATCTCCTAAATCCAAGGAGAAAGCTCTAAGTGCTTCTCTCAGACTTTCCTCCTTTAGAAACACTCAGGGGTGTATAGAGTGTCGAATTATTCATAGACCAATAGGAAAACAAAATCAAACAAGAGGATAGTTACCTTTCCAGTGAACTATGACAGTTATTTCTGATGTTGTTTGTGGTTTTTTTTCAATAAAAACTGATATTTTCCAGTAATCTCATGACTACATAGGCTGAACTTCAGGAAAAAAAGAATTCTTAATAGTCATTAAAAAAGGAAAAAAAAAAAGATAGCAGTATTCACAGGTAATGTTTTTCATCCAGGGACTTAAAAGGATTTGACATAATTACATTAAGCCTCTCGATACTCATGAGGATCAGATAGTCTGTTCTTCCAGAATGGAAGAGGGAGATTTGGGAAGGTTAAATATTTCAGTAAAATTCATGAAAAAAAACCAGACTTAATGCTGAGAGAATTCACTGTTTCTCATAACATTCTGCTTCTCTGCCCACTTTGTGTCCTCCCACATTTCTGAAATTCATATTCAACATAAACTCAAAAATCCTTCATAGAGCTCTAAACTTTCATAAAAGCCTCTGTCTTTTTGGTACATTCTCTCACTGTTCTCTTTTTATCTTGGATATTCAGCATATTCTAATAGATTCCTGTAATTAAGATTTGCAATTATATAAATCAGCCTCCTTTTTTTGGGTCACAAAGTATGTAGTTTTACAATCCTGATAACAACCTTTCCCATTTTTATTTCCTAAATCAGTCAATGACCAAAAATTATGTGTAATAGATTTTCCTGGTTTTGTTTTGGGCTTTTTTTTTTTTGGGGGGGGGACTGGGGGGGGTTGGGGTTTTTTTGAGTTTCACTTCCTTCTTCAGCTTCAAGGTTAGATTCTGCTTCTGAGAAATCCATGACAGCCATCTGCATTGTTACTGGAGGTTCATCTCAGAGGGGTCAATGTATCTCTATGTTTATGAGACATCTTGCACTATGATACTGAGGTTCCCATGTCTCTTTATATTTTTCACTTTTGTAACAGTGTTGTAGCAATCATGCATCCCCTACATTAATTATTAGTTTCTAAATGATAAAAAAAACTTTGGGAAATTACTTGCCCATGTCTCCAGTTCTTTCATACCTATAAATACTTGGAAATAATTAATTTGGATCCAGCATTTTGTCAACACTTCAGTTAATCTTCCCTTCTAGATACACTATGATCATAAAACTATTACACAATTCTCTGTTCCTCTCCCAGGATGTTTTCTAGATTTGATCTTCATGTGAGAAGGAAAAAAAATCACAGTCACATTAATGTCAAATGCATCTACCATTTATTACCACATTTTTATTATTTTTTTATTCTTAGTCCATAGCTTCATGTTTTAATTTTCTGCTGTTTAAGACAATATTTAATGGTGTTTTAGATACCCCTGGTTAGTTTATCTTAATTTAAAAGGCTTTAAAAGGAAACTTCAAGAGACAGAAGAAATTTGTATCTTCTAATCTGTGTATGATTTGTGCTATGTATTTTCTCGAGAGATGAAAACTTGTCTTGATTCTCTGATTTTACCAAAAGATTTACTACTAAATAACAGAGCAATTTTTTGTGATATGTCAACTAGGAAGTCCAAACTAGCATCATCAAACATATACTATAACGCTCATGTGTTATTGACACTAAGAGAAAAAAAAAACGGAAAAACAGCAGTTGGGTAAATTTGCAGCTATTTGACTGAGGTTTACTTTGCTAGTGCCTCTTTTATAGAGGATTTTAATAATATGTATCTAAAATTTTCTAGATAATAGCACTTTGTATATTAAAGACTAATAGTCTGTGTAGCTTAGATCTCATTCCCAGGGACAGCATTCAGAAGATTCAATCATACAGGCATCTCTTTGGTTTGGGATGAGATCTGTCATAGGCAACTTGAGACATCCAAAATTAGAGATCTAATTAAATCTTGCTATGGACATTTCATGACAGTTCATCATACAGGAAATGAATGGAAGGAATCGTGATGTGTGAGAGTATTTCTCTCTCTCAGGTTATGAAACTTCTCTAGCTCACAAATTCATACTAAATTTCTTATTTTCATTGATTCTTATCTTTTACATTTATCTCTTATCTTTACTCTACTTGATGGAATTTCCTGTGTTCTTACTATAAGAGTTCCTCTAAAGAAAAGTCCCATTTATATAAGCACATTTTTCAAATTTTCTAATAACTGCAAAACAGAAATATTGAGGTATAACTAGACAGTTTTTTGGAAGGATTAAGTGTAATCTTGTCAGCTTTTTGATAATTTTGATAATTTTGATAATTTTGATAATTTTGTCAGCTTTTTGTATGTCAGCTTTTGATAATTTCTTGATCGTTTCTCAGCTGTTTAAGGAAGATAGAGTAACTCAAGCACAAAAATTTAGTCCTTCCAAAAGGAGTTTCGAGGGTATTGTTCACAGTACGATTATTCTTTGGGTGAGTACTATAGAAATGAGAGTGTTCACAGTATCTGTGTGTGTTTTCCTGTTGTTTATATTTTCTTCAGTGATAAGTATTAAATAATCTGAAGAGCCTTTAAAAGCACTTCTGTTGTTTTGGGTTTTTTTATAAAAAATAATCTTTTTCCTTTTAAACTGTATTGTGTTTGTAAGATTGTGGAATAGGTAGCAGAGCAAACTTTCAGTTTTAGATGCACTAAGTGCACAAGTCCACCTGTTGTGAAATTCCTTCCATCCTTTGTGTAGCACATAATATACATTCAAAAAATGAAAAATTGTTCGTTCTCTTTTTTTTTTTTTTCTCTAGAAAAAATGGCCCTGAAATCAGGGGCAATCTTTGGAAACCAGACCAGTGGAAAAGCACCGGATGAGGCTCCACTTAATCACATCTTTCTCTTACTTTTTAATGAGAATTTCCACTTCTTTATATAATGAGCACACTGAGGTATTCACAGAACTAACATCACTGTCTCCTGAAAATCAGATCAAGAAGGGAATGACCACCAAAATTTGCTGCCTCTTCTCTTTCTAGTTCCCTTCTGTCTCAAAGTTAATTCCTGAGATAGATATGAAGCTAGAAATATGGAGGAAGGCAGAAGTGCTCCAGAAAGAGGTGAAAAACCAAATAGTCTGAATTGACTTAGCAATATTATTCCAGAAGCATAAGGCTGTTTACAACAAGTACCCAGAGACACTTAACTCTCCTATGCCAACCATTTAGGATATCTCAGTATTACACTGTGAAGCTCCATACAGAAAGCAGGTGAATAAACTTCTGCTTAGGGCTAATTATCACAGTTACAGTGCTATACACAGTTGTCTATTTTCCTTCCTGTTAGGTAAGTGACCTTTCTGAAGGCAGCTTGCAAGGTGCTGTATTGCCTAACTCCATATGACTTCATCTCTTGTCTGTATTGCCTGGCTTGCTCCACATCTTTATCAATGGTGTGTCATCTGAGATTAACACATCTTTGTTCTTGCAACAGGAGCAACCAAAACAGTTTAATAGACACAGCAGATATACGTTAAGCAGATACTGGGGCCTGAGTCATTGGGATAGGCAGGAAGTGATCTTTCATAGCTTCATTTTTGCAGCATATAGTATTTCACTTATTTTCAGAAAAATGTAGATGACTTTACAATTTTTTTTTCCTTTATTAGATGTTTGACTACTGTCATGCTCATTATAAGCAGAAAAAGTACTGCAAAATGCATTCAAAACTAACAATTTAATTAGGCAGTAGAATGTCTATGCGCATGGTTTTGCTGCATTCAGAGGAGAAGACTAAATCCTTCTAAATCTCTGGCTCTGTTAGCTTAAAGGAGACATGGTAATAACATGAGATTTTGCTGATAGAATCTGTGTGCAAAATACACGGCAATTTGGGATTTGCTAGAATCTATAGTTAGCCATAGGAATACCTTGTTGCATCCAGTTGAATTAAATGACTGATTCTTTGTGTGTGTAGCCAGAAAACTATATTTTATAAAATGTTATTCCCTTTAATGGTTTAATTTATATTTTCTTTATTTATTGAGATCTTAGCTAGCATGAAAAGCTAAAATTAGATACTTGATCTACATTCAAACAATATAATGCAGACTTAAAGAGATGCATATTGTAGTATGTTTTTTCACATAAAATCCCAGGCAAAGAGAAAGGAAAAAAGAAAGAAGAATAAGAAAAAAGAAAAACATTAATGGTGCAGTGCTGAAGTTTCCTTTAGGTAATCAATACTTCTCCTTCCACACACAAAAAAACCCCAACCAACCAACCAACCAACCAAAAAAAAAAAAAAGCCTAGTCAAGGTGTTTTGGGGCAGAATATAACAGAAAAGAAGTTATATTGGTATACTACCTCCTTCTCACTATTCTCTAGGATTAAATTACTCCAAAGTAGATACTGGTGTTATTTTAATTACTGTAGATGGTAAGATTAAAACACTAGCCAGAACACTACTGTTGTCTCAGACAAAAACCTAATAAATGATGCCTGTGTGCTGTGTTTTACCTTAAGACAGCTAGTATATCCCTGAGTTAAGCAGCTTCATTGCCTCTCCCTTCCTGAAGAGGTATTCAGATGCTTAGAATAACTTAGCAGTTCCTCTGAGAAACCTGAGCTGTTCAAAGAAATGTTATCAAGCGTGAGGATCTTATCTGATGCTTTTCCACCACTTCATAGATTTTTTTCTTTAAGCCAGGCTCACATTCTACCTGATGTGCTGAAGTTCCTTGCTGCAAATCCAATTTGCTTTCAAATATTTGGCACTGCTTCAAGGAAAATGATCAAATGATCAAGTTCACCTTGATCTCTTAATTTTGAAATTGCTTGGCTTGCTCTTTTTCCCACAATGTTGGGTCAAGATTTTCTTCCCAGGGTGAGTTTCAGTTCAGATTCTCTATTTTCACCAGCTGAGTTGCAGATTTGTAGTATGTCTGTCAATTTGGATTTTTTCATATGTCAGGCTGCTTGCCCTTGACTGTTTGCTAGCTAAGAATAAGGGAAAACATCTAACCAACTAAAAGAAAAAGAGAATTCTGAGTGTGCAACAAAAAGATTAGTTCAAAAGTAAATGCACTTTTTTGTTTGGTTTCCCAGTTTCTGGGCTCAAACTTAAACTGTTTGAATCTACAGCTGTGAGAAATGGCACCTTCAGGAGAAGCCCTTCTGTCAATGACATTTTACCTAGCAGGAATCTAAGGAAAGCAGAATGGCCTGATGGTTTTTCTTTCTGTCACTATGTGACTCGGAGTGCTAATGAGGGATATAGAACTGTATAAAGAAATTGTACCCTCAACACTGCTCTCCACTGTATCCATTATCTTGACCAACTGGATGGAAAGCTCGACACTTGGAGCTTCCTCAGTTTGGACTAAAGAGCTGGGACTTGTCAGTAGACAACTCATATCTACTGCATATCAAACTTACAGGAAGATTGAAACTGCTGTTGCCAATGGCTATAAGCTTATATTAGTTCAGAGAGGCATCTGCATGGATGTAGCTATTTCTCCTCAACAAATGGTTCAACTTGTTTCTCTCTGTTTCCCACTGTCATGTTGCATTGTTTAAATTTTTCATGGGGAAGGCAAACTTTGTTTGCTATACTTTTAACTGTGATCACCCTTTTTGTAACTCATATCATATTGTACATCAAAAGCTACATAGGATAATATTTCTGTGTAAAATTATATTATTTCCATTACAGATGGTCTTTCTTTTTAGTGTATTATGGCTCTGAAATCCTTTGTAGATGACAGTTGCTTCCTCCATAGAATAGAGAAAAAAAACCTTAAAAAAAGAGTCTAGTAAAAATAACCTGGTATTCCACCAGACTACATTTAGAAAATATGAATATTGTCCAATTACTTTTATTATATCATAACAGTAAAGATTCTCCTTTCTTTACTTGGAAAATTTTAACAAAACATTTAATCTTCACAGAAGGAATTAGAGGAACAAATAAACTTGCAGAGAGCTTTGCAGAAAGGAAACAAGTGGAAATAGTTTCCACTGAAAAGTGTAGACAGGACTGGAGTACGACAGAGGACATTTTTGCCCACCCTTTGTTAAATTCTTCAGTAGGGATGAAATATTGAGTTGGAGTTCAATATATTACAAAACGTTCAACAATTATCTGTATTTTCTCATAAAACTGAGTCCTTTATAAATGTATTTAGCCAATTATTTTGTATTATTTGTTAGCTGACACATCAGAATACAAGTTTCTTTTTACAAATCATCTGGTGTGGGTTAACAGGTTTTATTTTGTTTTGTTTCTGTTTTGGATTTACTAGAAAGGAAATTTACTGCTGATCCTACATAAATTTTACAACAAACAGTCATGGCCACAATCTAGTCTAAACACAATATCATCGATAAAAATGCAACTTAATATTTTCAAACATTAAGTTATCCCTTCCTCCGTCCCTCCCTCCCTTCCTCCCTTCCTCCCTTCCTTCAGATTTTATTTTTTGTTTTATTTTCACTTAATTGCAACTGAAGATTTTTTTGCTGATGGTCTGTGCTGCCAGATGACATATTTCCAAAAGCACTTTGCTGACAGATAATTGACCATTTGACCACTGGCCCACATAGATGGGAAGTTGTGAGCATAACTTTCAACTTCCTTTTTCTTTATATATATATATATTCTTCTGCTTGCAATTTCATAGCATTCTGGAATGTCCTTTCCCAGCAGAATTGTCAAGAAAGAGCACAGTAATAGAGGTCATCTGTGAATGTGATGAAAAGTCTCACAGGAATCACTGCACATACAATGTCACTGGAGGTGTGAGCTTTGCTGTGATTTTATTCCAAGCTTGCAGAGCTCTGACTCTTAGTCTATGACCCTCTTTTATGTCCCCTAATTCAAGTCATGTCAATTGTTTTGCCTAAGACTCTCTTATTTCTTCACTGTCTCTGTACATCTACTGTTTGTTATCACACTTTATTTCTGAATTGGACGGCAAAAGCTAAGAAGGCCTTTCCACAGGTGTTCAGACATTATTTATTAAAATATCTTTCCTTTTTTTTAAGTAATTAAAAAAAAATTAGTATCTTAGCCATTGAGAGTTCTTATATAATTTTGTAGTTAGCATTTAAATATGATAAGAATCAACCGAAAACTACAATACCATGTACATATTAATTGCATTGTGCTTTACTTGCTATTAGTTGATGTCATTTTATTTAATGACACAGCAATCCCAAGTAATGAAGTCTACATCTTCCTTGTTATGATAAGGTTCATATAATCATAGAATCATAGAATGGTTAAGGTTGGAAGGGACCTTAAAGATCATGAGGTTCCAACCTCCCTGCTATGAGCAGGGTCACCTCCCACTAGACCAGGCTGCACAAGGTCTCATCCAACCTGGCCTCAAACACCTTCAGGGAGGGGACTTCCACAACCTTCCTAGGCAACCTATTCCCACATCCTACTATCCTTAGGGTGAAGAATTTCTTCCTGATGTCCAACCTAAATCTCCCCTCTTTCAGTTTAAAACCATTACCCCATGTTCTATCACTGCCGTCTCTCATGAAAGGTTGCATGGTGTAACTTACTAGGTTTTTATATGGTCTGTTTTTGACATAGGATTTAATATATTGTTTATCATTCTAATTTTAAAAAAAAAATTGGGGACGTCAAGTACTCCTGATTTAAACAGCTTTGCTAGAAGAAAATATCTCCTCTTTGTACTTTAATGACACATTTTAATATTTTCAACATGAACAGAAGCTAACCATCCAATGTACTAGAGAGGGAAGAAGATATTTGCAGTACAGTAGAGAAATTATTCAAAGGTAATACAGTTCACTAGTCCTGTTTGTTTAGATTTCAGTCTCTTTGGAGCAGGGGCTATTTGGTTTTAATGAACATTAAGAACCTTAATTCATTTAAACATTCATGGTTACTTTGCCTGTAAAATATAAAATCACTATATTTGCATCAGATTCTTACAGGTTTGGGGGCTTCAGGAATTTTCTTATTTCTTCTTCCTCTTTCCCAGAGTAATTTTTTACTGTATCCATGGTTCCACTCTTACCAGCATTCGAAGAATACAAAATACCTTAAAGGCATGAGAGGACTTTGACCTGGAAATGGAAACACTGTTCTTCTTTAAAAAAAACTTGATTTTATTTTCATTATTCAATAACTTTCCACAAAATCTTACTTTTACCTTATAAATGTGTGCATATTGACTTAGCAGAAGTTGTGTAAGGCACTACTAAGGGCCTCACAGGAGTCTCTGTGTCATTCAGCAGAACTGAACATAATGCAGAGCAATGTCTGCTAGATTTATGCTCTCTCTTGAACCCAGTTCAAAGGAATGACTTCCTAGATGCTCCTGAGGAGTTTCTTTGTCCTTTGAACTGTCCCAGGCAAAATGTCAGTTACTCATTGTCACTAACCTCTTCTGCAAGATGCCTTCACGGAGACACTCAAATATGTGATAAAAATCAGACCTTGTGCTGTGCTGTCTTTATGTACACTTTTGCTACGATAAAAAAGACACCATTTCAGAAAAGCATATTCAATAGCTGTTTTTTTTGTGAACTCATGCAATTGTATGAGGAGTAATCTACATTCTAGGCTAAAGTACTATTAAATACATTCTTTGTTTATATACATTCAAGAACTCAAAAAAATAAATTTTTATTTGAGCTGAAATGAAGAATCTGACATTTCATTCTGAACAGGTAATGCTGGAAGAGAAGAAGTAACTTTAGTAACAACTAAAGTTGGAAAAAAAAAAAGTAAACTCTTGTTGGGGGAGGAAGAGACAATAGCCTGACTAAACACTTAGAAAATTTTCCAGTATAAATTTCAGTCAGTGCTAGAATATATTCTCCTGTTATTTGAAGACACAAGGGAGTTTTTGGGGAAGATGCTTTGATTTACAGAATGCAGAGGCTGGCTAACTGTTGTATTTCAGCTCAATATTGTCATACAGACAGTTTTGCAAGGTATAGATAGTACTGGGCCTCACCCTGTGCTGAGGTTTTGTCAGTGATCCAGAGATAAATACATAATGACAACTAGAAGTTCTCTGAATAGCACAAATACTTTTGGAATGATAAATAAAAAGGACAGAGCAATCAGAGATGGCAATCAGGCAGGTTTGGCAACTTAAGGCTATCCAGAAACACTGCTTATAAAGACCCATGCACAACATCTCAGAACAAATAGTTCAGTTCATTGACATATCAGAACATAGTGACTCTGAAATAGCGTAAATGTGAAAAAATATAAATAAAATTTTAAAATATTTTCCCATTGCAAAGTAATTAAAAACTGAATGTCTAAACAGTTGTGGGCAGCTCAGCCCCACACAGCTGCTCATTCAGTCCCCTCCAGCACGATGAAGGAGAGAATCTAAAGGATAAAGGTATGAAAAATCATGGGTTGAGATAAAGAGGGTTTAATAGGTAAATGTCGTGGTTTGGGCTTAACACGGCAATGAAGAAACAGCCACGTGGCCACTCACTCAACTTCGTCCCTGACCCCCCCACACACTGTGGGATGGGGAGGACAAAGGCCAACTAGAAGCTTATGGATAGAGACAAAGGGCAAGGAGGGTTCTTCCTCGATTAAGGGCCCGGGCAAAACAGATTCAACTTGGGGAAAAATAACGATTTAATTTCACACTAATCCAAAGCACACAGGACACAGACAACACACAGAGCAGTGCTTACATATGTTACCCCACCCATCCCTTCTTCCTGGACCCAAACGACTTTGTTCCCAATTTCTCTCCCTGCTACCCCCCAGTGGTGCAGGCAGACAGGGGATGGGGTTTAGAGTCAGTTCGCAGTCTGTTGTTTTCCTGCCACTCCTTCCTCCTCAGGAAGAAGGATACCTTACAGTCCTCCCCTGCTTCCCCATGGGGTCTCTCCCATGGGAGAGAGTCCTCCACGAACCTCTCCTTAATAAGTCCTTCTCATGAGGTCAGGAGCAAGCTGCTGCAGCGTGGTCTTCCCACAGAGTCACAGACTGCGTCGGGAACAGTCACCTCCCCTGGAGGTGGGGTCTTCTACAGCTGCATAATCCAAGTCCACTGGCAGCAAAATCCAAGTCCACTGGCCAAGTTCACCCCTCCTGGTGCCTTCAGGGAATGTTCCATCACGTTCCTCCATGAATGCAGGGGTACAGCCTGCCATCTCATCATAGGTTGCACGGAAACTTCTGTTGGGCACCTTCTTGCCCTTCTTCCTCACCAACCATGGGATCTGCGTCTGAGCACTGCCTTTCACCTCTTCAGCACAGCTCTTCTTCCAACTGCTCGCTCTGCTCAGGTTTTATATCAGTTCTTTTGTATGTTAATGGCAGAGGCACATCTATTGTCTCTCTAATGGTTCCTTGGCTGGTTTTGGAGCAGGGGGAGCTTCTCAGCTTCTTCCCAAAGCCACCCCTGGGGCCCTTCCCCCACTACCAAAAAGCCCACCAAACCAAACCAGCACAGAAGCAAAGGCTACATGCTACATGCAAAGCAAAACAAGGAGTTCATTCACTGCTTCCCATTGTCAGGCAGGTGTTCAGCCATCCCCAGGAAGAGAAACACCATCACTCTGAATGTCCCCCCTTCTTTCTCACAGTTTTTATTACTGAGAGTGATGTCATATGGTATGAGATACGCCTCCGGTCAGTTGGGGTCAGCTGTCCAAGCACTGTTCAACAATAACTAAAACATGGGCTTGTAGTTGCCATGTCCCACAAAGTGGGTATGACTTCCCAGAAGTGGGGGCCCGAATTGAATATCACATCCCACAAAGTGGGCATGGGTAGAGTTCCCCAGAGGTGAGTGTTGACTCAGGGAGATTTGGACTGGACGCACTTGTTTTCTAAACTCCATTTCAAAGAGTAGCCTAGGTGTGGCTGGATTAAATCCTCCACTTTTAATCTCTTGTAGCAACCCATTTGGTGAGATTAACCCCTGGAATTCTCTGTGTGGTATTCTAAAAGTAAGACCATTACCCTGCAGGCTTATACAAAATATTACTTTATTTTTATTGAGTAAATTATAAAACTTGTCAAAAGGAAAACACACAACAGCATGCAACACACAAACATAAAATTCTCAGAACAACAGGTTACAACCAATAGAACCTAGCAAAATGGTACTCTCAAAACAACAGGTTACAGCTGGAAAAACTGATCAAAATTAGAAATTATGTTACCCTTATGTGGCAAGAACAAGGTTTGACACAGGGAGAGAGAGGAAGAGAGATTAAGAGAGAGATAGATGAAGGAAGAGATGAAAGGAAAGATATCACCACCCTTGGATCCAGTGACAATCTCAGCATGACATTGTGGTCCTTGGATGGTGGGCGTGCACACCGAGCATTTTGAGTCTGCCTCTTTTATGGCACCTGGCCCTGCCTCTCCTGGTGAGACTCAGCCTACTTTGCCACAGACTCAGTGTTGGATTTGGGAATATTCTGGAAATTAGTCAATCAGGCACAGGGGTCCAGGTGATCACTTGGCCCCCCCATCTGCATTGACTGAGAAATGACCTCTATTTTCACACATGTACTCTGTCCTTAAACAGGAAAGTGGTCTTTTCAAGGTAGCACTGTGCCTCCATGGGGCTTCTCTTGCTGGCCACTGTTCCTTATCAAGTAAGGCCAGTGTCCAGTTTATCAGGGTGGTTACCAAGTGAGGGGCTCTCCTTGAGAGAGCAGGGTGAAGGTGGCTAATTGAATGAGGACCTCATCCAAGCACAATGTCCAGCTTGTCAGGGAGGCTGTTTAGAGACAATTATTTGTTTTGGGACTCTACAGTAGTCAACATCGTTCTGGTCACAAATCTAAGACACAGCACTGTACAATCTACTATGAAGAAAATCCCAACCAAAACCAGTGCAAACAGTTAACATAAAAAAAGACCCACAAGTGTTATTTAGGGGAGATCACTCTCATTACCTTTAAAAAAAGGACTGGGAGCTAACATCACAGGAGTGCACAGGCATCTTCACAAGAAGAAATAATTTAATATTATTTGAGAGAGGACAAAAAAGAACCTGTTGGTAGAGCTTAAAGCTTGACACAGTTAAATCACATAGTAAGTACATGTTCTTACACTTAAGACTGATTAGTATTTTCTACTAGCTATTAAGAAATCTTCTGGGAGTTCCTGCACATTTTGTGCCTGTAAATTCAGATTTTATGTCAGGAAGTCAGATATTTTCTGTAACTTTCTCTACTGCAGAAATGCAGTTATAAGGTTACAATCATTGTATTTTCTTTCTTTGTCCAACCTAAAAGAAAAAAATCTGTTCCTCAAAATATCTAGCTGTCAAAAAATCCACAAAAAACCACTTATGTCTAGGCAAAAAGAATAAAATAAAATTAAAATAAATGACTTTAAAAGTAAATGACTGTAAAACCACCATCAAAAATAAAATAGCAAGATGCAGGCATTTTAGAACAGGTTTAGGGAAAGTAACCATCTCTTCAGAAAGCTCTTCCTTAGAAAAAGCTTACTGCACATACAGAATCCAAATGCAGATTAAAATCAAGTACACTTAAACATGACCTCATATCAGAGTTCATGAAGAAAATTTATACAAAAGTCTCTTTATAAATACCCACACTCCAGCTACATTTTCTTATTGGTTGTATCCAAGTCAGTTCCCATTCCAGTGCTCTGTTTAATTAAATTATGTAGAGGTTTATTTGCTTGACAGACATAATAGTCAATTAATGCTAACGCATGCTAAATCCTGAAACATCTTCTACTCTCATATCTAACTCAAAGTACCTTTGATTGTGTCAGCATGTTACATTCTAAATTTAGATGAAATTATTATCTGACAAATGATAGGTTTTTATGCATATCAGCAGCCATTCATACAGCAGGATCTGCTATGGTCCATTGTGTTTGTAATCCATGGATTACATTCTTAGTACCCATTGACATGACTAAAAGAAACAGCTCCATTATGACCTATCACCCGCCAAACCATGAACTTTAAAACATTCTTCTCTGCATTTCTGTGAGCTTCTATTGTCTATTTCTTTCCACAAACATTTGTAAATAAAAATACAAATGGAGTATAGAAGACACAACATGGTCCTAGATTATAAAATTTTGGAGGTCACTTCACCCTTATCTGAGGCCAATAAAATCACTTTATTAAAAATAATAATTGACATTGCATGGGGGCTGAGTGGTCTTTTTAACAGAAAAAACAGCAACAACAGTGAGAACAACAAAAAGCCATTGAATCAAACCCTTAATTAGGATTCAGTCTTTTACAGATAGGAGTGATCATTTTCATTACTGTAATATACATATAATAGTTTAATTACTATAAAACTAAGAATATCTGACTACACCTGCTAGTTGTAACTTAGTTTTTCCCCTGGTTCAGCATCACTCTTTATTGAAACACCTCACACTTTATCTTGTTGCTTACAACACTCAAGATGATAATCTGCTGCTAACCAGCCTATATATAAAATGAATATTTTAACACCGTTATTATTAATAGTGATTTTTCTCTTTGCTTGTCATCTGATGACTTTGAAGCCTCTGATAACTACCAGTGAACAGCTTGAAGAATGGTTTTGCCAGGAGCACTGTGTTCTGCAACAGTGACTGATGGCAAACCACACATTTGTCAGCTTGTGACCTAATATATCGGTGCAAAACCAGTGTAAGACTCTAACAAGCCATAAAACCTGATGCTATCTCCAGATGCCCTAGTAGCCATATTAAGCCCAAGAATGACCTAAAAGACAGAGCAATTTCTTTTTCTAATTTATTCTGTTATAGGTTGACTCTGCTTCAGTCAGGAATCTATCCAGATTTTTTTTTCTCCCACATCTACATGTCTGTAATTAATCTAAAAGTAAACAAAGACATGAGAAAATCTGGTGTAGTATTCTGACCAGAATGAAAGAAAGCCTTTTAGTCATGTAATTTCCTGAGGAAACCATTGACAATTTTCATTTTTTTTGTTATGTAAAGAAAGGTTACTTGATAAAGAGTACATAAATATATTTTACATAAATATATTATTTACATAAATATATTATTTACATAAATATATTTTTTACATAAATATATTTTAGCATCACTTTTTCAAGAAAACTTCATTTAAGGTTTTGGAGTTTTATTATTGTCATGGTTTGACTCAGGATTGGTGACTGAACCAGAGACAACAATGCTCTCAATTCCCTCCCCCTCTCACCCAGGTAGGGAACGAGAGAGAGAATTAAAAAGAGAGACTTAGCTGGATTGAAAACTAAACTAGACAGCTTCAATTATATGTACAATTATACACAAGTATGTTCAGGAATGTGCAAAAGCCTCTTGCCTCCCCAGACCTTTTCTGAGTGATCTGCCCTATTTTTTTGGTCCTGCTCTAGCAGGGGGTGTCACAGTTTGACTCAGGATTGGCGACTGAACCAAAGACAACAATGCTCTCGATTCCCTCCCCCTCCCACCCAGGTAGGGAACGAGAGAGAGAATTAAGAAGAGAGACTTAGCTGGATTGAAAACTAAACTAGACAGCTTCAATTATATGTACAATTATATACAAGTATGTTCAGGAATGTGCAAAAGCCTCTTGCCTCCCCAGACCCCCAGCAATTCCCCCAGCACTCTCCTGAGCTGTGAGCAGTCCTGAAATGTCTCAGCCCAGAGGCAGGAGATAAGGCAGAGCAGACAGGGGCTGAGGGGAGAGTTACAAGGTCGGAGATGCCTGAGCCTGGGGTCGACGGTGATGGATGGGTGGATGGAGTCCTCCCTGGATGCTGGCCATAGATGGAAGAGAAGGGAAGAAGCAGGAAGGAAGTTGTCTTCTGTGATCTCTGACCTTCCTCGGAGCTTACGTAGATATATAGAATGCAATTCCTTTGGTCAATTTTGCTGTCTGTCTAGCCCAGCCCCCCACAGGGGGGTCATAGATACAAACTCCCCTGTTCTCAGTAGCATCTGTAGTGGCAGAGCTAAGAAGTGACCTTGGAGTCACAGCAGTAACATAAACATTCCAGTGTTATCAGTCCACCACCTGGAAGACTTGCTGCTAGTTAAAAGAGAGCTTACTGAGGGGAAAAAAAAATCAGTAAAAGGAAAACTAGCTTCATCCTGGCTCAAACCAGAACAATTATCTTCAACTAAATATCTGTGTTGAGTCTAATCACCAAAGTCACATAGTACTATTAGTGCTTGCTCATTAGAAGATTGCCAAATTCAAGCTGTACCTAAATTCCCATGCCTAGATTAATTTGCATGAACATTGTTAATGCTTTTTTTCCTGCAGATTTTTTTTTTTCTCCTGTAAGGAATTTAATTCAAATGTAAATATAAACAAAAGGAATGTAATTGCTTATATCTTAAAGACAGTATGTTATTTTTATTAAAATAAATAGTCTTTTTATTTACTCTTTCAATGACCTGTTCCAATATTCAAAGACCAAGTGCTGAATCCATGGATTTTATAGTTGACAGCTGTCTTTCTATTTATTTTGAATGGATCTGAAACATGTACTTCTTTAAGTTAGTTTTATTTTCTTCCAAATGGTACAAAAACTTGCTGTAGAGATCTTCACTATGTACCTAATCAAGTAGAATTTTGTAATCTGAGTACTGCATGTTTATTGCAGTCACAGTGCAGCTAAATTGGGGGGCAAAGTATTGAAATATTAGCCTGCAGGAATTGTTTAGCTGTTGTTTAATTTTTCTCTACTCATAAAGTTGAAGTAGATTTTTAATAATTTTGTCCCAGTTTTCTCTGTGGATATGCTAACCTATTTTCCCTACTGGAAAAAATACATGACCTCTGAAATTGTGATGCATTCTCACTACAATGCATAGATCACGGATTTCAAAACATTCATGTAATCTGCAGTTAATTTGGAACTGAAAAGCCTTAGTATTTCAATATATGATATTCCATCCCAAAGATTTTCGGGTATAATAGATTCCCCATCTGTGAATCAGCATGTGCTTAAATTTCTTGTCTTTAAATCCTCTGAAAATACATGTGATACGTGACAATACATGTAATACATTATAAAAATTGTATCTGTTCTTTGCTTTAAAGGAAAAGCAAGCTTGTAAATTGTTTTGTAAATAGACACAGGGTGGAAGAATATTCATGCTGTGGTGAAGGAGGCACCCAAAACCACATAGGAGGTTATTAGGAATTAATATTTATTCTAAGCAACACTATTCAGCCCTCTGATAAAACAAAAATATTTAATTTAAGTAACTGCTGTCCCTTAGAAGTAAATGATTAAAGATTTTAACTGGGGGAAAAACAAAAAAAGAGAAAAAGAAGAAAAAAGAAAAAGAAAGAAAAACCCCACAAATAGTCCACTGATGAGTGGAATTATAAAACATACTAAAAACAACACTTCAAACATGTTCTATTGAATTAACTGGCCCTATGTGTCCAAGAGATTGGGCTGAGTCAGTAGCATTAATATTAAATGCAGCATACCACTACCCAGGTACCTTCAAATTGATCAAAGTCTTCATAACAGGTTCAGCATAATCCAACAGGAAGTTACAAGTGGTGTCCCCCAGTGGACTAGGGAAAATGTGAGCCTACTGCTGAATGGGAAAGGGAACTGGTGACATGGAAAAGGTGGAGGATCACAATGCCTTGTTTGCCTCAGTCTTTACCAGTGAAAGTACCCTTCAGGTATCTCAGGCCCCTGAGACCAGAGAGAAAATGTGGAGTCAGGAAGACCTGCCCTTGAGGAAGGATGACCAAGTTCGGGAGCCAATCAATAAACTGGATGTGCATATGTCCATGGAGGCCTGATGGGCTGCACTCAGGACTGCTGAGAGAGGTGGCTGGTGTTACTGTGAGGCCACTTGACTAACTTCCAACAGCCATGGTGAATGGGGGAGTCTCAAAAGATTGGAATAAAATAAATGTCACTGCTGTCTTCAAGAAGGGCTTGAGACAAGATTGGGGAAACTACAGGCTGGTCAGCTTCACTTCAGTCTCTGGGAACCTGATGAAGAAAATCCTCCAGGAAGGCATTTCCAAACACATAAAGGACAAAAATATGATTGGGAGTATACAGCATCAATTTTCAAGATGAAATCAGGCTAAAGCTTCTGCAATGGTGTGACAACCTCGGCAGATGAGAAGGTTCTCCTCCCCCTCTACTCAACACTGGTGAGACCCTGCTTGGAGTATTGCATCCAGTTCTGGGCTCCCCAGTTCAAGAGGGACAAGGATTTACTTGAGAGAGTCCAACGAAGGGCTACGAGGATGATTGAGGGAGTGGAACACCTGCCTTATGAGGAAAGGCTGAGAGACCCGGGACTGTTTAGTCTAGAGAAAGAAGACTGAGATGGGATCAGATTAATGTCTATAAATACATGAAGGCTGGGCGTGAAGAAGGCAGAGACGACCTCTTTCCACTTGTGCCTGGTGATAGGACGAGGGGCAATGGACTCAAACACAGGAAGTTTCATCTGAACATGAGGAAGAACTTCTTTACTGTGAGGGTTACAGAGCACTGGAACAGGCTCCCTAGAGAGATTGTGGAGTCTCCTTCTTTGGAGACTTTCAAGATCCGTCAGCATGACTTTCTGAGTGATCTGCCCTAGTTTGTGATCTGCCCTTGTTTCTGCGGTGTGTGTGGTGTGTGTGTGTTGTGTTTGTTTTTTGTTTTTGTTTGTTTGTTGTGTTTTGTTTTGTTTTGTTTTGTTTCTCAGTCCTGCTCTGGCAGGGCAGTTGGACTCGATGATCTTCAGAGGTCCCTTCCGGCCCTAACATTCTGTGATTCTGTGATTCTGTGATTCTGTGATTCTGTGATTCTGTGATTTTCTGTGATTCTGTGCTTCTGTGATTCTAATTATCTTGACTTTATTAAGGCTTTTGACACTGTCTGCCATAATATCCTCATAGACAAGCTGCCAAAGTACAAGTTAAATAAGTGCACAGTGAGTTTGAATGAAAACTGGTTGAACAGCTGGTGATCAGTGTTGTAAAGTCGAAATCCAATCACTGACGGTGTACCCAGGCATTGATACTAGGGCCAGTATGGTTTTACATCTTCATTCCTGACATGGACGCTGAGCCACTCTCAGCAAGTTCACAGATGTTGAAAAACTGGGAGGAGTGGCTGATGTATCATAGATGTCAGACAATTCAGAGGAACTTTGACAGGCTGGAGAAATGCCCTGCGGTGAATGTCATGAAATTCAACAGATGGAAATGCAAAATCTTGCACATACGAAGGAGTAATCCTAGGCACTGGTAAATGCTGTGGAGCAGCCAGCTGGAAAGCAGTTTGGCAGAGAAGGCCCTGGGGGTCGTGATGGACAACAAACTCATCACGAGCCAATAGTGCCCCATCAGAACAAAGGCAGCCAACAATATCCTGCACTAGATTAGGAAGTCTGTTTCCAGCTGGTCCTGCAGGGTGATCCTTCCCCTCTTCTCAACCCTGGTGAGGTGACATCTGGAGTGCTATGTCTAGTTCAGGATACTCCAGTAGAAGAAAGATATGGTCTGACTGGAGTGAATCCAGTGAAGGGCCAGAATGAGGGGAGTGAAGAAGAGAGTTCCCAGTGACAAGACAAGAGGCAATGGGCACACATGGAAATTCATGAAATTCCATCTGAACACAAGGAAACACTTTTTTTCATCTGAGAGTGGTTACACACTGCACAGATGGCCCAGAGAAGTTGTGAAGTTTCCCTTTGTGGACATATTCTGTATGTAACTAGACATGGACCTGAGAACCTGCTGTAGCTGACCTTGTATTTAGCAGGGTGGGGGTTGGACTAGATAATCTGTAGAAGTCCTTACCAACCCAAAAGATTCTGCGGTTACATTAAAAAAAAATAAAAAATGTCTGGCATGTGTTTATGGAATGTTCTGTAGTTATAATCCTTAGTGCAGTAAGATAAAACTGGAACACAATTGGTGTTGTGGCTATATATTTTGAGGGAAGGGAAGAGTGGCCTAGTTCTAGTCTGAATCTGTGGCTTGAACACATGTTAATGGCTGAAGGATGCTAGGTGGTCTCTTGGAGTGCCTCATTGCTCCATTTCACTTGATCTAAGAGTAATTTATTTCATGTTGTCCAAAACCATTGCATGACACAAAGCAATGATGAATAATGAAAAATTACTAAGTGATTTGCACATACCTATATATTTGCTAAAACTGTTTTTATCTTGGTCAGATCACTGTGTTAGCTTCTATTAAATCTGAAGTGGTCTGTTCCCTTTTGTGTCAGGTTTGACAGATTTACAGAGATAAAACTTCCCCCAGCCATTTCTCGAGTGACTTCAAGAGGTGATTTAAGAAGGAATCACTGTGTTTGTATTGGAAAGTAATTAATTCTCTATGCTATTATCCTGCAAGGATTCTGATCCCCTGTGATGATGTATGATGGCTCCGTAATGTGGGCTACTAAGGGGAAAATACAAACCAGAAACTATCAAGCACTTTCCAAAACTATGTAGCAGAATTTGCTAGGCAATCACAGAGTCACAGACTGTTAGGGGTTGGAAGGGACCTCTGAAGATCATCGAGTCCAACACATCGACGCAACCAATGAGCAGGTGAGGCTACTCAAGTGTTCCAAATAGACTTAGACTGGGAACGTAAGGGTGAACTCTTTTTAGCTTGATGGGCCTATGGCACTTCAGGTCATCAGGGCAGAGATGCAACCTACAGGTGGGCTCGTGCCCGAGGAGTGGACTTAACGATGGACGCCATTGCGCAGGTGATCCACGACTGTGAAACGTGCGCTGCAATTAAGCAGGTGAAACGGTTGAAACCTTTGTGGTATGAAGGGAGATGGTCAAAGTACAGGTATGGGGAGGCCTGGCAAATAGGCTATATCACACTGCCTCAGACCTGCCAGGGTAAGCACTATGTGCTTACAATGGTGGAAACAAGTACAGGATGGTTGGAAACATATCCTGTGCCTCAGGCCACAGCCCAGAATACTATCCTGGGCCTTGCGACGCAAATCTTGTGGAGACATAGTACTCCAGAAAGAATTGAGTCAGACAGTGGGACTCATTTCAAAAACAGTCTTGGGACTGACTGGGCCAAAGAACATGGTACTGAGTGGATCTACTGTATCCCATACTATGCACAAGCCTCAGGGAAAATTGAAAGATACAGTGGTCTGTTAAAAGCTACCCTGAAGGCAATGGGTGGTGGAACTTTCAAAAACTGGGACAAAAATTTGGCAAAGGCTACCTGGTTAGTTGATACCAGGGGATCCATCAATCATGCTGGTCCTGCTCAGTCAGACTTCTACATACTGCAGATGGGGATAAAGTCCCTATGGTATGTGAAAGGAATCTGTTGGGTAAGTGTTTGGGTTTATCCTGCTTTAGGCAAAGGTAAACCTGTCCAGGGTGTTGCTTTTGCTCAGGGACCTGGACATCCCTGGTATGTGATGATGGAGGATGGTGAAGTATGGGGGAGAGTCCTTAATTTGACAGTTGGTAAAATATAGAGCCTATATGTAATATATGGTATGGAATAAGGGGTGGAATGTCCTGGTTTTAGCCAGTATGACTCCAGTTTTCCTTTCACTGTTTTTTTTTTTTTCCTTCAGTAAGCTCTCTTTTAACTAGCAACAAGTCCTCCAGGTGGTGGACTGATAACACTGGAATGTTTATGTTACTGCTGTGACTCCAAGGTTGCTTCTTAGCTCTGCCACTACAGATGCTACTGAGAACAGGGGAGTTGTATCTATGACCCCCCCGGAAGGGGACTGGTCTAGACCAACAGCAGAACTGACCAAAGATATTCCATTCCATATATCTACATAAGCTCCAATTAAGGTCAGAGATCACAGAAGACAACTTCCTTCCTGCTTCTTCTCTCCTTCTCTTCCATCTATGGCCAGTGTCCAGGGAGGACTCCACCCATCCATCACCGTTGACCCCAGGCTCAGGCATCTCCGACCTTGTAACTCTCCCCTCAGCCCCTGTCTGCTCTGCCTTATCTCCTGCCTCTGGGCTGAGACATTTCAGGACTGCTCACAGCTCAGGAGAGTGCTGGGGGAATTGCTGGGGGTCGGGGGAGGCAAGAGGCTTTTGCACATTCCTGAACATACTTGTATATAATTGTACATATAATTGAAGCTGTCTAGTTTAGTTTTCAATCCAGCTAAGTCTCTCTTCTTAATTCTCTCTCTCGTTCCCTACCTGGGTGGGAGGGGGAGGGAATCGAGAGCATTGTTGTCTTTGGTTCAGTCGCCAATCCTGAGTCAAACTGTGACACCCCCTGCTAGAGCAGGACCAAAAAATAGGGCAGATCACTCAGAAAGGCATCCAGACAGGTCTTGAAAGTCTCCAGAGAAGGAAGGGGAGAAACTCATGTTGGGCTTAATCCAGCACATTAAAGTAGTGTAGACATAAGATGTTGTAAAAAGAAGACTTTGGCAGAAATCTGTGCCAAATGTAAGCTTTTGTTTTCATGTTTAAATTTAAGATGTGCTAAACATCTTGAAAACAATTATTGGTGATTAGTTCAATCTGCTGGTTCCTGAAAGATGCAGATGGTACAGCACTAATGACAGTAATTACAGTTCAGATACTTTAAATCCACTTGCAATGTATGCATTTTAAAAACTTTAATGAATAAGCAAGACTAAAACTGTCTGTGCAAAAATAAAACCCCTTTGTCCTATATCCTGTTTAACAGAGAACTTAGCTGAAAATCCTTAGAAATTAGGCATGTTAAATAAGAAGTAATGTGTTTTAAATATGCATAGAATATGCACGTATAAAGAGAAAGGATTGCTCAGTGCAGTTTTGTTTTTACATACAATGACTATAAACACAGAATTGATGCAATGGGCTGAACACTTTTTATTGTCATTTATAACAATGTGCAATGCTCTCATCTGCTATTCTGGGTGTTGTTATTTGAAGTAACAATTAAAACAACATCAGCAGTATGAATGTGAGGTGAATAAAGCTTCTGCAAAACCATGACACTAAAGAAGAATGAATTACCTCTCTTTTTTGGAAATGTGTCATTCTCAAAAAGTTTTCATTCAACACATGAAAAAAAAAGGCTCAAGTATTTAGGTTGAAACATAATAGTGGTCAGATTTGATCACGGAAAAAGACAATGCAATCTCAACAAAGATGCAAAGTCAAAGTCAGCACTAATTGGATACACATAAGTTTAAGATCTCAGATGTAAAAACGGAATTGCTGATTCAGTGCTCATTTTAGTTAGTGTAAAAGATCAAAAGAAGAATTGAGCAGGCTATATATTTGTAGTAGCACAATATGATGATAAAGTATTAAGCCAAGTAGGACAGGAAAGCATTTTATAAATTTCTGCTTATTAATGTACAAGTATTTCTTGAGGCAAGTACTAACAAAACCCAGAACCAAGTCAGAAAGCAAAAAAAAGTTTGCAACTACACCCTCAAAGGAAACATAAGCTACTAACCTTAAGAGTTTGCATTCATAAATAGGAATGTATTAGAACACATTTTATCTATTAACATGTATTTAATATGTTAGCATGCAGAAAATAATAGTTTCATGTAAACAATCAAAATATAAGTATTTCAACAGCATTTTCATAAGGCTATGTGAATTTTCTGCTTAATGTCTTAATTAAATATGCATCAAAATATTCCTTCAAGGTAAACCATTACATTATTTACAATGTTTTCTTTAAATAGTAAAACACTGTTTTGTCATCTGTATGATTTCTTCATGGAGATTTGTCCCCTGGAAGTGCTGATGGATGTTTTAAGATGCCACAACACTACAAACAGCTATTCAGTAAGTGTGGAGGAAGCTGTTTCACCTTGAGCCTTCTTTTAGTCACTTCCCAGCTGGATGCTTCTTGGGTGGTGAACCTTACTGGTAATTTAGCCTCAACAGAGAAGGCCTATTTTTATCTGCTGTACTTTAAGTTAAACTTTATCTCTGACCCCAGACTGACTCAATAGTTACCTTTTTTTCTCCACAACAGATGTTTCTAAATTGTTGAACATATATAACTTGGCCTTTACATAATTTGATGATAAAGCATAAATGTTCCCAGCACTGATAATAAAAATGGCATTCCATGTCTACAAATGTGAAAATACTTGCATGATTTCTAGTATATGCAGTGACTAAGGTTCAGCATTTCTCCATGTCTGCAAGCTATCTAACCCCTTTTGTTCACATCAAATTAATGCATATTTTGCATTTCACTGAGAGAATGGGTACTGTATCTGTTTTACATACAGATTCTCTGAAGTAAGGAGAACTTTATTGATTCACCTGAGGCTATGAAATGATAGCAAAAACATTGCTGAAAGTACTTTTGCAAATTATCATTATTTTTTTTATTAATGATCACTTTTCAGTTGTCAGAATCTGCTCAAGTGCTTTGCAGAATTTTTAATTACAAACACCAAAGTATGTGTATGCATTTGTAAGGAGTTTCTGTGTGCATTTACACTTACGCCTCTTTTGAATTATTAGGGGATTTTTTTTGCACAAATCTCCAGTACATTTTTCATTCCAGTTAAATCTAAACTATGAGAAAAATATGCTTTGACATTTTAGAATTAGGATTATTCTTCCTGAAAGGAAAAAAAAAAGACTGACATTTTCCCCCCAAAAAAAAACCCTAAGCCCACAAAACCAGTACTGAAGTGCATAGTGATGTAAAAGATTTTATTAAAAATGTCAAATAGGATCTATCTCAAAATGTATATAAATGAAATACATGGGTACCTCATGCAAGGGTATAGAATATTAGTAGATATCTTGGGGGTTTCTCTGGTTTTTTTTGCCTTTTTTTCTTCTGTGTGTTTCAAACAATAATGACATAATATTGTTGCAAAAGAATGTTAAGCAGATGATTCAAAGAACCAAGAATGGGGGCTTTCATACAGCTTGTGTGAGCTTGAGAGAAATTATTTTAATCAGTTGGTACTGGCTGAAGTATTTGATGTTGTTTTTAAAAACTGGAGAAACAAGCTCTTATTGCTCATGGCTTTCACCTGAGTCTTGTGAGTTATCTGAACTCAGTTGGGATATAAACATAACATCCTAATGTACCCAAATTACCAGGTGACACTGGAAAGCATTATAGAACATATACAGTATTATTGTCTCACTTTAGATAACACAGGTGGCAAATAAGGAGTACAAATGCTCTGTCTTCCATATGGCTCCAGTATACCTGTGTACTGGAAATGTGTAAGGCAGGTACAGGAGGGAGAAATAAAAATGGAAATAAATTTGTTCTCCCATGTAGAACTCTGTGTTTCAAAGTCCAGGCGTTGAGATGCACAAAGGAGATGTAGCAGTAGTGACCAACAACGGTGCTGTTTTATTGACAGGGTAGAACAGTAGATTAATGGCAAATTCATAAAGAATGTGAGCATAACTACCCACTAAAGGCACTGGTTGAGCAATTTTGATAGAGGGGGAGGTAGGGAATGAGGAAGACAATAAAAAAAGACAGCCCCAAGGAGGCATCCTTAAGAAACTTACTTCGGTATAAACTAGAAAACAAAAGCAGAAAAATATGCAACTCAGACAAAAGCTAGAAGAAGTGGTAAAACAAAAAGTTAAATCTATAACAGATGTGTGATGTTCCAGCACAACCCATCCAGCAACGCAAATGTCCTTGTGAGTTTTGCTTCCTGAGTAATAAACCCCCTAAATTCCAGCTTCTAAGCCAAATTATTTATTCTTTAATGTAAATATAATTTCAAGAGAACATCTATTTGTGAAAATTCTCAGAGCATGGCAGAATCCATGAAATCTCAGGAAAAAAAAAACCACAACTTTACTTCTCCTTCTCACTGTTGCTTTACTTTTGCCCCTCTGGCTATTTCCAGACTTCAGGGTCTGTTCTAATGCACTCAAGTTAGAAAAGAAAATTTGAATACTTCCTGTAATTTTCTTCTTACACATAAAAAAAAATACCTGTGCTAACTACAGGAAAAAAAAAAGGTCCTATTAAAAAAATTACCATATTTAAAATGGCAAACCTTGTTTTGTAAGTATTTACAAAACACTTTGCAAGTACAGTAGCAAGCAACAAATCAAGCTTACATGCACAGGAAATCAAGATGTACTTTATAATGTACTTTGTTCTCAAGTGTTTATTCTTTCTCATTATTTTATCATTTTCCTTTGATACAATATTGAACATCAATCTATTACAGAACCATTACTAAAGTAATTTAAGAGTAAGTGAATATTGCAACTAAGATTGTTCTCAAAATAAATAACTGGAACATACTATTTTAACTTTTACTAAACCTGGGGAAAAAGACAGACATTTCTTCATTGTTTAGTACTTTTCTGCTTCCCCCTTTCCTCCATTGCTTTTTTTGTCTTTCTCTAACATAGCCTGCTCATTGTTTTGTTACGGTTTTTTTTTCTCAATTAAGCTTTGAAATACTAACTTTTAAGTAGTTTATTGATTCACAGTATGTTTGAACATCAAACGAGGTCTTCTCTACTTTTGCATTGTAATTGATTCACATATTTGTGCATAGAGCTAGGTATCAAATTTTTTCACATTAAGTTGGAATGCTCTTTTTTTCTCATGCTAAGACATTGCTTGCCTTTACTATATACTTCTCCCTTCTTCAGGCTTCCTTATTATTTCAGTCATACTTACCCTCTCCAATTTTCTTTCTCCTGTCTAATCAGCACAATAGAGTTCAACCTCTAGCCTGCTTTATAAACCGTTTAAAAAGTACAAGTAGAACAATATCTTAACACAATACTCCTGCTTTAAATGCTGCCAATCAGTTCAGAGGCTCAACTGGTTTGAACACACCCAAATGCAGAATAAATTTCCCACTGGCTTGGTGCAATTGTTAGAGGGTTTTAGGTTCAATCCTCAGTGTGGATCTCAGGGAAAGCATTCATGTTTGCAGCACAGAGTCCCATAATGGTATCTCAAGATGAGAAGTTTGTTTATCAGTGTTGTAACAATGGTGAAAAGATTCACTGCATTTTTAATTAAAAAAAAAAGCCTTGAGAGGATTTGTTTTGTAAAACTGATGTGACATTTGTTAGGTATCTGCTTCATAGTGCAATATTTTGTTAGGTTTTATTTTAGCATTTCAGCTATATCCTTCATTACAAACACCGTTTATGTCTTTAATGAGGAGAGATCTATACAGGCTGCTAAAATGAGACATAAGCTAATTGAATGGCCTTTTTCATCTCTAAAAAAACGTGGTTTTGGGCAGCTCATGAAATATTCCCTCTGCATTACATGTTAAGATTTTGAAAAAAATTGAGATGAGGACTAAAAACTTCAACCACTTTCACTTCAATTGCTTTTATTGAGAAACTATCCAATAGATGATATGTTTCAATGCCAAGAAGAATTTCATGATACTGTGCTTAAATTTTCCTTTTCAAATTTAATTCCTTTATATAGTCACTTTGCCCTGCATTATAAGAACCAAATAAATTTAGAGCAACAAATATTATTGCCTTTCAAATATTTATATGTATTTATGTAGTTGATTTGGGTATTCATCCCGAAAAAAAAAAAAAAAGTGCATATCCATAGCTATTCCTTTAGAGGTAAACAGGAATCATTCAGAAAGATTACACAGTACAAGATTTCCTTGTATGAGTTGGGTGTATGCTACCAAGGAAAGCTATGTGAATTTAGACAACTTCTCAGCTTTCTGCACTTTTAAAAAAATCCATGTCTAGTGAGTGGATTGGCAGTTTTTTGCAGCTATATAAAACTTCCAAGACTAATTCTGACACTTCTAAAGGCTTCCATGATGCAATTAATAATTTAGAATGAAGGTTCAAAGTGACAACAGACATAGTTTTATCATTTGTTTAAATAATTTCAGTATGTAAGAGGAATTGCTTTGTCTGATTATAATACAGAAGCCATGTGATCTCTTTTTTTAAGAGAGTATTCGTATTGACTTAATAATTCTAATCATTGTTTTGAATATCCTTCATGTGCCTTCCTAGACCTCTCTTTAAATGAAAACATTTCAACATTTTTTCCTACTTTTACTAATAATAACTTTAGTTATTAAGTGCTTGTATATATCTTTTGATGGGAGATACACCATAAATGTCTATAAAGCATATAAATGTTTGCAGACATAGTTATGACTATTGTGTGCTTGCAGTTTGTGTTTTGAGGGTTTTTTTAGGTTTTTTGGACTTGGGCATTGTTTTGCACCTAGAATAAAGTGCCATAAAATTGTCTTAAAGTTCACCTAAGGAGAAGTTAAAAGGAGAGAGAGAAAAAAATATATTCATTTATTTGGGTTAATATTTTCTTATTAACCTTGCCTTGTGTCTCTTATATTGTGGAGTAGAATCCTTCTCTGTCACATTGTGGAAAGTAGCCTACAAAACAAAGATTTTAGATTCCCTAGAAATGTACATAGTTTCTTAACAGAAACTGCACCTTTCAGTCTGTCCTTACTATTACCCCCACACTTGTAAAACAGGACTCACCAGGAGCAGATTTAATAGCAATATAATAACTTAATTAATTAATAGTAATAACTCCTGCTGAATTCAATAGCAACATTATTTTGTACAAGGATATTCCCCTTAAGGTAGCATACAGCATCTATATTTGTTATAGGCACTAGCAGTTCATGAGGACATTTTCTGTGTGGCCAGATGGGCACTTCCTGGAGCCATGCAATCCTCTGCCCACTGAGTGGCCTGCTGGAAATGGGAGCTCTTCCAGCCTGTTACTGGTCTCCAAATTACTCTACTTTTTTTTTTTTTTTTTTTTTTTTTTTTTTTTTTTTTTTCCCTTTCAGAAGCTGATGCATTGAGGAATGAGTCCTGCCAATTCCTAATCGTTAGCACAGCTTCTGGGCAGGTATCCTATGGAAAGATCTCTCTGATCTCTGTTACAAGACACCTTTTGTCATTACGTAGTTATTATTTTAATGTATGCTAAATAATGCAGGAATTTTGGATAAATCTCTCCACGTCCAGTTCAGCTTCTAGGATTCATTCTCAACAACTTTTGAGTACCGTATTTAAATGGCATCAGGAAATACAAGCTGATGATATGTAATTTTAAAGTTTTACATTTATGATTGCACTTCTTTCTTTTAATATTTAAGCTACACATCCCACTTTTAATGTGTCTCTGCACCTGCTTTTTTTTTTTTCCTCGATTTGCATTATTTCACAGTTCAAATCTTTTATATGAGGTGCTCCAATAAATGTTAATCCCTTTAAATCCTACCCACACACTTAGGGTCCAATTTGCTCTGGCTTCATGCATCATTTGTTCTTACAATCTGTGGAAATTCCATGAAAAAGCTTAAGAAAGCAAAATGTGCAAATTGCGAAGAAGTCTTACTCACTATGCTAAATTAACTCTATGCAATTGTTTTATCTTTAATTAAACACTATAAAAAAAGTTTTCTTTATAATCCGAAGGAAAGGGGTCTTTTGATATCTTAATTAATTAATGTCCTACTTAGAAAACAGTATAATATTTTAGAATAGGCAAATACAACATAACATTTGTGGATTGTAATCCAAAATATGTAACTTTTTTTTCTCAGTCCAAACCCAGAATTTTAAAAATGTATTTTTCTTTTGAAAAGAATTTGAAAAAGTATTAGTAATCAATATTTTTAATGTAGATGTCACTAATAAAACACTAGTCTTAGTTCTGTCTACACAGATAGTGTATATTAGATAAGCCATATCTAATACAGTAGCTCTTGAAGGCTGTAGACATAGAAAAGACAGAAAGCTTTAATTAAGCTGAAATAGAACTTTCAGCTGGGAAACTTCTACTAATGCAAGACTTATGGAAACTCATAAAAATGAAGCCAGAATTTTTTCTTACTGTTTTAGGTAGCTGTTTAAAACAAAATCTCTCTTCATAGAACACCATTGCATTTGTCCATCACACTTTGACACAGCTCCTCTGATAGTTCTTGTTGATAAATGTGAATATGATACATTAAAATATAATGTTTACTTAATTGATATGTAAGCATATTAAAAAAAATTACAGTACCAGCAAATGTCTAGTTTATTCTAGTGTACTAAAAAATATTTTCAATTTTAAACCTTTCATCCTGTGAAAATAAAGTCATTTTGTAGAGGAAATTGTGCCACAGGCTGGTGGGGGACAGTACCAAAATACCTACACACAGTCCTGTGTGTTCCTGTTTAGACTTTGCACAGCTACATTCCTCACTGTCCTTCTATCTTTACCCCACAATAAGGCCAGGTGTCTGCCTTCAGAAAGGATACACAAGTTTGAGCCACTATTCTCTGAATTTTCTAATACAAAAGCAAACAATGTCATCAATATAAATGAAAGTTTTTTTTCATTATTAGCACCTAATTGAAATTATTCTCCAGAGCATTATATTAAAGGCAATTTAGGTCAGGTCTGCATTTATTGATGTGAATCTTACTTTCAGTGTTGTACCTTATCTGTGATGAAATTCATATTCTGTGCTCTGAATTTCCATTATTTGGATAAACCTGCCCTTTTTATTGGTACCATTTAATTTAATGATAGCATGTCCATTACTTATTATCATAGGTTATTTGTCATATTTTAGTAGGACATAATAATAGACTTTTTAAGTGGAGGTTATGCAGGCATTCAGAGTGTTTCTGAGGCTGTATAAAAATTTGCTTATTCCTTGGTGGGTATGCTTATTTTTATGGTCAGAAAATGTGTTTTAATTCTGGTTTACATTCTAGGGTGGGATAGTAAAGCTGGAGGTGGAGCTGTAGGCAAAGTTTCATGGATATATATTTAAACAGAAGTTTTGTCCTTATGCTGGTTTTAATGAGAAGGTAGAGAAAAAAATAATTTCATTTGAAGTACTGTGGGGAATTCTGCCTTAACTTAAAGGATTTTTAGCTGTAGAATTGATTTATTTTAGGTTAGGAAAGCACAATGGATATATTATAATGGAAGAAGGAGCTGAATGTCAAGGGGTAAACTGCCTGATGTGGTACATCTCACTCTATAAGTCAGCCCCATGATCTGTGTCACAGAGTAGAGGGATCTCCAGGCAGACTCCAATGTTAGGTACTGGCTGCCTAAATGTTATATAAGATTTTTTTTCTACTTGGTGTTATTCTGTACATTTGAAAAGCATTTAAACATTAACTTCTTCATTTTAGCTGTCCTGACATATGCTAGGAGGTACAATCCTTGTGAATTTTCTTGGCCTAGGACATAAAGGATTACCTGTAAGCAAGAGCTCCTGGTTAGGTTCCTGACTCTCTCTCTGGCATCCTTATACAAGGTTCAAAAGGCTACAGCAGTGCAAAGAAAACATAGTATTTTTGGTTTTCTTGGGGTGGCCTTGGGACTGTCAAGAACTCTTGTATCTTGACAGGACTTCTTGTACGTCCTATTATAGTGAATAGGACCAGGACAGAACCTCAACAGATATCCTGGGCCCCAGTAGACCACCCAAAGGAAGGTGCCATGAATGAATCTACTCCCTATGCTTGCCACTCTACAGGTTGGGACCATGGATAAAATTACCAAAAAGTATTTTGCAGATTCTGATTTTGTATATATTAAAGTCTACCTTTCATTTGAGCTCAATGTCTTGGATTAGATTTCTTTCCAATTAAAAAAAAAAAATAAAAAAAAAATTAGGAGTGTCACAAATTTATTTACTGAGATAATTAAGGCTGTGATTTGTCAAAAGCTATCATTTTCTGATCTTGTAAATGCTATTACATTCATCCACCCATAGGAAGATTACTGATGAAATCCCAGCTATTAATCTTTCTATGTTTATATAATGAACACAGAAATTTCCTCCCATAACTTTTAACTCATTGGCAATGATACAACTTCCTCAACTGGAAAGTAAGAAGCCCTTTCAGACAATGCATCACATGTATGAACACTTCAAGGGAACTATGCTGTATTTTTATGGTAGAGGGTCAGTAAAAAGAATTATTGTCAGTTCTGTTTCATCTAGAAAGAATACACTGGCATGCTTGTGTCAATGAAGGGCTAAGTTTTCTGCTTCTAAAACAGGCAGACCGCAAGCAATAGTTTTAACTATTCAGATTTATTCATTCATTAATTTATTTCCAGAAGAAAACAGGGGTATTTATATGGGAAATATAAGAATGACATAGCTGAATGACATTTAGATAAAAAATAATTCAATGACAACTCTAAAAAACATTGAATAAAAATCACCTAAAGATTTTCCTTGTCTTTCAAAAATTACCTTAATCATTAGCTTCAAAAATCTACTGTTGGGGCAGGCTTCTGGAGCACACACGGGGTTTTTTAAAAGATTTTAGCAGACCAGATATTCATTAAAAGGATGATCAAGGTGTGAGTCACTGTTTAATAAAGGTCCTACACAGAACCTGTCTAGAAATAACTGAGTCCCTTGATACCTTGCTGAATATGTAACTTCTAAGTTGACAAGGGCCAATTTATCTCTCACAGCTTCAGCAATCTAAATTCAAAGTTGAATTTTAACCTAGGATTCTCTTCTCCTCCCCCTTTTCTCATACACATATATTATATAAATATAAATTACATAAATTACACTCCCAAAGTCAATGTCTCCCCCATTTGCTAAAGACAGAGCCTATATTGTTTTTTGGGGGCCAGCAGTGTAGTTAGATGTCCAAGGGACATGGAATTAATAGTATTTTCAGATCAATTATTCTATTCATTAAAGTCACATTAGAAAATTTTCTCTTCTCACTTTTTTTCAGATGCACTTTCAAGTTCCCTTTTATTACTAGACCATTTTTTTACTAGATTTAGGAGCCACCAACTGTGAAAAATACAAAAGTCAGGGAAGCCACGCTTCATCTCCATAACATCTGTTTGATCAAACAAAGTGTACTGAACTTCATTAATATCTCATTATAATGCATTTTTTTCAGTTTCCAAATCAATCTTGGATGTCTTTGTCTACCCTTTTCAATTTGTCTTAAGCATTTTAAAATATAGACAGCAGAAACAGGCGTATCATTCCACTAACAGCCTTCCTCTGTCATACTGGAAAATTGTTTTGGAGCAATGAAAAGCACGAAACACTCCTTCATACCCTCCCTAGTCTCCTCCAACATGACTGCCACGTGACTTGTCTCTTGCACAGACTGAAGACTGCTTGGGAGAAACCAGGCAGTGATAACTCAGCAGAAGACCAGTTCTCATGATTACTATTCTATGTGCTCCTGAGGGCATACCCTGGGCACACCAGAACCTGACTTACCTCAGGCTTCTTCTCAGCAGGCAGTGTAGACACGTACACTTATAGCATACTAGGGTCTCATCCTAAAGATGTTTTTCTTCTACACAGAGGGAACTGTGCCTTTTCTTTCTCTTCATCCAACCCCATTATGGAAATTCTGATTTTCTCACTCATCTTGATAATTCCTTTTTGATAAAGTGCACAATGGTGTCCCAGACACTCCTATTATAGCTTGTCCTCATTAGACCAAATTATTTTAGGTCTGGAGATCAGTCATTCATTTCCTGCAACCAGCTGTACTATTGATCACTCAAGATTTATATCAATACACCAAAAATCAATGCGTCCTGAGCCATTACCCAAACAAGTTCCCTCAGTCATTAGCTTGAGATACACATCTCATTTTTATATTGGTCCTGAAGGCAGAATGTTCATAGTATTATTTCTGCATGTGTCTGTACAATCTGAACAACCATTAGAGAAGACAGCAGGCAAAGCTACCAGATAACCATGTTTACAATCAGCAAATATATTTATATATCAGCACATCTTAAGTGAATATAAATTCCTCTTAAGACAGAAAATGAGATTTCTTCACGTTAATAATGTTTTTCTCCAATATAGTGAAAATTTTCTCAGAATCACAACATAATTAAGGTAGAAAGGGATGTCTGAAGACAGCCCAATCTAGCTCCTGCCCAGACCAGGGCCAGCTATCACAGGCTGCTCAAGACTGTGTCCAGTCAAGCTTTGAGCATCTCTAAAGACTGATATGCCACAATTTCTCTGGTGTAGCATTTAGCATGTTAGGCCTAGTAGACAATGCTGACAGCATATCAGCGTTAGTCTCCACGCTGTCTTTTGATTCCAAACTGCAATAGCTACAGAAGTTGTTCCAGTGTTCAACCATGCTCACAGAAACCACTTCTTTCCAATGCTTAAATGATTTGATATTTTGCTTTTTTTAAAATGAATGTTTAAATTTGTGCCCAGTACCTCTTGTCCTGTCACTGAGCACCACTGAGAAGAGTCTGGCTCTGTACTTTAACTCCCCCCCACTAGGAGGGAGACTGATATGATACCTCAATCCTTTGTCAAATGCCATAATAATCTAAATCTGCATTTTGATTTAAAATCAGAAATACACAACAGTGCTGTCTTCTAAATCTCTCACATTATTGAAAACAATCAGAACAGTTTACGGTTCTGGAGAGCTAAAGATCTTCTGGTGTTCACCATAGCTTTTAGCATGACCTTATCAAAGACTTTTTAAAACTCAAATATATTAAGGCGTTTAATTAAGCAGTCACTCTTTCTTTCTGCTCCAAATTTATACATCCCTGATAGATTATAAAAACTAAACATATGCTCTTTATAATGTCCTGACCGTCACTCTATTGTTCTTCATTACCCAAATAAGAAAAAAGCATCAGATGATATTTCCTTTTTTTTTTTTTTTCTTTATCCACATTATATTTCCGTATTGGAAAGGCCTAGAACTTCACAGTAGCATCCAGTAACACAACACAACTGTAGGACCATTGCCATCATCCTGCTCCTACTGCTGACACCTGCACTGTTACCCAGGTCTTACAAGATCCAAAGTGTCTGTGAACCTCAGCTGCAGCCTCACACTGGCTTGTGCAGCATGTCTCAGTCACCAGTACAAAAATGTCTCATGCTTTCTTTACACCTTTCACATTTTCAAAGACCTTCCTTTGAGGATGGACTTTCAGGAAAAGGAAATGTTGATTTCCTCTCTATCTCCCTTGCTAGGGGGGGCACCTTCTCCAAAACTTCTGAATATGTTACTGTGGAGCTGTATCTTCAAGAAAAAACAGTTGCTAAGACCAGTCAGAGTGTTAACTCTGGAGAAGGCACTGCTGCTGCTGTTTCTTATTTTGTGAGGTCCTTAACTGGTGAAGACTTGAAGATGTTCCTGTATTCTTTGCACGCATTCTCTCCATTGAAGACTAGTTTGTCTCAGTGGCTGTTGGAAACAACTCTTCTGTAATAATCTGATGTATTAAAGACCACTTATGTGACAATGTCATATTTAGGCAGGCTGAGGTGCTGGGTTGAACCTGCCTTTCAGGAGAGACAAAGGATATGCAACTTCTTACCCAAATCACTGGGCTTTGATGACAGCCTCAACACTTTATTTTGTTCTCTTCCTAAATTCTCTTCTAAAGGAAGTTAGAAGCCCTGACCCATCTCCTGAAATTCTCCCCATTTCTTCCATCTACTTGCTCTGGCAAGACTGGAGTCTGAAATCTGTATGGAATGTCCTTTGAACAGCTCACTGTTGGTCCTAGAACACGGGGCTTAGAAAAACAGGGAATCACACAGAAGTGCCCCAGGCTGAAGGCTATGAAGACATTAAAGATAAGCAATTAAAGGAATGCAGAATTGCAAAAATGCTTTAAAAATGGATTGACTTCAAAGTAAAATGTCAAATTAAATTGAGCAGAGATGAGTGTAAAGTGATGCACTTTCCCACAGGTGGGAAGGAAAACAATAATATTTTCGTATACAAAATGGTGAGCAGATGATTAATGTTTGCCCCAAGACCCTAGGAAGTGTTCAATGAAAGCTTAGCACTCAGTAGTGTTCAAAAAAGAAAAGTGAAAGACTGTAGTGGAAGAGAGAATGTAGAATCATAGAATCACTTAGGTTGGAATCAAGTCCAACCATTAACCCTACTCTACCAAGTCCATGAAAGATCACAGGAATATTCTGCTGTATAAATCCATGGTCCATCTATATCATGAGTACTATGTGTAGCTCTCGTGACTTCATGTCAAAATAAATACCTCTGCAAAGAATTCAGTGAAGGACACAAAGGAATATCAAAAGCATGGAATAACTTTACATAAAAGGAACAATTAATTAAGCTAGGAATCATCATTCTGCAGAATCACAGAAGCACAGAATTATTCTGGTTGGAGAAGACCTTTAAGATCATTGAGTCCAACCATAACCTAACTCTACCAACCATTAACCTAACTCTACAGAGTCCAGTGCTTAAACCATGTTCTGAAGCATCACATCTACATGTCTTTTAAACACCTCCAGGCATGGTGATTCAACTACCTCCCTGGGTAGCCTATTCCAGTGTTTGATAACCTTTTCAGTGAAGAAGTTTCTTCTAATAACCTATTTAAACCTCCCCTGACACAGCTTGAGACCATTTCCTCTTGTCCTGTTGCTTGTTACTAGGGAGAAGAGACCAGCTCCCACCTTGCTACAGCCTCCTTTCAGTTGTAGAGAGCAATAAGGTCTCCCCTCAGCCTTCTTTTCCCCAGGCTGACCAATCCCAGTTCCCCTTAGAGGCTCCTCATAAGACGTGCACTCTAGACCTTTCACCAGCTTGGTTGCCCTTCTCTGGACATAATCCAGCACCTTGATGTCTTTCTTGTACTGGGGGCCCAAAATAAAACACAGTACCTGAAGTGCCATCTCACCACTGCAAAGGACAGGAGCATGATCACTTCTCTACTCCTGCTGTTTTCACTATTCCTGATACAAGCCAGGATGCTGTTGGCCTTCTTTGCCACCTGGACACACTCTTGGTTCATGTTCAGCTGGCTGTTGACCAACACCCCCAGGTCCTTTTCCATCTGGCAGATTTCCAAACACTCTTCCCCAAACCTGCAGCACTGCATGGGGTTGTTGTGGCCCAAGTGCAGGACTTGACACTCGGCTTGGTTGAACCTCATACAATTGGCTTTGCACCATTGATCCAGCCTGTCCCGGTCCCTCTGTAGAGCCTTCCAATCCTCAGGCAGATCAACACTCCCTCCCAACTTAGTATTACCTGCAAACTTACTGAGGGTGCACTCAATCCCCTCGCCCAGACCATTAAGAAAGATATTAAACAGAACTGCCCGCAACACTGATCCCTGGGGAACGCCACTTGAGACAGGCTGCCAGCTGGATTCAATTCCATTCACCACCACAGCTCTTTGGGCCTGGCCATCCAGCCAGGTTTTCTTCCCAGCCAAGTGTACATCAGTCTAGGTCACATACAGCCAGTTTCTCTAGAAGAATGCTGTGGGAAACAGTGTTGAAGGCTTTGCTAAGGTCCAGGGAAATAACATCCACAGCCTTTCTCTCATCCAGTAAACAGGTCACCTTGTCATAGAAGGAGATTAGATTTGTGAAGCAGGATGTGCCTTTCATGAACCCATGCTGACTGGGACTGATCATCTGTTTGTCCTGCATGTGCTGCATAATGTCACTCAAGATGATACGTTCCATAACTTTCCTTGGCACCAAGGTCAGATGGACAGGCCTGTAGCTCCAAGGATCTTTCTTCCAGCCCTTTTTATAGATGGGGGTCACATCTGTAAATCTCCAGTCTACTGGGACCTCCCTGGTTAGCCAGGACTACTCGTAAATGATGGAAAGTGGCTTGGTGAGCACTTGTGTCAGCTGCCTCAATACCCTTGGGTGTATCATCTCTGGTACCAAGAAATATTGTAATAGAGATTCACAAATGCATGTGGCATGGAGAGTTTGAGAGATGAGTTGAGTTTCATGAGAAACGTCTGAAGGAATCAGGATTGTTTAGTCCAAAAAAGAGGAGGCTGAGAGGAGAACTTACCACTTTCTACAACTACCTGAAATGAGGTTGTAGTGAGGCAGGTGTTGGTCTCTTCTCCCAAGTAATCAGCAATAGGGTGAGAGGAAATGGCCTCAAGTTGCTCCAGGGGAGGTTTAGACTGGAGAATAGGAAACATTCTTTACTGAGTGGTCAAGCATTGGAACAGGCTGCCCAGGGAAGTGGTGGTTTCACCATCCCTGGAAGTGTTAAAAAACGTGTAGATGTGGCATTCAGGACATGGTTGAGTTGGCATGGTGTTATTGGGTTGACTGTTGGACTTGACGATCTTAGAGGTCTTTTCCAACTGTGATGATTCGATGATTCTATGATTCTATGAATTATTGTTAATTTGCTGTGTGTTTTGCATCACATGAATGAGGGAGCATCAATTAAAAATGTAAGACTCAGGTACAAAAGAGACACAAAAGGATTCTCCATGCTGCTGTAGCAAAGCTGTCAAACTGTTTGTCAAAAGATGCTGTGGACTTCACTGGATTCAGGGAGAGATCTTCACATGAAAGAAATCTACTAGGGATTACTAAATATGGAAAATAATATATACATCTAGATTGTGAAGTCCAAGTACTCGAACAGCAGGCTGAAATAGTATCAATAAGAAGTATCATATCTGCTTTCCTTGGTCTTTAAGTTCTCCTGGCTTTTGCTTATGGACACCATTCACTGTTCTTCTGTTCCTACGTTCTTAATGAAGAATGATGTAACTCATGACTGAAACAGAACTTTAAATACCAGGAGCATATGAGCTATTGCAAATACGACTCAGAACTTACTGAGAAACAACACAAACTTGCAAGAATAAATGGCATGGAACACTACTGAAATGGTAGACCTGAAGTTATAATAAGAGAACCAGTCTCTTAATGATAATTGCTACAACTGTTTCATTGTCAGGCCCTGTTAGGACCCTTTTGACACTAAATGACAATTTGGCCGGTTATGTTGTTAAGAGTGCAAGGTTTTTCTATAATAAGTTAGAAACAATTTGGTACTTCAGAATTTGGTCTGCTCAACCAACTTGGAATTAATCAGAAATTATTTTTGAATACAGTTTAAGAAATTATGACAATATGTTAATCTTTTGAGGACCCCTTTTAATATATTTTGTGTTTGCATTTCACAACAAGGGTTCACCAAAATTAGAAGAATTGTATGTGTTATAATATGTTTTATGTGTTATAATAAAACTTTAATAATTCAACACCTTCTTTTAGAGAAATTAAGTGTAATGTAATAGCAGATTTGGCGTAAAATTTAATTAAAGGGTCTTTATCTGTTTCAGAAGGGTAATGGTAATGTCTCTGTTCTAGATAGGATGTGATTAGTTGATATATACTCAGAAGAAATAAGGATTAATGCATCTGACATCTACAGAAGGTTCTGCTTCTACCTATTCCCTGCCACCCTTGATGCAGTTGTTAAGTTTCTTTAATTCATGTACCAAGCACTGAGAAAGATATCTGACTACAAAAGTTTTTATATTTTTAAGTAAAAATAGAGTTCAGAGATATGTAACATTCTCTGTAAGTGCTGGGATTTAATGTGACATGCCTTAGAAAAGACATCTCCATTACTATATATTTTCATTTAAAATTAGATATAAGTGACACTATTGTTTAAAGGACACAAATTTGTATGGTATCATGCATTTATGTTAGAAAAGGAAAGCTAAAGACCTGCAGCTGGCACTGGCAGGGAGGGATGTGGGATTTATGGCAGCATTTAGTTCCCATGAGAACAGATTGTAGGGCCACAGTCAGAGATGAGTATTTGGAAAATGTCTGTCTTCTGATAAATAAAGTTTAATTGTATTAAATGTTTAGGTTACATCTCCAGGGAACACATATGAGAAAAAGTGGTATATGTTGCGTGAAACTATAGAATAAGTTTATCAAGAATGCTTTTTGGAGGAAAATAGCTTTCTGTGCAAACAAAAATATCCATAATAAAAACATATTTGAAAATACAGAATACAGTTATAATTAATTTTAATAGCATTAGTAACACTTACTGTAACTGTTAATGTTTTTATCTTATTGATCACTTCAGATAGTTGAAAACTGATTTTTCTCTGATTAAAACCTGGCAGATTTTTAAATAGAGAAAAATGTTTTAAATTCTGGTCTACCTTTAAAATATTCTTTATTCTGTGATATTTAATTTTTGGTATGAGAGAGTTTAAGACTATTTTAGTATTAATTTTTAGGGAAAAAAGTCTGTCAAGGCCAGGAGGTAAAAACAGCTCATTTAGAGTCTATGCATGCCTATGACATTTCCTGATTACTGGTTATTGGCCTCTGTTTTCCACATGGAGCTTTACTGAGGCATGTTAAATGGAGAATTCATGAAGTTGAAGATATTTTTCTGCTGACTGCTACCTCCTCCTACTCCTGCAATGCAGCACATTGATCCTTCCTTCTCCAGCTTAGCCTTGCCACTTCAGCCTGACCCTATGTCCTGTCCTCTTTCTTGTGTGGGGGAACAGCACATGTGCTGAAATGGGATCCTTTCATACCACAAATATGGAGGGGGATTTGTTTCTTAGAGCTAATCTCAGTTACTAAAATAGTCCATAAGGCTATACTCTCTCTGTTAATCTTTTGAAGACATTCATAGGACACCTGTTCTGGATTAGGCTGTTAGATAGATTTTGCAACACAGTATTTGCAAAAAATGCTTACAGACCATATATAGACATTTGAAAAGGTTAAATACAGACCATGTTTGGCAAAAAAAATCATTCCAAAAACTGCCCAAGGGAGAACTGTACACTGATATCTGTGGGTTAGGTCATTGGCAGGTTTGTTGAAGGAGCAGTTTATCTCATTATCTCATTAAATGATGAACAAAAGGTTGAGAAAGAGTTTTGGTTTATAAACATGCATTCATTTCCCAGGTGCTTTGCCCATGTTAGAGAGGAGGTAAACTTCGATGTTTTCTTCCTTTTTGTGTAGCTTTTGCTCTCTCTTTCTCTCTGTAGGCATAGCAGTCCTACTGTAACTTTCAGATGAAATGTAAAACATACCCCAACATACTATTATTTTATGATTCTTTGTTGTAAAATGATACAAGAGTTAGTGCTTCCCAATTTGCCAGTGGTCATTCCCAGTTTCACCGAGTTTGTTATGTTTCATGAAATCTCTTTCATAGTCATAGCCATTAAAAAGTTTAAAGAACTATTATAGCTGGAGGAATCCATGCACAGTGAGTAGGTCTGGCAGTTCTAGGAGAGCAAAAACATTTTCATTCAGATATGATCTAGCTTTTCAATTTACGCTAAGTAAAACAATATTAAAATGTTTCATTTTAATTTATTCCATGTGTCACTAATGAACAAAATATAATAGGCTTTCCCATATGAGTTTATAAAAACATACAGAGGCTCAGATGCTTCATAGTATCCAGCTTTCTGAAAATATGTAGTAAGTCAGAAGGAATGATTCAAAAATATCTCAGAGAAATTGACAATAATCTTAAATAAGATTTAAGTTAACAAAACCATTCATTTTATAAATCATAAACTATCTACCCAACACTCCATTGTAAATACAGGCTAATTTTTATTTATTTATAGTAGAGAAACATAGAATAGTTGGAAAGGACCATCTAGTTCCAACCCCCTGCTGTGTGCACAGATACCTCTCACTAGACCAGGTTGCTCAGAGCCCCATCCAACCTGACCTTGAACACTTCCAGGGAGGGAATGTCCACAACTTCCCTGGGCAACATGTGCCAGTGTCTCACCACCCTAACAGGAAATAATTTCTTCCTAATACGCAACCTAAATCTACCCTCTTCCAGTTAGAAACTCTTCCCCTCATCTTATCACTACATGCCCTTGTAAAAAGCCCCTCCCCAGCTTTCCTGTAGGTACTGAAAGGCCACTATGAGGTTTCCCTGGAGCCTTCTCTTCTTCAGGCTGAACAACTCCGACTCCCTCAGCCTTTCCTTATAGGAGAGATGCTCTAGCTTTCTGATCCTTTTTGTGTGTCCCATCTGGACTTGCTCCAACATTTCCATGTCTTTCTTATGATGGAGGACCCAGAGCTGGACACTCAAGGTGGGGTGTCACAAGAGTGGAGTAGAGTGGCAGAATCACCCCCCTTGACCTGCTGGTCTTGGCCTGCTTCTTTTGATGCAGTCTAGGATACAGCTGGCTTTCTGGGCTGGAAGTACACATTGCCAGCTCATATTGAGTTTCTCACCAACCAACACCTCCAGATAGTTCTCAGGGCTGTTCTCAATCCATTCTCTGCCCAGCCTGTATTTGTGCTTGGGATTGCCCTGACCCCAGTGCAAGATCTTGCACTTGGCTTTGTTGAACTTCATGCAGTTTGCACACGACCAGCTCTCAAGACTGTCAAGGTTTCTCTGGGTGGCATCCCTTCCTTCCAGCTTGTCAACCACACTACACAGCTTGAGGACATCAGCAAACTTGGTAAGTGTGCACTGAATCCCGCTGTCCATGTTGCCAACAAAGATGTTCAATAGTGTCAGTCCCAATACTGTCCCCTGAGGAACACACCTTGTCACTGATCTCCATTTGGACATCAAGCTTTTGACCACTAATTTTTGAGCCAGCCAATTCCTTATCCACTGAGTGGGCCATCTGTGAAGTCCATGTTCTCTCCAATATAGAGACACGGATGTCATGCAAGACAGTGTCAAATGCTTTGCACAAGTCCAGGTAGATCATCACATCAGTTGCTTTTAATTTATCCACCAACTCTGTAACCCTATTGTAGAAGGTCACCAAATTTGTCAGGCAGGATTTTCCCAAAGTGAAGCCATGTTGGCTGTCACCAATCACCTCCTTATCTTCCATGTGCCTTAGCAGAGCTTTCAGAAGGATCTGCTTCATGAGACTGCATGGCACAGAGGTGAGGCTAACTGGTCTGTAGTTCCTCAGATCTGCTTTTTTTCCCTTTTTAAAAATTGAGGTTATATTTCCTCTTTTCCAGTCAGTGGGATCCTCACCAAACTGCCTTGAATTCCCAAATATAATGGATAGTGGTTTAAAAACTTCATTCAGCAGTTCCCTCAGGATCCAGAGATGTATCTCACCAGGTTCCATGGACTTGTGCACCTTCAGGTTCCTTAGGTGGTATCAAACTTGGCTTGAGCACTTGTCAGTGAAGACTGAGGCAAAAAAAAGCAATTGAGTATCTCAGCCTTCTATATATACATAAAGTATAAAATATTCCATATAATAGGGTTTTTTTACATAATACACTCTCTTACCATTTATACCTTTGTCAGAAACCTTCATCTCTTATTTGCCTCTGTTGCAGTTTTGGGGGATTTTTGAAAGCAGAGTTTTAATTATGAAAGTGCAAGTTGTAGCATATAACAGATTATCATATGCCACTGAACTAGTTGTGTGGAAGAAATAATTTGTAGAGCAGATGGTCTATAATGACATAAACATTACTAATTTTAATGGATAGCCAGGCTATTTTATTTTATTCTATTTAAAATCAAGAACAATGAAGTAGGTAGACTGTCAAGCAATTGCCTACCAGAAACTGTTCCCAGCTACTTAGTTTATTCTGGAGTTAGTTAATAGTCCCTCAAATTTGATATGTTCTATAAGATTCCAGACTTGTACCATACTACATTATTTTTGAGCATTTTAGGTGTAAAACATGAGGTAAACAGGGAAAACTGAAATGAAATTCTGAGAGTTTCTGGCACTTTATTGAAAGAAAATTGCTATGGTTTGCTGTCTGTTTAAATGCTATTATTTCTATTCTTTGAATTTAAAATATTTTACTCTTGCTTTACAGAGTACAGTGATTGGAAAGAAACACCACTTCTGGGCAAAAAAAAATAAAAGAAAGAAGAGATATTTCTAAAGTTATTCAAATCTTTCATTAATCTGATTTACTTATTACAGTGTTGAAGTGCAACAGGAACACAACAAATTAGAAACAAAATAGTTCAATGGAGGAAGCAACCAAGTTATGTAAATATTTCTCTTCAGAGATGTCATTGGGCCCCTCACTACAAGAAGGACATTGAGTTGCTGGTGTGTGTCCAGAGAAGGGCAACCAAGCTGGAGGAGAGTCTAGAGAACAAGTCCTATGAGGAGACACTAAGGGAAGTGGGATTGTTTAGTTTGGAGAAGAGTAGGCTGAGGGGAGAGCTTACTGCTCTAGCTTACTCTACAGCTACCTGAAGGAGGTTATAGTGAGGTGGATGTTTGCCTCTTCTTTCAAGTAAATAATGATCAGACTAAAGGAAATGGCCTGAAGTTGTGCCAGGGGATATTTAGACTAGATATTAGGAAGAATTTCCTTATTGAAAGAGTAGTCAGGCATTGGAATGGGCTGCCCAGGGAGGTGCTGGAGTCACTATCCCTGGCGGTGTTCAATAAACATCCAGACATGGCAGTTCAAGACATGCTGTAGTGGGCGTGGTGGTTTGTGTTTTGTTTTGTTGATTTTTTTTTCTGAGTTGACGGTTGGACTCAGTGATCTTAGAGGTCTTTTCCAACTGTGATGATTCTGTGATTGTAGAGTCCTCATTGGTCGCTTTGTTTCTTCAGGTGAAATTCAGTGGGTTACATCTCTAAATTACAGGCTGCCTATCCGAATTTGTTTCAGGCTTGTACATCCTCAATATTAAGAACAATTTTATGCAGATCAAATCGTAGCTTTGGTGGCATCTCAGTAATTTCAGTGAGTTATGGTAGTATGGGAGAGCATGTGGCTATGTAACAGAAATTTACAGCTCTTTTGATAATATAAAAACAAGATGATGTTCCCTTTTCATACCTATCTTGATCTTGTGAGGGACTAATGAAGGAGCAGGGGGTTAGGGGGGGCATTGGAAATCTCTTCACATTAATGCAGATCAATGTAAGCAAACAGTTATGTACAAGCAGATCTGTCAAATACAAATACACACTTTATTCCTAATTGATTTTCATAGTAGATTTATACCTGGGTACAACTCTCAACTTGTACTATGTTATGCCTGCAGAAACAAAACATCAGCATCAGCATCACCAGCACATCTTTACTAGAACTTCAACAAGAATTAGAGGAGAAAAGGGAGCGAGCAAGTAGAAGAGTGAATGGCACAGAAATTAGACTCCATTCTGATTGGTCATTGGCCAGATCCATTGAGGGTTGTTATTTTTTTGTAACACATGTACCTTGATGCCAAAGGATTGATGTACTTGAGCACTAGTTTGGATAGTGAAATTCAGGTCATGACATTCATTTTATACTAATTCCAAAACACTGTCAGTATGATCATATTTTCTTATTTAAAAACTTTTCATATCCCTTACATATTGCTAGATATTCCCTTGTTTTTTTCTGTTTAGGAAGGTTGGAAAATATGATCAAGTACATGGGAAAATCATAACACAGACTAGATACATTGTAAGGAATATGGCTACTTTTTCACAACATTAAGGTCAGACAAAGTTACAATGAAAAAAAAAGAATGTTGACATAAAATAATTCACTAAATATTACACTTTCAGATTATTAAATATATAATGCTTTTAAAATATATTTTCCATCGCTTTTTATTTAATTAGTGTGTTGTATGTTTCTATGTATTTTACTCAACTTGAAGAAAGATGTAATCTGTTTTCACAGTAAATTTCCAACTCCACTGCAGCAGATCAATCCAGACATTTTGCCACTGCTTGGATTCACAATTAGACTTTTTCCTGAGAAGAGAGGGGGAAAAAACCCAAATACCCCTCCTCTACCCCCAAATATTCAAATGTATCTATAGTGAGGCTAGTTATAATTACTGTTGTTGTTGTTGCTGTTTGTACCTTTGAAAATATGTTTAGGACTTAGTCATAAAATGCAATAACTCTCAGTGGCTACAAGGCATGAAGCATTGTCCTTTGGAAAGTGAATGAGAGTACATTTCCTAGCTAGATTTTAGCATTTCTGAATATTTGAATACTTCTCTGGTATTTAGAAATTAATGTTTTGATTTAATAATGAGATGCTTTGTACAGTTTTGTCTTGTTTTGTTTCAGAATTCATACTTATCAATTATATGTTTAGATGCAAGTGAGTTTTGTTAGTCTGAGAAATAAAAGATTCCAAGTTTAGGCACATTTTCCCTTCAACAGCAGCTGGGGATTTTGAAGAAAATGCATCCCTTGAAGTGCAAAGCTGGAGACAAATCAGTAACAACAACAGCAGTATTGACTACAACAATGTTTTCCATGAATGCACTTTGCTCATCTGTCTCTGCTTTGACAGTAGATTTGTTCTTTATAATAAGTGAAACTAGTGATTTTCTAGACAAAGATGGGCATTTCTCCATTAAGGTATCTTTTGATGCATTATACTTCAATTTCTATAAACCATCATTCTGTTTGTTTGTTTGCTTGTTTTTTAATAGTCACTCCACAAAATCATAAGATTTCATGCAAGAAATTGATAATTCACAATAAGTGTTTACAAATATGTCTAGTTGAGTAAATAATTTATTTCCAAATGCAGTCCTTAATAGCTAATTAGTTTTTCTAATAGCATTGGTTACCATAATGGGGATTATGGATGAAAACTATTCCATCAGCAAAATTAAAAGATAAAATACTTAATACATTTTTTCAATGTTTTATGCTGATTAATTTTTCTCTTACTTTTAAAAATTCAGACACAGACACTGTCTTTAATGGCAGCCTATTAACCCTTTCCACACTGTAAATGAAGCAGAAGAATGTCAGCTTGGACAGTTTTAGCTGCAGTTAAGAAAACTCAGATTTGCAACAGACCTGACATTTAGCTCACTAGCTCCTTAAAGAATCATAGCAATGGCAGGTTTTTAGCATAACCCTTTAAAAACAACCCTTAAAAGACACTAACACTGAGAACTAAATCAGAACAATGGCTCAACACCATCAGGGAAACGGGTCCATTTGATATTTTCTCTGTAGTATTCTACATGTTTTTAAAAATTCTGTTAATATGGGTATCTTAGATATTTTCAGTATCTATGTGTTACTGGAACAAGACTGAAAACCTGTAAGCTCCAACTTCTGCTCTGATTCATAGCAAAGTCTGAATCTGTGTAATATAGAGAATCCATTTATACAAAACACATAATAGGTAGGGAATTCATTTTTCAGTAAAAAAGTGTGTTTCTTCTCCTGCAGTACTTTAAAGTTCTTTCTCCTGGTGCTTTTTTCTTGGAGACAAATAGGAGATTTCTGCTTAGCATACAGAAAAGAGTTATCAGCAACATCTTTTATAGTAAATATTAAGATATTGGTCTCTGAGATTTGGTGACTTCATTTCTTGGTGAAAACAACATCACCACCACCACCAAAACAGCTGGATTCCTTTGTTCCCAGACTGGATGCAGTCAAATCTAAGAATGAGGTTTATTTGTCAGACTTCTTTCACTACTTTTGACTTTTTTTTCTGAAATGCGTTGAATTTTTTTTTAATGTTATATGAAATTAAGCATCGAAGTGTAATTTTTCTGTATTCCACTGCTGAGTAAATATCTATACCTTCTACATTTTCCTTGCCCCTTGTCAGTCCTATGAGCATTTCTGTTAGGGTACCTACGTGCTAAAATAACTGTAGACAATAAACACAAATATCTGGCTTATGGATGATTTTCTGGTTCTGTCAGATCCTACATATGCATTATAGGTTTCATAAACATCCTTATGATTACTAAATTTCCTAAAAATCCTGGTCTTAGAACCATCTATTTTTAAATCTAAAAACTGTGTTCTGGAAAATATGTTTCTGAGCTTAAGACTGAAAAAAAGTATCTAAAAATAAAATCCTATCACAGAATCATACAATAGAATGGTTTGGGTTGGAAATGACCTTAAAGATCATCTAGTTCCAACCCCCCTACATGGGCAGGGACACCACCCACTAGACAAGGCTGCTCAAAGTTCCTATCCAACCTGGCCTTGGACACTTCCAGGGAGGGGGCATCCACAACTTCCCTGGGCAACATGTGCCACTGTTTCACTACCCTCACAGGAAATAATTTCTTCCTAACGTGTAATGTAAATTGTCCTCTTCCAGTTTGAAACCATTAGCCCTCATCCTACCACAACAAGCCCTTGTAAAAAAGTCTCTCTCCAGCTTTCTGATTGGCCCCTTCAGGTACCAGAAAGCCACTATACTGAAAGGCTGGAAAGTGTGTCTGGAGCTTTCTTTTCTCCAGACTGAACAACCCCAACCCTCTCAGCCTGTCTTGACAGGAGAGGTGCTCCAGCCCCTAAGCAGAGACCAGCCTTGAAATTGAAGAGAACCAGATATTAAAAATTAAGAAAATAATATTCTAAAAGTTTCATAATTTTTATGAACATATCATGATTTTAAGAGTCTGGCACATAATTGAATTTGATCCCTTGTAATGTGAAGAACAGATGTTCAGGATGCTTTTTTCTTCTTTACTTCCTCCCCCGGTAATTTTTCCTTCTTTGCACAATTATCTCACATATTTATTTCCTGTATGAGGCAGATCTACACCACAGTGCAACCCACCACCCACAATTAAAGAGAAGTATTCTGCCACATGAAAATAAAGAAATGTATCCTGTATCAGCTGCTTTCCTTTGAATGAAAGAAGAAATATGTTTCCAGCCTTCCAGCTTGACAAGTTATGTATAAACCACAGGGCACATCCATGTTTGTTTATTTTTGCTTCGTCAGCCACTAGGATGATTATATTTATATATACAAATTAAATAATGAAAAGCAGAAAAAAAGTGGATAGAAAAGATGGATGTAATTGCTTCAGTGCTCTTTGTAATTGTCTCCAGACAGAATATCCTCATCTCATGCCACTTAGACAAAATATAATGCTTTAGATGTGGAGATATGCTTATTATTTGCCCAGAACACTTGACAAAACTATGTATATACATTGAGGCATTTTTGATGATGTTTTTTCCTACATTTACAGGAATGATAGGCTTCCTTGCCTAAATTATTTTCCATCTCTGAGGTAATAGATTTACCGAATGTAAGAATAGCCATACTGGATTAGTCCAATGGTCAGTTTCATCCTACAAGTTATAAACGAATACAACCAGGATTGCATGATAAGGAAAGAAGCATAAACAAGAGCTGTGTAGAACTCTCTTTGCCCAGGAAAACTCCTTTGTCTGGTGTTTGTAACTAGTAAACGTTTCCAGCCAGTATCCACAACTGGTACCTACTTAAGATTTTCTGCAGAGGATTTAGGCCTTTCAGCACTCCTGAAAGTCCTAGTGAATTGTACCTGGTTTGTGTGTTCCTGTTTCCTTTGCATAGAAACCAGAGAATGATGGTGTAGCATTAGCCCTCATCTAAACACGGAACCAGTGGTGCCACATATCAGGATCCAGACTGGGAAACATTTCCAGAGACTATTGTATAGACATATTTTGTAATACTACATTAGTTTTTGAGGAAAAGTCTCTGTACATATCTCAATAACTTTGGATGTAGATCCGAGGGAAAAAAGGACATCAACAGAGATGTTGGGAAAGAAATAAACACATCCAAAGACTGATTCATTTCACTTATTGTAGGCACCTACCTTCCAATGAAGTGAATAATCCTCCTCAGAGACCCATTTATCTCCATTGATTCCACAGGAATGCTTGGGTGATTGGTTTAGACATAAGTATCTAACTTGCAATTACCTATGCTATGCTGGGTGCATTACATTATTGGTGTACTCATATATAGTTAGAAACAGTTGGGTTTGGTCTTATTATAATGGTTTCATTTTTCTTCAGAAGATATAAAAATTAGAGATGAAAATTGCACATTATTTGAACGTATTCTAACTTGCTTTCAGAAATAATGAACATTTACTTGCCTGAACTTTACTATGAATATACTTGGTGTTATATCATAAACGTTATGTAAGATGTGCATGAGTTACACTGACACAAAACCAGAAAAAGGCAAAATATACCTGGCAAAGCAGCAGAGTGATGCTGTGGTGCCAGAAACAGCAGGAACTCAAGCAGGTATGGTATCATATTGTTGGGCCATGCACCACTATCAGATTTGTATACCTATGGATCTGAGCCTGAAACTGCAAGTCAGAGGGCTGTCTCACCTGGGCATTGGGCTCCTGTCCAGGCAGCCATGCTGCTTCTTCCTCAAATCCCTCTGCACTCTGGACTCTGTTATAGCCCTGGGAGAAGTTTTCTCATTTTCTCTACATTTGCAGGGTAGATATGACTACAGGATCCCTTACTGACAGCTTTGCTGGAATAAGCATTCAGGTTATTTTCCAAGAAACATGTCTCCTTGTTTATTTTTATAACTAGGTTTAAATAGATTTTAAATGAAATTGTATTATGTAAATGAAATAATATTTTCTAAAATAATTAAAAAAAAAAGACAAGCTTTAGTGTCTTCACTTTCAGTTGCTGCAAAAAAATTTTGACATAAATATACCAAATTTTAATAACTGGAAACCATTTTTCAAAAGTCAACTCTATGAGAAACATAAATCGGATGCAACTACACATCAAAATATTTTACATGTTTCCTGAGAACATAAATTTAAAGTTATTATTACTCTAATATCATAGTCCTTTCAGTTAAAATTCCCATTTTTCTTTCACTTAATAAAAACATACTTCCATCTAGAAAATTAGTATTTGAAGACCAGACTATAAAATACTCCCTCATGATCAGTAGTTGCTTAATCTGTACAAGGCATTACTGAAGCCAACAGGATTGCTCAGAAAAAAAAAAGATGACCCAGGTTGATTGTAAATTTTACTACTAAATATACCACGCTCTCCTGGTTTCTGGAAAACTCTACACATTTCTTCTTTGCACTCTGGTCTGGATTGAATTTTGCCTGCAGTCTACAATTTTCCAGTTTAGGTTTTGCTGATATTATCTAAATCTCCTGTTACAAATGTATTTGGTCACTTGAACTTGTCAGTGTGAATTTTATGTATTTTTTTTCTCTGAGAAAATATTTTTCCTCATTGGAAAAAGGGAAAGTCTTTAAATGATTGCACTCATATCACCAGCATTTGCTGTTTTTTCCAATGCAAGGATCATCTTCAATTTCATTACAGTTCCCAGCTCAGTTCATTTTGCAGATCACAGAATCAGAGAATAATCCAGGCTGGAAAGGACCTTGGAAACCAAGTAGTCCAGCCCCCTGGTCAAAGTAGGCTAGATCAGATCAGGCTGTTCAGAGCTGTCTCCAGCCAAGTCTGTGTGCTGCAAAGAGAGAGAGATAAGAATTCCTGCATCCTTCACTGCACTGTTCCAGATTATCTTAATGATGCCTCCCAAAATACAAATGTAAAGCTTTATCTTGTTCGAAGTTAAAATAATCTTGGGAGAAGTTATACAGAGCATTCAGGACAGCTACTGAAACATGGTACATTGTACCTCATTCATTATTCATTAATGCCAAAACTAGCCAAATACATTAACTTCTTCAAGGGTTTAACCCTCTAGTAACTTAATTCAGCATCATCACAGTAATTCAAAGTCTCCAAAAGATGCACAATAAAAAGAAGCTCAAACCAGGAACAAAGAAAATGTGTAGCAAGAAAATGTCTTCCAGCAAACCACTGTGGCTTTATTCTTGAGTGCATATGCTATCAAAGTGGCAGAAACCTTTGAACTGTAGCCTCATTACTCCTCAAATAAATGCCATTCCGTGAGTGATTAATATCTACTGCTTCTGTTTTAGGAAGAGAAGGGTGATTATATTTTCAAGGACAACAAGAAAACCATGGTGGCCATATGTCTGGTTTTCCTTAACATGACTGTAGTTTTCTTCAGGCTTGAAAAAAGGAATGGAGGGGTTTTTTTTTCCAAATTTCCAGACAAATGACCACTCTGCATGCATAGTTTACCTGCACATGTGGTATACAAATCACTCGAACGTTCACAGTAGAGGTAACATGTTCCAGATACATTAGACTTACTCCTCATGTACTGCATGGCACATGCTCCCATATTTCATTTGACCATTGTGCACCTGGAAACATGGGAATGCTAGGCATAATACAAAAGTTTACCTGAATACCTTTAAAGAGATATTCCTAGAGATTTTTTGACTGAAATTTTCTATATAGATCTGAGTTGTTCCATGTAACACAACAGTCGATTTTTTTTCATATATCTTATTTAATAACACTTTGCCACTCAAGTTAAACTTCCAAGTGAAACCATGTGGCATGACAGCAGAACATATCAAAACAAAATTAATACCTCTGTATCCTGGTTTTGAATTTTCCATTTTCTTAGAGATAATTATTTTCTGAAGCAACTACATAGAAATACCTATATTCCTGTTAATTTTTTCTTTCTTGAAATATTTTTAAAACAGTCACTAATCTTAAAACTTCTATGAACTTGGTTAAAATATGTTTATCTCTACATTGATTTTTTTATTGATTTGTTTGGCTTTAGGGGATTTTGGTTGGCTGGTTTAAAATTACTCTTTTACTTTTTACAAGCATGAGAACACTGCTGTTTCATGTTATTGAGAGCTTTGGCCTACCACAATTCAAATACAAGTTGAAATCCTGAACACCACCATTGCTAAATTTCATGGTCTGACCATCCAAGAGTTTTGAGAGACAACATCTCACTATGCTTTCTTTCAGAGAATACATTTATTGAGCAGCATCCAAGTAGCACAGTATGATCAGTAAACGTTTCACCATGGTCTGCCTTAGTGGAGTTTGGCTTCAGCAGGTGCGTGTCTTCATGAATTTTCAAGTACCAGTGTCTTTGTACTTCCAACCACATGGTAGCATGCTCTTCAATTTAATAGTTATTTTACTGCTTGCTGGAGGCTTCTAGGTTTGCCAGAAGTATAAGAGATAGCACATGGAGTCCTCCAGACAACTGGAGAAACTTCCCAAACTGAAATGTGAACTGCCCAAGGGGCTTGTCTGCAGCAGATCACTCCTAATTCACAAAAGATTCTTCTAAGTGAAACCCAGCACATGCTGTTTGGGAAACAAGAATAACAAGGAACAGACCCATTTCATGTTACTATGGGAATATTTTTTGTTATATGTCTGGACAGTGTAGAAGTATTCATGAGTCATCTCTATAAACCACATAATGAAAAATAGCGAGAAATAGGACTAATATGTATGTTTCCTGCAGAAAATTGCTCACTATCTATATACAGATAATTTTAGACTATGTCACAGAAATTACTCTTTGTTCACTGCAAAAAGAGTTCAACACATTTATTTTAAGACAATTTTTAATAACCAATGTTGCAAAACAGGACAATGTTGAGAAAAATTATCTCCCAGAATACTCTGCTAAGGTAATTTTTTTTATTATTCTTCCTTGTAGGAAGTAGTCAACAATGGAAATACTCAGGATGGATTTATGGAGGGAAAGTCATGCTTTGCCAGCCTTCAACAATGAGATGACTGGCCTAGCAGATGAAGGGATAGCAGTGGATTTTGTCACTGTTGCCTTTTCTAGAGCTTTCAACAGTGTCCTGTCCTCATATACATGCTGACTACCTACAGACTGGATAAGTGGACAGTGAGGAGGATATAAAACTGGGCAAAAGACTGTGTTCAAATTGTTGTGATCAATGGCATGAAGTCCAGATGTGGGTAAGTCATTTGCAGTGTGTCTCAGAGGGTTTGATACAGGGGCAGAAAACAGATATTAAACTAGTGAAAAACAGTTTGGGTGAATATAGTGATATTATTCATGGAGTATTGTCCATGAATCCATAGATCCAGTAGGGTAATTCAAACACTTTTCATGCATGAATTTTGATGAAATAAATGTATTATTCAATATTATTACTCTCAGAACTTATTCAAGCAGTTCTAATAAAGATGGAGATCAAACTTTTAGATCCTGCGTGGTTTGAGGAAAGCGTGATCTGAAAAGGTAAAACTTGAAATATACTCTTCAGGACTTGCATCTTGAACTGCAATATTTTGGCATTTCTCTCTCTTCCTGACCCACTTACCCGTAGAGGTGAATAAAGGTCATATTTCAAATGCTATTGGAATGGGTGAAAAAGAAATATTTTACTACTTATTGATGGAAGGACTGTAGGAGACTAAATTAAATTGAGAAAAATGAAAATATAATTATTTCCATATTACTTGTTTATGTATTTGGCACGTGTTAACATTCTTTGAGGGACACAGAACAGATATGTTACAAGTTAAAAAGGGAAGCCAAGAATAACATTAATTATATTAAAGAAACAGCAAAAATATAGTCACAGGAAAAATTAAACTACTAAATCAAGATAACCTCATTGAAGAGGAAAGAATGCATACAGGTAGAGATTATTTTACAAAAAAATCCATTATTATAGTTATTGCTTCAGACAAAAGTAACATGACAAAAAGTTGCAAATATTTCTGATGTTACCTACAGTGCACTCAACTCTGTTTCGATGCAGAAATAGACCATGAAGGAAAAGGTCTGGGACAGACAAGCTCTGAAGCATTCTCTCACCTGAATAATTCTGTTAGGCCATTTAGCACTGTTCAGATAGGAGTGAAATATTTTACTTGAACCCTTCATTATTATTAGAGGTACCCCTGTTATATCATCTTGGGCCTGATGCTTTATAATTCTCAGGTCCTTCTCTGACACCTTCAATTGCTCTTTCTGGGATGTGTGTAAGGTGATTTTACACACTTGTGAAGGGAAATGATGAAGAGGTATTTACAGTTGCTTGTAGTATCATCCATCCTTCTTTTCTCCTCTAGAGGAGAAGTATCACATGCCCTCTCACGATAACTTATCCCTTGGACATGATGTCTCTGTCCCCTGGATAAATCTCTGCATTAATGTGTAGTTAACCTCTCTCCCCTAGAGAACTAAGGTTTCTTGCATCTTCCATGACTTCCATACTACAGTAATTGTTGGGTTTTTTGGGGTTTTGGTGGTTGTTGTTTTCTTAGGATTTGTTTTTGTTTGATTTTTTGGGGGGTTGGGGGAGGGAAAGTGAGGAGTAGTAAGGACTTCTTAGCTTCATTACAGTCTTTTGGAATTATGCTCAATAATATTACAATTAGTGCCTTACCCTTACGAGAGTGAAGATCTATGAGTCTTTCTCTAGTTTCTTGTGCACTTCCTCTCTTACACCTTAGCCTGTATGAGTATTGACTTTGAAATATAAATACAAGACACCAGTTGAAGTTGTGTAAAAGGCTCACAAAAACATTGTAGCTGGGTGATATAGACAATAAAGTCATGTGAATCTAACCCTGCATCTCCCTTCACTGGAGGCAGTAGGATGTTCCCCACAGCAACAATGCTATCAGAAAGGAGAACCTTCAGTGAGACAGAAATAAATTCCTATAAAACTGATGTGAGCAAGGGGAAAATTAGAGATAGTGAGTTACTTCTGACCACAGTCAATCACTTGACTTCCCTGATCTGTCCCAGAAGTTTAGTAAATATTTGTGAAAAACAGGTATTTCCTACAGTTGCCTTGAAAGACACTCTGGTTGCTTAGATGCCCTTGGTAAATTAGTGACTGCAGCAAATAAATGCCTGCTAGGTTGGGATTTTTTCAGTTTCACATTGTTATAATTACTGTTGCTATTTCTATTAATAGAAGTACTTGCAGAAAGAGTGAAAACAGAAAAGGAGGCAAGGACAAGAGTCTGATTAGTTAGTTTTGATGTGACTGTCAGAGAAAGCAAGCTGCTGATCAAACAGTATTTGCTCCAGCAGATCACAACAAAATGGCTGTGTCCAAAGTTCAAAGATTAAAAGATATGTGTTGTAATGAATGGCATTTTCAAGGTGAACAAACAAAATTTATCTATGGTTCTCAAATGTTATATTTATATTCTAGTGATGTTTATGTCCAGCTAAGACTGAGATAAAAGAAATAACTGAGAGGATAGCTGATATGAATAATCAGGAAATCAGATGAAAATAAAAACAGTCAAATTGTACCCTGATAGTGACTCAACATGATGTATTCTTTTAATCCTTTCAGCAGACTGGAAAGTCCATGCTAGTGCACTCCAATCTTTTCATACTGCCTGTAAAAGTATCGAACAAGAATGTTATATCTCAAGTATTAGAAGATTTAGTTTCAGAAAGTTGTGAAGTTGAAATTAAAAATATCAAGATGTAGACATTCTGAACCTTTCTTTCCCCTTCTAATTTCTTTATAGGAAACTCGCATCACATGTCAAATTTCATGTTATGATCAGAAAACAACCCACAAACACACAGAGGTTTTACTAGGACTGAATATTTATTCCAATCAACAACATTTAGCACTCCAATACATCAAAAAGAATATCACAGGTTTGGATGTCAGTTGGGAATACACTACAGCACAACAACTTAAGGATTAGTACACTACAGCACAACCCCTTCAGAATTCCTAAGCTTTTTTAGACTAGTCTTAACATGGATAAAAATAATCCCACATGTGCACATTCACTCAGACAAAGGGAAAGCCTCCCTCTCAGGTACTTGGAATCACTGGCCCAACATGGGCAAGGCTCACTCAACGATGCATCTAGAAGAATTATCACTCACCAAAGATGAGGTCACTCAATCTTGAGAAGTCTCCTTAGGTGATGTCCTGATCTAAGGGGAAGGGTTCCTCACAGACCTGCTAATCCAAGGGAAGACCTAACTGAAGGCTTCCTGGTCGGAATTCCATTTTTATGGACTAAATCATATCTGTCCTGTGGTCATTAATTCACTCATCTACGGGGGCCAAGACACTCCATTGGCTGCGGACCCTGTTCGTCAACAGAGGGTCCCACCCCAACCCCCAAATTGCTAGTGAAAACCAGGTGCCACCATGTCTGCTGACAGTTCCGCAGCCCAGCAAGGGGTAAGGACAGAAATTGTCACAGCAGCCACCACCTCTAACCCAACAAAGGTGACACAATACTTGGCTCATCAGGGCTTAAGGTGTAGGTGCTTCTGCCAGCTCCAGAGAGCTTAAGAGACAATGTAAGAGCCAAGAGCCCCAAACACTGGTGGTGAAGGTAGGGGGCAATGTTCTGCCACACTGCTTTCCTCAGGACAAACACAATACCAGTCTCAGGTAACTTGCATTTTACTTCTAAATTAAACAGTGTGGCAACTTGATGAACTTATTATTCCTTAAAGATTCTTGTTGAGTTAAAACATTTTTGCCTTAGCTTCCAGTCTCTCAGGTCAAGGATTACCATCTACTGGTCTGTTGACACAATCATAGAATTTCGCAAGATTATCACAGGCATCAAAAATACTAAGATGAAAAATTAGCGTAATAAAATGTAGATGAATTCTTTGCAAAAGACATGGCATTGCAATGTAACAGCCCACAAGATTAATTGAGAAATTTGCTGATTTCAACATTTTACAAGAGTTAGAGAGTCAGTTGCCATATTTCAGAAAAGTAGAGGTCAAATTTCAGAAAGTGTTCCCTACCTGAAAACTGAGCTTCTTTGAGAGTTCTCAAATTGTCCTTTATTTATTTTTTTTTTCCTGTTTTTTAATATCCTAGTTTAAGAGTCATAATTGTGGCTTACCTTGGGCTGTGTTTGTGCCAGTCCTGTCATCATACTGCCTTTCCTTGCAGTGGTAGTTCTCCAGTAACTACTTCAGCTTCAGTTATTTTACTACAGCTGCTGAAGAAGTTTTGAAATAATAGAAAAGGCTGTTTAAGGGAAGTCTTGCAAATGATTGTCTATATAAGCAGTTGTTAGAGGAAAGATAGTCTCAGATTAAATTTAGTATCTCAGTGTGGGATGCATGTTCAGTATCTCTCTACCCCTCTTCTCTAGGAGTCTCATTGCTCCCTTAAGGCTGTAGTGTTATATAATATTATGTTACGCTATGTAAATTATTACAAAGTATAAAAGTATAGAGAATTCACTACCTGTAATATTCTAGTATTTCTCACATTAATTGAAGGAAATATTAATAGGGGCTCACAAATAATAGTGTTTAAAAGTTGAGACATTCTGAGCTACAAATACTAAGTCCAAGGGAAGCTGGATTTTTTCCACCACTTTAGCTACTAATTGTGTGGGTCAATAAGCCTGACTTTTCATTAGCCATGTCTTGAAGAACATGAAGCCTATTTCCCATGGGATCATTTATCAGTATTAGGGTACTTCAGCTTAATGAAAACCCAAACACTATTAAAATTTATGCTTGCATTTATATTCTTTCACCAATCAATAATTGTTTTTAAGATCTGAAATCACAGCAGGTGCATAGTGTCACCAGAACTTCCCAAATAACAATAATGACACAGGATGTTAGTGATACTGGCACTGCTGCACCATCCTGCAGTCTTTGCTTCACACCAACTGTGTAAAAATGTTTTGTCCTTCATTGTAGCAATGTGGGTAGGGTAGGATATTATCCCATCTCAGGGTTTGTGCCTCTAACAGACGTCATGAAACTGTAACCAGAAACTAATATATATTTTAAAAGCACCTCAGTCACCCCTGTAAATTTGAGTTCAGGGGATCAGTGACCTTCTTCTATTTTATCTTACATCCTTGTCCCATTCCCTTCCAGAAAAAGGTCTAGGATGGAGAATGGTAACATCAGTTCAAATTGTCTTCTAAAAAAACACAGGAGAGAAAAGGAGGTAAATCCCCATCTTCTTTCTATGTTAGTGGATTATAACAGGCATTCTGTACTAAAAAACCAGAAATGAAATAGATTGATGAGGTTAGAGCTTAGACAACGTGTTGCTATTTCATGTCTACTGGGAAAGCAACCACACAATTATATAAGTGTTCAGAGGAAAGGGCTTTGAAAGCAAGGGAATTTGAGACAACATCTCAGATACTTTTACTCTTTCAACAAGAAAGAAATCCCCTTACAAAACTGTGCAAGTTTGCCTATATCAACCACAGCTTACGCAACAGGTTTTTCTGCTGGCCTAGAAGAATAAAGTTTAGCAAAGGAAGTTCACATCTAGCTTTGCAGTTTATCTATGTGAATGTCTATTCTAGCCTTGGCAAAGTGAAGAGATGCTAGCCAGTTTCCAAACCTTACTCCTTTTCTGAGGTAAAAAAAATTATTTCTTCTTCCTGCCCTTTCCCTACTGCTTTTCATAATTTTATCTCAAATCGTAAGATACCCACTCTTTTCTATAACACTGTAGAGGACAGAGGTACATGGTTACATATGATTTTTTTTTTTTTTTAATTTTAGGCCACAAGTTAGTCTTTGTCATTCATGGATATGGAGAAGAGTTAAAAACTGTAGCACATTCATTTTGAAGATAAAACAGAATCCAAATAATGAAATACTTCTACTTATCTTAAAATACGAGTTCAAGCCAATCTCAATACAAAAGGGAACCTTAGCTTATTACTTACTTTTACAAGGTACACCAACAGTCCTGCAGTTTATTACTGTTCGTAGTCTATTTCATTCTTTTCACATCCAGTTTCCATTCCAATTCACTCCACCAGTAACTTACATCCACCTACTTTAATCTGCTTTTGGGATTAATGAACGCTTGCCACAGTGACTTCCCAGGATGCCTGGAGGTTTAAACATTCTTTTTGTTAATAAGTCATACTACTAAGCAGAGTAAAGAAAAGTAGTCTGCTGCTCTGTTTCATTTGCTGAGTCTATACATTTCTTACAATGAGATATCACATTAAACAGCAAAATTAAACCTTGATGGTTGCCAAATAGTTGTTTTTCTATGGAAAATTGTTATGCAGACCACAAAAACAACACCTGTACCTGATAAGCATTGTTTTCATCAAAGTGGAGTTATATGCACTGTGCTTACCTGTAAACATTTTATTGTTTTGGCATCAAATATATTTCTGTATACTAATTCTGTAAGTGAAACAACAAAACGTGAACATTTATTTAATGTGTTGGCACTCTTGAGTGCTGAGGCAGAGTATAATGGGTTAAAGTAATAAACACACTAGACCTGAATAATGTAACTGATTGCACATTCTAAACAAATTTATACAGTCTGTGCTTCATAAATCAATTCTGTCCGTTCTGTTTCCAACTTCTAAATCTATTCTTAATTTAAAATGGTGTTTTCTGCATTCCCTATTTCATAACCTTTCCACATAATTTCCTCTCTCTCTATATGCATCTTCTTTATTACTTACCCTTTATAATTTTCCTATATTTGCTTGCTAGTAGAATTGCTATTCATACAATTATCTCACAGAACTCTTATTTTTAAATTGTGTAGGAAGAAGTTATTGAGAATAATCAATATCTGAAATTTGAATGGCATTGCTTCTATTTGATTGAATGCATGAAGCATGTAGTAGATAGTGTTGCAGAACTGAATCAGCATGACTTTTCTGTTTTGGTTCAAATAATTGTGTTTACAAATGTCTATGAATATACTTCATTTAAATGAACTCTCTCATCTGCTAGTAAATCCTTGTATGATAATACTCAGAAAGGAGAATACATAAAGTTATGACTGAAGAAGAAGAGAATTCTATTTACAATTTTGCTTAGGCATTTGAGGCTACTTTTTTTGTCATTTGCTTTGCTCTAGTTTCAGCTAACAGAAAGAGATAAGTCTATTCCTCAGAGTTTTTGCTGAAATTATAGGAACTGCCAAGGATTGCAATCCATTAGGAATACAACTAGTTTCCTGTTGCTGATTGTCAAATCAGCTTTCAAATATTATAATAAAAAATATTATTTCCAAATAGTGTATGCAATAATCACCAATATAAAGCTTTGATCCAATCTGTGCAAATCAATTCTGAAAGATGTACTATCATATCCAGAGGCAATTCTATATTTAGCATAATAAATGTTATAAAAACCCAAGATCATTAAGGAGAGCCATTTAAATAACATTAATCCTCAGTTTAAAAGTCATTACAGATATTTGGAATCTAACTTATTCCCAGTCAGCTTTCATGTCCTGGTATATTAAATTCTATCCTGAGCTGTAGAAAAGAAGTGCAGAGAGTGTACATACAGCAACAAGAATATTTGGAAACGCCGCTGAAGCAGGGCAAGTTTTCTGCTCTTCATTGGCACAAAGAAGCTGCTGGAAAGTTTTCAGATGCACAAATCTGAGAAACCGTGGTCTGTAGAAAATTAAGTTAGACAGCTGGCATTGACCAAGTGCCTGATCCCAACGACTACAGTGCCAGGTCACTGAGGTAAATGAGAAATACTAGCAGTGGTCTTTTCTGCAACAAAAAAAATTCTTAATGAATAAGTTATTTTGCCATGAGCTATCACTACAATGAACAGAAAGCTTTGAAATAAGTTCCGATACAAGGGACCTGATCATTTTCAGAGCCATAGAGTCATGGGTATGAGAACAGCTGATGTGTTTTTTACAGGACATGTAACATTAGTCTTAATGATTTCTGACATCACACCCATTTTATCAGGAGATCCTTTGTCAGAAAAAAGAATAATAACAACCAACCAACCAAAAAACCCAGTCACATTTCTTCTAAATCCAGTTCAACTGTTCTTCATTACAAATGGTTGAAAGATGGGCTTCAGGTGTGTAGGCAACACCTTCAGCTGCAGAAGTCACCATTTGTTCAAAGCACCATGTTTCCAAAAAGCTGTGGCGCAGCTGGAGGAAATCCAGAGATGAATAACAAGCAAGATCAACAATCCAAAAATCATGATTATGAGGAGAGACAGAAAGAATTGTTATTGTTTAGTCTGAAGAAGAGTATACAGAAGGAGAATGCAGTAACAGTCTTCAAATATGCAAAATATTGCTGCAAACAAACAACAAAAAAATGGAGAAATCTGTTCTTCACATCTCAGCTGTGAATAAGGCTAGAAATAATGGGACTAAATCACAACTAAAGTGATTTAGTTTAGACATTACAAAAAAATATGGAATATTACCAAAAAAGTAAGTAATCTCTGGAAGTGATTCCCTGGGTAAATTCTGGGCTACCCATTATTAGAGGTTTTTACAAGCAGGTTTGGCAAACAGCGGTAAGGAATAACAAGTGTAGAGGCAGAGGCCAACTCTGCCAGGGGACAATTTACTCCAAAGACTAATCTGACCCTATAGCAGAAGTCTTTTGGATCATCTGTGAAAGAAATAGTCTCTCTCTCTCTTTAAATCAGTTACTCACTTTACTTTCGGTATGCAGTGATTGTAACAAAATAAGTTTCTGCTTGTGTGAACAAATTGTGACCAAAGAGATGTAACGGTTCATCATCATTTAAATGTAAGTGGTGCTTATCAAAACTTGCACAGGTACATTTTTGTAAAGGACTAAGATGTTTATTGAATGAAAATACAGAACTAGACAGAACATCTCATTGGGAGTAGAACCACCCATTTCATCAATCTACGTATAATAATTGCCCTGGTAATACCCATCCCCAGTACCTAGTGTTACTTGGACCTCTTCAGTTTTGTTCTGCTAAGGTGCTGTGGTCTGCCTCACTGTTACCCTGTGGGGACAAGAAATAAAATACAGTGATGGTCACTACCCCATCAACAACCCTTGCATGCCACTTGAAAGGTAGGTTTCTTGGTAAATGATGCCAGTGTGTTACACCAACAGGTCAGAATAATAATGATTTTTTTAGTTGATGTTGTGTTAGCAGGATGCTCACTCATGGACCTGGATCCTTTTATGTCAGACACTGACAAATGGGTCATAATAATAATATTTCTTTTCTTCTTTTTAACCAGATTCACTGAATACCCTTTTTTTTTTTTATAAGGACTAAAAATTCAAAACAAGTAGAATAAGATGCAGAGGAATTTGCTGGTAGTCAGAAGCTCATTTTCATTATTATTTCATTGTCTCAGGATCTGTACAGACATAGGATTGTATTCTATTCTGCTGGAAATACTTTTTCCAGGATTCCATGGAAAACTGTGTTGTGATGCAGACACTTCAAGGAATTCTGCTTTGATGTCTACTCATAGGGAGTAAAGACTGCATAGGCAGTTTTTAGGTGTCACATAACTGTAGAGGTCTAAAACTGTTTTGTGTAAGCCCACAACAGCCAATTCAAGTTCCTTTCAAATCTGTTTGACAGAAATAGTCACTTACACAGGACAATCCATCCTGTCCTAACCAAACTATCAAAAATATCTAGAACAGGTCAGTTTGCCTGCGGAAGTGACTGCATATCTTTCTGACTGTTGGAAATTCTAAGATGACTATATTGTCTTTAAGCAACAAAAACTTAAGATGCCCAAAATTGTCTACTGCTGTCTAAGTTGCATCCTCTGTCTCTTAACCACATTCCCAACAGTGCTTCATGTGGGTGACTTTCTTGAATCTGAAAGTACATTTTTTACAAGGGGAAATTAACAGTATGACACAAGTTGAATAAAAACAAATTATATCTGTATGAAATCAATTCTAATTTTTTTCTCAGAAGAATGTTTTTACCACTCGCAGCTGTAAGATCAAGGTCTTTGGGAGGTGCTCATGTGACCCACACATGGGGTGGCCCTTATAGCCCCAGGTGTTAGGGCGAGACTATGAGTGAGCATGGGGTGCATGTCATGTGCACAGAACCAGCAGGAGGGGTTCTGCTCCAAACCTACCATGTTAAAGAGGAAAACCAACACCCGAAAGACTTAACTGTAATCAGGGAATTAACCAGGAGATGATAAATTCTGTGGAACTGAATAAAAGAAACAGAAATATAGTGGAAACCAGAATGAAAAGAGGCATGAAGGCAGGGTGAAGAGTTGTCAGGTGGGGAGACCCTGGAGAGTGACCAGCAGCCCCAAGGTGGGGGTGGGGGCAGAAGGGGCCACTTAGGAGCTGAGGGGTGTCGGGGAGGGTGCTCCTGGGGATTAGTTACAGGGGCTGGGAAATGTGTAGGTGCTTATTAATGTTCTTTAAGTATCGAGTATGACTTATATGTTATATTATCAATATTGATCCTGAATATATAGTTTACTGTGGGCTAATCACATGCCATTAATAAAGTGCTTCAGTCCTGATTCTAGCCTAAACTGTGTGAACTGAATAGCTTTGTCCTGGTGACTGCCTTTCCTGGGGAAGCATGCTAAGCAACCAGTTACAATTAGCAATTAATTACTTGTACACAGTTCAAATAATAAAGGCAAACACAACTGATAGTTAGCAGGAATGGTGAGAACTTTAATATATATCAAATTTTATGCTGGAATAACTAGAAGCCTCACAAAGTAGCCTGAAAGACTTGGGGTTACCAAAGGCTTTTATTTCCACATTTCTCTCATCTGTATTCACAAGACTGTTACACTTAAACATTTTTAATTAATATATATCATTAATCCCCAACATTGATAACAAAACCCAGTGACTGGGAATAGAACTGTACTTTTGTCTTATCCACTGTATACTGATGAATTTTCTGTTGCATTTCTGGCATTTTTTCATTTCCAGTTTTTATGATAATTCCTCTCAGCAGACGACTTTTATTTGATCCTGTTATATTAGTCATCCAGACTTAGGAATCTGGGTGGGGGCTTAAAAAGAAAAAAGTTCTCAGTATCTTTTGCTTTCTAGAATGAAAACCAGACCTGTTCAAAGATTTGACTGGTGGCTGAAAAAGAAACATATTTACCACACTCCAAAAGGAAAAAAAAGAAATGCTTAATTTGTTATAATCATAATTATTTCATTCAAACAAACAAACAAAAAAGAACACAAGCAGAACAACTGATGCTTTGCCAAACTCTGTCTTCTGCTGGCCTGTAAGTAAATGATTAAAGGCAAAATTAAGTCCCTTAGATGTTTCAATTTCTATCTGTGATAATATCAGTCATCTATGTATAGTTTGTTCATATGCACATAATATACATGCATGTACATATACACACACAGAAATAGGTATACACACACAGACAACTTTTGCAGCCTGGTCTAGTGGGAGGTGTCCCTGCTCATAGCAGGGAGGTTGGAACCTGAAGATCTTTAAGGTCCTTTCCAACCTTAAACATTCTGTGATTCTGTGAACTTGAACATGAAGGCAGAGGGTGTTGGTTAAGGGGTGCTGCAGATCATGTGAACTGAACCCGTAGGAAAGTCATAATGAAGTAATGTTCTAGCGACCTGCTGCACACTAATGCTGTCTTTGTTCAGTTGGGCACCATAACGTATCTAAATTATTAGCCTATGCAGCATTGCAGTAAAAAAGATTAAAATAAAATAAAGCAACCCCTTGACCCCTGCCTAGCTGAGCAGGATCTCCAGTATTGCCAGTGCCGTGTATTCTACACTCACAAAACAGAACTCTGAATTACAAGAGTGGCTTAAAGATCATGCCCTTCAAAACACAATGGGCTTGAGGTTTTTTATTTGCCTCCCAGCTTTCAAACAAATAACCTTAAGATTTATTTACTTTATATTGTAATTTAATTACTTAATGTTAAGTTACAAACTTCAATGCTGGAACATTCTTTCAGGCTTTTCCATCCAAAATACAACTTAAAAATAAAAACAGCGTGAAAACTGAAGTCCTTGGAACAATTTTGGAACTAGAATAAAAGAGGACTTTTTTTTTTTTTTTTTTTTTTTTGTGGTAAAGTATGTGAGTTATGCTTTTTATCTTCCAGAAACACACAAACACACCTCAAAATAAAAAGCAGTGCCTGTTTCTCTGATCTTAGGCCTGGGATAATACAGCCAACTAGGCTATCACCCAGATTTACTAATTTAAACCATGCTAATAAGGCCACTCAAATTTTGATGAACATGAACTGAATTAACTTTATAACAACATTTGCTGCATATAAAATATGTTTGTGGGTGCATCTGTAAACTTAAAATATATATATATTTTTGAAACAGCCTGAAACTGACTGAAGGTTGAAGTTTTGACCTTCAATACTTTCATTGGTTTGTTTCCAAATTTTTTGATTATCATAAAAGACATTTATAGCACTTGATCAAAGATTATCAATAAGTCTTAGCCACATGTCTTCATGACTGTTGTTGTATTTATTAAAAAGTGCATTGTAATACCACTGAGAAACCCAACATTCAGACTCTGTACAAATGCAGAGGAAAATGACAGCCCTTGCTTTCCAAGACCTTGTTATATATGTGTGTGATAAACATCAACACCCTTCACATTTCTGCAGTTACAATAAAACTTCCAGGAGTTCCCCTGGTGCAGCATTATTATACTCAAGGCAGGCTACAAGCAAATGTTGCCTATAGGTAAAGGCAATATATTTTTTCAGAGTGAATGACATACTTAGGAAAAAGAGAAGATAAGGGTCTAGATACATTCACACTATACTTCAGAAAACATGTTTACACCTTGTGGTAAGAGGGAGAGATTGAAAAACACGTCCAGTATAAGTGGGTCCTCATCCCCTCATCCTTATCCAAAGGCCCAATCCAGAATCTCTTGCAAAATCTTGATAATTAGTCCATGAAGTTTTAATAGATATTGCTACTACTGCAGTGCTGCATGAAACCTTCTCAGTCCTTCAATTAGCCCTTACTAAAATAGTTTATTTCCCCTGAGTTTTCTTAAGGGAGAGATGTGAAAATATTCTGGCTATTCAGTAACTCTGAAATATTGAAAAGGAGGATACTATTCTTACTGGGTAAGACAATATAGAAATACTACACTTACAATAGATAAAAATACATAAATTAAGCTTATAACCCCCAATGGATAATAATGTGCTATTAAATGTTTTCTTTTCTTTATTCTGGACACATTAAAGTATCATTTTCATGAAAATCTGGATACAATCAGGCAGAGGCTATTCAAACAGGTTGAGAGCAAGGTTTTCAAAGTTATTGTAACAAGCTTCTTAAAAAATACAATTAATTTAATATCATGAGCTTGAAGAAATCATTTATAATGGTAAATAACAAAATTTCTGTTACTTTATTAACATTTTGTTTGTCTACTGTAACTGATCTCTTTTCTTAATATAGATGATTTTTCTTATTATTATTTTTTAAGGAAAGGGATATTTTCCTCCAAACTATAGTATTTTACAATATTTATTTCTCTGAGCACTTTATTTCATCAGCAGATTTCCCTGTTCCACTAAATACTTTAGTCAACTCAGACCAAACTTTACATTAAAGGTGACCTTATCAACATAGCCCTGCTTTCACTTATTTAGTTATAATCAAAATCTGTTCTGACACATGAAAGATGTTCTCATTATGCAAGAAATACCTGGACTGGCATAATAATTTGAAAGACATCCAACAGCTTTACCTCATCATCAACACTGAGATACCTCCTCTCACTACCTTACTTGGTTTAGTGTGTTCTGAGTTTCAGTGCAAATACCCTCAATGCACCTTATTTTTCTGGTTTTATCAAACAGCTCCTGCATCACCCTACGGATAAATCTGTAGCAGATCAGTTAAATGATAGTTGCAGTATATATTGTTTTATCCTAAAAAAATAAGCAAAACCACAAAAGTAAAAATGTATGTTTTTTTAGTATACAGAGCATTTTTTAGATTCAGACTTTTCATCTTACAGCTCAAGTTAAATTTAAGATCCTGAGGGCCCACAGCCATTTTCTGGGTAGGTCAACTGAAGTTTACTGAGTGAGATATTACTTAGTTAGGAATTATGAACTCTTTAGTTTAGTATTTCCAATTTAAAGATGTCCAGGCATTTTCAAGGGCACGATTAGAATACATTATTCTCACCTTTCTAAATAGGCATTCTTTACCAGAAGGCATGTCAATAGACCCTTGTGGTATCTTTAGTTATGGTTCATTCTCTAAACTATGAACAAACAACTTCCTTTGTGAAGGGCAGTGGGTCGCAGCTTTTCCCATCTCAGTTCACGACAGGGTCAAATATTCAAAAGCATTTTGGATATCTGATTCCTACTGAGTATCCAAGTATAAGTTTAAGTTGCCAGTAGTTATGTGATGTTACACTATGTCCAGTGAGATGAAATTTCTGTTGTCTGATTAGTAGAATCACGGAATGGTTTGGGTTGGAAGGGAACATAAAGATCACTTAGTTCCAACCTCCCTGCATGAACAGGGACCTTCCACTAGACCAAGATGCTCAAAGCCCCATCCAGCTTGGCCTTGAACACTTCCAGAGAGGGTGCTTCCACAGCTTCTCTGAGCAACCTGTGCCAGTGTCTCACCACCATCACACCAAAGAATTTCTGCCTAATGTCTAACATAAATCTATCTTCTTCCAATTTAAAAACATTACCCCTTGTCTTGCCACTACATGCCCTTGTAAAAAATCCCTCCCCAGCTTTCCTGTAGGGTCCCTTCAGGTATTGGAAGGCTGCTATAACATCTCCCCAGAGTCTTCTCATCTCCAGGCTGAACAAGCCCCAACTCTCTCAGCCCATCTTCACAGGAGAGGTGTTCCAGCCCTCTGATCATCTTTATGGTCCTCCTCTGGATTTTTTCTAACAGCTCCACATCCTTTTTCTGTTGGGGGGCTCCAGAATTGGACACAGTACTCCAAGTGGGGTCTTACAAGAGTGGATTAGAGGAACAGAATCACTTCTCTTGACCTGCTAGCCATGCTTCTTTTGATGCACCCCAAGATACAGTTGGCTTTCTGGGCTTCCAGTGTACATTGCCAGCTCCTGTTGAGCTTCTCATAAACCAAAACTCCCAAGTCCTTTTCCTCAGGACTGCTCCCTATCCATTCTCCTCCCAGCCTGAATTTGTGTTTGGGATTTCCCTGACCGAGGTGCAGGACCTTGCACTTGGCCTTGTTGAACTTTATGAGGTTGGCGTGGGCCCACCTCTCAAGCTTGTCAAGGTCTCTCTGAATGGCCTCCCTTCCATTCAATGTGTCAACCACACCACACAGCTGGGTGTGGTCAGCAAACTTGCTGAGGGTGCACTCAATCCCACTGTCCATATCTCTGACAAAGATGTTAAACAATGCCAGTCCCATACTGACCCTTGAGAAATATGACCCATTTTGGTCTCCATCTCAACATTGAGCCATTGACCATTACTCTTTGAGTGTGACCAGTCATTGAATTCCTTATCCACTGAATGAACCCTCCATCAAATCCATATCTTTCTAATTAAGAGACCAGGATGTCATGCAGGACAGTGTCCTTTGCCCAAGGGCAAGATTTTTAAGAGGTTGAAGTTGACTTTTCTGTTGGTTTGGCATCAAACATTGCAAATTTGTACCCAGAATGTACTTCTTGTTTCATAGTGTCTCTGTAATAATATTTACTATTTTAACATATAAATCAACACAAAGGAGAGAAAAAAAAAAATCTCACTGAATTGACAGTGACAATAAAGGGCTACAAGATGTATTTACTCAGAAGCGATACCCTGGAGACTTCAAGGAGTTATCCTGCTAGGTGAGGTAGTAACAAGAAAAAAACCCAGCAGTAATATACCTCTCTGGGAGGTTTGTCTGCAGTTGAAGAACATTATGAGCTTATTAAGACATATAACATTAGCAGAAACAGGTATGTCTCTTTTGTCACTTTACATTAATTATTATGTTTCAGCCTTTCTGTATGACCTTTTTGTCTGCCAACTTCCTCTTTCAGTGAGCTGAGAAGATGAAATATCACAGCAATTATGATTAGAAAGAGTAAAGACTGTCTTCAGAAATTTCACAAAATCTGGCAGTTTTATAATCTGTGAAGTGATACCAAAATTAATAGAATTTCTTGTATGCCAGAAAAATTCATCCAAAAGTTACTACGAGGCACAATATTTCTATTAGGAAGAGGGAAAAAGTAAGAGGGGAAACAGTATTTTGCTTCTCATAGCACATAAGAAGTTATGTATCACATACATATTATATATAAAGATTTAAACATTATAGTAGAAATGCAGGATATGTGTTACTACAAACTGTGAATGTAAAGATGCACGGTTTTCCTCCAGTTTAGTTTTGAAATGACTGTTTCTGTTGATATATTTTTGTTTTCTGTATTCTACCCCTCTCAAATCCCTGAAACTAATTGGAAACTCAGGAATTTTTGACATGTTGGAATCAGTTCCTTGATTTGCAGTGAAGACATAAACAGTCATAAAATGAAAACTATTAATTTATTGATAAACTTAATTACAGATGATGTCACACTCCCTGGAATTCTATGAGATTTTTTTCCATAAGTGGGATGTAACTTGAAGTGGAGTTATGGCTAATTTCACAATTATCTTGTAAGATCCTGTACAAATGTGTTTGCATGTTCTCTAAGACATAAACATAACATTGCCCCCCCCAAATAAGAAAGCATTCACAGCCTAATGAGACAATACATTTTTGGAGGAAATCAGTTTTATAATCTCAAAAGAATGAATAAAACTCCCTCTAGTATATTATTTAATCTATTTTTAGAAAATTATCAAGCACCCTCTTGCTGCTTTTTTTTTTCCTTCTGTTTTCTATTAATAAAGCTATATACAGTATGCATCTACAAGCATTTATTTAAAACTGCAATGTATGCCCCCAAAATGCAAAAAAATTCTTCAGCTTGGCAATGATACTGAACTTGTATTCTGTCCAGCACTAGAAGTTATACTGGAGTGACACAGAACAGTTGTGTTTATGGGACACATTGCTCCATGCAGTAAATCCTCAGGGAGTCACTTAGCATAAGCTTGCAGACTATGAAAAAAAGAAACAAAAAAAAAAACAGTCCACTCCCCCTCTCACACCTCACTTAGGAATCTTATTCTTGAGCCCTGTAGGAAATAAACATATCATCTACTGCTTACACCACAACAACTAGAAGCAGAGAGACTAAGATAATATGGAGATTAGACCACATTACTGAGATATTTGTCATGACAAATGCTGCTTTAGTGTTTACAATCGTAGGGTATATATTTTATTATGCAACAGAACTGAAGAAATAACACTCTGTAACTTCGGGAATGTGGCTGATATCCAGAGGGTTCATTTGGTATGTGACCTAAAAATATGAAGCTGTACAAGGCTATTTGCTAGCAAGAATTTTCTTATACTTATCACCTTAGTCTTAGATTTAACTGTGTCAGAGAAAACTGCTGATAGGCTGGTAAATACAAAAAGCTCTAAAAATGAAAAAAAAAAAAAAGTGCGTTTAAATATTTTTTTTCAATGAGCTATGTGGAGATTTTGATTTAAAAATTAGCATAAATAAAAGCAGGAATTAAGACATCTCAGAATACTGAGCAACTTAGTGGCTAGAGAATTCACATGTAATGGGACTGATCCATCAGTTTATCTGAACTTTTATAGGTAGTGTGTTGGATATTTTCTATCAAAATTGAAATATGGCCATAAACCACACCAGTTTCACAAAAAAAAAAAAAAAAAAAAAAAAAAAAGATTAGAGGAGAATGGAAAGAGATTTTGCCTTTGGGCCACAGCAACAATTGCATCAAAGAAATGAAATATATTTACCATGGTCAAAAGTGCTGTGCACTAAGTTGTTTTAAAACAACTGACATCAGTTAAAATAGGGTATTGAATTGTACATGTTGTCATATAAATATGCTTTCTAGTCTGCCATATGTCTATCATTTGAAGCAGTAAGTTTTGCTGGAAGTGATAGAGTGCACAATATAATTATAGGTATGTATAACACAAGGCAAGGGGCAACCCCTGGCAAGGAATGCATTTGGATTTTCCAGAGCCAAATGTATCTTGTTATGGCTAATGCTTTATCTGGACAGCCAGAAATAGTTCTTAAATAATTTAAAATATCTTCACTTACCTCTGATATACTGTTATCAATAACTACTATCCCAGAACCCATTGCCAGCAATACCAATTTATAATTTGTTTTTAAAGAATTCCAGGAATTTGTGATGTGAAATGGAACCACAGCCCTACCCACAAGATCCATATACCTATAATTCTAAAGCTTGACTGAATGCTTTGCTCAAAAGCTAAGAAGAAAGTTTAAGGTCTGTGAAGACAGAAAGGCAAACTCAGAAAAAGGACGGGCCGACTTCTTTTTGACATGTAGAAACATTCCACAGATCAGCCCAGTCAGCATCCATTTGTTTTATTTTTTGAATGAAATAGCTGTGCTCAATGTGTTCATTTAAAATAAAGCCTTGAAGGGCCTGTAGGAAAAGAAAAGGCTTTGAGACCCCCCAAAACATGGTAAGCTACATTATTTCAACCAGAAATAGGGTCACAAATTCCTTGATTTATTTGGTCAGAAATACTGATGGAACAAAAACAACAGAAAAAACAACAACAACCAAAACCACAAAACAACAAAAAAACCCACCCCAAACAAAACAATAAAAACAACAAACCCAAACCAAACTAATTTCACTGGTGACAAAATATGCCCTATATGCAGGCCAGACCCACTTCTTAGGGACGTCAGCTGCCTCCGTGGGGCCAGGGTTAAGGATATTCAGAGGAAACTCCCTACCCTAGTTCAGCCCTCAGATTACTACCCATTACTGCTGTTCCAAGTAGGCAGTGATGAGCTACCAGAAGTCTAGGGGCAATGAAGAGAGACTTCAGGGCCCTGAGACAGCTGGTTAGGGGATTGGGAGCACAGGTGGTGTTCTCTATCCCACCAGTAGCATGTAAAAAATTAAAATAGATCTCTGTTATATTTCCAGGAAAATTAATACTGACTTTTCTGACTTATAAAATATTATATATTAATGACACATTGGAAGGAATTTGTGTTCAAGTCTTTGAAAGAAAAAAATTTTTTTAGTTCATATACCTATGCATGTGGTTCCCTGAAAGTCAAATTTTTTTCCATCTCAAGCTTAGATGGCAAACTTGTGCGAAAAAAACTAATATTTTCATCCTTTTTTTTTTTTTTTCAATTATTTTTGCAATGTTTGGAATAAATTTTTTAAATGGAAATCTTCCATGTATGATGAATCCAGTTTTTCCAGACAATTTCACTCTGAATATGTAACTATTCTTATGATTTTAACACAACAGTTTAACACAACTTTTCCATTTAATTGGTTTGGGCCAAGTAACTCACCTATTTGCAGGAAAGAATTAACAAACCCTATTATAGTCATATTAAGAGATCCAATCCATTAACTTTATAATCCTTAAGATATATTATCCAGTTCATACTAAAATTTAAGTAAGCAGTTAAGAGAAAGATAAAGTTTTCAACACTTCATATTATTTACTTCAATACTATGCTGAATAAAGGCACTGGCTAACATGGTATATGAATGCAGATTTTTTTTCTTGGAAGTGTAAACCACTTTTCATGAGTGGTGTTGTTGATGGCCATCAGAAGGTTTCCATGATAGACAAACACAGTGCTGGTAAGACCATCAGGTTTTGAGTCATCTTCCTGTTAAAAGAGGAAGGGGTCGGGGGGCAGGTGGGGAACCAAACCACAACAAAACAAAACAAAACAAAACAAAACAACAAACCAAACCAAACAAACCACCTATTTAAAGGCTGAGATAACTGAAGAAATACAGTGCACTTTTAAGGTGCTTTGTAAGGTTTCTTTAGGACTGGTGGTAAATGCAGGTTATTCTTTGTCATGTTATGCATGCTTGAAAGGAAAAAGTGTCAGTTGATGAAGCCAGAAGACATTCAAAGAAGCAGTTTTGACCTAATCAGGAGCAGAAAGACAAGGCTTTGTTCAGAACAGAACCATGAGAATACCAAGCTTGACACCTAACTGCAAGTGAGGAAAGTGCCAGATTTTTTTCTTTATAGGGTGTTGAGGTAAGTAATCTTCCCGCAACAAAGAGATACCTGTCTCACAAAATTTAGGAATGAGTTTGTCTAACAGACTTAGGGCTCACATACTATATCCTAACCAGATCCAGTACACTAAATTTATGAATGACTTAACAGACCATAGTACAACACTTCCAATTTTCTGTTTTCAGTAAATTAGAACTTTGTTACAAGTTCAGTTACTTGCACTGAACAAGGATTAAATCCATGGCTGCGAGAGACCAGCAGGGTCAGGATCAACTTTTAAGTTCAGCAGTAGAATTCAGCAATCTAAATGGTGTTCACTACTACATCAGCTGTTCTGTCCTGTCCTTAGGGTAAAGTAAGAGTAAACCTTGGGTAACCACTGAAGATTACCAGACAGCCATAGGATGTAAAGTAGATCAGTGGCTTTCTAGATTGGCAAGATCCCTAGGGCTTGATACCCTGACCATCTCAGGACATTGAAGAATGACCCTCTGTCTTTAGGACTACCATAAGCAATGCAGATCTAGTCAATAAAGTCAATGCAAAAGAGAGAGTAATGCAGTTATGCAGTTCATCCTTAGGTTCATCATGGGGCACAGTTCAATTACATGCAAATAGTTATGTAGGTGCACTTCAATGTCCCTGAATTACTCTGCTAGTCCCTGAAGAAGTTAGTCCTAAACTGAATTCCTTTTGGCATCAGATGAATTCCAGCTTGGCTCACTAGGCAAAAAGTCTGACATGGGAGGCAATGGAAGGAAATCAGAGCTGAACCATCAAGTAATGTGAGGAAAACAGGGATATCAGCAGGAAGGCTGGAACTGAGCAGATATACTGAGAGTGAACAAAACAGATGAAAGGAGATGGAGAGCCCAAAGGGATGAAGAGTTTGTGAGTAAAGAGCTGTAGCTGTCTAATGGAAAAGGTTAGAAAAGGACCTAGAGTACAGAGTGAAATTATAATGACTGAATAAGAAAGCTGAGGCTGGTATCATGGGGAGGAAATTAAAGTTGTGGCAAGGAAATTGAAAGTATAACATGTAAAGCTATAAACCCAAGAAGGTGGAATCTGAAACGGCATAAAGAGAAGACTGTAACTGAATCAGGAGCTGATATAGAGAAGAAATGGCACTGGGACCCTGACAGGCAGGTAGAAAGGGGAAAGAAAGTACTAGATTTTCCAGAAACATGGCAAGATAATATATTCTTCCAGAAGTACATACTCAGAAACAATGTGGAAAGGCATCCGAAACTGAAAATCTTAGCATGGACCTATTTTCAGCAAACATCCCTGTAATATATTTGGCAAAGTGTCGCAGATTCCTGCCATGCTGGCATCTACATAGGGGACTATTCCCACCTGCTGCTATAATTTATTCCATTACATGGAATGTCAGAGGCCTGTGACATCCACCCAAAGCTTCCACCCAAGCTGTCTGATGATATTGCATGATTAACTTTCTGCTTTTCCTGTTTGACTTTTTTTCCTAAACGGAGGTTGTATACAAAACCAATTATCCTCTCCCATCCCCTCAAAACACTATGAAGCTCCAAAACCAAGTCAGAATATCTGCACCTTGATTTTATATTGTCTTTACATAATTATAAGCAATTTATTTAAGCTGAACTTCTCACAGGTGCCTACTGGATATCTAGTACTCATTTCATCATGTGGATGAATTTATAAACACCTGGAAGCTGTATGATATTTTGAAATACTTCACATATTCTGAAAAATAAATCCTAAACACCTCATCTGATTCACTACATTATTAGATACACTCTTCCTCTCCTCACACTCTGCCTCAATTAACAAAGCGTAAAAATGTCCTTCTCACTAAAGAGTATTGTGAAAATACATCCAAACATTAAGGACATTTGCCTGTGATGCATGAGGAAGTTTCTTGGTTTGTCATAGCTTAGGAGATGCTTCTGGTACCCAAAAGCATGAGATGGAGACTGTTCATCATTGGCAGTGACATTGGTGAGCACATCATTTACAAAGCTTCTCTGAACTAAGCAGAGAGTGGCTCCAGCAGCATCTGCCTGACCCACATACAGGTGCCATGGCTGCTCTTACTGTGTGACCCTGCAGAGCTTACTAGCATAACACTGAATGGGGAGGAACTGGGAGAAAACCCATTGCATCACCTTGCACAAGACTGATCTTGCTACTACAGGTGCTGAAAAGACAGGAACCAGCTGTGAGGAGTCTGACAACTGATGTGTGGGACCAGGCAGGTCTGCATTCCTTCATGTCTGTGATAATATGGATATTGCAGTGAGGATTGCCACTGGAGAAGAAATGAGCAATTCTGCCTTGGAACAGGTATTTTAGTAAATATGCAGTGAATCAAGTTTGGGGCCTGCATATTCCACATCAAGGAAACAAAATGAAATACTGAATACTTCATTAAGTTAGCAATGTCCATGTATATATCTGTGCTTTATATGAAGAAGCTTCCTATGCAAAAATAATGTGATCATGTAATTAAAAACTGTACTTAATGCATAATAATAGACAAGAAGCTAAGAGTTGTACACACAACATTCACTCTCAGACACACACATATCTGAGTGTACACTGATCTGTGTAAATCTGTTATGATGTTTCCCCTGTTCATAAATTTAATCCAAGTTTTAAGACTCTGTGTGAGAGTTATCTGACCAGATAGATTTATCTGAATCTGTCAAGTAAAAATCTAAATGTAAACTAGCTGCTTAGGTACTTCACAATTAGAGAAACAGAGATATTTGATGCTATCCACAACCTGCTCTAGATATGTATTTTAGGGAAAGTACCCTAAAACTCCTTAATTCAATATCTTTGGCTATAAAACAGTGTGAACAACTTCTTCAAATGTAAGCAATGTAGTATTGTTGTCAGAAAAAAATATACACTATAACAATTCTGTCTAGGTTAAGTGTCTCAAAAATGTACCTACTCTACTGAAAAATACTTGGACTAAAGTAAATAAAATTAAAAGATGTGATTGCATCTTGAAATGTATACTGTGCTTTCATAAACCATAATAATACAAAAATTAAAAACTATAGTAAAGTGGAAGTAACAATTGAAATAATAATTGGTTAGTAGGATGCTGAAAAACAATGTGCAGAGGAACAGTACATTTCCAACATGCAATTATCTAGTTAGTCAGAAAAATTCATTGTTTTTCCCCCAAATCAATCATATAAATGCTCAATATTTTCTTCTGTATTGTGAAGTTAGACATCAGATTTAAGTACCAAGCAGAAATGATTTGTAACTCTAAAAATCATGCCTGCTGAAAATCTAATTGTAAAAATTGACTGTAAGAATGGAATTTGAAATTTTAGCAATTTTATCACATTACAGCATGTGTCAGTGAGACTTCCTGGCATGTGGTGTTATATAGGCAAACTATATGTGAAGTGACAACAGGAGCAAGCTATGTCTGACTTGTTCAAGTGAAACTATAGTTTTAAATTCTAGACATTATGGTGGAGGGAAAAATCCAAGGATTTTCCATTTTAATTTAAATTGTTGCTGAAGACATAATGCATGGCTTGGTTACTTTTAATGTCCTTGCCACTATTTGGAAATGCATGTAGTATGCATAAAGAAGCATAGTAGGCCTTAATCTGTTTATTATTGAATTCATAAATAATAGGATGAGGTTTTGGGAAAATGATGGGCACTATAACACAATTCAGTCTAAGTAGTTTTCCCTTCTCCTTTCTCTCATTAAGTTTAACGATTAAATGTATTAATAAAATAAAGAAGCATGTATAGCATTTGGCAATGACAACAGTGGTTGAAGAGGAGTGCACTTCTACTGGAAAATTAAACATCATCATGTGCTTTGTGTGAATACTTTACAATTTGATATGGAAAACAATGTTTTTAGTACATTGTTATGTTTGTCTTCACTATGTAGCTGAAATATTACGACAGACAAATAAACTTCTGTTTCTGACAGTAAATACATCATGCCATATTTAACTTAATTAGGCATATATACATTCATTACAAATATTTAAAGCTTACATGGATTTTTAAGAGTAAAATAAGTCAAGCAATGTCCTCTGAAACATAGAGGTATAAGTTCTGCATGCAACCCACTACGATTTAAAGGGATTTATACTTACAGTGAAAGTGAACTTACGGAACATTTTAGTTCCTATATATATATTTGACATATTTTAAAGTTTTATACATTTTCTTTTAAAGCTGCTAGTGCCTCTTAGCTAGTTATTTGTATGTCATTTTATGTGGCAGTGAAAATTGCCATGCTACATACCTAGTGAACAAAGGTATACTCGACATACACTAGTTGTAACATACAGGACTTGTGTCCCATCTGAAATGACACATCTTCACAGGGGATCTGGTAACTGAGAAGATGATCATTAAGCACTAGATCTATCCTGTGGTGGAAAAATTGTAATTGATGTCAGAGTGTTGTATGAGGTCCATTGGTCTTGATTATGAAATCGACTGAATTGGAATATACACTGGTGTTCTCTTCCATGGGATTCATACAGCACTATTGTGGTTATCTTTGACAAATGCCTTTGTACTGATGACATTAGTGTGACTGCCTGACTATATCTCTTTATTTCTGTTTTCTAAATATAGAGCCAATTTTACTTGTGTTTAAGGGACTCATACACATAGCAACAGAATAGTTTCAGACGTGTCTGGCTCAAAAAATTCCTCCCAACTAATATAGTATACCTTCAGACAGGCTATCACTCAGCATTCTATACAAAATTATTTGAATCATCCCAACAGTAGCCCTCTGAAGTTTACCTATCATAAATTTACTGGTCTCCAGTTTCTGCATTATTCAATTGAACAACACCAAGAAAACATTTCAATCTGACAGTCTCGTTTTCCTTCCACCTCTGCCTCTTTCTCTTCCCCCCTCTCCCCTCCCTCTCCCCTTTCTATACATCTGACTTATCAATTAGTCCAATTTGTAGAATTCTTTGCAGACAAGAGGGATTCTTCTCCACTACACAGACAGGCTCCTTTCATCTATTCCATTTTTTCGATCAAATACCTCATTACAAAAAATATACATGAAAATCTGTTGAACAAAGTAGAACTCCAAGAAACATTTGTATTACGTTGCAATAGAGTGGTTCACACTCATGGTGAGCTGATGTGCTCAGGAGATGAGTCCAAAAAGATACAAAAAAGAGAAAAAATCCTGCACTTTAAATTCACTTACCACCTTATATGTGCTTTAAAAAAATAATTGTAATTAATTTTCCCCGCTGTTTCTCCAAACATGCATATCTACATACCTAATTTTTATACATGTACTTCTTGGAGCAGAGGTAAAAAAATAACAGTATCAACAGTATCTGACCCATACCTGATAGCAAAAGGACCTACAATCATTCTGATGCACATGGGGAACAGATTCCACAACCATTTTTCCTCCTGTCTCAGTATCACTTTTGATGTAGTGCCCCAGCTGGACGTGGTGCCACAAGTTAGCACTTCTGGTAAGTGAATTGATTACACAAGATGTTTATTGTAAATATAAAATTTTCAATGGCTACAACCACAGGTCTTCTGGACTATTTTTTTAATCGAATTGCAGAAACTAAAAGTTAACTATAATCTTTGTGGAAACATAGCAGCGATATGGATAATTTGCAGTAACCTCTACACAGAGGTAGTTATATATATTGATAAAATGTGTGTGCATTTTTTTTTTAATGTATTTTTTTAAAAGTAGGTCATGGAATATGATGACAGATTATTAAATTTCTTCAGAAATTTATTTAGAAAATAAAATGAAATGGATATTTTATATGAGTTTTAAACACTGCAAGGAATTTACAAGTCTGCAAAGTTTCCATCATAACTTTTGTGCTATACATTAAGTTAGCCAGCAATGTTCATACAATCTTATAAAGAGCCATGAGCTCCACAACTAGAAAAAATGTGAAAGGAACCATCTGTTAGACATATAAATACCTTCAGACTGTAGAAAAATGTATGAAAATAATTTCTATGGATGAATTTGGATTGATAGTCAATATAGATGAATGTACTAGAAATAAGACTAAAACTGAACTGTTAAGTGAACTACACCCATCAGTCTTCAAGCCACTTATAACTTGCATTCAACATTCCTTCAAAAAAGTATGCTACATTGAAAGAAGTGTGGCCAGCAGGGTGAGGGAGGTGATTCTTCCCCTCTACTCTGCACTTGTGAGACCTCACGTGGAGTACTGTCCAGTTCTGGAGCCTTCAACACAGGAAGGACATAGAGCTCTTGGACCAAGTCCAGAGGAGGGCCATGAAGATGATCTAAGGGCTGGAACACCTCTCCTATGAAGAGAGGCTGAGACAGTTGGGGTTGTTCAGCCCAGAGAAGAGAAGGCTCTGAGGTGACCTCATTGTGGTCTTCCAGTATCTGAAGGGGGCCTACAGGAAAGCTGGAGATTTTTTACAAGGGTGTGCAGTGATAGGATGAGGGGTAATAGTTTTAAGCTGGAAGAGTGTAGATTTATGTTAGACATTAGGAAGAAACTCTTTAGTGTGAGAGTGGTGAGACACTGGAACAGGTTGCCCAGGGACGTTGTAGATGCCCCCTTCGTGGAGGTGTTCAAGGCCAGACTGGATGGGACTTTGAGCAACCTGGTCTAGTATGAGATGTCTCTGCCCATGCAGGGGGGTTGGAACTAGATGATCTATAAAGTCCCTTCCAACCCAAACCATTCTATGATTCTATGGTTCTATGATTCTAAGTATTATAAATTTGTTTGCTTGATAAAAAATAGTGAGTTTTAGAATTAAAGAAAAATACATGTTCAAGATATTTGCTTTATTCATTTTTTCTATTTATAATCTTCATCTTAGTTGGCAAATTTTAGCTGGATTTACAAAAAAAATCTGTTGCAATAAGACAACCTCAGAACCTTAAACTCTGAGTATCAAGAGGAATAATATCCTAAGAAGTAGTGAGGAGGCAAAAAATGTCAAAAGGTGAAGGTGAAGTAGCTAAAAATAGTAAAGACAGTAAGGTCTGACTAAATGAAGCAATAATGTGTAAGCAAAAGAAAAACCGAAAGCACTGATGACTGCTAATTTGGTTGGACACAATTTAGAGCTTTGCTTAATAGTTCAGCTGAGAAGAGGAGGTTTTCCTCCATTATTTTTTATTGTACTTAGCAAACTTCTCAATCTAAACCCATGTATTAAATGTTGCTGTATTAAATAGTCCACTGGAATACAACATTATTTTCCTAGTGACATACATGGCTATAAAATACTGAATTCCTACCTTTTGTAAAAAAACAACAAACCCAACAACAACAACAAGCTAAAACACACAAATGATAAAACAAACAAAAAAATATAATTTTAATATTTGAATAATTTGCTAAATTTGCTCAATAAATTGTATTTTTTAAATTAATTATACTATTAATGAATGTAATAACAAATTATATGCATACAGAAAGGGAGAATAACCAAGACAGCTATTACAAACATTTGCCAGTGGAAAAAAATGTGATTAGTTTTCTTCTACTAATAATCAATAGTGAACCAAAAGGTATAAAATATAGTCCATTCTCCTGTCTGGATTTTTGTTAAGGGATTTGTTAGCAATCTCTGTCTTTTATAACTGGGCTGCTAGAGAAGCAGTCAAAGACAAGGACTTCTGCAGAGAAGAAAAAGAGGAGGGGCTTCACTGGGGACACTGTAACCAGACATTTCTAAGAGAAAACAATTGTCTCTGTCAGAGTTTATGACTAAGTGACCTGCTCCGTATTCCTGCTGCATTGTGGTCTGGGGGAAAAACTGCAGAAAGAAACCAAACAGGTATTGAATAGAAGCAGATAAAAGAAGGACTCTGGGACATTTGGAATACTTCCTATAGTTTTTCAGGGCTTTCCTACCTTTCGTATCTTGCTATTTGAGCTGTTCTCTGTCTCAGCAGCCCCATTATTCACTAACAGTTACACTGGCCCACTGGTCTTGTCTACATCTCTTTCCACATCTCTTTCCATATCTCTTTCCATTTAGCTAATCCCTCCTCCACAAACAAATGATCAAAAACTACATAGCTATGTAGTCTTTGTTATCTTCATCTGCTGATGAATGGTCTACCCTTTTTTTTTTTTTTTTTTTTTTTTTTTTTTTTTGCTTGCCAGGTGAACAGTGTCCCTATTTTCTTGTACTGCTGCTTAGATGTATAATTAATTCATAGTTCAATGGATGCAATGGAAGGACTTTTATCCATCCTTCTGTATTCAGATTGCTCAGTGGTTGATTGATAACATATATATGAGACATCATTCAATGTTTCTTAACTTGCATACTACCTACAAATACACAAAACTTACAAAACCTAGCAAGTACTTTAATGAAAATCAGTTATTCAAGGCAGATTTATTGAATCTGACTTTAAACACTATTGACATCTACATCTCAGCTAATTGCTCCAGGCTACCCTTATAGTCAGGGAAGAGAAATTGATATGCCTTCTGGGGTGTAATTCATCTCAACCAGAAGTAGGTATCTCATACAGATCATACCAATTGCACCTTAAATGTGCTTATTTCTCAACGTTGGCTACGAAGGGAGCCTAAAGTGAGTAACAACTGCACTGCAGATAACTGAAGTAAAATGAAATGTTTCCTGCTCTTATCACTGTCTGTCCCTACAACAGGGACGTTTTCCAACAGTTACCAATAATCTTACCACTATTATGTCATATTACTTCCTGCAATTCAAGTAAGCTATAATTTCTTAGACAGAGTTCATTAAAACATTCCTATGATCTGTACTTTTATATTTATTTTTCTTTTTTTTTTTTTTTAATTAGTTTTAGTTTTGAAGCTCCAGCATCAAGAAATTGGCCCTTGGGTCAATTTGATTCTTCTCCAGGGGTATCAAAACATGTCCAGATTCCTGGATATCAGCTATTTAAAAACACTCACCCATAGAAACATGAACTCCAGTATTAAGCATTTGATCAATATGAGAGTTTCAGAGGAGAAAGTAGTGTTAAAAGTTTATTCATTCTGTGCACTCTTTAGAGATGATTAACTGTCTTTATTATATTAAAGCAAACCCAAAGCCATCTGCCAAAGGCGATTGTGTCCAAGCACTGAAACCATTTCATGTGAAAACTCATTTTCAGGCTCCTAATTATTTTTCATTATAGTGGCAGTGTGGAATAGATTGGAATTGGACAGTAATTGCCAGGTCTGAGCAGTGTGGACCATTGCAATGTATCAGTTTAGATGAAGTGTGACAAGGATACATCTAGCTACTATATAACTTCCATTAAGCAACTTCCCTGTCCCTGATCATGTAACACTTCATAGAATGTGGTCAGCACAAGGTCATAATAATGGCTTTTTGTCCAACTTCAAGTATTTTGTGCACACACAAGCTGTTAACCCCCTCTGTTAGCATCGCTCTAAAAATGTCCAGTTATTAGAGTTGTCAAGGATATTTACAGTATTTCTCCGCAGGGAACAGGTAAAGTTTAAAAGGTTGCAGAACTTATATATGTATATTTTAATGCTTCATGATGCCAAAATATCCTGGAATTGAGAAACAAATTACGCAAAAGGTAGTAAAATACTTTTCTACAGCACTTCATGTGTTAGGTCCTGCAGCGTAAATTGCAAAATAAATGATCTGAGGTTCAAGTTCTACAACTACAGGCATTTCTTGCAGCAAAACTCTTTTATCTCATATTTCAGACTTTAATTCACTTCTCCCTCATTGTGCTCTCCTCTTTCCCTTCCCAGAAGAAAGGCATTAGGACTTGGTCTACATCTACATTAGGACTTGGTTCACATCTCCAAAGTAAATAATATTGCTCCTACTGACTTTACTGGCCTTTTAGTCTTTTGCTTTAATGAAATTCTCTGAGATACAACTTTTCAACCTTATACTTTCCTTGCTAATTTTGGCTTACATTACTTGATTTTTGTTTCAGCTCATATTTAGGAAAGTGAATTCTCAACTTTGTGTGTCTCTGTTTCCAAATACTTTCATTATTGTCTAAGGAAGAGCATCCAACATTCCAGCAACAGCAGTTAATGACCAGTTCTGAAAATATTCTGACTTCAGTTTTTATCCATACTATTGTAATTTAATGGAAGCATCTTTTGGCAGCAGCAGCATGAAGGAGAATGTTGGCTGTCCCTTCCACCTAGGATGCCAAATACTATAACTCTGACTCCATGGCAGATGTTTAATCACATAAAGCTTCTTTTGAAAAGGTGAGCCCAAAGTTCACCTTATTTCTTCTTGCATACCTGATCTGTACTTTCCACACAATGAACGTACATGTCTCAATATTTTTGTAATATGGGGAAATTGTACTGTGTTCAGAAACATGTCATAACACTACCTTAATTATTTCTCAGAGGCATTTTATACTGTACAGATACACTCACTGTTAGAATGTGTTCTAACAGCTTAAGACTTTGCCATTCAACAACTGAAAAGCTGTATAAAATGCCAATTCAAGCAGAAGATGACTGAAAATAATGTTGATTTTGTCTTCTGTAAACAGCAATAGTCTTCCAAAATTCCAAGGATGACAACATATCACTTTGTTTTCCAATGCAATACACAGCAGAGGCATTTTATAATATAAGGAGTGGAAAAAACCATCATTAATGAAGTCAGCTGTCATCAATGAACCTGTAAATTAAAAATACTTTAACATAGTTTATAATTGGGTTTTGTAAGATGGGATTTTTTGTTTTGCTTTGGCTTTTTTGTTTGTTTTTGGGTTTGGTTTGTTGGTTTTTTTCCTCAGAGATATGCTAGCCAATTAATTCAATTATGTTTACAAAAAAAATGTATAAATGAGCCATATATTTTGTGCAAATCAAACCAAATTATTTTTGAAAGTCTATATCTCAACTCAGGAAACAAGCACTATGTAAACTACCAAAATGAATTATTAAAATAAAATGTTAGCAAACAGACTTTTAAAAAAGCTACTAGATCATTCTTAGTGGAAACTATTTTCATAATATATATAAAATATATGCAGTTCTTATTTTAGTGTATGCCAGTTTAAAGGAGATTACAAGGACAAGAGAAAATGGCTTCAAATTGTGTCAGGGGAGTTTTAGATTGGATATTAGGAAAAAAATTCTTCACTGAAGGGGCTGTCATGCATTGGAACAGGCTGCTCAGGGAAGTGGTGGAGTCACCATCCCGGGATGTGTTTAGAAGACATGTAGATGTGGTGCTGAGAGACATTGTTTTGTGGTGGGCTTGGCCATGATAGAAGAACGGTTGAACTTGATGATCTTACATGTGATTCTATAATCACATTTGATCATCAATTAAAGGGGTAGGAACTCCATGTTTGGCAAATGCAAAAAGGGCATGACTTTTTTGATTGGTTTTCTTCTTCCATATGTGATTTCACGGACTGAGCTTTCCGATACAGCCTCCTCCTACTGAGTTCTGGGCACAGGCCATTCAAGCTGATATTTTCAAGAGATGTTTAGTGTTCAGTAATGTATTTATCTGCACTCATAATTTTGATAATATAATAAAAAGTGTATGTCTTAAATTTTCAAACTACATGATGAGAAGCATGTCAGGCAGGCTGAAGGATGAGGTGTCAGAATGACAGGATGAAGAAAAAGCATTATTAAATTCATCAGGCACAAATCCAAGGTTAAAAATAGCTGAGTGAAACTAGAGAAAGAAAGATTCTGAATAGCAGGTGTTTATGAAGGTAAGGGTAGTGACAGGCTGAAATGGATTATCTCGGGAGGTTGTGGAGTCACCATCATTGGATTCTTTAGAAACATCCATAAGGAGTGACAGAGGTATAATTGATCTGCCTGTAGAGGTCTTTCCAGACTTACTTTTCTTCCGTGTGATTCTTACTTTGTACTGACATGACAGAAGTCACCAAATATACAAACATTTAAGTACTGCAATAGACACTGGCTGTGTCACTGCCAGGGCCCTTGCTGTCTGAGCAGAGCATGCCTGGTCATCTCTGTTCTGTGCTCATGTCAGGAGTGCTGACACATGCACAGCCATTTCTTAGGAATATTGTGTTCTTAAAACAACACCCACAAGATACATCCCTACCTCTTACTTCCTGTTTATCCTTGGTCTGAATGGAACACTTCTGGCTGTGTAAAAGCAGAATAAAATAATCTCTAAGACTGCAAACAGATCTTCAGTACCCACACAGTCCTATGACAATCTTGGACAGCTATCTTGAGGAGATTGTGATTGAAGCAGCAAGTTGAGATTGTCTTCTTTCAACACTGGCAGGACAGGAAGAAGAACTGTTTGTGTAAAAGAACCGGCAACTGTCCAGCAAGGATTGTATGTTGATGTATGGCAGCCAAGTCCAAATATAGTATCAGGATTTTCTGAATTCTCCACATCACAGTGTAACGAGCCTCAGCCTGAGCAGAATGGAGGGCCTGAGCCTGTTTTCCCCTTCTCTGTTTCATTTCTCATCTGTGTTGTCAGCAAGTATCTCTCGTCATGCAGCTCAGTGCTTTCACTGAGGTGTACACCACACAGGAGTCTGCCACTGAAACACAATTTAGGCAAGCCAGCCCACACAACTGGCCAGGATGGGGATAAGGATATAACAAACAAGTGTCCAGGGAAACAGGGGCCTGATGAAGTGCCACAGGGTACCTGAAACACAGGCAATGTAGGGGCAGCTGCAATGCTAGAGAAGTGGACACAGGAACATATAGTGGATGTGGGAACACATATAGCTGCTACTTTTCTTGGCATGGATTACCTGTCAGTGTTTTCAAAACGAAACTAAACAAAACAAAATTTAAATACAATTCACTCAATCTGGCTGTGAATGTGTCTGTTGGAGGGATACTTGTAGGTCAAACAGGATGTCTTGACCCCTCAAATGTGAATTCAGCCGTGGCTACCAAAAGCAGAGAAGATAAAAAGAAGGATAACCAGCAAAATCTATTCATTATAGTTTACATGATGTATCTTTTAAATTTGTTTTTAACTCTATCTTAATGCTAAACAGTCTGTCATCCTTAATGATATTTTAAATGCACATAACAAATCATATATGATATTTATGTCATTTTTTTGTAAATTACGGGAGTTGTAAACCCAAATTTAATTATTATATCAAAATCTAGTAAAATATTTTAAAATGGGAATCCAAGAAAAACACAAGTTAGGAATTATGTTACTCTATGCTATGGAAGTTGAATTTCATCAATATCAGTTAATTTAATTCATAAATGTACTAACTTAACATAATAGTCATAAACCCAATTATTTTATATAGAAGTGCATTAAAGAAGTAATATTTTTACCTCACTGGCACCAGTGACAAGCATGCAGAATTAATCTAAGTAGGATTTTTCACCTCAAAGTTTATTAATTATTTACCTTTGTCACCACAGTCCAGTTTAGGAAATAGTGTTCAAAAAGGTCCAAACATATATCCTCTGGAGTAAAATAGAGCCTAAATCCACCCTACTCATCTAGACTTCTAGTGCCTCAAAATAAAGAGGGTTATTCAGTGATAGATGTAACTGGTCAAAGAATGTTATTTTGCAGCATGAAAATTGATTGTCCTTAAAACTTTCTTCTCAGTCATGTAATTTATACTCTTAGTATTAACGTATCCTTCTGAAACTCTGTTAAGCTATAACATAAATGGAGTATAAACACAAAAAGTGATTACCCATTGATATAGATAAAGAATCACAGCTATTATTATAAGAAGATTTAAAGTGCCTCAGCAATGCCTTTGGATTGTAGTGAAACTGTTTACAAAAGTTACCATAGTAGGTTTGTTTGTTCAGTTGGTTTGGTTTTTTTTAATTCAATGCTAGAATCAAAATGTCTAATACAGATTCTCTGTTCTTTTTTTAATGTGCAACGTTAATCTTTCAAGGTAGTGTTTTAGGAATGATGATGTTGCATATACAGTATGTCAGTGCTGAGTGGCATTTTCAGATGGCTGTCTTTCAAAGAAAGGTTCATTTCTCTGCATTACATGTATCAAATGTATTAGCAGTCATGTAATTTGAGTATGTAGCCCTCATCTTGTTGCAGGGAGTTTTGAACTTATTTGTTTTTGTATAGCCCCTCTTTCCTGCTATTTGCCTAGAGAAAAGAGAAGAGTTATCAGGGCCTTGGAATTGGCTGGTCATTAATGGAGTTTAAGGTCTACTTACGTGTTTATTGCCAGCATCAAAGTACATAGGTTTTTAAAAATGTGTGTATGTACCATTTTCACATACTTATATACCAATGACAAAAAAAGGTTTACTCCTCCCCCTGTCTCCACGCTCACAAAAATCCCATTGAATTCAATGGTGGTTCAGTACATTAAAAGCATGTATATCAGTGCATAGTCAGGACATACATATGCCAGGATGTATCACTCACCATAATGTGTCACACCTTTCTCTTAACTGTCATTCAAAGATTTAAGCAGGATAAATCTTGACTCAGGGCTTGCATAGTTTTCTAGAAAATAAATAAGTACATGTTTTCAGAAAATGAGAATTACCTATTTGATGCAGCTCACTGTGCTGTGTGTGATGTTCCCTGCTCCTTGTACTATATGTTGCCTTGAAATGAATGGAATGATCAGCTCTCTTGAGTTTAAAGAGGAGCACAAAGGAAAATGAGAGAAGAAATAATGAAGATCAGGTTCACTAGCCTTGTATTGTATAATAGCTGTCAAAATGAAATAGAAGTTATCAGAATGATCATATTAAGGGAGATAAACTCTAGTCAAAGTCCTATATATCAGTGTCAATGCAATACCTGCAGTGAAAGTGTAAAAGTTAAACAATGAGAATTTCCTAAGAATGCACTGATCCTTGCAATGTAGTAGTATTATCCATATAATTTATATGAACTATCGTGCCTGTACTCTCTTGATCTCAGAGCAACTATATTAAGTTATCTTTATTCAGATTCAATCATAAAACTACCAGAGGGAGTGAAACAGGAATACACTTTTCATCAAATTTCCAGATGTAGCATGGTGGTTGAATTTCATAACAGATCAAGTTGTGTACTTTTTATTTATTTAAATTGTGCATTTTTATTTATTTATCTACAGATCTAAAGTACTTACAGATTTCCTATTTCCACACTCCTGATAGTCTCAAAATCTTTAATGAATAATTCTTTGGAAAATGAAAATCTATCATAGACAAATCAGACATGAGCAGACTTCATGATAAGAGGGGAAAAACTCAAACAAAAGGAGGTCTTTAACAAAATGCCACATTTTAAATTGTAGTTGCAATCTGAAAACCTGCTGTGAATATCACATAGCTGGCTGTTGTTAGCTAAACATTGATTGATCCTGTCCTGTCAAAATATCTTCCACTCCACACTTCTTGGAATGATTTCTGCATTTGGGCTGGAGGAAGAGGCTTAAAAAACCCATATAGAACAGTATCCTGCAATATAACATTTCCTCATGTACTAAAACCGTATTTCTGGGAGCACTTGTAAATGTTTGACTCCTTAAAGCTTAGAAGAATTTAGGATCTTGCTTGTCTGTGAAGCTACGGTCTCCTTGGCATATCTGTATGAAGGGGCAACAGGTCACCAAACATTTTCCAAGTGTGCTTCCCAATTCTGTATGCAGTTTAAGTACATTTCCCAATTTACTTCTGAAATCAGTGGCAGCAGTTATTTTTGGTCCCTTGTAAGATCTGAGAAAAAGTTCTTAGGGTACATACACGCTGACAAGACTGTGCTGCCTTGCAAAGTACAGCTCTATTCACTATCACCATTAATATGGGGCTGTTGATGGCATCACCACTCAGGTTTTATACAAGTGGCTGGTATTCCCCAAGTGAGTGAGATACCCAGAATTATTTCTGTCCTCAGTCACATGAATTGCAAATATTTTTTCACACTGTCTAGTGACTGGTGTCCTGATTTTGAGGTTATGGGCTACAGAAGAGGCTCCAGATTGTCTCCTAAGGTTGATCTATGTGTTCTCTGTATTGTAAACAAACAATCAATATATATTAGGTTAGAGACAAGATCAGAAGGATGCATCGTAGTGGTGGGAAGACAAAGAAGGAAAAACAATGCAGACAAGGACAGGGGTTATCATTTCATAAATACGCATTTTCAAGGCATGATTCATTTTCTCTGTTTTATACATACTAGTTGATATGAGACATTGCACACTAGAACTGTCAATATCCCTCCATTGGCTATGAGGATATTTTGGGGTAAGTCACTTAAATACAGATCTCAGTGCTCTAAAATAAATAATAAAAAGAAAAAAACCCTGTCCTGAGTTACCTGAAAGCTAAAATACTCAGTTAGGGAAAAGTCTGGAGTCTAGTATTTTTCTAGAAGATTTTACATTAAATACCCTTCTAATAAAATGTATTAGCTGGTGAGTGTTAATTAAAAAAAAAAAAAAAATTTTCTATAGTATGTCCATGGAAAAGTAAAGGGATATTTGCGAAAAGCTTTTTATTTTTTTTCTTTTAATGAGGAAGAAAAGACAGATCTGTTAAGAGAGCTAAGAGACAATGGAAACAAAGACCAATTTTATTAATAGGTTGTTGAAGAAGTATTACAACTTAAATTTTAATACTCTTTTTGCAGAATCCATAAAATGTTCCCAGGGAGAGAGCATCCATATAAATATGGACTTAAAATTGGACAAAAAAACCCCACAAAGGTGGACTTTTAAAGCTTGAAATTGTCAACATTTGGCTGAAATGCAATACTGAGTTTCTGGGAAAAAGGAATGTAAGAGCTAGAAAGCTAGGACTTCTATTCAGAATGCCAGCAAAGAGCATTCAACAAGAAAAAGATTTTGCCTCTTACTGGTGAACAAGCAAAGTCTTACAGGCACCATAAGGCACACAAGAAATTCATTCTAAGTGATAAATAGAATGAAATTACGTACAGAGCCAGAAAAAAAAAGCATGGTATCCTCAGAATATGAATTTCTAACAGCATAAAGGATGCAGCATTTTTCAACTGCATCTGGGGAAAACATTCAGGGACACAAGGAAGAAAAAGTTTCTGGTTTGCATTGGTATAGCAGGAGTGGTTAGGGCCAATTCCAGAGTGGGGGAAAGGTGAAAAGTGTTTCTTTCAACAAGTGCTGTTGGAATGGAGATTTTTCTCATGTTTAGCATACTAAGAAGTTCTTCATGGGCCTTAAGCTCTTAATTTTTCATTGATATTTTTCAAGCTTTTGCTGCAGACAATAGCTTAAACAAGTATTTTAATCTCTATGTTTTTAAAGTTATCATCTTTAATCTGTTCTTTCATACCTAACCCATGGCTTGTTTAGATACAGGTTTCATATTATTTTTGTATTTTTGGAAGTCTACATATAAATTCTGAATGTATAACAAAGAAATTATAAAACATTTCTTTTACACACTTCCAAAACTACTTCTAGAGTCTGGCATAACGCTATCAGCAGTTCAGCCCTAAGTGTTAAGTGCACCTTTTATCAAACATGATCACATTACAGATCCCTTATTTTGAACAAAAGAACTAGATAGACAAAAAATGTTTCTATATAATTTTTTCTATTTCTGTCTATATAAAATACCATTTTATGATGACGAATTTCTTTTTTTTTTTACCCTCTACTGTTAAATAACCTTCTATTCCATGTATTTGGAATTATTTATGTATTTGTACTGGACCAGTGTTTCAAAGCCCCTTATTGAACTATACAAAGTGGGGGTCTGATATAGTCTTTCACAGAACATATTTTAATTTTCATGACCCAATTACAACACTTATACTAACAACCTGAATAACTAACATCCGTGCTTCATGTTTATTGCTGCATCTATAAAATGTAATTAGAAAGCTGTATAAATGTTCAAGATATTACAGTATAAGCTGAGTAGCAATTAAATACCTATTAATACAATTATAACTGCTATTTCTTCATTATATGAGGTTGACATTTTTAGAAAAACAATAATACCTGTGGAACTGCAGGAAAGCTTCTCTCAAAAGTTCTTGCAAAGCAGTTTGGTTCATCAGTATCTAAAGTTAAATTGAAGTTATTACTTTCTCACTTAGTTAAACCATTCAGTGAATAGTAGAAAGCATGTTTTAAAACTGCAGGAGGTGAGCTACCCACAGTGGTTCCAGGTTCATTAACAAGGATGTCTGATGAGAGATCAGAAGGTAATGAATTGTCAGCACCTAACAAAACCAGGGAGCAAACACAGTATAAATAAAGGAAAGATGTAGTTCATGGAGCAGCCTTAGGAGAGCTCTTTGCAAGCAAAGGCAGAGATGCAAATGAGTTACTTACAAACTCATGTGGGATAACAAATTTGAAATTGATCAGCCAATGTTTAAAAAAACCAAAACACACAAAAAATGATTCATTGAAATAGTGACAAAATTAGTAAGGTCAGAATTATCTTCTCGTAAGTGTATACAATTATATCTGCACTGGTAAAAGGTTAATAATACATTATTTGTTAAACATATATTAGAATAGTTAAGTGTGGGGTATGTTATTCATTTAAATTTGCAGCTGTAAATGTATTATCCTTTGTTGCCCATTCTATTAGATGAACATCACATTTCTGATTATATTTTTCCATTTATTTTAATTTTGAAATGTGTCCTCATCAACTATTTTATTAACATATTTGTATGTTACTTTCTAATTTATGTCATTGGAAAAGATACAAAGTGCTACATGCTTGTTGCAACCATTACAATATATTTCTTAGCAAAGTTTTTGTGTTTACACCTTACATATTACTAGCATTCTCCAAGACAAGGGCATACAATGATCATGGCAAAATAGAAGACTTCTATTTCTGTATTGATTTGTACTATCAGTCGTTGTGATATCTGGAAATACACTTCCCCTTCTTCAGGTCCAACTCCACCACACATTGTCTTTTGCAGAGTACATGTAAAGCTAAGTTTCTTCTCAAGCAGAATCTCAATCTTTAGTAAGAGCTTAAGTAGCCAAATTCTTTGTTGTGACCCATTCTAATGATAGCAAAAATGTGCAGAAGACTCTTTTTTAAAAGATGAAATCTTAGAGGATCTTTTCTAAATGGATGCAATTTGTGTCTTCAATGAACATGTTTATTATTTTTTTTTCTGTTCACTGATGTATTCAAGCTCAAAATATTAATCTCATAAGTCATGACTGAACATGTGGATGCTTTATTAGAGAAACCTGAAGCTTTTCTAAGGTTGGTCCTATTTCTTATTGCCTTCACCCATTAAAGTCTGTCCTTATGAGGAAGAATGTTTCATAAAGGCAGTGCCCAGTTTTTAAAATTGAACAGATCTTCAACTAATACTTACATTACAGCTCACAGCATTTTCATCCAACCTGGCCTTAAACACCTCCAGGGAGGGTGTCCACAACCTCCCTGGGCAACCTATTCCAGCAGCTTACTACCCTTATGGTGAAGAATTTCTTCCTGATGTCTAACCTAAATCTACCCTCTTTCAGTTTAAAACCATTACCCCTTGTCCTATCACTACCCTCTCTGGTGAAAAGCCCCTCCCCAGCTTTCCTGTAGCCCCTTCAGGCACTGGAAGGCTGCTATAAGGTCTCCGGGGAGCCTTCTCTTCTCCAGGCTGAACAACCCCCACTCTCTCAGCCTGTCTTCATAGCAGAGGTGCTCCAGCCCTTTGATCATCTCTGTGGCCCTTCTCAGGACTCTCTCCAACAGCCCCATGTCTTCCCTGTGCTGAGGGCTCCAGAGCTGGACACAGTACTCCAGGTGAGGTCTCACCATAGCAGAGTAGAGGGGCAGAATCACCTCCCTTGCCCTGCTGGCCACACTCTTTTGATGCAGCCCAGGATGTGGTTGGCCCTCTGGGCTCCAGTGCACACTGGTGGTTCATGTTGAGCTTCTCATCTGCTACCACCCCAAGTCCTTTTCCTCAGGACTGCTCTCTAGCCATTCTCCCCACAGCCTGTATTTGTCTCCAACAAAGATGTTAAACAGCACTGGTCCCAATACTGACCCCTGAGGAACGCCACTCATCCCTTGCCTCCACTTGAACACTGAACCATTGACCACAACTCTCTGGATGTGACCATCCAGCCAATTACTTGTACACCAAGTTGATCATCTGTCAAATCCACATCTTGTCAGTTTGAAGACCAGGATGTCAAGTTGGACAGTGTTAAATGCTTTGCTCAAATCCATGTAGATAATGTCAGTTGCTCTTTCACTGTTGATCATCCTTATTTTAAAAACTTACTAATTCCAACCAGTGCATCCAAGCATAAGTGTTCGTTCAAAAGAGCATCTTGTTCTTTGAGGGGTTGCCCAAAACAATTCTCAGCCTTTATGGTGTGAGCAATACACATTGTGGTATTTGGCCTTGGAGTAATTAGTGTGATTAATAAATAATGATGGATCAGCGAACTGTTTCCTTTGTAACATTTGGGAATTTGGAGATTAGACTCAAATTGTTGTGTTGTTACTAATGTAATCCATCCAACCCCCCCCAAAAAAAGGAAAAAAAAAAAAAAGAGAAAGAGGAAATGACAATTTGGCAACACTGAAAAATAAATCATGGCACCTTATTAATCCCTTGAGCTCATGTAGGCTTGTTGAATCACTTAACCAAACTCATTTGATATTAACAAGGGTATAAAATTAATGCAATAGGAATTTCATTTTGCTGTTATCTAATGGTGGGATTAAGCCCACAAAAGGACATAGTAGACGCCTGTTTTTCAGTGGCTAGATTGGCTGGCATGCCTTAAGATATTTCTTGTAATAGAAAACAGAAATATTCTTAATTTTTCCAAGTGACTAAGAGATTTTCCAGGACAATATTCAGTGAGAAATGGAGAATACTGGAAGAATAAGGATGAGTTTTTATTTTAAGAATTTCAATTAACTCCCTGAAGAAGGTAAATGTAAGCTTCAATAATACTTTATCTTGATTTTCTTTTCCTCTTTGTTTAATTTGAACAATCTTAAGGGTCTTTGAAGGATGATTTATTAAATATGGCAAATTACTGGGCATACAATATTAATATACTTATTGGCATATAAAGTCTTTGTCAAGTGAGGCTTTCTTAGGACTACTTGAACTTCTTCTTAATTTCTCTTATTTCACAAGCATGCAACAAGAATGGCTATGAAACTGACAAATGGATATTTTCTGTAAAGAGAAGATATTTTAGCCAAGTATTAATGAGAATTATATGGAATGCATTTATTATCCTCATGTGGCAGAGGTATTTATGATCAGGGAAGTTCTAACAACTGAGGGTGTGCGATGAGATAAAGCTACAGCTGCCTGTTTGCAAGCTCCCACAGGTTCTGATTTTTATGTCTTTATGTTTGGAAGTGCCTTTTATTCTTGGACTCCTTTCGTAGTAGTCTTAGGCAAACACTTCATAAAATGTCTTTTAAATTTTAATGTTCTCCTTCATCTTTGTCAACTAAATGTATGTATTTTTGCTGGCCTGAAATCTCTATCTTATAGCTACTGGTTGGAGTTGTTCCAAGAGGATACATGTTGTTTATTCCTGGCTGAAGTAGAAACAGCCATCTTAACATGAGTAGTTTTCTTGTGAAAGATAAACCAGTCTTATGTAGAAACAAAGTTAAGCCAATCTACTTTTCAAAGCAATAGTTTGAAAGAAAAGACCAAACTTGAAGAGAGTGATGCAGTCTTTTGTAACAAATAGAAATCTACTCTGGGGTGCTTTGTTAACTGTATGCAGCCTGTTAAATGGTGATTGTTGTCCCTCACAACTTCAAAACAAAAATGCTAAGAATAGGATTAATAATATTTAAAGCAGAAATGTTAAATGAGATTAATAAAAGAAGAAAGAGTTAAGAAGGTTTGTATTCTTTTTTCCAGTAAAATGCTCCTCAAATTTTCAAAAACAGATCATTAATACTCAAGATAACACTTATTTCTGCATTTACACCTTTGTTTATTGAATACTTATCTTTCTCCTACTTGCATAGTACTTCTGTGACCAAGTCTTTAGCAGGAAGAGTAAAAATATATAATGAATCTATAAAAATAATCTTTCAGCAGCATAATTACTTCACACTAGAATCCTTTTCCTTCCTTCCTACTTTCCTTCCTTCCTTCCTGCCTGCCTGCCTGCCTGCCTGCCTCCCTTCTATTTCTCAAATAAAAAAAGAAATAATTCAATTCACACAGGTAATCCCTATTAATGACTATGTATAATGTGAATGGAGCAGTATTAAATGATAATTTATCTTTTAAAAATGGTAATAAAAGGCTAATAAAAGAATATATTTATGTTTGCTATTGCAATGCACTATTATTTCTTAACAGCTTAGTTATTAAAAAAATGTAATCTAATAAAAATATTAGGCTCATTTAGATTTTTAACTACTAGAAAATTTACCATTACTCATATAAGTGTAAGACTTAAAAAGAACAATGCTTGTTGAGGTAGCAGTCATAAACATACATCATTAGGACTAGCTGCTCAAAAAAAACACCAAATAAATACAGTATGGATTTAATCATATGAACAATTACATGAATGTCGTACTGAGATTCAAGATTAATGAAAAAAATGTGTCACTACTATGTGTGCTGAAATATTGTAGATATTTGTGGGTGGAGGTTTGTTTGTTTGGTTTGGTTTTTTGTTGTTGTTCTGGTTTTGTTGTATTGGGGTTTTTTTTAAACTGTGCTTGGAACTATTCTCCAATGTTGACTCAATTCCAGGAACCACTTCCTTGAAAGTAAATTTTCCAGTCCATAGACGAGCTTTCTTCTCGGACTGTTATTGTTTAGGACAGTCACTAAACAGCTTTCACTTTTAAGCATAAGCTTTCTTGAGATTACCTGCTATTCCTCTAATATCATACAGCTATTTTTACAATGGAAGGAGAGACTCTTTGAATGGTCTCTTTGCCCCCAGGTTCCTTTGAAACTCCCCATTTTTATTGCTTGTTCAGCCTTTAATGTAATTTACTCATGCTCAGATTATGAATGTGGCTCTTTTAACATATTGTAAAGTCTCCCAGGAGACCTTTTCCTTGCTGCCCTCAGGGAAATACAGATGTCAACCTGTGTCTTACCACAGTCTCTCTGCCGGTGGCTCAATAGATCAATGGTATGCCTCACAGGCAAACTGCTTTCAGTAATGAGATAATCTCCAATCTGGATGAAGTTCATTGTACTCCCAGCACTTGGTCAGATGGGCTGTTCTCCGTACTGAACAGAGGAGGGACCAGCACAGGTTCCAGGATGCTTGTCTCTGAAAGTTAAATTACCTTGACAGAGAAAGAGGAAGGAAAAAGTTACAGTTTGCAGAGACAGCACACTTTAAATTTTTAAGCCTAGTGGCAGCAAAATACTGAATTGCAAAGAAAAATACCGAGTTCTTTTTGAAACCTGGGGAAAAAAGCCTAATTAATCAGCTACACAATTACACCATCAAGTCCTCAGGCAAGTGGCAAAGGCAGTTCATGTCTCTTGGAGATATTATTTCAGCCCCTCTGCAGACTCAGGACAGAATCAGACCACTTTAAAGTTCACAGGTATGAAGTTATCAGTGTTGCCAGGAAACCAAGTAACTTATTTTTACTTTGAAGCAGTGGAATAACTTGAAGTGAATGCTGAGATTGCACCTCACAGAAGCAAGTGTATTTTCAGGCCATTTTTATGACTACGAAATAAGACAGCCCATGAGCAAAACACTGCAACACTACTACTCCTTCAGCTTACTGTCTTTTTCTGTTTTGTTTTTTGTTTGTTTGCTTTTTGTTGGTTGGGGTTCTTTTGTTTATTGTATTAGGGGGCTTTTTGTTGTTTGGTTTTTTTATATCATTTGCTTGCTTCCTTGTTGAAGTAAGAATATTAGTTCTGAGTTGGGAGCTAGTATGACTGAAAGATAAAAGATAATGAAGTAAAGATTGAATGGCTAAAAATAAACTCATAAATAGTCCCTACTACATCCAGAAGGTGATGCTTCTGGGTAAGAGACACCATTTTCACAAAAACCTGCAGTTTTGCAGAACTGAAATAATGCACGTATTATTATTTCTCACTTAATCAATCCTTTTCACCTTCTGTTTCTTTTTTCTTGCATATTCCATGTTTGTAACTCACTGTGGGAGAAGGATTGTCATCCTACGCACAGTTCTTCATCTTTCCCTTTCTTAATGTGGAAAAGACAGAACAATAACCTTTTGAACCAACATGATATATCACTTTATTTTCTTATCTCTTTTTTTTTTTTTGCCAAACAGTTTCATTAGGAACAGATTTGTTTCAGAGTCCATATGGTCATATAACATCACTGTGAGCACTTGGAAGGGCACTGAATAAAAACTTGGCTCCAGAGTGCATGGAGCCACCAATTTTGTGTGAGCCAAGATTTCACCCGTTATCCTTAGGTATGGTTTATATTTAGAAGTTTCCCAAGCCAGCTAGGACTGGAGCTGCTGTATGAACTGTAGAAAACTTCAACCTGTGTTCTCAAAACTATACACTGGTTGTGCTGAGCTGTTTTTCACTTCTGATAGCCCCATACTCAGAGATTATTGAAAAAGCAATCCAGCAAAGAACTGCTTCTTTCTTTTGGTTGGTACCTCTAGCAATAATCTGTGGGGCCATACTAAGCAGTCTGAACTTGGTTTGGAGATAATTCCAGATCCTCAAAAGGATCCTCTTACTTTACAATGACATATTTATATTCTGATACGGGGCTCAAAGAGGAGATGTTAGGAACCACCCTGGACATTCTGAGCCCCTCTCTTATCTGCTAGTCTGTAGAAGAGCTCCTTATTATGTGATTCCTTAGAGAAAGTCCTCTAAAACCTAATCTCATCTGAACAAATCCACATAGTCAAACACATGTAAAATTTCTTTTATTCTACTGTCTTGTACAATGTTAATTAGTAACCTTTCTCTAAATCTGGCAATAAGATGATTTTCAGGCACACTTTACTAGGTAACTACTTATCCTTCACTATAGGTCAACTGTGTCTTGACTGTTTCTGTATGACAGCTTTAGTCCAAGCCTAAATTAACTAAAAATAATTATACTATTTGAAAATGAACTCTAATAAATTTTGAGATATGATCTCTTCATCTACATAAAAGGAATTACTAGTCATTGCTTCTTCAACAGAATTTCAAATAATAGTTTTTAGGAGCTGCAAAATCAGATATTGAGGGGGTAAAGTCACAGTAGCTTCAAGCTGCCAACACCACTCCCCAAGTCAAACCTAATCCACCCCTCTACCTTGATTTTATACTCACAAATATATTATGAACTATGTGAGCTAGTCATTGAAAGTGAAAAATATCTCCTTTTTTAAAAAATGGGATTTTGGACCTGAATGCCAGTCCATTAACTGCAGAATGTGCTGGCAATAAGAACAGTGAGAAATGCAATGTCAAGGCCTTTTGTGAACTGAAGTTTCATAACTTCAGTAAGATTGAGAGAGAGATAGCAATTATATTCTTAAATGAGAGGTTATAACATAAAGAGATCAGCTGAGACTTTTTTTTCACATAGCTTAACATTTTCGCACCTATGGCATGTAGGTATGCGGTTTGAGTAAATATATAAACATTTAATCAATTTATTATTCTGTTCCTCTAATATGTCAGCATATCTTAGTCTTTCTGCACTGAAGAATTTGGTCTGGGATTCACTGAGGCTGTGAAAAAGCTGTAAGGAGTTCCACAGCATCAAAGACTCTGAAATCTCCCATTAACAGCATTGTAAATCTGACATGAACAATTTATCAATTTAGCAATGACTTCAGAGGAAAACTTTGCAAAAATGCATTCCTCTGGGTGTTATCTAAGTAGGAAATAATCCTTCGGGTCTCTGCAAAATGTAACTCAACTTATTTGTCTTAGATTACAAAGCAGATACTGAAATCATCTTTAAACCAGTCAATTGAGAAGAAATTGTATGACATTAAACAATTTCTTATCCTTAGAAACAGACAGTGGAAACGTGAGGTAAAGAACCGATGTTCTTTGGTACATACAAGTTCACTTTTGTTTAGGTTTCAAGAAGCAGGCAGTACATCTGGGAGGTTTCTTTTTCTTTTTGTCTTTTTCCTGCCTTGTTTTTGTTCTTTCCCTTCCCAGAACAGAATAAATGTCAGTTTCAGACCTCACCTCAGGGAACTGAGATTATTGTTTAGTAAAGATTTTTCTAAGAGGTTGAAAGACATATTTAAAAGACAGAGTTCAGGAATTAGAAGACCAATTACTCTCTTGTATACATAAGTTCTTGGGCAACGTTCTGGACGTGAAGACTGCTGTGTATAAAGAGATGGGATTTCATTCCTCTCCTGACCACCATCAAAAATGCAATGCAGGAATGGTTAGATTAGGTGCAGTAATTATTTAAAGCCAGATGAAAACTCCTAATGATTTACTTTGCATCAGGCTTCAGATACATGCTAAGGACGTTCAGAATCTTAAATTGTAGTAGAATGAAGCTCCAATATACAGCAAGATCTGGTTTTGTCAATAGTTCCCTTCCTAGTGAGAGATTAGGCTAAATGACCCCAGAGGCCTTTTGTAACTACTGCTCCTACGATTTTGTGATTGACTCCGTTGTGAGATTATTCAATTTTTGGCTTCCAGATAGGTTCCCAAAACAATATAAGCTGTTGGTTATGCACTACAAAGCACTAACTTGGAAAGAGTGTTACCAAGTTTCAGCATCTTAAAAATTACCTGGTTTACTCCTATATAAAAACCATCATAGCCTGATACTGCATGTCCATAGCCAAAAGGGAGACTTTAAAGCATTTTGGGGAGTTGCGCTTACTTTGCAAGACCAGCCTGCTTCATTTTGAGATTGTTGAGACAGTGCCACCCAGACAAAAAACGTAGTAGTTTAAAAGGCAGATCTTTCCTCTTTTCTGTAAAGAACCTTCAGATGAAGCTTAGGTTTTACAGAAAGTTGATCTATTTACTTTTTAGGATTTTGTTAAAGAACAAGTAGGATAAAAGGGATAGACAATTTTTTATATTTGTGAATCATTAGCACAATTGGTTGGATGCTTTTTTCACTTTTAATATATAAATTAGGTCACTACATTTTGGAAAAAAATATTGGCGTGTTATTGTCTTATTCTTTGACTAAGGGCTAGTGTATCTGGTTCACATACAGTGATGGTTTAGCAAGATTTGGATCACACCAAATACAAGGACACTAATAAACTTTTAACAGATTATTTTGTTTGTGTCAAGGTTTGACTCAGAATCAAAAAATGAACCAGAGACAATAAGCACTCGATCCCTCCCCCTCCCACCCAGGTAGGGAAGGAGAGAGAGAATCAGGAGAGAGACTTAGCTGGATTGAAAACTAAATCAGACAGATTTAATTGTATGTACAATTATATACAAGTATATTCAGGAATGTGCAAAAGCCTCTTGCCTCCCCCCACCCCCAGCAGCTCTCCCAGCACTCTCCTTAGCTGTGAGCAGTCCTGAAAAGTTTCAGTCCACTGTCTGAGATAACAGCAGAGCAGATGGGGACTGAGGGTCAGGGCTGAGCCTGGGGTTAACGGTGATGGATGGATGGAGTCCTCCCCAGACGCCGGCCATGGACGGAAGAGAAGGGAAGAAGAAGCAGGAAGGAAGTTGTCTTCTGTGATCTCTGACCTTCCTCTGAGCTTATGTAGATATATGGAATGGAACACCTTTGGTCATTTCTGCTGTCTGTCTAGTCCAGCTCCCCTATGGCGGGGTCAAAATACAATTCTCTTGCCCCAATAGCCTCTGAGCTAAGAAACGACCTTGGAGTCTTGGCAGTAAAATAAACGTTCCAGTGTTGTTAGTCCACTAGCTGGAACACTTGCTTCTAGTTAAAAGAAAGCTTACTGAAGGAAAAAAAAATCAGTAAAAGGAAAATTAGCTTAAACCTGTGTTTTGGTTTGAGCAAGGGTGAAGCTCTTTGCTGATTTTTTTTCTTTCAGTGAACTTTTTAGCAGTGCTAGTGGACTGATAATAACCAAGGTCACTTCTGAGTGTCTGCAGCCTCCCCCCCTATGGGGGAGCAGATTAGACCAAAGGCAGGATCAGCAAATCAGAATATTGCCTTCTCATAATGTTCTCTCTATTTGTTTTTCAGTATACATTAAGACATCATGGAAGTAAAGCCTTTGTTTCTCCTTTTCCACTCACTTTTCTGCTTACTGTGGCTTCTATCACCCTCTCTTTGGATCTCTCCCTTTTTTTTCCCCTTTTCCTTCCCAGCCGACACCCGAGGCCCCGTCCGTGCGCCCGGACACTCCCCCCTTCAGCTGGAGTCACCAGGGAGAAGAGTTGCTGGGAGAGTCGCTGGGGGAGGAGGGAGGGGATTGGGTGCTGCACATCCTGTAATAAATATACATATTCCTTTATCACTAATAATTAAAATCAATCTATTTCACTTTTCAACCCAGAAAACCTCTCTTTCTCATTTTTCTCCCTCTTTCCCTACCTTGGGGGAGTAGGGGGAGGGGGGTGAATCGAGAGACTGCCAACTCGGTGCCAAACCGTGACAACCTGGCTCAATCTAGGACAGTTTGTATTTTCTAAAATGATAAAATATTTAGACAAGAAAAATAGGCATCTAAATAACATGTTAAAACCAAATATATGTAGATGTAGTCTTCCATTACACTGCAAAAGTATCCTTTAAGGAAGAAGTTTGTAAAGTCTAAAGAAATCAGTGGGATTCCTTCCTACTATGTTGATGGTTTTTAGGAAAGAGACAGATTTCTGGCCCTCTAAATAGGAAGTTTTGAATGCCCAATCTTTCTGTTCAAATCCAGACACAAAATGCAGATCCCCCTGAGTACTAATTAGGTCTACCTAAGTCATTATTAAGCAGTCTGCAAAGTGAAGTATAGCAAGCCCCTCTCCCTACTACATGCTGTGCCTTCTCAACATCCTTATATTTTACCTTGGTGTTTTTCCATCTGCTACAACCTATGTAACAAAATCTTCCTTCTCTGTGCCTGACCCTGAGCCATTACAGGCAAATACCATTTCTTAAAGGAAGGATTTTACAGGAAGAAGTTAAATAGCAAATTATAATTTTTATGAGGAAAATGCATCAATATGTAGACACTAACAGTAAGACTACAGAGATTTAGAAATGTGTGAAAGGAATTATTTTATAAGAAAGCTTGGATCTCAATCCCTGTCTTTTTTAAAATAATTGCTTGATTATATTGGAAGTAGGATCAGGCCCTTAAATATGTTGTTATAACTCTTCTTAAGACTTCTAAAGCTTATGTTAGGATTTCAAATCTTGTCTGTCTACCTCAGGAATGAAAAATGTATATTTTCATAGTAGTTAAACATACATTTTACTGATTTAAAATGTGTTTTGCAAAGCTGTCCTTGTCACTTGTAGACTGATATATTTACATGCACTTTCCCCTTCCAAATTCTGTTTAAATAGCTGTAGGGGGAAAAAAAATCTGTCTGCACTACTACGGCATATTGTGTATCTAGACATAATTTTGCTATTCTCACAACCTTAAAACTGTTTACAGAGAGGGTTAGGAAATCATAACTTTCTTTAAACATTCAAAAATTGACATTAAATTATGGAATGATTGAAAATACCTAGGACAGAAAAGATACTAACAAAGCAAGAAAAAAATTAAACAACTAGCCCACACTTAAAAATTAATCTGGAATATTCTTCTTACATGCTCCCTTTTTTATACAAAGGAACCAATATCCATCTTGTTTCCTTTCAAGCCCTATTTTAAACCTCCTTAAGAAGACCTGCTGATCTAATGCCTCTTTGATAATCAAACCAACTAAATAAAAACCCCTATGTTTCATCCAGTATCAAGAAAAAAACGTTAAATCAAATCTGCACTCTTCGGTCAATGCATTAGACAACATTGATTATACACAACAAACCACATTAGAAGAATCAAAAGCAATTACTCAGCTTCTGTATTTTTCCATAGTAATTTAATACAATTAACTGCTTAGCCATTAAATTGCTTTAAAAGAAATATGATGTTTTCTAAAGTTTGCCAGTGAATACAGAATCATAAAAACATAGGATGGTTACAGTTGGAAAGGACCCTAAAGATCGTCAGGTTCCAACCTCCCTGCTGTGAGCAGGGACACCTCACACTAGACCAGGCTGCACAAAGCCTCATCCAACCTGGCCTTGAACACTTCCAAAGAAGGGGCATCCACAACCTCCCTAGGCAACTTATTCCGGTGCCTTACTACCCTCATGCTGAAGACTTTCTTCCTAACTTCTAACCTAAATCTACCCTCTTTCAGTTTAAAACCATTGCCTTTTGTCCTATCACTACACTCTCTGGTGAAAAGTCTCTCCCCATCTTCCCTGCAGGTCCCCTTTAGGTATTAGATGGAAAGCCACTATGAGGTCTCCCCGAAGCCTTCTCTTCTCCAGGCTGAACAGCCCCAACTCTCTCAGTCTGTTGTCACAGCAGAGGTGCTCCAGCCCATGATGTGCTTCTCCACACACAACCTCTGGAAATAGAAAATAACACACTTGGGAGCCTGTTGAAGGTACTAACAATACTTTAAGAAATTCACCTAGCACCTGATACACTCTGTTTCTCTTACTTTAATCCATTTTATGTGCTTATACAATTCAACACAAGGAGACTATGCAGCATATTTTGCTTTCTTCATAGATCAATTTGAAAAACATAGCATGAACTAGTAAGAACTGGTGAAATGCCATATTACATCATAAACAGGTGAGTTTCTTTTGGGTGGCAAAGGATGTTTCAAGGGAAGGGAAAATCATCTAGGGAAAAAAAGAAGCTGGTAAGACATTTTCACAAGGCCTTGTCTTTTCATCCTTCCACAGAGGGAGCACCTACTGCAGCAGAAATAAAGGTAGCAACCTTGTAGCTACATCCTTGTCTGTTTTCACATTTTGTACCTTTTCCATCTCTGATGTGTACTTATCACTTTTTTCCATTATTCCTAGTTGTCCTTTGTTGTGTTGATAACAGTGGAAAAGTTCTCTTTCAAACTGGGAGATAGAATCAGTAATTATAAAATATCCCTCTCTCTTTCATTAATCTAAAGGGCAGAGGATCAAGGCCTCTGCACCTCAGTCCACAGTCCAGAGTTTTGAGCTACAGTCACTACTGTGATTTTGAGCTTGTGCAAAACATTTATGATCCTTGCCAAACCAGTGATTGAAAGTTTTCCAAAATTTTAGAGTGATTTTGATGGAGGAAACAACATACACTGCCATGAAAACTTACCTTATACCTTACCTAACTTAGAGACTTCCTCATTAAGAAGGATTCCTGAAGAGATAAAGTATGTCACCACACTTTCTGTTTCTGCCTCCCCTGGAGTCCGTCAAACCAAACTGGTAACTTAAATCTAATAGATTGAGTTTTCTTTACTCCTTACATCTCTCTGATACTATTTTCCTTTTTTTTTTTCTTCCTAAGCAAAGGTGAAAGCTGTCCAATGGATCTGGAATATAATAACAAAGTTCTTTTCAGTCTTAATCTTTCTTTTGCCACATATATGGTCAAGTCAGAGGTGAATTTCACCACAGCTAATGAAAGCAAGCTAAAGCCTATATCTTTCTTCTAAAATAATTTTCAACATGTCCAAAATGTTTTTGCAGTTATTTATTCAACTGTCAATACATTTTTTTCTCTAGCTAAGCTGTGGTTCATCTGGACTAAACAAATAATTGAAAAAAAAAAAAAAGGAATTAAAAAAACTAAAAAAAAATCCAGGGCAAAAGTTGTTTCATTCTTCTTGTTCAATTTTAAACTCTGATAGGTGCTGTTAGATTAAATTAATAAGTTAAAAAATCCTTCTCCAAAAAAAGCAATACCTGGGAAACATTGTATCTGCTGCTCAAGAACAATATTTAGCTAAAATCTGGCAGCCCGTAACTTTTTCTGTTGCTGAGAAATGTGAAATACTTTCTTGCAACTGTCAAACAAATCCACCATCCAACAACATCCCTTGTTGCTCTTCCAAGTCCTCACTATTACCCCCAGTGGTCTAGGAGGAAATCACAATTTTGAAACATGAGTTTAATTCTAATGTGTCTGCTGTTATATTGACAGAAGAGCAATAAAAACAACTCTGGAACCTGCAGTAAACTCATCTGGTAGATTGAGTACATGACAGCTCAAAGGTGCCCCCATAGAGAAATAAAATAAAAATGAGGAAAGCTAGAAGCAACATGCTCATATTTCTTCACATGAACAAGAATTACTCTGACTTTCTGGAAAGAAGAAATTATTTATGCACTGGAGTATTTGTTTGGTCGCATCCACTGATAAATAGAACCCTCTTGAAGTGCCTTGTCATGTAAAACAGGCTACCCTTGAAATAAGGCCCAACTATTACAGCAGGCCAGACACAGCTGCTGCTTCTGAGGCTTTTTTTTAGCATCTGGTCCATACTCTGTGAATCATCCAGTGTTGCTCACCTGCTTGTTTTGTAGTGACTCTCATAGATTCTGAATGGATTTTTTTTTTTGTGGTTTAAGACCTAGTATTCAATGCAAGAGTGGCAGAATATGAAAAATATGGGTTAGTTTAAATATATTTCAGAATATCAGGATTCACAAAATGACTGTTCTTAATCAGGATGGCCAATTGTCTTAAAATATTATTTTATATTTACCATTGTAATAAGTAGCTCTCAATTAAATCTCTAATTTGACTTTGATTTTAGATAATATCTCAATTTATAGTTTTCAAATGTATGCATTTTAAGTATTATTTTATGGTTTACTCTACATCCTACTTCAAATCTGATAGAATGTTTACTGATATGAACATTTGACTTTTTAATTTTTAAAAGAAAATTCTGTATACATTTTTGAATTTTGGAAATGTTTAAATATTTTTCTATTTGCTCAGGGCAGAGTTTTAAGCTACTTTTTTTGGACAACCAGGCAACAATTCAAGTCTTTTCTCTGTTTAACACCTAGTTTTCTGCTCTGGCTAAACTCTGTCACCTATTCCCTTTTTTAACACATGTAATTGCCAAACACTTAAAAATTAGCCTAAAAATTTCTAGATTTTCAAGTGGGTCTGGATTGACCTCTCCTCTGTTCCCTTCCTGGTCCAAACCTATCTTAAAATAAACTAAACATTTATCCCTCAGTCCATCACCTCGATTATTTCTGATGAAATTAAAAGTTCACATGAAATACTAAGAAAAGAAACTCACACATACTTGAATAGACTTCATACTGAAGTGTATGAAATTTATCAAACCATGATATAAGTTAACCAATTTAATGGGGATTACCTTAATTATTTATTTTAAATGTTTATTATTTAATACTAATATTTTGTTATTTAATAACTAATATTATTTATTAATAGTTAATACTGACAAACTCATTATAAGAGACTCACTAACTACAATGCAAATTTTATGAAGCCCTTTATTGTGTGAGATGGAAACAAAACACATGCAGAGACAGATTATTTTATGCTGGGCGCCATAATGAAGGGCCGATGATACTAAAAATTTGCATCAAGCAATCATTATTTTCTCTGTAGTAAGTTGCATAACTTTTCTAATACATTTCCATGATAGTTGACTTTACCCAGATATTTTCCATACTTCCATTAAAATTATTAATTTTTGCTTTACAGTGGTTCTTTTAGCTTCACCACAACCTTACTTAATAGCAAAGGTAATTTTAGCTTACGTACAAGATTCTGAAGCAATTTTAGCATTAAGTGCTACTGAAACATATGGCCCAATATTTACCTTGTCTTCTGCAAGATCAGTTTTATAGAATGCAGATTTTCCAGAGGCTGTTAATCATATGTGACAATGCCTATTTTGCAATTTTTTCACTCCAAATTTGAGAGGGGGAAGCCAGTTTAACATGAACTGCCATAATAACTGAGACCCGTTGTAACTTTGCTGCTTCATAAGCCGCTTGTAATTAAATAATGTAATTACTAATTATAATTAAGATCGATTGAGGACAAGAGCTTGTCCTGAGTTGTTATTTGTGGTGAGGGGTCTGTTGAAAACAAGGGTTGTGTTCCCAACCCAACTAAAACCTATGTGAGCTGTGTACTAAACTTCTGGGAATCTTTCCTCTACATCAATGAAGGAGACAAGGTCACAACTTCACCATTGTAATTACTTTCCTGCAACTTGAATAATTTCCTATAAATGTAAAACAAAAAATGACAAAGAACTGATCATATTTATTACCTATAGCCAAATTGCATTTATTGTTTTGTTTTGTTTTGCACTTGGAATAGAAATGTTAATTAGAAAAGAATCCTTAATTTTCTAGTAATTGTTAATCAATGCTGCACTGGAAAAACATAATTTAAATGTGGTTAGAAAAGCAATGATAATAGCATCCCAACTTCTCATTCTGACTAACACTAGGACTACCATGAAGGTGGTTTTGTTCTTGGTCATGGTTATTTTAACTGTCAGTAGTATTCTGTATGAAGAGGTCCAGTTTTGGAGAGTCTTTAATATGCAAAGGTACACAAGACGTAAGAAAACTGAAACTAACATTAATATGCCATTTATACCGTATTATCATTACACCTTATAAGCGATTTTAAAATTATAAATAAGTCTTTTATTTAAAGTACATTGCAATAAATATTAAAATCTAAATTATTTTATTTAAAAAAATAAAAAACAAAACCATACCATTTATGGTAATATGTATTTTTGGAAAGCAACTGTCCACTTTCCTAATACTCTACATTTAGTTGAGTATCTGTAAGTTTTGTTCAGTTGCTTTTTAAAACAAAGGGCAATGTTAATCAAAAGATAAAACTAACCCAAAAGATAAAACTCACCAGATTAGTCTTCGGTTGGTTGGACTGTATTTTTTAAAGCTGCTGCTATCTCAAAAAAAAGGAATAAATCATTCTCTGTTTCATCTCAAATTTCAAATACCATTAGATTAACATTTGAAATGGTTCTTTCTCTTTTTCTGATATCTGAATGTTGTACAAATGCCAGAGACAGCTTTGCTATTTAAATGTGGTCAGGGTTTATTACTCTATACATATACTGACAGTACTAATTAATCATAATGTTGAGCATCTTTGGGAGATTCCAAAAGAATGGGAATTGGAGGCAAAGAGAGGAAAAGAATTTGTCTGAAATCTCACAATATATCAGTAAGAGAGTGATAACTAGAACAGAGATTTCCTGACTTGTATCTTTGTTTTAAACAGAAGATGGCTCTGACCATGTGAGCAAGGAGTACGAAACATGCACATTTCATATTTATTTTATGCTTTGTGTACAGCTATTGAATTTAAACAAGAAACAAGCTAAACATTTAGATTCACTGTAAAAAATGGAAGTGGGAGAAAGGGCAGAGAAGAAGATGTTAATTTTAGAGATTTTCCTCTCAGTCATGACTGTTCTAGAGCTGTAAAACAAAAGGTCTCCTATCTTTAATGTATAGTATAACTAATAGCTGTGTTAGGATACATAACAAGTGCAGTCAGGTGAACGACTACATATATGACAAAGTATATTTATTCGGAGCTAAAGGTAAAAATTCTAGAATAATGTATTTGAAAATATAATTGTATTGTTTTAAAAATACTGTATTCACTCACTGCCTCAAAGCCCAAGCAGCAATGAATTTATTGCGCTCTTCACTGGAGACCCATTCAAAAGAAATACGGTGGCAGAAACACCTCTCAGCTTTCCTTCAGAATTAGTCCTCTGGGATACAGAATTAAGTACATGAAACTTTATGGTTCATTTGCTTCCAGAATTTCCTATGTAGTTTTCCCCTGGAGACCAGATACCAAACAAATCTAAAAACTCCACCATTTTATGATTAAACTTATTTTTTTCTAAAACATTTTCTTCCATAACTTTATGTCAATTTTTTTGTATCCAAGTACGAATGAAAATTGTTCTAAGGAATGTTAAGTTACTTGGAGGACAATGGAGCAGTAAAACATTCTATTTAACATTTTGAAAAAAATCTGTTCAAATCGGTTGCGATGCAGTAGGAAACTTTCTATGGATTTTAGTGGCCTTCTAAAAAGCATATGGCTAAGTTATCTTGTTGCACATTAGTTTTGGTGCTGCTTTTACCCTTTCTCCTTTTTCTCCTATAGTGCTGTATATTCTCTTGATACAGTTTTTTGACATTTATTTCGTAAGGGTAGGTATAATATTTTCCCTATTTTTTATCCAGTAAAACTGGATTTAAAAAAAAATTAAAATGTAACTGATAAAATAAGTTTGAAAACAAAAAGTGAAAATAAGTAATTTGGTCTGAAAATAAAATTTCAGAGGTGGAAAAAGGTCTATTTTCTTTGTGATTTTTAATTAAGAAAGAAATATTCTTTCAATTTGGGTTCTGAGCGTTGCTTCAGCTAATCTTGTTTTCACATGCTTCGTATCTCACCACTTTTCATTTACTTCGCACTTGGCTTTTTGCAATACAAGGAAACAGACCAAGTTATTTCAGAGAATCAAAATGGTACAAAGACAGAAGAAAAGTACCTTTCATATACACTTACAGCAGCACTGAACTTATGACACCATGTCAAACTTAGCCGATGGCTATACTTGAACCATAATTAATACTAAATGAAATTGCTGACATGAGGAAATGTAATTGCAGTATCTTATAATTTATGTAGAAGACATTTTAGCTTCTGGGCTAAATTTTCAAAAGTTCCTAAATAAAATAGTACTTTATGGGTAGAGTTGGATATATTGTTCTAGCCCGTGCTGCTCTAGGTTAGTGGTGACCAAAACCTACTGATAGATCCTCATTGTCATCCCCCACTCATGCTGCCTGCTGGAGATTGACACCTGCACCAGCTGAAAGTGCAACTACAGAGGTTGCTTCTTCCCACATCCAGTTCAGCTTTTAACAATTTAACAATTTTAACAATTCTAAGCAGACTGTCATTTGTTTGCTTGTTGCTAAGTTTTGACAGACAAACATACTATATATAGTATATATATAACATACTATATATATAGTATGTTATATATAGTATAAACATACTATGGGATGTGTCTTAAGACCTTATCTGAATGAGGACATTGAACTAGTTTATTTAAATGTCTGCTTACTTAAGTTAGCGCAGAAGACTGTACAAATTTGTTTATTTCAATCCAAACCTTTGAATGGCTTTACATCAAAGCTGTATGTAAGGGGACTCGCCAATGTAGGAGGACAGCTGTCTGTTGGATCAATAGATCATACATTTGTTTAAAAATACCAATCCAACATTGTTTTAAAATAAAAGGGAATAGGCACCTCTAGAAGGCAATTGATCCCATTCCAAGCAATAAAGAATTATTGTTATTTGAAAGTGTTCTCTTAAATCCCATGTTAGGCGACATGAATGCCAGCATGCTGAATCTTAGTCACCAGTCTTTCTCTGGAGGTGTTCAACAGGATTTGACTTGAATTGTCTTCATGAAAACAAAGGAATTTTTAAAGAGGATCTTTATACTACAAACTTAAGGCATATTTGAGGCATTTAAACTGGCTGAGCTGGACCTTAACTCTAAAATTTACTACTATATGCTAATTAAATAATATTTTAAATGTACCTGTTGACTATAAACAATAATGAAAATGTATCCCTCAGAATGTTATGCAAAAATCCTGAGTGTTCACTGCCTAACAACCTAGAAAAAATAGCTATGAAGTGCTAAGCATACTTAGTGTTAGCCTTCCTGCCCCTTAGGCGAATCAGAATCTAAAGCCAGAAATCCTTTCCTGCAGGAAAGCACCAAAACCCCATTTTTCAATGAACATGAAAAAGATGCACATAGTTTAAACTAGACTATGATATTGTGATATTTCTCATCATTTTTAAATAGTGAGGTGTAGAAGATTAATCTAAAATGAGATATTTATCTTCTTGACTTCAGGAGAACAGGCCCATAAACTTCTTTACAAGGTGGCATCTTTTGTTAGCAGTGGAAACTAGCAATTAGTTCCTTACTGGTGCAGACAAGTGCAAGTGCAGTACTTTCATAAAGTCACATGCAAACAAAAGGAACACACAGAGGCACAGGTACAGGGGGAAAAATAATACTAGGACAATAAGTGATTTTGATAATCTAGTTTAAAGAACTTTACTTAACTTGGCAAAATGAAAGCCCTGGTGTGTTCTGGTAGTTGTTCATAAAAACAGAGGGTTAATCACAGGCAAGGGAATACAGAACAGAAGATTCAGATTGAGTCAGGCCAAAGACATAATGAGCAGAGATCCCCCTTCAACACAGAGGTTTAGCAGGTGTACTCTTGGCTTAGGACATCCGCAGGCAGAAGTCAGCAGTTTAAGATTTTTTTGAGGCTACATCTGGACCATCATCTTAAATTATCTGTCTGCACGAATTCAGAGCAAATAAACACCATCCAACACCTATGAGAGATGTTTCAGCACAGACATATACTTGCCAGGGAAGCTGTATAATCTTGATACAGTTGACACTGACCTGAGCCCTGTTTGCCTCTTTTGGACCCTGAGAGAATAGGTATTTGTCCTAAAAGAAGTTAAGTAACTTGCCATCCTTGGCTTTAGACTTCTCAGCTTGGTCCACCAGCTGAAAGAAGCTGTTTCTGGAGGAAGACCACAAAATTGTTACTCCCCAGGAGGAAGAACAGATGGAGAGTCAGTCATGCCATTGCAGTGCCATGGTTATATGCAGGCCCTGATTACTCAAATGATATTTTGCCAGATGACAGTGTGAAAGCCTGATGCAGACAGATGCAGTGAAAATGCTGCTCTCTTATCAAACTATTTCAATAAGAGATTTTGTTTTTCACATGAAAATTATACCATAAAAGTATTGCCTTTGCCAGTAGTGTGCTATCCTCTTACTGTGGCGTCATTTCAGAATTCTCTGATGACCTTTGAAACATTAAATATATTTGTTCTAATTTGACTGGAATACTTTCATCTATATACAGCACAGCTTCATTTCACTCCACCACTCATGACTAATGGGACTAGTCTACAACCACGTAAATAAATTGCACAGGCTTAAGGAAAGCCATGCTACAGTCTTTATACATTTCTTCACAGTATGCAAACCATGATTATCATTCCGCTTAGCTGAGCTTGGTACTTTTAAGGTAATTTAAAAATTGTTCTCTCTAGAGGTTGATGGCACCTGTTTTTGATTTTTTTTGGGGGGGTTGGGTTTTTTTGCTTGCTTGGGGCACTTGATGGCTGCTGCTTCCTTTTAGCTTTGTTCACCCACTGTGAAAAATCTGAGTAAAACTGTTGAAAAAGTAAGATTCTCCTTTTCAGTTGTATGCAAATGACATCAAATTCAAGCCTTGGATAGCCTCAGTAAAAGTGCCAAGTCTCATCTTCTCTAGGTGATTCATCAGTGGAATCACAAGGACACCATAGATCTCCTTCACCAGGGGACCACCCATGTTCATTCTGAAAGATTTGTTTTATACCTAGAGCAATACAAACTAGACATTGCCTTTAATTACACTCCAAAAGAAGAGTTGATATCAAGTAAATACAACCTCTGACTAATCAGGAAGCTGAATTTGTATTATGAAGCATGGCTCAGACAGTCCTCTGCCTGCTAAAGTATCTGAAATCATGTCAGTTTTTAAACCTTTTTCTCCAGTGACAAGTTTGCAGTGTTTTGTCAAGATGAGCAATTTATCCAGACTGAGTGACAGTTCCTTCACAAAATCCATTATAAGTGCAAATATGAGAGTAACTGGGACTTGGGTTGCTAGGATGGTGTGCAACCAGGAGCTGTAATGTTTTGAAAAGAATTACTGTCTGTAATTGGAACAGAATGGATTAAATTAATTTTGGTGTGACTCCCTCAATATTAGTGGAATTGCACCTGTACAGCATTATATGAATAAAATCATTTGCTTTTCCTGTATATATTTCCCCAGTTGTATCTGAATTTGCAATGGAATAACCAAGCAGCAGGTTTTAATCCAATATCATCTTGTACCACAGACACTTAGAAATCCCTGAGGCCTTTGTAATTTGTTAAAGTCTCTGAAAAACAATGGTAACCGTTTTGTTTTTTAAAAATATATTCTTGCATAGATGAAAGGTTTTACTACCTATGTAATTTTTCAGGGATCCATTAAAAAACCCTTTCATTGCTCACCAATCTTGTTCCACATGGCTAAAGGATCTCAAAAATATCCAAAATCAGAAGCAAGTTGCAACTGCAGTATCCTCTAAGGTCATGTTTCATGAAGAATATCCTGGTAGCAAGAAGTATTACATTATTTTCCCAGAACAAGTAATCTTTTTCAGTCTCTAAATAAGTTCAGTTGCTTGCTGAGAAGAATGGTCTCCATGCCACAGTTATTTAAAAACTTGTCTTCACTCTGCTGCCCAGTAAATCAAGCAGTGGTAAGCAATCTAAAAGGGAAAACAAACAGTTTGTCCCTGCATACTGAAAGTGCAGTGTAAGCACCAAGCTGGTAAATTCTAGTGTCATTAATCTTTTTCTACAGAGCTTTCTGTCACTATCTCTGTGTTGGTGACACATACTCAAATCTGCACTGAGAATGAAGAACCACTTTGCATTGTTTTGAAATCTGTCTAGCTTCATAGTTGTAAGAATCCTCTTTTACCCTGGTAAAATCAAAACAACTGGATGATAGCAGATCACACATTTATCTAGTTGAATGTTTTTCACCCCTCCACCTCTCAATGTATCATAGTTTCCTTTTTGTCTACCTCAAAAAGTATGCACTAGGACTTAATACAAACTTACATTAAAGTCTGGCAAGGCTTCAAGCCAGACTTTATGAAAACAAAGGTACATCTGTTTAATTTCCATTTACTGTTTTCATACTTTTGTGCATTCTCTTTATGTTTTTGGCATTTATTTCTATTCGCTACTACCTAAAAGTAATACAAATTAATCTGCATTGTATCTAGCCTTTAATGTTCCCTTTACTAGTTAAAAGTATGTAAATAGTGTGATTATACATTAATTATAAAATGTAACATGTTCCTCAGCCCCCCATCAGTGAGTCTTGAAGAAAAGACCATTATTATTCTTACATACTAAAAACTGTACATTAAAAGATTTAAAGGCAAAGTAGCCAGGCTTCAGAAAAAATGAAAACTAATCATAACCTGGTAAACTAAGCCCATTCAGCAACTAAAGAAGGTAGTTTTCCTTTCTCAATTGTTATTTGCCAGCTTCACTGTGAAAAAGAACTAATTACATGCATAGTGTCAAATCTGTCCGTTAGACCAAAAGAACATCATCCTGGAAACAGAAGCATGTGTTGGTAGAGGGTAAATCCAAAAATTCTGAGATTATGGGTAGGCAGCACACCTTTCCTTAAGCTACCACCAGAGTCACCACTGCATCACCAGTACAATCAATGAATGAAATTCTTAATGAAAGACATTCCATGTGTAAAACTTGAGAATATCAGAAGTTAAATTTGATCCTCCATCTTCTAGAAAGATTAAAAACAAACAAAAAATTAAATAAATAAATTATTAACAGCATTTGACAAGATTTGCACTTTATTTTCTCTTTAAAAATGCTTATCTGTGGCATAGATTACTCAAAGTTAATACAGACAATAAATACAAAGACAACATAATAATTTATCTTCTTTCCACATGTCATGGTGAGTGCAAGGATAAAAACTTAAGAGAAGATTAAAAGGATCATCAAAAGCACCTTGCTCTTGAAGTGTTGTCCTGAAAGCAGGGTCCATTACCCAGTGTGCAAGAAGCCAATCCACACACAGAGTCAAGATATTTGCTTTAATATCCAATTCTGTGTAGAAGAGGAAGCAGGGTGGTGTTCCACAAAGCAAGCTCAGTTTCCTGAAACACAAGTGCTACTTTTATACTTAAAAAAGAGTGAGAAAGAACTTTATCTCTAATATTATTCTATCACTGGCACACACAATATTTCGACTAATCCCTCGTTTCCATTTTAAGTGGCAATGCTCAGGAATTTCACTATGCATGCTCAAAGAGTAAGGGGTTTGTTGTTAGTAGAGGTCCCTCCAGGCTGTGGGTGTGAATTTTAGTATACTAATGGCTAATTAATATATCAGTACGGTGATTTCAGTTACGTAATATGTCTTTTCCCAGTGCTCAAGGCTGTAACCAAGATAAGCTGTGTGAAGTGCTCCTTTCCATCCCTTTCAACTGTCCAGCATGTCTCTTGCAGGCCTGTCTCAAGGCCATGCTGTTGACTACTTAGGGAGTGTTTTTCTCTAATTGGAATCTGGTTTTGTCCAATTCCCACTGTTTCACTGTAATCTAGGCCCTTTTTTTATTCTTAGTGTCCCTTACGTTCTCTTTCTTTTTACCCAAATGTGATTTTTCCCCAAATTTTACTTACTTCAATTAATAAATGACACCACAAGGAGGCCACAGCAGAACCAAAGGACTAAGATTTCATTCTGCTTAACCTCCACTGTAGTTAACATTTTAATTTTAAATTAAAATATATTTATTTTATTGATATGTATTTAAGACGTGATTGTTGTGCACTGCAATCTTTGTTGTTTTAATATGGTAAAAGAGAGAGAATAAAATAAACTGATGATATCACACACCATAAAATAAATCATTAGGGAATTATGGCATATATCTATGGTGAGATGCAAGATACTACTTAAAAATGTCACTCTTTAACAATGACATGTTGAAATAACTGCAGCTAGAAAAATGTTTCAGTGAAGCTGAATTATAATGGTTCATTGTGCTTTATGACATCTCTTTGTAGAACATCATTCCAAAGAAAGGATAATGTTTTTTCATTGTTATTGTGTTCCTTTTTTTCCTTAAATGAGGTCTTATAGTGTGAAAGAATTTTAAATCAGTGACTTGGATTGAATGTTAAATCCCACCATTGGTGGAGCTTGGTACCAAAGCCAAAGTGCATGATCAAAAATAGTGCAGCTACACAGATATTTAGGTGTGTTTTGACTACATGCTTGACTTGTAGCCAGTTGTAAAGTCTGCTCACAGGTTCATGTGTGCTTTTGTCCTATACTAGTGCATGAAACTGAAACCTAGAGAGAGTAAAATGGAGTCTTTACCAAGCTAAAATAGTACATCTGGGTTAGGGATGATGTCGCCTTTAGTTGGCTGTCTGATTTTCTTCTGGACTCTTCTCTCCAACTACACACTTTGACACACTCTCATGCCACATCCCACTGCATGCATCCCCCAACATTTACTCTGTTTACTTAACACAAACATTAACAAACATACTTAAACAACATTTACTTAAGCTCATTGTAAAATGTCTTTCCCACTCTTCTGTGTTACACTGGAGTCAATTAAGTGATATGTTGCATGCTGTGAGCTAGTAAGTCCTGCAGGTATTATCGATCTTTGTGCAAGCTGAAACCCATAGGAAATCCCACCTACAGTGTGGCCAAAACAGTCCTGATCCACCAAGACAGTGTGTGTGATTAACAGCTAAAATCCATACACACAGGGATGCACAGAGGTTCAGTCGCAGGCAGTGCAACCTCAACAGCTTAGAGAAATGGACCCTTGATCTGGCTTCTCCCAGGTCATCCCAGGAGGGTGTCTGCCTCGTGGGCTGGGCACAACACTCATGAGGACGAGACAGCTTTGCAGAACACCTTACGGGTTGCAAGTGCCTATGGGGAATACGTGTCCAACCAAAATCCTGGCTACACCTGCAGATGTGCAGCTGTGGCAGGCTCACCTCTATCAGTCTTCCAGATTTGGCAAGTCCAAAAAAACTTTTTATTAAAATAGCATAATTAATACATAAAACACCTTGAATTTTCAACAAACACTACTCTAAACAGCTTGCTGTAGATTTCTACAATGAATTATTACAGCAGTGTTTATGGGATGTTTGCAATTTTACTGCCTAACCTGGGGACAGTCCAGAATTTTATCCAATAACCTGTAAGAAAGTGTACTTTTTTTTTTCCTGATTAAAAAATTTTCCATATATCTTCAAGACCGGTAAAGTACCATAAATAATTGATAGCTATGATCAGCCTATATACCCCTTAAAGATATCAAATGTCAAGGTACATCTCTAGGAGCAACAAACGCTCTAAGGTCAGCCTTCAGTGTGAATGTACAGTGTGATAGTACAGTTTGGAAAGAGGTAAATTTGAAATGGAGTTTGGGATACTGGAAGATGAAAAGATCAAGGCAAATCTCTCAGTGCAATGTGGCAGTGAAAACAGTAAATGCCATTCCTAGGCTGCATTACACGAAAGAGCTAATGCTAAATCAGCCAGAAAGCAGATTAGAAAATGGGTCTCCCACACCTGAAATGAGTTTTCCAACTGCATGTTATTCTAAAATAAGTCTCCTTGAATCTTTGTTATTGGAATGAAATTATTTCTGAGACAGAGTACAAATGATTGGAGCCTCCAAGGCTGTCTGACGCTGAATTGTAAGGGAGTTTATCAGCATTTCCACATTACTGTATTGAATGTTTAAATATTCATGAACTGTAGAACAGTGTCAACAGAGAACACACAGAACATCTCTTACATGTGCAGACTGTGTACCTCATACCTTCTGATAAATAGGAGTTGTGGTTTCATGTTTCCTCAGGCAGAAATGACACTGCAGCTAGCTAAGAATTTTTGTTCCTAACACATAGTTAAAAATAGGACGTCACATCCTGTACTGTCAATCTAACCCCTGTTAGAGATTAGTATTATTTTACTTAAAATCTTTGTATTCAAATTGTGTAGGTAAATTGTTCTGAGATAACCAAACTTTTATCCAGTGAATTAAAAATATTTTTTATTACCTCTGCTTGGAAGATGATGTTGTCATTTGTGAGACCATCACAGGAAAACTGTCTTTCTCCAATTATAAGACAGATCCAAGAGTGATCATTGTCCTTGAAAAACACATTTTCTTGTGAGAAACTGAGAGAAGCTCCACCTACTTACATCAGCAAACATTATGAGATAACTGACCCAGATTACTGATTTTTACATGATACATAGACAGTGATGATATAGAGCACTCTATAATTCAGAAAAGGTGTTAAGAGAATTTAATGGGTGAAAGAGAAGCTAGACAAATAAAAAAAGAAGTTAGGGAAGATGTTGAAAAGCTGACATATTTTTCCTGTCCACGTTTGTAACAGCTTTGAAAGGAATATGACACATACTCTGTCACCTGGGGACTTTGATTCAAACTTGTTCTATTTCAGGCACAAGTTACTGACCTTGATACCAACATTGCTTGTTAAAACTCTGTGCCCAGTACTATGCAGGAAATCAGTTTTGATAAAGGTAGGTCTCCTGGCCTTAAAACCTGAAATCTAAGCTCACTTCAAATTAGCAAGGCAGTAATGTTCTTACATGCCAGGAGGACTTTATTTAATTGAAAGATCTTCAGTGTTATGATTTTTCTTTTACTGTTAAGGTCGATCAGGGTACTGTATCTTCACCATGAGGGTAGGAAGGCACTGGAATAGGTTGCCCAGGGAGGCTGTGGAAGCCCCCTCCCTGGAGGTGTTTAAGGCCAGGTTGGATGAGGCTTTGTGCAGCCTGGTCTAGTATGAGGTGTCCCTGTTCATAGCAGGGAGGAGACCTGATGATCTTTAAGGCACCTCCAACCTTAACCATTCTATGATTCTGTGATCTTCCTTGCTGTGTGTGGAATTGAATTGAATGATCATGACTGCTATTAGTATTTGGGGACTATACCAGAAATAGTTATGTTATGTGAAAAGTAATGACAAATTGACATATACTCTGTCCTAGAAAACGAAGTGTCTGTGAGGCTCAGATTCTTGAATGAGCTGCAATTCATTCAACTCACAGTCTGTTTAATTAATGAAATTTAAGGAAATGCTTGACTATCCACCTTGGCAAAACAAAATAATGTTTGCCTTCCTTTAATCCTTGGTCCCTCAGCAATAACTTTTTATTATATGTTTTGTGATAGTTTTAAATAGTTACAAATTGAAGGCTCTGTTAGTATCATTCCTGTGGTTCATACTAATAAATGTCCTTTGTGGAAATTGAAGTTGATTTATCACCTCCTGAACACTGAAGAATGTATTGATTGCTGAGCAAAAAAGAAGAAATATTCTTCATGTAAGGGTTGTGATGGGCTATGTCCAGTTTATTTACTTGCCGGTGTAATTGAGTCCACCCTTAGTAAGATGATATCAAGTCGGGGGGGGAGTGTTGATCTGTCGGAGGGTAGGAAGAGGCTGCAGGGGGATCTGGACAGGCTGGGTCGATGGTCTGAGGCCAACGGCATGAAATTCAACAAGACCAAGTGCAGGGTCCTGCACTTTGGCCACAATAACCCCAGGCAGCACTACAGGCTGGGGGAAGAGTGGCTGGAGAGCAGCCCAGCAGAGAGGGACCTGGGAGTGCTGGTGGACAGCTGGTTGAACATGAGCCAGCAGTGTGCCCAGGTGGCCCGGAAGGCCAATGGCATCCTGGCTTGTATCAGGAATAGTGTGGCCAGCAGGAGTAGGGATGTCATTCTCCCCCTGTACACAGCACTGGTGAGGCCTCACCTTGAGTCCTGTGTACAGTTCTGGGCCCCTCACTTCAAGAAGGATATTAGGGAGCTGGAGCAGGTCCAGAGGAGAGCAACGAGACTGGTGAAGGGACTAGAGGGAAAGTCTTGTAGGGATAGGCTGAGGGAGCTGGGGTTGTTTAGCCTGCAGAAGAGGAGACTCAGGGGGGACCTTATCACTCTCTTCAACTACCTGAAGGGAGGTTGTAGTCAGGTGGGTGATGGGCTCTTCTCTCAGGCAACTAGTGACGAGACAAGAGGGCATGGCCTGAAGCTGTTCCAAGGGAGGTTTAGGTTGGATATTAGGAAGTACTTCCTCATGGAGAGGGTGATTGAACATTGGAATGGACTGCTCAGGGAAGTGGTGGAGGCACCGTCCCTGGATGTGTTCAAGGAAAGGCTGGATGTGACACTTAGTGCCATAGTCTAGCTGATGTGGTAGTGCTAGGTCATAGGCTGGACTTGATGATCTTAAAGGTCTTTTCCAGCCTTGGTGATTCTGTGATTCTGTGATTCTGTGAATGCATGAAACATATTTAGGTAACAGAAGGATTTTAACACAGAACATAACTGCAGCAAAAAATATTAAGTTTATGAGTAAAAAAATGTTATTTTGAAATTATTTGATTCACAGTTGAGAAGACTGAAGGTCTACATGTCTGGCTGTAATCTTGAGGTATGAGTATGTGAGGCACAGTACACTTTTTGTTTTAAAACAGGAACATGAGGGATTTTTCTTTATTTTTAACCAAAATACACGTGCTCAGGAAGCCTTAAATTTCTTCTTTCCCTTTCTTTCCCTTCTAAGATACCTATCCTCTGGGACAAAATTCAGTTGCTGGTCTTTTTCCATCAAAGTCATGAATATTTTTTGATAATAGTAAATGTTGACTCACAGCTGATGGAATCACCAACTCAGCTAAATTGTATCCCATGCTATTTATTTATTAATCTTTCTCTTTTAATTATTAATGATCTTACAATTGTACTAAGCAAAACAATTTAAAAAGTGATGGAAATTATCCAATCAAGCATATCACAAATAGCTGGACCAGTGAAAGAAAATATCTCATCAGGGCAATGTAATGGCAGATGAGCATTAATTTTTGTTAATTAAAATCAAATCAAGTTGTGGCTCTGCCAATAACCACCACCAAGGTACTGGGGCATAAGAAAAGAAGCAAATACTGCAGAACTCAGAAAACTATTTTACTTACTGTGGTCATATGCAAAGGACTATTAGAATCCTTTTCCATAAGTACATCCTGGTTTTGACTTTATGAGACCATACTTTTCAATGCATCAGATTCAATGCAGTTAATTAATTAACTTTAATGAGTCAGTTGCATAATAAATGAATACAGATTGGACATTTAAAAGGTATCCTTTAAGAATTCATTTTACAATGCAAAGTAGCTCTAGAGTTTGTGGAATGTCCTAGAAAATTTAATAGAGATAAAATGAACTGGGTTTTACATAGATAAATGGCTCCTGGAGATTACAAAATTTATTATTATATTGTTTTTGTGTAAGTGACAATTTTTAAACCTCCATTCAGACTTTTAATTTTAACTTTTTCAAATGATAATAATAAGCAGCAGATGACACCAAGCTGTGTGGTGTGTTTGGCACATTGAAGGGAAGTGATGCTATTCAGAGGGATCTTGAAAGGCTTGAGAGGTGAGCTCATGTCAACCTCATAAAGTTCAACAAGGCCAAATGCAAGCTCCTGCACCTGGGTCAGGGCAATCCCAAGCACAAATACAGGCTGGGTGGAGACTGAATTTAGAACATCCCTGAGGATAAGGACTTGGGGGTGTTGGTTGATGAGAAGCTCAACATGAGCCAGAAATGTGCACTTGCAGCCCAGAAAGCCAACCATATCCTGAACTGTATCAAAAGAAGCATGGCCAGCAGGTCAAGGGAGGTGATTCTCCCTCTCTACTCTGCTCTTGTGAGACTCCACCTGGAGTACTGTGTCCAGTTCTGGAGCCCCCAAGGCAAGAAAGCTCTTGGAATGAGTCCAGAGGAGAGCCAAAAAGATGACCAGAGGGCTGGAGCACCTCTCCTGTGAAGACAGGCTGAGAGAGTTGGGCTTGTTCCGCCTGGAGAAGAGAAGGCTCCGGGGAGATCTTAGAGCACCCTTCTAGTACCTGAAGGGGCTACAGGAAAGCTGGAGATGGACTTTTTACAAGGATATGTAGTGATAGGAAAAGGGATAATGGTTTCAGACTGAAAGGGGGTATATATAGATTGGATAATATGAAGCAATTTTTTCCTGTGAGGGCAATGAGACACTAGCACAGGTTGCCCAGAGAAGCTGTAGAAGCCCCCTTGTTGGAACTGTTCAAGGCCAGGTTGGATGGGGCTTTGAACAACCTAGTGAGAGGTGTCCCTGACCAAGGCAGGAGAGTTAGAATTAGGTGATCCTTATGGTTCCTTCCAACACAAACCACTCTGTGATTCTATGATTGTGTCAATTAAAATGTATAGGGCATTTTCATAAGGTTTTTACTATTACATAATATGGTCAAGTGCTGTTAAATAAGTAGCTAATAATTCATAACATAACACTGCCTCACTTATTTGAAAGAATAATCTGTTATTTCTGTTTGACAAGCCAAATAGGAAACTTTTTAATCTGAGCCTTTTTAAAGATCTGTAAGTCAAAATCATCAAAGTATCCACCTACTCTCAGTTAAACTGTACTTTTGCATATTTGTTTTTTCAAGGTGTTTGCCCATGCAAAGAAATGTAAAGCCATAAACCTCTGGGCCTGTAAGGACTGGTTGTGCCATGACTAAGATAACATGACCATGCAAAGGATTCCAGGAAGAAAAGAAATCTCATGCTAATCACATACTAGTTTCCAGAAGCAGCCTTTTCAATGCTCAGATTTGAATCTAATTGGCACACTTGCATTAAAAAAAGTTAGTATAGATAATAAGTAATATTTTTGATACTTAATGTTTAAATCCTTGGAACTTCTGTAGATGTGTAACATTTTGCCTCATCCTGCATTATAGAATATTACAACTTTTCCAAATTTTGTGTAACAATTCTTTATATATTTGCATTAAACCACAAGCAGCTAATAAGCTTAAGCATTTTGCAAGAGGAAGATGTAATATATACACTCCCTCCATTCCTTCCTTAACAACATCACCAGTATTTTAAACCAAACTTGAACTACTTAAAAAAAAAAAGTTTAATTTTGCACTCTGATCCTTTCCTAGATCAAGAAATACACTCTACTGAAAAGAGATGTTTGTAGAGGAAAAAACAAGCTTTGAGTCTTTCATACCTTTGGGGAGCTTTTTAATGTAGATAAGGAAGTTGTCTCTTTTTTGCCAGATTTTAAAAGAAACTGTTTCCAAATTGTCAAAGCAGCATGCTTTATGAAATGCATACAGGAAATATCCTCAAGACTGAGTACTTCTGCAAGGAAGTCACTGCTACAATTTATTGTGGACAGGATGTAAATGTAATCTAGTCAACGAGCTAGTCAGACTTATCAACTGTAGAAGATTAGGCACATGGGAATCTTTGAGGAAATCAGAGACCTTAATTTCTACAGAGATTAGTGGTTGATTGACTTCTTAACTGAACCAAACTTCATGTGAACTCTTATTTTCCTGAAGCCTTTTTCCACTGCAACTCTTCCAGCTCCTCCAATACCTTTTGTTAATTTTCTCAGTATTCCTAGCTTCCATCTACATAAATAATCTCACCAGTGAATAAAGAGACATTAGCTTTTGGCTGGTGCTCTGTGTATTTCCTGGACATTGTACCCTCATTGCTGATGGGCTCATGGGTTCTGAGACTGCAGCTCTAGGTATGTTAGGCTGCATTTGTGTACCTTGTGCAGGGCTGTCACATATATCAGTCCTTTAGTCATTGGAACAAAAGATAAGTGAGAAGAATGGATAGATACAAGTAGACTACATGACTGTATAAATTTTATTTTCTTAGGTTAAAAAGCTAACATTTAATATTGTTAAAGTGTTCTGATACTTCCAAAGATAGGTAGCAGCTAACAGGCACAATTTGAGAACTACATTTTTATATAGAATCATCTACGTTACACGTAAGTCCCCACAAGGTCTTTGTTTTGAGACAGATACTCAGCTTTTTCTAGGAATGTGCTCTAAGGCTTTTATGGATGTTAAGAAATTTCTCACTGTTTGTAGTACTGCTTCACTTTCACTTATGTCAGTGAATATGGACATGTTAGAATACAAAAAGACAACAGCCCTCACTAATACGTGACCTGCATAAGGCCAGACTTTACATCACTTAAAGGCCTGATTCTTTCTAGTGATGTATTTCCAGAACTGCCTGTATTATTATTGAAAAAGTGGCTGCAACGGTCTGTGTAGTGTTTGCTGTAAAGTGTATTATGGATATTAGTAAATTCTGAGCTATTGAAACTATGTGGGAATGAGACTGATAACGAGGATGAGGCAGGTCGAGGTCTAAGGATCCTTGTTTTACAGTGAGTGATTAATAAGATTTTTTAATTCAAATGTAGATGCCCACAACAGGCATTCAGGGGAAACAACCATGAATCATGTTCTTATTCAGATGACTACACAGGTATGTTAGCAGTGCAATGATAATCACTGTTTTGTTAAACTTAATGCAAAAGAATCTGGATTACTTCTTTAATCCACAACAATCCCAGGAAAATAATAAACAGAAGGTATTTCCTGTACTGAATGAAAAGCAGTTCTTCCTACCTTTAGGAGACTAAGTGTGAGTATGTCTATACCTATATAGTTTCTTGGCAGAATTTTAAAATAGAGAAACAAACCTCTTAAAGTTTATATGTTTCCTGACACTTACCATTTTTATTCTTTAATGTGAGCTTTTAAAGCTCTATTAAAAGTACATAGTTAAGAGAAAATTTTAATAGAATGGAAAAAATGTCAGAGGAAATCACAAGAGTGAACTGCTGGAACAGAAACAACTTGATGAAGGTGATCACCCTTCCAGGATTTCATTATTAGCAGAATAGCTATCATAGTGGCTGCTACGGCTATAAGGAATCCAAATTACATCCCTGCATGTTTCCACCATGAAAGTCAACCTTAAAACCCATGACAGGATGAACATAAATAGAAGTGCATGAACTCAATGAATGTAATCTTTCCTGAATTACCTCCAGTGTTGTCCTCCATATTTTGGGGTAAGTTTTTTCCTGATTTATCATCAAACAGATGGAGGAACACCTCCATCTATTTGTTGGTGCAACAAAATGTTGTTTTTTTATTTTATTTTTCTTAATCCAAAACATTAAGTAAGATCTCTGTGAGTTTCAAGATTTTTTATCATCGTATTTTGATTTTTATATTATGATAGCTCTAGCCAGTGAACAATAATATGTTTCTTTACCTTGAAACATAAATAAAACTACTAGTGCACAGGAATTAAATCTATACTAAAATACTAAAGGAACTCTATTCCCTAGCCCTGGAACCAGTAGCAAATTCTGGCTACTTATGTAATATTAAACTTCCTTAGCGTTTTATACAAGGTGGCCCCAAATAGATGGCACGCTGGGAAAGATTCCTGGTCTGCTACTTAGTTTGAGATGCCTAGAATCACCACTTACTGTTCCAGGAGATGGAGGGGAGAAAAAAAAAAAAAAAAGCCTGCCCTAAAATTGAGTTTCTGTTTAGCATTAGTTAGTTTATTTACATAGATACAATCAATTTTTTTTTTCCTGAAAACTATTTCTTTATGGCACCCAGAAAGAGAGAATGGAGTGTTTTGTGTGTGAATTAAAGTTGTTAGCAATGACCATCAAGGTCTACTTGTGAAATGAAGAAGAGGTTAAGATTCTCATCAGAAATTCTTTGTTCATTTGTCAGTTTTCTCATTGACTTTGAAGAAACCACTTCATCACTCCATGCTTAGTTTCCCCACCTGTAAAACACAGTTAATACTTCTGCTTTTTCATTTCAGGCCCTATGCAACTCTCACAGCACTAAATGATAAAACTCTCAAATGCACCAACAGGGACACAAAAGCTGTTGTATATTGAACATTTGTGAGATGCCAACAGCCAGCTCCAGAAAGCCTTTATTTCTGTAGCAGTTTTATTTTTACCATTACAGAAATAACAACAATAATATTGTTCACAATGACCACAGGTGATTTTTCAACACGATTTTTAAATACAATAGATTCTCAATCCCTAAGGAAGGGAAAAAGCCCTGCTCTGTAAAAGACAAAATTTGTGTACAAATGCAGGGACAACATCAGAAGAAAATTAAACCCCTCTCAAGAGAGGAGAGCAACAATAGAAAACTTGCAAGCATGTAAGAAAAAGAGAAAATTTCCTTTCAAACAAATAGGAGTTCAGAGAGTGGAAAAATACGATCTCATCACACTGAAAAAGACTTGCCAAAGAATTTCAAGAAGCCAGAACTTGAAAAGCATCCTCACTGGATGGTCTTCCTCCCTTGGTTACTGCTGTGTAGCATCAAAGGAAAATTCAGCCCAGGACCCAAGGATATTCGTTACCAACTGTATGAAATATGAGCGCAAGGGAAGATTGCTAAGAAGGTTTCATATTTCAGTGGCTTCTGTGAAATGTTCCTAATTTCCAAATTGTGTGCTTAGATCTAAATAATTTATATCCCCAATAAGATTAGATCCCCAATTTAGATTACCCAAATAATTTATATTTTTGAGAACAAAGGTCTGATCCTACACCTTAATTTTACACTAAGTTTGCAGTTTTGCTTTGTGTTCCTCCCCTAAAATCTATGATCAATCCAAGTAATATTGTTCAGGGCTGGAAGGGTCAAAGAAGTCTATGATAACATAGGAACAACATTATTAGAAACTGGTCATTTCTGGAGATCAGAAGATACGTAAAAAGAATGTGCATGTTAAGGAAATTAAAACTAGGAAATTTTAAATAAATCACTGGTTGGATAAATGAATTAAAAATTTTAATATTCAGATATGGAGGAAACAACCTCATAAATTAAAACATATGGAGAATAGAGACTAAAACCAGTACATATAAAGACAATATTAATTACATAGGATATGAAGAAAAAGAAGGCTAATGTAATAGAATTAGCTGACAAAAACTACAGAAATTCTAAAAAAAAAGAAAACTGAAAGCTAATAAAAACATCTAAAAACTTATTTTAAAGGCAAGAAATATTGCATTATTTGACATGAAAGACACTGTCAAGACTGTTTGTTGCATTTACTGAGCCCAAACAGATATAAAGAACAGACGATGGTAGAAATTAATTTAAAAACCTAGAATGATTTCATAATTGGTCATTTTAAATTGGACAGAGTTATTATAAATGCTACCCTATAACTGGTGAGAGTGCAGAACTGTCATCCATTCTAATGATGAAGATGCAGAGAAGACAAGTAAATCCTACAGTCATGAGTTATCAGAGGGATAACAGACAAACCAAATAAACACATGATTTTGCCTATAAAGCAGAGGATGAGCGTGAAAGCAAACATATATTCTAAGCTGTCAATATGGACATTAAAATCATATAAGATTAATAGTCTCAGGGATTCCAGAGCCAACTGAGAAAGAAAATCCATAAATTCATTAAAGAACCTCTGGTAGCACTTGGAAGTCTATAAATTCATTGTGAAGGTTACAAAAGTAATATGTGAATTAAAAAGATAGAAGACACAGAAGGCTAGTGACATGTTCATTCTTCAGGAAGAATGGAAGGATCTTTGGTGCTGTATCTGCTTTACTCCTTTGTAAATTGAATGCACAATGTGTGTAACTCCAATACAGTCAAGTCTGATGTTGGCTTATGAGGTAGATTTTTGATTCTGCCAAGTATTAAAGCACTAATAGTATATTGAACCCAGGCTGCATTTAGAAAAAAGCAAGTAATATAGTGCAATTTAAATATCTGCTTAAGCATGCTGTAGTATACCAGTGCATTTCTGTGTCAGAACGTAGCAGAAGAGGCAAATGCAAGAAAATGTAAAGTTGTGATAATCTGTGTATTTCAGAATGCTCTGGTTATAATTGTCTGCTCTGAGGTTAAACTTGGAAGAGGACTTAGCTCTATCAAGTTTGAATTTAGCTTTGAATTTTCTTGGAAGGAGTAACAGAATTTTAACTCCCCTAATTAATACAAAGCAGAAATGAGACCATGTGCTGACCTTCTAGTTCTGGTACTGCTAGTTAAGTAATTTTTTTCAGTGGAAGAATCCCTCTTCCAAGGCTGGAAATATTTGTTTTTAATCATTCATCCAAGAACTTGAATGTCAGGTGTCATACTAAGAGACACTTGAACCGTTATTCAGAATTTGTTTCTTCATGTCCACAGAAGAAGAAAACAACTTATGTTCTTGACTAGTCATTGAATCATGTCATAACAGCATTATTTCTGTGGGGAATTTGACAGAAGAGGTCAAGCACCTCATCTTGAATATTTATTTACCATAAGAAAATGCAACATAAAACTTTAAAGGGAAGACTCCAATCCTAGAAGATAAAGATAGCATCACAGGCACATTAAATCTGTTAAAAATTAGGTTGTATGATACTTATATCTGTAATATTACTGCCAGCCTGATTTCTTGCTTATATATTATATGGTCTTCAAAATGTACCCTGTTTGAAATAAAATATCCTATTTTGGGTCCTGACCTGTAAGTCATTCACAACACATCAGCTAATAATGAAGTGTGACAGCAGCTAATATATAACATGGAAAACTCATAATAAGCTTTTGTTACCTGGAAATCACCCAGATGACTAGAAATGTTAGGTAAATAAATGCATGGATTGCCCAAAATTGAGGCATTAATTGATATAGGAGTAGAGCTTAATCTGTAGCCTTTAAGTGGCAGAATCTGTACCATAGCTGTGTTGAATGGGTGGGTAGGTAGATACTGCGTAGAAAGATGTGAGTGAATCCTACATATCTGAATATCTCTGATATATAAATATTTCCCAGCAAAAAAAAAAGAAAAAAAAAGGTGTATAAGTGTTATAGTTCACACTTCTTTCATTACTGAAGGGACTTAATTCTTTTAATTAGATACAAAACTATGCTGAGTTTTGCTTCTGTATGCAAAAGAAAAAAAAAAAAAAAGGATAAAAACAAACAAACAAGAAAAAAAAAACACCGCAAAGACAACATAAAAAATCTATGACACTAATCTTAAGGAAAAAATGTGATGTGATCCTGATGTTATGTAACATATTCTCTAGTGATACGTTTACCTTAGGTTGTTTTTTTTTAACAGTGTCCGGAAAGCTTTGTGATATTTTTGCTTTTGTTAATTAGCTAGTGATCACAAGGCAGGCAATGTTTAGGAAACAAAGTTCTGCTGTCCACCTACAGTAATTCATGGAGTCACCCTTGGTTTTAATTCTCCTAAGAGTGTATGCTAAGAAATCAACACAATTAGGCAGAAAAGTAAAACTCCTTTTATGTAGTGAAATGTTACCGAAGTGCACGTGCTAGGACAAACTGTATCATACTGGGAACCATCCAGCTTCAGTAATACCAGTACTTGAGGATGAAAAATCAATTATTTTGAGTGGTCTCAGATTTCAGGCTTTATAAAGAGCTCTGCACTTCCATGCCTAGTAATGTAAAGCCATTGCCAATGGCAGTGCTTAGCCTATAATCACAATTTCAGTGAGGAAAACAAAAAAAACACTGAACAGACTAGCTGTAACAGAAAGGACAAAAAGAGAAGGGAAAAAAAAAAAAAGCTAAGAAAAATATTATAAGCCAGGAACTTTCCCATTAGAGATCATTACATAAAATTTCTGGGGAAATAACAACCCTTAAAATTTTTACATCTTTACAGATTCTTCTGTAAAATTTTTTTTTTTCCTTTTTTTTTTTTTTTTGGAAAAGGTGATTCGGTCACTTTACTGGAAGTAAAGCATGACTGCTCATGCCCTAAAAGTTTGAAGAATTGGAGTAATAGAAACAGGGGACTGTTTTCTTTCTATCTTTTGTACTCTACTAAGTGTCTTACAGTCAAAAAGAAAGGAAAATCTGGATGTCTCCTTTCTTCTTCAGTATATTTTTCCTCAGATGTTAAAACTGTGTAGATTAATATTTTATGGCTCTAATGCAAAATTTGTTTTTCATCTCTTTGAGTTAAAACCTCTTTTTCAGTCTTGGTTGTTGCTAGCAACTGTGGCTTGGATGCTGTCTTCGTTATACTTCTAATCTCTTACGCTACTTGTGACGAGAAAATATTGTCACAAAACTATCCTGTGATTGATGCTGAAGTTCTGGGCATTTCTTGTCAATAATTGCTGGCAAAGCTGGGAAGTGTCTACTGTAGTGAGGATTTTCCCTTTAGTTCACAAGTCCAAAACTGTGGTCAGGCTTAAAGTCCCAACTGACCTTCCAGTGGATTGGGGTATGGCTATACCTTCCACAGTCCCTTAGTTACAGAGGAAGAGACATTAGGAAAGAAAAAGGGTGTGAAACAAGAGTTCGAACCTGGAATTCCCAAATCCAGTGGCCATGTAGTCACACTTTTTCTCAGCCCCGATCAGAATTTAAATATTTATGTGACAGTGGAATACCTCCAACAGGCATGATTAGCAAATAATTAGCTTGGTGATATCCTTCATGGATGCTATGTTCTCATAGAATTATTTGTTTTTCAAAAATCCACATCTGAAAACCTGAAAATGAAAACCTGTGGGTTTGGATTAATTTTTTTTGGCCAGATCTAATACCGTTGTGTCATGCTATAGCTACTGCTGTTGAAATTCTTGTTCCATGAGCATAGACTATATTAGACACAGAAGTACCATCAAGGTTTGCGTGAGAGTCATCTGGCATGCTGAGGCAATGAGGCATAAGTGGAAACAGAAACTCCAATTGCCTATATCACATCCCTGGGGTGTTGTGAGGCAAAGCACAGCTAAGCCATGCTTCCAACACCTCACATCTCAGGCGTATGTTATCTAATTATCTCATGGCAACCACTGCTTTAGGGCTCTCCCTCTGCTATTAGGAAACACTACGATGGTAGGTGGAAGAAGTTATTTTTGGAAGTGGAGGAAGAAGTTGTTTAGAAGAGAGAATTACTGTAATCAGTTCATTGTGTTGCTAAGTTGGAAGTAAGAGACAAAACATTGTTCCAACTTTGTTGGTTACCGTAGCTGTTCAGGAAAAAATGCTTCAGACTCACAATTTCTTCAATATTTCAGCAAATTCAGATTAAATTTTCTTGTAGAAGACTAAAAATGATTAGGTGTCATAAGAAATGGAACAAACTGCTGTAGGGTAAGTTCACAAAGTAAGCCTTGTAACTGATTTAGGGCTCACTAACTTTTCCTACACTCTCACTGTGCTACAACTGATGCAACTAGCTCCACTCTCCACAGTACAGTAGGTTCTGTACTATGCAACATTTACTGCTGTAAGATGACATATTTTACCAGAGTAACGGTGCTTGTTATCCACATAACATCAACAGCTACAGTCTTGCTGTGGCAATGTGATCAAATTATGAAAGTCCACACAGACTTCTGGCAAAGGGCATTTATAAAACACTGAGGCAGGGGCAGAACAGGTTGGGACTGGAAGAAATGAACATGGGAGCTCAGTCTTGCCTTAAATTGAAGAGAAGCAGATGGTGAGAGTTGTTTGCTACTTCTGCAAGGCTTCTGGGCAATGTCATTGTGAAATATGCAGGGTGCAGACTACAGCTTGGCACCCATATAGACATAGGCCCACTTTGAAGTCAGTGTCCCAGAGACTTTATGGTGGTAGTGGTATTCCCTGTTTACTCCCTTAGCCAGTAAAAAGTCATGTTTCTTCCCCTACCACATGCAGCGGAGTTACTGGAAGAGGAAGCACACTCTCAGCTCAGATGGCACAGCACAAAATCCAGCATCCTGGCCTAAAGACAGTTCTATTGGCATTTTGATAAGATCCTGACTTTCAACAGAGGTAAGATGAAGTAGAGACATTGTCTCTTTCAGGACAACTTTGCTTTACGGTGGCAGAGAGGTGAAGCTGACAGTAACCTTAAATCATCTTTAAAGATAATTTGCCATAGATCCTCAAAAATTGATCTAAGTTCTGTAGCTGGGATAACTGTGAAATATTGTTATAATGTTACAAGTTTTCACATTACCCACCATTTTTCCCCCCACTTTTGTTAATGGTAATATAACATGTCCCTAGGAAGTCTAGATTTAAATTAAATTTGGCTCTGTGTTTTCATAGTCTAATAATTTCTTTCTTTGTGGATATTCAGTAATAACTGATCTTAATGAAATTTAGATTATTGCTTTGGGGGTGAAATCTTCAAATACTCTGCCTATTTCTCCATTCAATTAGGTGGATAACCTATTGTTGGCCTCTTGCTAAAACAAGGAAAAATGTCAGAGATAACAAGCTTTAGAAAAGTTTTAGTCAGCAAAGCTTCAAATAGACCATTTCTTCATTTGCTTGAGTATTCCTGTCTTCTGTTAAAACCCATTGAACCTTTGGGATCCAGTGACTATCTATAAATTGCATGCTGATGTAGCACTCTTAGCTACAGCTCAGGAGAGTTTCTGAATCTGATTAGAAATCTAAACTTTTGTTTTCACACAACTACAGAATATGCATCTTCAAATCCCTGCTCAGATTCAAATTCCTGTTACAGCACGGAACAGCCATGAGGAAGAATGCAGGAGGCCCCTTGTTATCATGGAGCTAAGTATGATATACATGATGTAGAAGCTGTTGACATTCCTTTTTTTCATTTCCATGCTCAATAATAATGCATGACAAGATTTAGACTGGCACAAGTATATTGTCTGTCAAAGGCACTTCAAGATTTTATTTGGCTCTTAGTCAGCTCACATTACTCCAGGCTGTTTGATTCACAGAGCACAAAGCAACTTAACACTGTTGCTATTAATGTTCAAACTGCACTGAAAACACTTCATTAAACAGCCTACTGCAGTGTAATTGTTTAATAATATTTTGATTAGGTTGTTTAGTAGACAAACCTTTCTGTAAAACATTTTATTTTCTGTCATGCGACTCTTTGGGAAAAGGCAATATCAAAATGTTCAGGATAATTATATTAAAAAAAAAAAAAGAGAAATAGTCAGAAAGGCTCAATAATTCTTTTTATATTTTTAGTCGCCTTTTTTGTTGTTTGGTTGTTTTTCTCCACAGTATTTATGAAACCTATTAAACTTCAGTTACTTCTAAGGAAGATCTATTTCAAGTCATGATGAAAGAAGTGTAAACACAAACTTCTTCAAATGCAGACAACAAATCATCCAACTGATCTATCATATTCATTGTCCTTCCAGTAATAATGTGTAGGGCATTTGCCAATGTCTTCAGGCCTGGCAGATTCTTATAGAAATTATGGTCTTCTTCATGCTTTTAAAATAGGACAGGTCTCCAGTTTTCCCTTTGAATAGATATTTTAATAGATATTGACATAACAATAACAAAAGTACCTGACAAGTCTTACGATTGCTAGCAATTTCCCAGAAACTGCATGAAAGATGAAGAGAAAAAAATATGAGATTATGAGAAAAAGCTTATTTTACAAGAGGGAACTGAAAATCTTGATTTGGTTAGTCTGGCAAAGGGTGTAAGAAGATACGACTGCCTTGTGTAAAGTACATGGAATATAAACAGCAGATAGGCCAGGCTGGCACAGGAACTAGTGGATATACACTGGGCAGCAACGAGCTGAGAATGAGAATAGATACACTTCAGTAAAGCATAGATTTGTGGTATACATCCAGTAAGTCCAGTAGGGACAAATAATCTAATCTGTTTTTTGAGAGCTGCAAATTTAGGGGAGATGATTGTAGGACATGGTGCCTGTGACAGCAAGGTAATGAACATGATGACCTAAAACATTCTTTTCTTCCTGTATTTCAACAAAAGCCAGGCTAAAGCATGTTCAGGGGTTACCAGTTGTTGAGCTACAAAGACTTTACACATAAATCATAGAAGACAATTATCAGGAAACTATATCCCTGACATCTCTAGAAACATTTTATTTAGATCACAGATGGAATATAATTGTGGATTGAAAGTATAAATCTCACATTGCTGTTGTTGTGCTGTGCCTGTTGAAGAGTTAGAGACCTTTGGTCTCTGTGACTGACTTTTGTCTCCTTTTAAGAAACACTAATTTCATAAACAAGGATTTAAAAATAAGTAAAAACTTATTCTGTTTTTTGAAGGTAGATACTAAAAATATTCATTTTATTAAATGAATACTCTCTAAACATCACTGCACTCTCTTGCTAACTGCAGCACGTGGGGGACATATTGAAATTAGTGGACAGTGAAATGCCAGGAGACTTCCAGCTGTCTTCTCTCTGGCTCTAGCAGGGTTTCAGCTGCAGACTAGCCAGCTCAAACACTAGACTGGCAGCAGGTAGCTCGTCAGTGTAGTTGGCTTTGATATTTTATTTGTCCAGTCATCTGATGGTGCATCTTCTGGAGCTATGTGTTGGCACAGTCTACTGGCAATACCCCTAATGTGATATGACAGAATGGCTCATGTTAAAGGAGATATCCTTTTGCACTCTTTAAACTGTAGTGCATCAACAGCATCTGATTTTTGTGAGATGGGACTTTTAAGTGTAAGGGACATGCTAAGTTCATGGAAAAAGTAAGTACTGGATTTTATTTCATAGAAAAACTTCACAGCAATGTTTTACTTGCCAGCTCTTCAAAGTCATACCAAGACCTAGTTTTAATTGTTTCTCCCTGAAGATACCTTCAAAGAGAAAATACTCGTGTTCAGTGTTGTTCTCATGTGCACCATTCCTTTCATGCTGTAACTTTCCCTCTTCTGCCTGGATTCACAGTGAGAAGAGGACCAGGAAGATCAAATATGCTAGTTCTCTGTAAAATCAATGAGGGTGCTGATAGTTTATTGGCAAACAACAAGTAATATAAAGATTAGGCCACATACTGTATTAATACAATTTTCAAATTATCTTAAGTGGTAACACTTTGTAAGTTTTCTAATGCCATAGAAACAAGGTAGTAAAAATATCTATCCAGAGTTGATGGGGAGGAAAATATCCTCATCTTTAGCTGACAAAGGGACAGTTAGGGGGCAGGGGAAATCTATAACCTAAGAGATTGCTGTCTCTCAGGCCAATATTGGGACATGTAAAGGCAACCAAATTCTACCAGGTGAAAACCTAATGCTCTAACGATGTTCAATTTTCACCACTCTGCCTCCCTCTTCTGTGCTACATCTATTTTACTTTCAATCATGGTATTGCTTAACCATTTCTAATGCTGATTTCCCTCTGGGTCCTTCCTCAGAAATCTCAACTAATATGATAATTAATTTCACTTAATGGTGTTATCTTTTACTGCGTCTATCATTTGCACCATAAGCAGATGGATTCTTGCAAGTAATACAACACAAAATGTTACATGGATCAAATGTCCTAAAAATATTTCAGTTTTCCTAGTAGGAAATTGAAAGCCTGAGAAACATATTTCATTGGCATATAAATATGTTTTAATATAGATATAAATATATATTTTTCATATTTATACAATATATTTTCATAATTGTCTACATATTTATATAATAAAGATACATTATAAATAAATATAAGTATCAATATAAGGAAAAACATTCCATCAGATCTGTAACTTTACCAATCTTCAGATTTTTTAATCACTAAGCTGGTTATTCAAGAGAGAAACCACACTTTTGGAGTTCTTTTGCAAACCCTTTCTTTGAAAGAATGAACTTCAGAAATTCCATTCAGAATATCTTTTTTGCACCTCCAAATTTATTAAAATAGGCATAATTTTAGTAAGTCATAGTTTTAGTAACTAAAGACAGCAGATGCTTACTTGATCTTTGTTAAAGTTATTTGGCTTTATGAATGGGCATATTTTAGAATTATTGGATAAGAGGAAGAAAAGAAGATCCTCCATCTTGAATACAAAATTTGGGATAGGAGCATGAAGACTTGTCTCCTTCACTGTTTGTGGAAAGTATAAAATAAAGATCCTGTGTCAGATACAAGAAATAAAATTTCACCTAGCTTAGTGTTCCCAAAAACATCATCAAAAGTCCAAGTTTAGGCTCACTCCAAAAATGTGATGGTCCAAAAATTTTAAAAAGGTGAGCACTAAATAAGGGTAAAATTTGTGTCACTGTCATAGGGATAAGGGGAGACAGAAAGAAGAATCGATGGAATGCTGCAAGCATGGGCATTGGTGCTGAAAATGGTACTCAAAAGAGTCCTAGAAGACACCATTTACCAATCTTCCACTGGGCTGGAAGTAAGACTAGTATTAGGTTTGTACATCAATAAGGAGCAACTTGGCCAGATACTAGAAAAAATTACCCTTTTTAGGAAGATATTTTATCCTTGAAAGTCCTTTTATCTCCAAGTAAAGCTGTAGCATTTCTGTTTCTGGATGATTTTTTAAGGAACATGTTGCTCAAACATTTGTTAGAAATTGCTTTTGCAATGAGATGGAAAAAATGATCTCTTTGTGTTCGTTCCTGTTGAATATTACATAAGCTTCTCCATCCTTATCTCTATTAGCTCTTTGATCCTTCTCACAACTGATTTCTTCTCAGCTTAACTGGATTGGCCCTTAAAACCAGGAAAGTTTTAAACGAGGAAAAACACATATAACCATGTACAACAATGTATACGACACTGGATAAAAATATAAATGGTGTTTGGTCAGGACTAATATTTGTACAGTAGTAGTACCATATAGCTTCACATTCCTTTATTATCTTACTCTGTGTGCTTTTTAGTCTAAAACATGATCTTTTGACAAGATGGACAAAATAGCCTAATGAACGTAGCCCAGTCTGATGTATGTGCAACTCTCTAACAATATCCAGATGAATGAACACAATAAGAACTGGCAGTGAAATTACATATAAAGGAGTGATGTCTATTATACAAATTCAAACTGATTTGGGGGGATTTCTTGGTTTTTTGTGTTATCTAGGGTCAATTCTTATTGAAGTTAAAAGCACACATATGTATGCTTATATGTTAAATTACACATTGAAGACATTACTCATAAAATGGACAGCAATACTATTTCACTTATAGATAAATGCATTCAATATTTAAAACAATAGAAGTGGTTGCTTTTTTTCTTATTAGCCTTGTAATTGAGCACCCTTTTAGACACCCAATGTCTGTTACTAGAGTTTTATAGCTGCTATGATTTTTCCCATTGAGCCTGCTCATAGTAACCTCAGATTGCTCCACTCAATTTTAGACCTATTTCTGAGCAAGATAAAAGAAAACATTAATGATGATTTCTTCAGTTCAGGTTTCTGGCACTTAGAGTGGAAATAGCCTTGGCTGTTACCTCCTCAAAGAGTGAATCCCATTTTTTCAATAGCTCAGGTGGAGTACAGGACAGCTGGACTTCTCTGCCAATTTAGAGAAGGTATTTGACAGTAGGTATCCATTCTATCACTATTCTTTAAGGGATTCTACAGCTTTGTGGGTTTTTTGTTTTGGCTAAGTTTGGGGTTTTTTTATATATATATACTTTAGTCTGAAAAAGATAATTTTTGGTAGCTTCAATCTGCATAAAATATTGAAATTTTTACTGGAGTGGTACTGAAAACTACTTGCAATGAAAACAGAGAACATTAAAATTCTAAGAGCATTAGAATGTTTTCATGCTCACTTGTGTGGCAATAATATTAGAATACTCTTCCAACTAAGTCCATTTATCTAATTCCACTTCATGTCTATGTCCTTGGAACAACTAAGGAGGCCTGCATTTGGATGAACTGAGCTTCCCAGGATGCTATGTAAGTCTTTTCAGATACCAAGCTTTCATACATTATAAATTTCAGCAGTAAATTTTACAACAACAAGAATGTAGCTGGCATTATGCTAACAACAGTGCTGTATAGACAATATAGTTTGCATTTCCATATAAAGTGGTTTTGACTACAGTCTTAGTGCATAAATAAGAATGTGTGTTTGTATGAATAGTTGTCCATCTCCTGGGACAATGTGAGGGTTGTGTTCCTTTAAGCTGTGCATTATGAATGATCTTAGATAGTGAGGAAAAAGATTAGTAGTCACCAATGAGTTATTAAAGTGGAGGATGAGATTTAAACCACTTCAGTCACACATTCATAAGCATATACAACTTTGCCTATTTTCAGACAGTAACCTTAAAAATTACAGCCCTGGCATCTCTGAAATAAGTGACAAAACTGCCTCTAAATTTTAAAGAGTTATCATTTTAATCTGCTGCTTACAACTTATTGGGCTCTTTCTGAAAAATAATTTAAAAATTATCAAGGATACCGATGACAACATTTTTGTCTCTTAAGCAAGCTAATCCTTAAACCAAAACCTACAGACATGTATAGATAACAAAACAGTACTACTGCTAGGAATCCATTCTAGAAAGTTATTCTCATCAACAGTCCCAAAAAGCTCTTAGTGCAGCCTGGACACAGATCATCCTGTGGGATTCCCTCAGAAGTGAAGGCCAAAATTTTAATCTTGCTCACTGTTTGGGGAAGGGAGAGCTTCTTAAATATTGTGAGACATAAAAACATAGCTAAAAGCTATACAAAGGCAGTAGTGACAAGACAAAAGAGGCAATGAAGGATAAGTAGCCAACAGTCAACTATTTTCAAAAGATTATACAGAAAAAAAACACCTCATAAATACTTTCCAGTACCTTAAAAAATTAAACAATTTCCTCACCATAAGATATTTAATTTAATTCCTTTTAAAATTTCATGTAATTCAGGTCCTTTTGCCCCTATGATTCTTCATACGTATCTGCTGTAAGCTTGTTCAAGTACTTCTGTCAGCTCTGCAGAGGAGTTGTATGGGTTTACGATTTCCCTCTTATTTTAATTTCCTTCTGCCTCTCATTGTCCCAATCAATCCTCCTTATTCTTTTTGGTCTATTTTATGGTCTTTTTTTTTTTTTTTACCTTTGTTTTGAATTAGCATATCTGAATGTTATGTTTCCTACAGTGTGAAAAGATTACACTAAATTTTCCAATCTCTAGCACTTTTACCAGCATTAAATCTTTCTTCTTTTGTGCTTCGATAATTGTTAACATTTTATTTTAAAATGAACACAAGAGCATTCATCTCAGCATAGCAAAAGAGTACTTAAAAGAGACTGACAACACACAGAGATAATTTACAGAATAATATTGACACCAGCCTTTGATCTGTTCATCTATAGCAAAAGCAGCCTGTTCTTAAAACAGTGGTTCTCATCTCATTAAAGCTGATCTACTTCCAGTATTAAATCTACTGATCTTTGTTTTTGTTCAATTGTACTTTTTATATTTCACTCACCAAGAAGAAATTAGGAAGAAATTATTTCCTGTGAGGGTGGTGAGACACTGGAACAGGTTGCCCAAGGAAATTGTGGAAGCCCCATCCCTGGAAGTGTTCAAGGGCAGGTTAGATGGGGGTCTGGGCAACCTGGTCTAGTGGGAGGTGTCCCTGCCCATGCAGGGGGGCAGGATCTAGATTAACTATAACGTCCCTTCCAACCCAAACCATTCCATGATTCTATGAAGAAATGGTGAGGGTATGTGCATAATGTACTTTCTCATCTTCTCCTGGAGTTATTATTGTCACTGCTTTGAAATTATTTTTTTTTCACTTTCTCACAGTCTGTCATGCTATTTATCCTAATCTAGTTATACTCCTAGATATAAATAAAACACATATCTCATGTTATCTGTTATTAAGGGCATTCACCTTTTTTTCATTTTGAAGGGCATCAGTTTCCCTGAATACACACAACTCCACCCCTGTTCATAGCCTTATTTTTCTCTTTTCAGGAGTGGATGTTTCCCTCTGTAGTGTTTCAGATGGATTTGCAAGAAGAGAGATATCCAGAAGGTTTCAGACACTTGAAGTAAATTCTGACAGTAGTGATGATGAACAGGGACAAGTAGCACATTATGAAAAAATGTCCTTAAGGCCTAAGTTTTGTTGTTTTGTAGCATGATAGCAATAATGTATGAATTCTGGCACCTATATTCTATTGGATCCTATTTTTCCATGCTTTCAAAGCTTCTCTACCTCACTGCAGCAGTGTCCAGTTGGCAGCTCATCTCCCCTTGCGTTCATGAAAGAGTTCTGCAATCAGATTCGGTGATGTCTACCTGGATCATCTCACAATCCCTATCCCCTCTTCTTCTTACATTAGGAATGTGATTTTGAGGGGGATCTCTTAGTCATACTCCCTTATTGTTCTCTGATTTGCATTCTGGAGGGATCTCAAAGAGCACAAACTGATGTCCTTTTAAGAAGCTATGTGTCTCTAATGCCATCAATGGATATTTGGTTAAATAAAACAACCCTAAACTCAAAACTTGAAATGTGGCTAATGTGCATATAAAAACTTAGCACTGTTTTCAAATAGTGCTTTTAAACAATTGCCTTGTTTATCAAATATTTTCCTATTGTTCTCTACTTCATGAATTAAACATAGTCTTATATTCGATGTATCTTCAATGTTCACTGAATTTCCTATGCTGTCAGATAAAGCTGAAGTTTATGATGCTGCAAGATTTTGTTTTATGAAGGTATTTTCTCAGCTTAATGGGCAGGAATTCTAGGAGTATCAAGCAGGGAAACAACACAGCACAAAAGATGGCACATTTCAGGAAGAGATTTTCTGGGTAGATTTTGATCATATTGGACATTGCCTTGTTCTAAAGCATGGCACCACTTTAGGAAAGGCAGGCCTGAACATAGGCTGTTTACTTCTGAGATCTATTTTTTTAAAAAAAAATCTTTTATTTTAAGTTATATTACTCTTCAAGAAGCTCGGGTCATAAATATGACGTGATTGTTCCTGCAGGGAAAGAAATGCAGGTGCTAAATAGAGGATAACCATTGAGTGACCTTAGATAAAAGCAGAAGAGTAAAAAAAAAAAATCTGCCTTAAGAGACAGGCTAGCTTGAAACACAAGACTCAAAAGAGTGATCCTGAAAAGAATGTATTGAAAAAGTAACAATCAGACCAGAAAATATGACAAAAAAAAGATTGGTGATTTCCTTTAGCAGTCTTTGAAGATCAGAAGTACTGAGGAAAATGCCTCATTTTTTCACCAAGGTGAAGGAGCAAATACTCAGAAATGAGACAAACCTATTGCAGCCAGCCCATTTTGTGTCTTGCTTACAGGGTGGTAGCAACAGCAGGACACAATCAACACTCCTGCACAACACAGGCATTTAGGTTCACATATGTACATGTCATTTGCTGTCTTTTGTGACTGAACTTTATCCAACATTGTTCAGAGAAAATTCTGCACTCAGGCTTTCCTTCATTTCCCTCCCTACTGAAGATTAAAAATACAGTGCTGATTTTCCAGACAGTTTCAAGCTGAAGTTGTAGCATTATCAATTCTACTACGTCCTTTGCTTTATAGGTGTCACGTTTGAGTTTTATTATTTGCCTTGTCACTTTTTGATATAGTGCCAAGAGGCCAGCTGCAGAAATGTGTAGGAATCCACCACACATTGGGACTGATCCCAAATTCTCAGACATTTAGATAAAATACAGAATTATAAATCAAATACTGAAAAATGTGTCTCGTTTAGGTCAGGCAAATAGTTAACATTTCTTTCTTTTTATTTTTCCCTTAGATTTTGATATAATCACCTTAGTGGGCTCCCCAGTTCAAGAGAGACAGGGAACTACTTGGGAGTGTCCAGCAGAGGGCAACAAAGATGGTTGGGGAGTTGGAGCATCTCCCTTATGAGGAAAGGCTGAGAGAGATCTGGGACTCTTTAGCCTGGAGAAGAGAAGGCAGAAAGGAGACCTTACCAATGCCTGTAAGTACCTGAAAGTTAGGTACAAGGATGATGGTGCCAGATTCTTTTCAGTAGTTCCCAGTGACAGGATGAGGGGCAACGGGCACAAGCTGGAACATGGGAAGTTCCATTTAAATATGGGGGAAAACTTCTCTACTATGAGGCTGACAAAGCACTGGAACAGGCTGCCCATGGAGTTTGGGGAGTCTCCTTCTCTGGAGATATTCAAAATTCACCTGGATTCAGTCCTGAGTAATGTGCTCTAGACAATCCTGGAGTTGCATTAGATGATGTCTAGAGGTCCCTTCCAACTCAGACGATTCTGTGATTCTGTGAGGGAACATTGGTTGGTGTCCTCAGATTTCCTTATTACCTAATTAGTAAACTTTTTTCATGAAGCCTTGAGAGTTTAGCAGTAATGCAGGTTTTCACAGAGTAAGGCCTGAAGATTTCAGTCTGAATAAAATAGGTAGGCAAGGAATAATGAGTGAAAGATTTTGAAAAGAAACCTAAAAGAGACAATAGATCAATTTGATCTGGATTTCAATTTCTCTTGGATTTGGATCCTTAATTCCCTTAAATTGCTTCTGAAAAACTAAGCCTTAGATATTTCCATGATCAGACCTGTAGCAAAAGCTTCTGTTATGTTGCTTTGCCTTTTTTCCATGCCTCCTTCTTCAGAACCAAACAGCCTTTAGTCTCTCACCTCTCTCACCTCTGCATATGTTAATGAAGTAAAGGAATATAACAAAGTCAGAACTTCTACATTGGGTTTCTGTGGCTTTCTCTCACTCATATTTAAATGTTTCATATGTAAATACAGTGGGGTGCATTTAGCTTTTGATGCCACACCTGTGGAGTCTCAGGTAAGGGGACATTTTAAAAATGTCATTCATATAATATTGTCTACTTCAATAAAGCAAACAAACTAAATAAATATTCCAACAATCTAAAAGACACTTTTCAAAATTATTTAAAGCAAATATGACTGCTAGTATCATTTCTTCATTTTCAAGTAACAGAATTTACAGCCATTACAAAAGTCATAAAGTGTATTTGATACCAGGAGACAAATCTTAGGAAGATTTGTGAGCGAAGTTCACAACAGGTTGCTACTGATTCTAGTAGAACAGAATTGTCATGCTAATCACAGCCAAGCACTTCCTGACCTTAAACATACAATCACAAATCTTGTTGCATCAATCAGCATGACAAGTCTATTACACTCCAATGAAGAACTGATTATGCCAGTCACTGCATTCACCACACTGGGTTGAACATTCCTTGGTTGATGGTCCTGAATCATTACAGCATCTACTTTAGGCTGTATTTCACAGGAGTCTCTACTTGACAAAAGAAGTGAAAAGAAAACTAAGAAACAAAAAAGAAGAATTAGAAAAAATGCAGAGTGCAAAATTTGTATTAGTAATTATGAAATGCATGTGAGACTAAAATGCCTGAGATTTCAAGACTGTGATGGATATTGACAGTGGAAACATCCAAGCATTATGAATTGACCATCACAACAGAAATGGAGAATATACCGACCGGAAGGATATCGTGTAGGATATAATAGCATTCCACAAGTCCTGAATTAGTGACTGAACCATATTTACCCACTAAGGCAACTAATATCATCTGTAAGAATACACATTGTTGAAAAAAGGAGGAATTCAGAGTTAATTGAAAGCAAAAAAATAGAGTAAAGAGGAAATTAAATGTGCATACTTTGCAAAAATTGCAAATTGCAAGCAGCAAACGGTTCTGATTGCTGTAGATTTTTTTCTAAAATTAATTTACAATCTTTTCGAACATAGCTTGCAAAAGGCTGTGGAATGGGCAAAAATAATTCACATCTAATATCTATTATTCATTCTGTAAGCTATCAAAACAACACAGAAAGTGTTTTGGTTTTTTTCCATGCCCCTTGATTGTTCTATACATCACAGTTATTTTACCATTTCCTTGGTTGAACTCACAGATTTTTCATGAAAGAAAATAATGTGAAAAGCTTTGTTTGAAAGTGTATGAACAAACAAACGGTCTACAAAGCTGAGTTAAAAATAAAAGGAAAAGTCCAGTGAGAAACCCCTGATGAACTATACTAGAATTTAAAGTTTGGCTCAATTAATGGAGTGTATCATATGATGAATAACTACTTGCAAAAATAAAATTGAAATAACCTTTGTATCAGCTTGAAAACTTCATACTTAATTGCTCCTTATTTCTGAATACCAAGGCAGTCAAAGTACTGTTGTCTGACTGCAATAGTATTGCTCATGCAGTTAAGTATAAATTGTATGTTTATATACCTTATTAAGTTAATCTACTTTTTTGGATACAGATACAAAAATAAAAAAATGCAATCCTGCAATAAGAATAACAAAATGAAAGAAGGTGAACAGAGTTGAACTAAGCAATCAAATGTAGGCTAAAGGAAGAAAAAATCAGAACTTCTCTGGTAGAGACTGGTATCCACAGGAAGTTTCAGATTGCAAATATTTTTCTCTGTTGGCTCAAATCTAGAAACTTCTGCGGTTTTTCATATGAATTGATGCAAAACAAAAATTGCCTGATGCACTCTAAGATTGCTCAGCTTGGACATGAGAATAAGGAAAAGGTCCCAATGGAGCTTCTAGTAAGTTGGGAACTTCAGATTCAGTCTTCAGTAGTACAACTGGAAACCCTATGTGGGCTTGCAGCTACTCTGAGATATCATAAGCAAGTCTGTATTGCTTAACCGTTGAGGTATCTCCTGACATGGATGGCCCTTGGCAGGTAGTACTCTCAGTGACTGAGAAACACTTCCCTTCTGGATTGTATGGACAAAACTGTTCCCTGGAGTCCTCCAGTGGTAACCAAGAAGGTTTCAAAGCCTTCACAAATTTACATGTTGCTAACTGCTCTTCAAAATATCATGGAATGATGGAATGGTTTGGGTTGGAAGAGACCTTAAAGATCATAATCTAGTTCTAACCCTCCTGCCACTGGCAGGGCCATTTTCCACTAGCTCAGGGTGCTCAAAACTCCATCTGACCTGGCTTTGAATATATGTGCAATGTATGAATTTGTTTTTAAAAAAATGTGACTCCCATGGCCTATAGCACAATTCTCACATCACTAGAAACTTTGCCTAAAAATATCACATGCAGAAAATAACATTAATTTTGTAGGGTAACAGAAGAGTTTAAGTGCCACTAATGTGGCTGTGACCAACCTGTCCCAGATGACCTCAGAGCCAGAAAGCAATCTTTCTTTATTCAGAAGGATGTCTAAAGTCTGTATGTTTTCATGGGGAATTTGATGACAAAAGTAAGCATAATTAATAACTAAATCTTAACCATAATAGCAGATAAGCTAATAAAAAGAAGAAGAATCAGGCGTAAGAGGGGGAAAGAGTTACTATAAGCTGTTATCAGTAAGCTTTCTGTACAAATACATCCGTTCAAATTAAAATTTCCTGTGGTGCTCCAGTTCAAGCCAAGTCTTAAAGGCTGATGTAGCCTTACTTGTCCACCATGCAAAAAATCAAAACAAAGTACAAATTATACATCATATAAAGATATTTCTCAGTTATTGGTGTCCTTTACCTTCCTGATCTCCAAGCCATCTCATAAATTTTACCGTCCCAAATGTTGGAGACAATCCTTTCTACTGTGTCTTTTAGGTTAGGAGGGTTCACTGTGTCCCATACTAATATAGAGAGCAACATAAATGATATGGTGCTAGCTTAAGAATCCCCTCTACATTAATACCTGAGCTGGAAACAATGGAAATCATTTTTATAGTGTCACCTTTGCTTTGTTTAAAAAACCAACCAAACAAAAAACCCCAAATAACCCAATTTGTTTGAAAGCAAACAAAGTAAAAGGTAAAGTAGGCCTATACCTACCAGTTTTTAAGTTTAGAAATCAACTATCTGAAAGCTTCTATGCTTTTGACCGTTTCTAGTTATTAGTGTCTTGGAAATAGCTGTCACTGACAGACTGTCATCTACTCATTTTGTTTTCTGTTCTAACTGCTCTTTGCAGGAAAATTCAAAAAAAGAATTGGAGGACAAATACATCTAGCTCCCTGGAACTAAAACTTATATACAGCTCCTTTAGAAGTCCAGAAATTGACAGAAGTTTGAAGGTAAACAGATACTATAGTTCTATTAGTCAACTACATAGTAAGGTTTATGTTGGAGTATGAAATATATCTGTTCATTGAGTCTATGCATCTCATATATACACTATGTATAAGTCACACAAGTGATGTATAGAATTATACATGAAAAGCAGAGCTGTGAAATGGAAATCTAGCTGTGGTCAGGTTTTGCCAGAACCCTACTAACCCTAATTTCTCTGTAAAGTGATTCTATACATGTTCTAGCCTGCAGCTAAATAAAGGAAAAGCTAAGAATCAAGAAAAAAGACACAAGACAGGACCTTCATTTCAGAGTCTGAATTCTAATTTAAAAAATGTCAAAGTAAATGGAAAGTGATTTTTATTTAAATAGAACCATGGCCTTGGCTAAAGATTTCATGAAGTAAAGGTAGGAACAGAATGCCAAATGACCAGGCAAGGAGGACAATAGGGGAGAAAAAACCCAACATTTAACATTACCAGAAGTTATTGCAATTTATTGCATACTTTCTTCAACATTATGTTATGCTTTTATCAAGAGCTTTTAATGAGCTTTCTAGGACATAATCTGTAGCTTCAGCAAAAGAAATTGTTCTGGAAATCTTTTAACCTTAGTTCTGTGGCTTGTCAGACTAAATGACCAAAGTGAGTCCTTCTAACACTAAGATCTATGTTTAATAACCCTATGGTATTGCTATTAAGCACTCTCAAAGACTGAGCACTTGGTTTGAAACATTGTACTCTAGAGTATTATACAAGCAAGAAAAATCAGACAACAAAGGTAATTCAGAATGGCTGACCACCTGCAGAGAGCCTCAAGGGAGCAGACGTATTAAAGGCCTAGTTATTTTGTCCTCTGTCACAGGTCCTGATGCTACTCATTCATACCAAGACATGTCATGAGCACCTTTGCCATGCTGCAAAATGCCTGACTTTTAAAAATAACAGGGGACCACAGTCAGATAATGGACCACTTAACTCAACATTCAAAAACTCAGACCATAGGAAGAATCTTCAGCTGAAACTAAAAGGATGTGATCTAAAATAGCTGAAGAGAAATCAGAAAATCATTGAAGCAAGCCCTACTGATTTTTATGGTAGTCTTCATGGAATGCCAAAACTGAAACAGAAAAACTTTGTTTTCAGTACTTTCACTATTTCACTGAGGGTCTTTTAAAAAGAAACATTTGCCTCTCAACATATGATACGATAAAGGAATATCTGAAAGTCAATAGAAGGACATATAGATATATTTCAAATACAGTGACACTGATGAGATAGTAATGAAAAAAGTGTTTAGAAAAGAGCAATCCAAATGGTTGGAGGGAAACAAAATGAAATTTTGGTATATAATTTACTAAAAAATTACCAGGAGGCTGAAAAGGTATGCTGTCAATTTACATTATTTGGTCTGCACAAATATCCGGTAAAGAGTGGATGCTTCAGTAGAATGAAAACATTTGAAGTTAGAAATGGTGATATTTACATATTGAAATTATAATTTTGTAAACGATGAGATCCTTTAACTACTGTATTCATTTTCCCTAGGCATATGGAAAATTCTCATTGTTTGATGTATTTAACTTTATAGTAGATATAAATAGTTGCGACAGGAGGATGAATGAAAAGAACAGGCTTTTTTCCACTTGTAATATGTAGGCTCAAAAATTGTTCTCACTGCTCTGCATCTAATTAGAGTAACTAAAAATATACTGGTGTAAGCAAAATATTGAATCCCACACTTTCCATTGGGATGCACATGAATTAATTTTGGTTCCTATCCTTCCCAGGAAAGGAAAGTGAGGAACTGAGAGAGGCTGAGGTGAGAAATTAATTGAGACATTCTGAGAGTGTCTCACTACTTACTTGATGGTTGAATCCAAGACACTACATATCAGTCAGCTATATAGTCTTCAGGTCATTCACCTGGATGGGAAGACCTTGCTGATGTCAGTGTTTAATAATAAAGATAAATAAAGTGTACAGATAAATAATATAAATTTCTGTTGAGTGATTTACAGTTGTATGGAGAAGCTGACAAAGGATGTTAGTCTCTTATGAAAGTTAAGGGTCATGGATCAATTAGATCAATCAGAAGCACATACATTTTCAGAGGATTTTTTACTAGGTAGTAATCAGATTCATGCTATGTTTAATCACGTTGAAAAGTCCTGTTTTCAGAGTGAAATTTAGTATCAACTGAGGCAGGCTTTTGTGAATGAAACTAGTGCTAAGTAGGGGTCTGGAAATTATTTGATCAAATAGTTTGATTTCTAAATAAAACCTTAGGTATACAAAAGTTGTTTGAAAATTATTTTTAAAAAAATGATGGAGATGTTCGACAAAAAATTGAAATCATATTGCAGTTTGGAGTTTTAATCTATTTCTTATTTTTCAGTCAATTCAAATATTTTTTAAACATTATTTTCTTCTTTTTTATCATTTCATAATATTCTTTTGAAATAAGAGAAAGAAATATTTTTTCTTAAAATTTGTTATGCCTAATATTTTTGAACATCAGAAAATAATTATCATAGAAGTCTCTCACTTACTTTTCTTCAGTTCCTGTAATACATTTATTTTTTAAAGATATAATTATAAAGATTTTTCGGAAGACATTATGTCATAACAAGTTAACAATAATCAAATTATAAGTTTTGTGCAAGAAAAATATTAGAGCTCTCTGGAATAAGGATTGCCAATCTGTGTCTGTACATTGATGTGAACATTTGGGTATGTTCAGGTGCTACAATAAAAACACAAATTTCTTGACACAATTTTCTTACCACAGATCATTGTTCTTCAGCTCAATACTTGAAAGTCTATTGCTAAATTGAACACTGTGTTTCAGCAATTGTTCTCAAAAGCTATTCTGACAGTGATTTTGTCTTTATTAAAGAACACAGGCGTGACTTAATTGCTTGTTTCAGAGAGAGTCAGACCCTCCCAAGTCAGCTCATCTTCACTGATAGAACACGGCAGAGTTATACGGAGTCACTGGAAAATAATAAGAACACTGCTGCAATTTATTTGTTTAGTTTAGTTTCTTATCTGGAAAATGAGAGGAGAATAATGTAGCAGAAGATGAAACAGAAGATGGAAACCCTTTCATCTTGGTTAGAAAAAATAAGCCTTGTACTGCTGGCATTTTGGCTATTTTCCAACACAAGCTGAGTAAAAATTTCTTGTAATATCAATATGTTAATGGGAGTTCAAGGGTGTGGCAGAAATTCAAAAATAAGATCGTTGGGCAATAAGATCTCCACTGAAACCAAAATGAGAATAGCTGATATTGTTCAGGAGTCAGCTGTAACTTATTCACAGTGAAAAGATTAATAGCTCTGCAACATTTTAAAGTCTAAACAAATGTCCCGGTTTATATCCGTGACGAGCGGATCCAGTGGGGAACTCCCAGGTACACAAGAAAGCTTGATGTTTCTTCCACTTTGTGCTGCTTGCATCCCAGTGTGCTGGCAGCTGGATTGTGGATAAGATTTAAAATGTGAGTTCTACATTAAAAGAATAATTCAGTGAGAACAGTAATAGTTATGAACTAATTTACCACTGCAGGACGTCTCTCTGTTTCTGGTGACCACTGAAAGTAGAAAATAAATACAAAATAAACAGGTGAAAGCAAAAACTTAGAAACTGTTTCTTCAGAGCAAACACAAACAAGTTTTCATTCACTGTGATGTGAAAGACAAAATTGTGTGTAGTCTGATTAAATTAACATTCAGAAACTTGTTGAGCTTTGCTGTACTTTACAAATGCAGATCTGCTTGAGAAACACAAGGGACTAACACCTGCAAAAGTGAATCAATGTGCTGTTTGTGTATTTGTGGTTATTTGACACGTTGCCTCATTGAGATATAAATAAGACAGATAACAGAATTAGATTTTTTTCACACATAATAATAAAAGCTGTACCTTTTCCTTTGCACCTGGCTTTGAATTATTGCAGTTGCACTCAAGTAATTTTTTCAAGCTTTGTCTCATAGCCACAAGGACTAGAACCTTAGTTTTTACTTTGTAGCTTGGATTAACACCTAATTTCTTGACTCCAAGACTTGAACTTCAAGAAAAAAAGAAAAGGAAAAAAAAAAAGAAAAGAAAGAAAAGAAAAATAAGAAAAGGGAAAAGAAAAAAAAGAAACAAAGAAAAAAAAAGAAAAAAAACATTAAAGACAACCTATTTAAGACCTATGAAAGAAATAAATCACAAAGTGCAAACTCCTTACTCTATTAGAATTCATGAAAAACTTCATTACTTTAAATCCACCAGGAACAGAAGAAGGATGCAACAGGTAGTGTAGCCTCACCAAGATTTCCCTTGATTTATTTCAGTAAATTATTGCTAAAATAATTTCTATTAACATTGCTTGCTATTTTAATATCTAAGTGATTTAAATCATGGTACCTATGAAGAAAGTGTCCAAACTACATTATACAATATAATGCAATATGGTATGCAGAAACACCAGCTCCCTCTAGCCTAATTAGACCTTCAGAAGTAAGATGGGATTGACACAACTAGTATTGTCCTGCAGAGTTGAGTGGTTGTCAAGCTTTGTACGAGGAGAACGATGTAATGCAGGGATGTTTAATGGGGCAGCTGAGCAACATTAATCTCAATGTCTCTGTCCTTATACCTGCAGTAATCCTTTAGTTTGATTTAAGATTGTTCTGAAGTGAATCTCAAAAGTGTTTCCAATTGCCACTCTTTGGTTCAAATTGATTTAAAAAATGTAAACAATTGTAGCCTTTTTTACTGATTTATACCATTTTCTATGTCCCATGCTAAATCCCTTTGCACCTCTGTTGCATTTTGCTATGGTATAGTACAGGAATGCTTCCCAGTCATTAATATGGTTTAAACTTAGATTTTTATTCCACACTTGCCAGGAGCCCAATTTAAGGAAAACTTTTCACTGAGTTCAGTACTGCTGTTCACTGCAGCTAGTTTGTCCTTTTGATGCTGTAAGCCACTGGACAGTTTCTGCTGATCTTTTGGTGGGTCACCAATCCTTCCAGTGAGCAGACACAGAGATGTACCCTAAGGATTCCTGACTGATTCACATCATTTTCATTTTGTGAATAATTCTCTAGCTAAAAACTGTATTTATAATACCTTTAAAATAGCAGTGAAATGTTTAGATAACACTTTAAAATCTAGTTTGACAGTTTCAGAACAGTTTACGTTCTGATTTCTCTGGAAAGTGAAGACGACAGTTCAGAGGTTCAGAAGGGAGAAAAAAAACTTTCCTCTCTTACACAGAAGTCCATTGATCACTGCAATCACCCAAATTTTTTGCGTTGCCCATCTGAGCTGGTCTCCTTGTTTTCCCTGAGGTACTGAACTCTACCTAGGGGAGAATACACTAACCACCTTATTATGAGGTGATCTAAACTCTCTTGTTGATACTTCTTCGCAACAAGGCAGCAAAAATATTTTTGATTGAACAACATGCATTGTTCAACCCTGAACTGGGAGTTTTTTTATTTACTTTTTTTGGGAGGGGAACAAGCAAAGTTTGATGAGGGAAACTTTATTTTGATCTGCCTTATTTGTTGCTGTTACTGGTTTCTTATTCATCTGCTAAGCTAAAACAAAGAAAAACGTTATGTGTTTTTATAATTTATTCCTAACCTCTAGTCTGGGGTCTTTTCTCTGAGCTCTGCTGCCCTTTGCTTGGGTCTTATCATTGCACAGCGCCCTACTGGGGGAGTATAACACAAACAGCCTCTGACATTTGCACCATTGTTCTGTAACACATCAGCATTCATAATATTCATAACAGAATATTTTGTAGCCCATGGTGTACTGTGAGTCTGGGAGTTATTTTGTGCTGGCAGTTGCTCTTTATTCCCTAACTTCATGATATACAGGAGATCCTCAGAAACTATTGCTCATCTAAAACTATGTCAGTGTTAAAGCACTTAAAATAAACTGAACAGCAAAATGCTATACTAGCTCCAAGTATGCACACCAGGGCTCCTTGAGCAATCAAACTTGCCGAAATTAAAGGTCAAGAGATCAGGACTGTAACTTTAAGCAGCCCTGGGGAAGGCAACAATCTTCCACCTTTGTTGCATTATGCAAGCTGCCCATGATCACAGAACGTGAAAAACAGCTATCAGATCATAGGATCTTTTCAAAGCTAGAAGCACCTGCAGTTAAGAATAAAAGAGTTCACAAAGCCCTCCTTTCATAAGGGAGGCTAGCTGGTAGTTCAGTGTGCTGCTCTTTGGTAAAAGTAATCTCCAGCAGAAGACAATATTACGAACAATAAAATTTTCTATCGAATTCTTTTTCTGCATTGGGGTTGTCAGAGGAGGAAGTAATGAATGAAATTATTGGAACAAAAAAGCCCTAAAATCCAGAACATTGGAAGAATTTTGCATTTTCAAGTCAGCTGCTATTAAGGAACAGGCAGTGAGCTAAAAGGAATGACAGAGTAAAATAAAAGTCAGAGGTTGTATTAGCTCTCATTTGAGAATCAGGGAAGAAAAAGTGAAAACGTGCCCAAAATGTGTGTTGTGACTTTCCTAATCCTGTCTCATTGTGAAGTACTCACACTGGGTCTTCCTGAGGGATAGTGAGAACTGGGTATGCACAGGCTGGCTAACAGTATTGAGAGTAACCAACACCAGTTGATGGGACCCTTAGGCTAAATCTCTGCTGTATGTAATGCAGTTGATTCTAAAAGCAATACATACTCTTGCTCAGTGTTATGTTGTTGTCTACATTAGCATTTTAGTTTTAATCAGAACTGCAGCTTTCACTCAGCTTTCCTGATAATCCCTCTTACTGCTTGTTATTGCACATATAAATTAGCATGGACTCCGAGATCACAACCTGGTTTCCTTTCTGATTAAATTAAACCAGAGGATGTGTTCCACGAGTGCACCTAAATGCTCTCTGTCTGGTAATAGGCATGAGTCCCTGGAAACAGACTACAGTGAAACAAAATTATATTCACCCAAGTGCGTACAGTCCGCATATCAAATCTCCAGCATTAACTGCTTTATTCAACACTTGCTCCTTTTGCACTGTTAATGTAGATGCAATGTTTGTGTTCACTATTCCTCCATGCAGTCTGTAGTGTCCAATGTTTCTTCTTACAAAGGGCAAGAGAAGCTCAGACTACTCATAGATCTCATAAGCTTTCTTGCATAATGAAATCAAGGGTGATTTATTTATCCACCTGTTAGCAAGCATATAATAGCACTCAATGTAAATGGACAAGACACTGGTGCACCAAGCTGAACATCACAAGCAGCAGAAGTTCAAGCACATACCCCAAAAGCTTCACAGACCCAGGGTATCTCCCCACATGCTCTCCAAAGACCAATGAAACTTTTTCTTAAGTTTAGGCTTATCTACACTACTTGAAATTATGTATGACAATGGGTCATGTCTGCGCTTGAAATGCAATTTAGAGAACTTTTAGCTTGTGGCAAAGCATTTGAATTACCTGTATATGTTATTAACAGACACTCCACACTATTATGGTATTATTACTTTTTTTTTTTTTTTCAAAGTGTATTCTGATCAAACTGAACATCCAAACCCACCAGAAAAAGATTGTTAGAGATTAAGATTTGGAGAAAGCGACTCAATCATGAAATACAAAGGAGTAACTGATACAAGTACTGGAGCACACAGTATAGGATTTACTGCATTAAGAAGGTTCTTTAGAGCTATATGTGGCACGTGGTAACTCAAGAATTATGTAATAAACTATCAAGATCAAAGGTGTGAATTGCAGGTTGATTTCACATGGGAGGCTTTCCCAGCACTGAAACAATGCAAGCCCCTGTTTATGTCTCTTACAAACTTAGATGAAGGCAGCATTTGTTAAGTGACACCTGAGCAGTTCTAGTATCAAGTGAACCTTCATACAAAGTTGTTCATTAGCAAATTATTCCCATGCGTCCACTGGCCGAGGAGATCTGTCTTTCCCCCTTTCAGCTATCTAGCCCACTATCTGCCCATCCAAGACTATAGAGTAAGTCAGTGCTTAGTCATCAAAAAATGCTGGTAAATGTATCTTACTAGTGTAGGAAATGGAAGTTGTTCTTGTTTTCAGTGACTGGACTGAAAGAAGCCCAGGTATTTTTATGTTCATTTTTATTTATCATTGCATGACTGCTATATACAATTTGACTCAATATTCTAATTTATCCTCCCAGCCTTACTCACCTAGAAAAGGCAAAGATACTATTTCACACTATATGGGAGTCACTACTGATGTTTATCTCTTAGAGTTAATTTTACAAACAGTTGAGTATTTTTTAAGACTTTTTCAGGATGTTATTTGAGACGCTAAACTTCTTTATGTGGGCTTGTGCTGTTGGAATGGATGCTGCTCATAGAAGAACAGAGAAGTGAAGAGATTAGCCAATTCTCCTGTAAATGCCAGATCCATCTGAGGAGAAACCAGATTCATTACCTTCACTTGCAAATATATATCAGTGCTCTCCTCAGCTTTATTTCCCAATCCCAGTCTGTTATAGCAGCCCTGTTAATATTCCTAGCACCTCGTTGACCCTTCTCAACAGAAGTGGAAAAAAGGACATGCTAAGGTGTTGAGAATAAGGATGATAGCATGATCAAAATCCAATACAGGAAAACGAAATTAAAAGGAAACAAACATAGGCAAAAAGCCAAATTAGTACCACATCTAGTAAACCCATGCCCCATTGTCATACAGAAAGCACTACATGAAACAGAAGTGACAGGTTGAACCACAATTGACTTTTCCTTTCCCAAAAATTCTTGGTTTAGCCACCTAATCTTCAAATTAATTAATTATGCTATATTGCTTCTTTTATGAATTTGTATCAATTTTACAAATATACCAGACAGAAAATGCTGTTAATTTATATGGGAACAGGAATGGTGTACCTACAATTGCATGTTAGTTTGGGTGAGAGACGCATCACTGAAGGAAAGCTCCTGATTATCACCATTTGCCATGTTTTAGTTGTCATCACAATGCAGTCTTACAGTATAAGAACTGAATTTCATTTCAATGAAATTGAACTAGAAGATGCAATCAAGAAGTTTATTCAATACACCTAACACTAATGTGTATTTAGTTTGCAGGACCCGACTATTGCTTGTCCAAAGTAAAACCCGGAATGTTTGTTGTGGACAACACTCTAGGCTTATGCTCCTATGGTACCTCATTATTTACTAATGTAGACATCAGCAATAGGACATTCATAATATATGAGAAAAATGGCCAAACTTATTGGCAGATTTAACTACTTCAAAAAACAGCTGAGTCAGTTTTTGGAATTCTTTTCTTCTTTTTTGTCTTCAAGGAAAGTAAAATCTGCTAGTAAGTACCAAAAATAGCAAAGTCAGTTTAAGAAGAGGCTATTTTATTAAGAAATAGCCATTTTGATGTAGGGTCTTATAATGGAAACTATTTTTCCCTCTTGGTTGCAGTTGTTCTCACCATTCTACCACAGTGTACTAGATGATGAATGGTGTGTAGTGTTTGCAAAATATTTGCTCATTCAGGAAAAAATAAAATTCACAAAGTGTCTAGAAAGGTAGTATAGTTGTGAAGAAATCCAAATGAAGGCAGAAAATGTAAGTTACTTGCTGGCATGTGGAAAGACTTCACTATGGAAATAAGCCAATCTAAGAAAGACCTGTGGTATATACATACCATATAATAAATATGTCCAAACTTGAGAGCATTAAAACAAATTACGAAACTTCATATATCCCCACAGAACCCAGTTTTTATGCCATCAGTCTAAGAACCTGTGAAAAAAAGTTGCCTAAATATCACATGAAAAAGTTGTAACTAAGTCACTTTTTGCAAGCTGCACACATATGAAGACCAATTCATAACAAATGTCAGTGTCCCTAAGTCACAAATTCTCTAATTCATTCGTATTTTTATTACCCTCCACTCTATAAACTGTGAGTATTGTGCACAGACCCATACATATATTTATACTAGTCAGTCACACAACCTATAAAGTTAATATTATTTACTTTAAATATTCCTCTTGGAATAATGCAAGATTAACTTGAAACTGAAAAAAAAAACAAACATAATCCTGATTACACTAACAGAAAAACTTGCATCCAGATTGTCACTAAGGCTCCAGAATCTGGACCATTTGAACAGAAAGGACCTGTGCTGACTATACTGCTTGACCCATCTTAAGGCCCTAATTAACACCATACTTTGTTTTCACCCCACATAGTTTTGTATGGCCAAGGAAATGGTCTCAAAACAGTCTGTGTTTATGTCAATCTAGTTAGGTTTCAGACCAGAGAGATAATAAACTCCACTTCATAATATTAAAAAAACAAACAAAAAATAGTGAAATTTTGACATGGAAATATGCAGAGCCACAGTCTTTGCCCATTGTAGACATATTTTCCTTTTGTACCTGTTGATGATACAGGCAAAAAGACCCCTTTATTTGCCAATAAAGATGATCTTGAGTGAGTCACTTAAAATAATTGGAAACTATTCAAAAGTATAAGAGAGCAACTAAGGGCACAATTCTAGGATATATTTCCAAGACCACAAGAGAATAACAACTCACTATTAAACAAATGCAGATGTGTAATTTTTTTGTTCAGATAATAGTACTTTATTTATACGTCAATAGAAGATTACAGGAATACTGTTAAAAAACAGTAAAGTGAGATTTCTGGATAACAAACTGGCCTGTGAATCAAGAGATCAGGTTTCCATATCTACCTGTCACATACACTTCTGCCATAACCTGGGGCAAAACATATTCCAGTTACACTTGTCTCAGCTTTTCTAGCCATAAAATAGAAATGATACTTCCTGACCTCATTGGAATGAGGTCAGAGCCATTTTTGTACTGTTTGTTGCACATATTTCAGAAGACAGGCAGCTATATAACGCAAGTATTACTTCATAAGGGGAACATGATACAATTGCCCTGTGTGCATCTA